>CM062808.1:435130832-436330832 GCA_031772625.1 Pinus tabuliformis | reverse complement strand
TCCTTAGCCATAATAAACCAATGAACACCCACTATGATGTCTAGCCCAACATTCAACTTGGAATAAGTTTCCCATCAACCATGGTTATTGTTTTTCCTTTATCAACTTTTATTACATGGAATTTTCACTAGGGTTGTTACAGAATCCTACCCCTTGGGGGACATCGTCCTTAGTGTCCAACCACACCTATACCTTAGGAAATCACTGAAAAAGAAACACATTGCCCATGGAGTTTTATATCATACCTCGATGCAATATTTACAATGATCACCCTGCTGAAAAGAAAATAAACATGACAACATAACATCATAATGACATGGCACCCATACCACTTATTGAAGATTTATAACATAGCTCATGGTGGTATTTACACCCATATATATATATATATATATATACCAAAACACCATACCAAAATTGCTTTGCCTCAACTGGAAAACAATGAAGGATACATAGCCCGCATCTGATCCACCATCTCCCATGTAGCTTCATCGGGCCAAAAGTGCTTCCACTGCACTTTAACCTTCTTGATTGCTCGGTTCCGGAGCATGAGAACCTTTTTATGCAATATACACTAAGGCTCTGGCTGGAATTATCCATCTGGTCCCACCTGTAATACAAACCAGTCAATCACATGATCAACATCTTTAACATACTTCTTAAGCAATGACACATGAAAAACATCATGGACTTTCACTTTTGGAGCCAGTGCAATTTGATAGGCTACTGGCCCAATCCTCTCAATAATACTGAAGGGTCCACAAAACTGTGGTGCTAGCTTGGCACATGCTCCAATCCATAAGTATCTCTTCTTTGCTTCGATGCACAAGTACACATGTTCCCCAACCTCGAACTCTTTTAACAACCTATTCTGATCTACATAACTCTTCTGCCTATCCTGTGTTGCCTTTAGATTCTTCTTTATAACCTGCATTTCATGTTCCATGTCCGCTAACATGTCCAGTCCAGTAAACACCCTGTTATTAACTGGATCACTCAAACTGATGGGAGTATTGCAAATCCGCCCATACAATGCCTCAAACGGACTCATTTTCAAAGACTCCTGATACCCATTGTTGTAATCGAACTCTACTATTGGAAGATACCCTTCCCACTTTCATTGTTAATACACCACATACATCCTCAACATGTCCTTCAATATCCTATTGACCCTCTCAATTTGTCCATCTATCTGCAGATGATAAGTTGTATTGAAAGCCAACTCTATGAGAAAACCTGCAAACAACTCCTTCCAAAACTTGGAAGTGAAATTGGAATCCCTGTTTGACAAAACCTTCTTTGGAAGTCCATGCAATATAACCGCGTCTCTGATGAATAAATGTGCTACATCGCTAGCTAAGAATGTAGATTTCACTGGAATGAAGTGCACTACCTTTTCCAACCTGTCCACCACTACCATGATGGAATCATGTTGTCTCACTGTCCTTGGTAACCCTATGATAAATTCCATGGAATGGACCTCCCATTTCCACTCTAGAATAACAATCTTCTATAGCATTCCACCTGGATTCTTATACTCTACCTTCACACACTAACAATCGAAACACCTAGCCACAAACTCTGCTACATCCTTTTTCAAATTTGGTTAATTATCAAATATCTTCACTTTGGTCAATGTCTTGTGATAGCCTAGGTGACTTGAATGTGGTTTCGATTGAAACTCCCTCAAGATAAACTTCATGCACTCACTACTTCCCAGCACATATATCCTATCCCTAAATCTAACTAATCCATTTGTTGTAAGACAATAGTCCTATACCTATACCTATACATGTACCTATACCACTACCTATACTTGCACCTGTACTCTGTTGCAACCTATGCACAATCTCCATATACCTAACATCTTTCTTAATTACCTTCCTACAAGATCCTATCATATAAGTTAGTCCCATAGGAGCTCATAGCTACTAAGTTATTTACCTGTACCCACTTGCTAAGAGAATTTTCCACCCTGTTCCCCTTTCCTTTGATGTACCTAATCTTGAAGTTAAACTCATTGATTTTGGCCATTCATCTAGCCTGTTGGGTGTTCAGATTTAGTTGGTAAAGAAAATACCTCAACCCAATGTGATCACTCATCAGCACAAACCTCCTACCAAGACAATAGTGCCTCCACGTATTTAATGCATTTATCATCGCTACTAACTCAAGATCATGTGTTGGGTAGTTATGCTCGTGCTCATTTATTTTTGGTGACTCATAGTATGCCACTTGTTCTTCCTGCATAAGGACTCCACCAAGTCCATTTTTGCAAGCCTATGTACATACTACAAACTCCTTGTCTGAATCTGCAATATTTAACACTGGAGCATGTGTCAACAGCTACTTAAGATGCTCAAAACTAGCCTCACACTCCTCTTTCCAATCAAACTTCTTACCTTTCCTCTGCAATGATGTAATTGGATAAGAAATCTGTGAGAAGTTCTTGATGAACCTCCTATAATAGCCTGCCAACCTTATGAAATATCTCACCTCATCCACATTTCTATGAGCTACCCACTCCATGATGGCCCTTATATTTTCTAGATCCACTTTTGTGCCCTCCTTGGAAACAAGATGTCCCAAGTAGTGTACCTCAATTTGAAATAAACTACACTTGTTGAGCTTGGCATACAACTTATGCTGTCTCAACAACCTCAACACCTTTGCTAAATTCTTAACATGCTCTTCCTCATTTTTAGAATATACCAACATGTCATCAATCAACACAATAACAAACTTATCCAAATACAGATGCAACACATTATTCATCAAGCACATAAATGTAGCTGGGGCATTAGTCAAACCGAATGGAACTACAACAACCTCATAATGCCCATACCTGGTCCGGAAAGTTGTCTTGTAAATGTCCTCTTCTTTGATGCGTGCTTGGTGGTATGTGGATCTCAGATCAATCTTCGATAGTATTGATGCTCGCTTCATTTGATCAAACAAGCCATCAATCCTCGGTAATAGATACATGTTCTTGATCGTCACTTTCTCCAACTTCTTATAGTCAATGCATAATCTAAGAGTATTGTCTTTATTCATCACAAACAATATTGGTGCGCCCCAAGGTGATACACTTGGCCTAATGTATCCCTTGTCAAACATTTATTTCAACTACAACTTCAACTCTACCAACTCAGGTGTTCTCATCTTGTAAGGTACTTTTGATGCTAGGGTTTCCCCTGGCACTAACTCAATAGAAAAGTCTACCTCCCTTTGAGGTGGAAACTCTGAAATCTATTCAGGAAATACATCCTGAAACTATTGTAGAACTGAGCACTTGCTCAAAACATCTACATCTTAAACTTCCTTACCTTTGCCACTAGAAATGTGTACTATGAATAACACACACCCTTTTCTGTGACTACACTTTTCCTGCATAACTGTCACCATCCTAACTGATGTGGCTTTCTTCTTTCCCTGTAAGACCCTTGGTTCCCCATTTTCATCCACACACTCAATGGATTTTTCATAAAAATCCACCTTTGCCCTATGAAGGTACAACTAATCCATGGCCAACAACATATTTTATGATCCCAATGGTAATTCATTCAAATGTGTTGTGGTAGGCATACCATTAAAATCAAATGCACAAGCTCTTGCCCAATGATGAACTCACTTCTTTGTACCTATAGCCAATTGCACTACCCAAGATTCTGCATGCAATTCCTTACTCAAACCACACTTATCCACTAAGTTAGGACTAACATAGCTCTAATTAGATCTAGGGTCAATCAAGATATAAATAAATTGATCAAAAAGTTTACCATCCATCTCAATGATAAATGTTTGACGGTATGCATTTTTTTTATCCAATGTTTCATAGATATGAGGAATGCTCTGACCAACATCTCCAATAGTCTGTGCCTCCTGAACACTATATATCTGAGGCCTACCACCCTGATGTTTTGTACAATCTCTCTTAAAGTTCAACTTACCGCATGTCCAACATTCTGATCGACGAGTACCTCACCTCTATGTTTCTGTTGTGACCCATGTCCCTGTCTAGTTGCATTGAACCTCTTTTGCGGTGCAACATTTTCTTTCTCGTCTACATTCTGAGGCCTTGTTCATTTAGGATGCCATTTACCTTTACCATTCTCTTTCCCTTTGCATCCTTGTTGAGATTCATTCTTACACTTTGATTGTTCATAGAAATGCTTCAATTTCCCAGTAACTTCCTCAAGTGACTGAGGCTCATCATACTCAATCCAATCTCTAAACGCTAATGGAAACCCACTGAAAAATCTTTGAACTTTAGCCTTCTCATCATTAAGATATGGTACATACCTCAATAGCTCCAGTAATTTAGTCATGTACTCTTCATCTATCATTGATCCCATCTTTAATTCATATAATTATTTGGCCTTACTATCATAGTACCTTTTTGACAAGTACTTCTTCCTGAAAATCCTCTGGAACGCGTGCCAAGTCAAGTCATTTGTCCTAATACCTCTAACCCACTTCACATCTTCCCACTATATTTCTGCTTTACTTCTCAGGCTGAAGATAGCTATTTTGTCCTTCATATTATCTGTGTACTCATGCAACTCAAAGAGCTTCTTCATCCCATGTATCCAAGCCTCTGCATCTTCTGGCTTTTTCACATCTCCATTAAAAGTAGGTGCCTTTTATTTCTTAATTCATCTAGAAACTATCCCTTATCACTCTTCCTGTAAGGATGATAACGATGATGATCATGATGCTTGTCAAAACCAAATCTAGAATAGTACTTATATCCATCACCTCTCCTATCCAAAATATCCAACAATTTTCCATCTCTAACTGTGTCATCTTTATCCGACCTATAACCACCATGAGACCTACTGCCATATGCCCCATTATTTTTGTCCTCTTGTACATGGTTCATTTGAAGTGGCCCTTGTCACTACAATTCTTACAAACTTTGAAGAAGTATTGCATTAACCACTGCATACCATTGTACACTGACAATACGCAAGCATAAACAATATGTAACTAGTCATACACTCATGACGACATACTTCATAACAACAACATCCTCTTTCACATGGAGACGTCACTAAAACCATGACTGACACCATTAAGGGTGATTTTAGGGGCGAATGTTCGCCCTTTGGCGAAATTAAGGGGTTTTAAATTTTTAGTGGGCGATTATTTTGTATCATAGTACATTTTTACAAATCACCTCAAATAACCCACCTTCTTTTAAGGGAGAGGGTAAAAAAGGTAAATTTAGCCCTTGAAATTAGGAGTTACAACCTTCCATTCGCCCATTTTCAAGAATAGGTTTTATTTAAGTGAATCCTATGGGCCAAAGGCTCAAATACCATATTTATAAAAGAGGTATGGTAAATTAATAAAAATATAAATAAATGAGAAGTATGGTAAATAAATAAAACATTTTTTATATTTACTCCATAAGTCACCTTATATACATGCAAGGGTGTAAACAAATAAAAATATAAGTAAAGTGGACGTATGGTAAATAAATAAAACGTTTTTTTATACTTACTCAAAAGGTATGGTAAATAAATAAAAATATAAATAAACTAGATGCATGGTAAATAAATAAAACCTCTTTTTATATTTAGTCCATAACCCTCATTCTATTTATGAAGGCTCAAGAAAGAGGTTTTATTTAAGTGAATCCTATGGGCCAAATACCATATTTGTAAAAGAGGTATGGTAAATTAATAAAAATATAAATAAATGAGAGGTATGGTAAACAAATAAAACATTTTTTTTATATTTACTCCATAAGTCACCTTATATTTACGAACACTCAAAAAATGCGTTATATTTAGGTGAAACCTATGGGCAAAATACTATGGGACAAATACCATGGACTAGATTGTTATTAATACCATGCAAAAAAACATTATTAACCCTAATATTAGTATTAATAAAAATAAAAATGGCACATGGTATTGACCCATGGTATTCACCAAAATGGCACATGGTATTGACCCATGGTATTCACCTGGAATGTAGCCTATTTAAATGGGGGAATTAAACCAGCATAGATCCATCTTTACTCTGGATCTAACCCCCGAGAGGTATCAAATATCGTGATATGCAAACTAGCATAGAGTGAAAAAATATTTGATCTGTAAAAATGGATGTTGTAATTTAATGTATGTTAAACATTTTAGCTTGCTTAAAATAAAAAATAAAATAAAAATCAACTATTAATTTTATTAATTTTTATAAATTATTAATAGTAATTTTTAAGCTCCAGGTTTATGATAACCCATGGTATTTACCCACGGTAATACCATGGTATTCATGTGAGCATAGACTATTTAAAGGGGAAATTCTATCATCTTAGATCCATCTTAATTATGGGTCTACCAAGTGCTCAGAGGGATAAATAGATTTCATCCCCCTAAGAGTGGTAGATGTGGAGTTAAGATGGATATAGGTTGGTTTTTATGATAATGAAGATATTAAATAGACTTAGGAAATTATATTGTAAAAACATCTTAAGGTGAATGGTTAAAGCATAGACATTGGACAAGTATATTTGTATACTTCTGTTTTAAACTGAAACAAATCCAGAGCTAAAAGGAATGGATTGATTGCACTAGTCATCCTTCTATAACTTTCCAACATATGCTGGAGTAAACAGATTGTAATTTGGGTAATTTTTCTAATTGCAAACAGGAACATACTTGTGTATTGGAAGGGTGGTTACGAGTTCCCTAGAAGTGATGAATTTGAATTTTCCTTGGTTTTATATATAGTATTAGGTTTTTTCTCATGCTTTCTGTGAATGGCACGGGTGAATTTTATCCTATACTTACTAGGTTATTGATATGTAATTTCGGTAATTTTGATTTCAAAAGATATTTTAAAGAAATGCAATGATTTCATTTGTGTATTCAATAAACACAAGATTTTATAATTGAGTAAAATATTCGCCATGCCTGGTGAGAGATTCGCCAAAAAAAATATATACATATCATATTATTGATAAAATCGCCTTCCATTTTTCCTATATACCATGGAGATTCGCCCATTTATTATACATGTAAATTTAGGGGGGGTTCTTAAAATTTTCCCTGGACACCATGCATATGTAGCAAGCACATAGACCACAAGGATGATTAACACACATGAAAATGACATGAATGCATGACTAACACACTGCCCATCCAGTCAGAGGGGTGAACCATGCTCTGATACCACTTTGTAACACCCTCCTCCCACATCTACATAGGTAACCGGGCAGCTGGGGTAAACATGTGATGAGAGGCTATTATGATTGAATTCAACCTCCTATGCGACCTTAAGAAAGTGGAATCGACGGAAACACAACATATAGACCTTCCACATCAGCTACAGGACTCCCAAGAACCATCCCAACTAGGGATGGAATTTGACAGGAAAATTTCCCGTCATGGGGTGATCTTCCTGTCAAATAAGGTTCGAAAATTTGCAAAAATGTCAAGATATTTGTTTGAAATTGTGAAAATGGGTTAGGGAAATTTGAAAACTATCAAATTTGATGGGTAAATCTATTTTCAAATTCCAAACTTGATCCCAACCACTCAGGGAGCTAGCCCCTGGAACCCAGTGAAGTTTTAGACCACTTGACCCGCGGACGCTCCCATGATATGGATGTGATAGCGTCCAGGAGGCTCTAGATTCTCTCATGCCAAGGCATGCCAACATTCAAGGACTATTTTTCCCAGTACTATGCCAGCGTCCCTATGATTTGAGCCATTTTCTTAGGCCCACAGCCTAGGTCACTACCCATAATTGAATGACACCTCCAGAACAGAAAGATAACAAGGAAACAATGACGCAAATGCAAATACTTTAAGAAACCTTTAATCAAACCCCTACTAGCCATAACAGGCATTTTGTCAAACATATCACAAATATGTAATCTACATGCGTAAACAACATATTTAAGCATAGGGGTCTCATACTTATCTGAGAATCGCTATGAAGCATTGTTCCCTTATATCATTTGTTGCATTATCATGTATTAGATCATAGATACATTGTTCATTCATTTACAAGTAAAATCATGATGAGAGCCATACATAGCCACTATTATAAAACATATACATAAACAGCATAATAGCAATAGAAATAACAAGGAACTCACAGCCATATGATACTAGTATAATACTCATGGAAATACAAGGTGAAATAACCTCATATTGATGATGCAAAATCCAAATCCGAGATGGGACTACCATGTTCCACATGACCATAGAATGGCTGAGCCAAATCTCTCTTTACCCATTCACCCTCGTGCCATATTCCAAGCATGAATGTGGGACTCAAACCAAAAGAACCAACCAAATCCCAAGGACCTCACCCTCATCAATAGAAACCAAGATTTACCGTAATCCATCTGAAATCACTAGGCCAACACAATAAACATGTAAAAACAAGATTTACCATGATCTCCACCCGATAACTAGGCCAAATAAGCATGGATTCCATTGGATTTTGCCACCTAGACTGTGAGGAATTTTCATGTCTCCTAGTCTCTCAGGATTTACCACAATCCACACTAGATCACTAGGCCCTAAAACGAGACCCGCTCTCCAGGCTTTACTGTATATCCCAACTTGGGATTACTAGGCCCAACCGAGAGAAATCCACCTCTTGGCTTTACTGTACATCCTACCATTCACCGGAAAGGATTTTTAAGCCCACCGAAGCAAAATAATCCTGGCTTTACCACAATGCACTGGTTGGCTCAAAGGTTACTAGGCTAGTGGCTATACCGTGATCCTCTTGAAGCCTCGAAAATCGCTGCAACAACATGGGGGAGACCACCCAGTCCGGACCTTGGTTAGCAGCTCCTTTTCCGTTTGGAATGGTGGTTCCGACTGGTTCAACTATGTCCAGTTACCTTCTCTCAATCTCCAATGGCTTTAAAATATGACTTTCATTCACCAATGAAAAAGAGACATCAGATCGTCCTTCTTGCTGATCAGGCAAGAAAGTGATCCTTAAGATGATTTAGGGCTCAGCCAATCCACTACTAAAGTTTGCCTCTTTGGGAAGATGACTTAAAAGAATGTAAAATTCACTCTAAATGCAAACTTGTTCTAAGATACAAGCAAAAGAAACTATCCTAATCCTATCTCAATTAGGTAGATATAGATCTAACATAACCAAGAGCAGGTATTTAAAATATTGAGATTTAAATGTCTCGTTTATAATGAATATCAAGTTAATGAAATAGTTCAATTAACTGACATTATGGATACCAAACACATCCTATTAAGACCTTTTAACTGAAATAATCAATCAACAACACTGAGGAAATAGTTCATAAAATGATTTTGATCATTTAATCAGTAACTTGAATAATTAAACAATAATATGCGGAAGAAGTTCACAACATATCACTATTTATTCATCCAATATCAAAATACAGATTTATAAGTAAATAGTTACTTAGAAATCAGAATTCAATCCATAAGAGCAGAGATAAATAACAACATAAAATAGAAGCAAATTACCCATACCGACAAAAGTGCACAAATATGTAAGTAAATTGACACCATTCATGTTATCATAAAATGAAACCAGCATTTAAAACAATAGTATTCGAAATACCAGTTTATTAAATCCATTTCTTCAGCTCCGGTCTTTTATAGTCCTTTACAATGCCTGGGCTTCTGCTTTCAAAAGAAGAGCTACAATAGTGCAAACTCTGTTCATTATACATAACTCAGGATGTAAAAGAAAAACCTCAATAATCTCCAGATCTGAGATTCTACTCCTCCCACCTACAACTCTAAATCCCTATTACAAAAGTGCTTTTAGAATTCCAGAATTGCAGAGGAGAGCAGCCCTTATTACATTCTGCAATCTGCTATTTATAATTTTTTGCAAAGGAATTCTTGAGATGAAAGTTTGTTGAAGAGAAATCTGCCCAATCCAATTTTATTTGCTCCAAATTCCCATCTTTAATTGCTGGAGCATTCTCATTGATTGAGATCTTTTTTTCCATATATCTTCTACTGTTTTCCTGCAAAAAAGAAGTCAAAATGAATTAAAATGTAACAATAAAATCAAAATACCATTTCTGGCATTAAAACAAATCCAATCAAATTCTATTTAAATAAATGATTGAAAATAAAATATAAGCTCTCTATTGATGCCTAGGATGGTTTAATTGGCCAAAGATATCATTGATGAGCGAATCTGCCATTAGAAAAGGCTTAGACAAATAAAAATGCAGAAAATAACTCAGAAAATTGATTTTGTTTTTAGAAATTCGGAGCTTGATCTTCTGCATGATTTTTGACCCAATTAATGACCAAATCTGTTAATGAAACCTCCTCAGAAATGTTCTCCTTGATTTTATCTTTCCAATGAGCCGTCCTGGGCCTCATTTGGCCAAGTAAAACTCAATCTATGAGCCTCCAAAGTAGATGAGTCAAATCTGGCATAAATCTCGAAATTCTGTTGCTGGGCTAAAAATCAGAGTTTTAATTAAAATCTAATCCTAAATTAGAATTCTAATTATTTATTAATTATGATCTAAACTAATCATTTAACGAATTATTTATTAATTAATTAAATCTAACTAATTAATATACTTGACAAATTAATCTAATCAATAACTAATTAATATTATCCAATTATTTATTAATTAATTAAATCTAACTAATTAATATACTTGAGAAATTAATCTAATCAATAACTAATTAATATTATCCTAAATGATATTTAATTAAATTAATTATATGTACAAATTAATTATTAACGAAATTATATAAAAAAATTTAAAAAACTAATTCAAATATATTTATATTTAAATTATATTAAATCATAATATGAATTATAATTTAAATATAATATATGTTTTTTTATTTTTTTTATAATATCAAGTTATATAACTTTACCAACTAAGTGAAAAACAAAGAAAACGTTTGTTAAGAGAGCTAACGAGAGGGAGTCATAAGGGATCATTGCATATCGCAATAAGTAACCCATCGGGTTTTCTTTGGAATGCCCTCATAAAAATTGCGATGCGAGAAATTTTGAGAGGTAGGAATGTGAAGTTAGCACGAGGTCACGGGAGTTATAAGGCATTCAAAACAAAAGTTAATGTTTGACTTATCGGGTCGGAGAAAACCTTGGATCGGGTTTTTTTTTAAATTGTTTTATTAAGAACTTGCGATGCGATGAAGCATCGTTTTGTTAATTTTTATTTTAATATTAA
The DNA here is from genome assembly GCA_031772625.1 of Pinus tabuliformis. Lineage (NCBI taxonomy): Eukaryota > Viridiplantae > Streptophyta > Pinopsida > Pinales > Pinaceae > Pinus > Pinus tabuliformis. The sequence goes on along the minus strand of CM062808.1, from coordinate 436,319,635 downwards.
ATCATTTTATTTTAACATTCCATTACCTTTTCACGTATTCGCATGAATGCAAGTTTTATGAAAACTAAGGTTAATGCCCCGAGTCCTTTGACTTTTCGCAATCGCACATCAGGAGATAAGGGCCATCGCAATTTTTATAAATGTGTCAAGTGAAATTCTGCGATGCGATCTTGCGATCCAGTGTAATAAATTTTGTTTATTTTTTATATATATTTTTTAATATTAAGTTTTAATTTTAATTAAATTAATTATATTTTATTATAATAATTAATTTAATTAATCTTAAAATTTAATATTAAAAATCAGTTTTTTATTTATATTTTAATGATGTTTAGTTTAGTTCTGAAATTTTCTAAAGCCTAATTCACCTATCTAAACTATGGCTATTCCGAAAATAAATAAAAAGAATAGAAATAGCATTTTTAACCCAGACTAGATAAATGATAGGATTTCAAAGGAGTACCATTTTTAAACCAGTTGACCAAATGAAGCGAAACAAGCGTCAATGAGAAGTTTATAAAAATTTGATTCTAACAAAACAATCAAAACAAGAATCCAAAGAAAATAAAAAATTAACAATCGCGTAGGCTAATCAAATAAAATAAAAATCCTAAAAAGCGTTTTAGCCAATTTTTTTATAGAAAGGGTCCCCATTATTGAAGTGAACACATCAATAATGGGGGGTTGTGTTTTTACCACAACAATGGCGACACACGGGAGAAGAACCAGTTATCTCTGTTTGATACGAATGAGATTTTCCTAAAATTAAAGTAAAAATAATTAAAGAAGAGAGAATTATGCTTGACATGCTTGACTAGGTTCGTTAGTCTGAATAAAAGAAAGAATCATCTAACTGTAATTTTTCTTAAAATTTCTCATAAATTAAAATATTTCAAAACTATATATCAGTCTTTAATTAGTTTTAGAGATAAAGCAGGGGTCACTTTACAGCTTAGCTTTTAAAATATACTCATTTGTCACAGGTAGAGCCACTGCTTCCAGCAAACGTCTATAGTTTCAACAGGGTTACCTTTTAATCATCAATGATTCAGAATCCCATCCCCTTAAGAATTATTGACCTAGAGATAAATCCATTTATATATGTTTTTTTTTTTTTTTAGTTTTTTTTTATTATAAATCTTTAAAAGTCATTGTCCTGATATGATAGTCAGATAGTTGACAATGCCATTCACTGGTTATAATTGGACTGAACAAACTGGCTCGTGATGAGACCCCTTGTCTTATAATTGTTTGCAATCATAAGCCATCACCCTGGTTTGTTTGGCAGTGTTGGTAATTTCAGCCTATTTTTCCCCTATGATCATGGTAAGCAGGCTCATAACAAGACCTCTTATCTTTTAAGTTTAAATATTTTTCTGGATTATACTCTAGAAAAATAAGACTCTTTGGGACGGGGAGAATCATTGACTCCTTAAGAGTTAGGAATGACAATTTCAGAGTTAAAGGTGTTTTGCTGTAAAGTGTCTTTACTTGGTTATAAGTAACTTTTCTTGACTGATAACAGAAATTTGAAAGATCTTAATAAAATTTTGAAATCTCAAAATGATTACAATTTCGACGAAAAATAAATTTCTCCAGATTTTATGATACTTTGCAAGCTTCTCTTGATTGGTAATCTCTTCCTTAAGTATGCCTACCTTTATAATAAGAAAATCAAACCTTACTAAGAGATTTAAGAAAAAGCTAATAGGTGACTATTAACAATTTTCCTCCATGTATGCTAATCATTGTTAGGTAACAAGTAGGCCTTCCATATAAATCATGACAAAGTCACCAAAATCAAAGCTGAAAACCAAAGGAAAAGAATTCTTAAGCCAAAATGAAAAAGAAATCAGCAAACAAAAATGAAAAAATTGAAAAGTGAAAGGAAAATCCAAGTTTTTTGAAATACATACTATAACAAGAATGGTTATACCATTGTCTCAACAATATGAAGAAAAAGAAAATAATCATGTAATCAGTCCTTCTTATGTCGAGATTTTAGAAAAATCATACCTTGTAGGGTTGTAAGTGTTTTTAGGCTTTTTGGATAACAGTGATGATCATTTCAGCCACAACGAATTTTTTTTGTCTGATATCAATCTTCTTGTTTCAAAGCATCAACTTAATGATTTTCTAATGAAAGGAATGCTTAAAGAAACAAACTAAAGGTTCAGAAACTTCCTGGTGTAGCTGTTTCAATGAGGATTATTGTTGCTTCTTGAAATTAAGCCAGGAGAAGAGTATGGACTTCGAAAATATGATCTGGTTGAGGATTGGAAGCTTTTATGAAGAGCTGCAAAACAGATTTATATATCAGAAAATAAAAACTGAAACTAAAGTAACGAAATGGAAATAAATGAAAGTGGGTACATGAATCTTACCATTGGATAATTGCTTTTGATCTTACTTGAAAGGTATCAGTTTCTCCAAACTAGCTGACTTCTTATTTTAATTAACATTAAAAACTTGAAGAAGTCAAACTAACTAAAATCCTATAACTCAAAATCATTATTTATTTTATCCTAACTAAAGCAAGCAGTAAAATGCAAAAATGGAATGCTTAGTGCTCAAGGGAATTGAAATTAAAACCAATGCATCAGAAATGAGAATGAGAATTTGCAGTAATGACCTTTTCTCAAAATATTATAAGTTTCATATAAACTCCATGATTTTGTAAATTGTCCAGAATCAAGACCAAATCCAAGATGATAAAATTTAAATATGAAGATAGAAAGGTCTTGAATTTCTTATTTAATTATGGAATTATATATTTAAAACTGAAATATATGAGAAATCAAAATGATTTAAATATGCTGCAAATTGGTCATTAACTGCTTTCTTACCATAGTGGTTACCCAAGCTTGCTTTAAATTAACACATCGCCGTATTGGATGATTCACATCATATGTTTCTTTACCATGCTTCAAGTTTAATCAACAAGACTTCACCTTTGTTGCTATGCCATATATCGATTAAACGTTAATAGCTCAAAGGCATGCATTGGAAACTATCGCATCGGAGATTGCAATGGAAAATTTGCCGATATGGAAACATGCAATGAGAAGATGTGCAATGAAATGGAGCGATCGCATTATTAAAGAAATATTATATTAGGGATCGGGGATAGTTATGTCACAAATTGCACATCGCACACCGTATCTTGTGATTTGTACTTTGCACATCGCGCATCGCAGATTCATGATATGGCCATAAATAAAAATGCAAGGAAGCGATGCGATGGATGACATAACTAATCGGCGATCGGCAATTTTAAGCACCCGATATAACACAATATGATTCCTGCGATGCCGATATGCGATGAATGACGTGGCTAATCGGCGATCGCGATCGGCAATCTTAAGCGCACGATGTAACAATTCTCAATACGTCGATATGCGATGAAGAGTGGACGCGATATTTTTATGAATTTGATTTGAATTTCATATCGGATCCGAAATTATGTGGTCATCACAATATCGGTAAAGTCATTTATCGGAGATCGGCGATTCATGATAATGGAAGTATACTTCACTTGCAAACCTCCGATATGCGAAATGCGATATGGATGATGTGATTGACGAAGATGAGCGGGCTGAGAATATTGCAAACATTTTCACTGAAGTATCAGCAATACGAAAATCAAGTTGAATGCTATGATATTGCTTGTCATTTCAATTGGGTTTTCTGATGGTTGAAAGCAAGGTTAAAAATGTTCAAATTCTAATGAATTCAAAAATAAAATTTCCCTGAACCTGTTGCAAATTTAAAATGGATTTGCTGCTTACTTCAAGTTTTGAGAAAACAAATGAAAATCTGTAAATAAAACAGAATAAGAATAAAAAAATAAACTGAGGAAATGAGAAACTTAATAAGAGATGAGAACGAGCTTGTAAATGCATACCTTGAAGGAAATTGTCTGCAGATCTTACCTCACAAATATTCAAATCTTTCCTTGGATTTATCAAAATTCTGACTTCGTTCAACATCATCTTATTATTTATTCTAAATCGGAGTGTGCAATTAGCCTAAATAAAATCTGTTTATTCATGTTCAGGAAATCTGAAATTTACCAGAATTAAATATGAAAATAGTCTTCCCTTTTGAATTGAAACAGCAATTTATTACCTCTGCTCATTCCGAATTAATCTTGAGAAAAATCTGTATTGTTATAGTGACTGTTCAATAATGCCTTTAGTAAATAAATATGATGCGTTTTACAACATCAGATAATAAACTAAAGGACCGAATGGGATAAAGCCACTAATTGTGGAAGAATATCAACACAGATTTAGATGTGTGCCAGGTGCATATTCTGTCAATACATTATTCGAAATAGGCAGAGATGTATTCATGGGTAGAGGTATTGCTGCAAGAGATTTTGATTTAAAAAATGGGAAGGAAGAATTAGAAATTTTCTGATGAGAGGCAAATATTTCCTTGAACATGTATATGATATGAGAAGGGCTAATTGCTTCCTTTATTTTTAATCTGCAGAACTATTAAAAATAAATTAACTACATAAAACAAACTAACTAAATTAATTCTACTCCTATTCTAACCATATACATGAAAATGACTAGGTATAGTCATATTTCCAGTGTAACCATTCTCTCATTTTTATTCCTGCATATATGTACAGTTTAAATGCTAGTAATAAAAATAGAAATCTTATTGAACTAAGAAAGTTAAATCTGAAATCAGAATGTACAACTATTGTTAGAAGCTTATTTGAAATCTCCTTCTCATGAAATTTTCTTTCCAATTGAGTACCAATTGGATCATAGAAATCTGGATGGATTTCTATTAAGGATTGGGAAATGTTCAAAGGAAGAGATAACAGGCCAGATTGTGGATATGAGCTTTTAAATTCAAAGGCCTGGAAGAAACTGTTAGTGTTATGTGTAAATGTTAAGTTATTAACAATCTTCCATGAAGGAAAAGTTTCCAAATATTTTTCAAATGAATTAATGAAAAATGGATGGAAATCTTTCAAATGAAATGGAAAATTATTAATTAAATTAGATTGCTGGCAGATTTCTAAAAATACATTCTCTTGTTGATATTGCCTTTGAGAAGATAGAAGCTTTTGATAAAACATTAGCATTGATTGAAATTGAAATTGAAATAGCTTTTGATACTCTTGATTACAATATAAAATTTCAATTTTCCAACAGGGCAATGCATCAATTGAATGTTTGATAGTAAAGTGCTCAATATGCCAGCGTAATGTATCAAAAATTTGAAAAATAAAATCTGAAAATAAATCTGATTTTATACAAAATAAGTGAGGAAACAAAAATAAAATGAAATCATTATTTGTACAACTAATGTTACAGCACAATTGGGATCGTTTTGAAATAATTTCTCTTTCACAAGGATTGGCCAGAATTATGGAATTTGAGTAATTTCGAATTCCAACTTGTGAACTAAAAAGAGAATTATGATTATGAACAGGAATGAAGGCTTGATCATTGCAAATTTCAAATTCCGGATCATTCCTTTGTGTGCTCATGCTCTTTTGAAGAAGATTGCTTTGCTGCTCCGATTTCGGTATTTGTTCATCATGGAAAGATTCAGAAATTTGTACAGTTGTTTGCATTTGCTGATTTCCAATTTGATTTTCTGAATTTACCTCAAAGTAGCTTTCAGATTTCAAGGTGGTTCTTTCTCCAAAATTTCTGTTATTGTCTTCTTGTATTTGATCAGAAATATTTTCCAAGCTTTGTGAAACCTCTTCATCACAATTTATTTCCACATCCGAATTGGATTTCTCATTTATATTGGAAGGGGATGGAACAAAGCTTGAACTAATTTCATATGGATCAGGAATAGGAGGAATAGAATAATTATGTTCAAACCAACCTAGTGATTCTTCTTTCATAGGTTCATCTTTGACATTAAATTTTAAACAATTCAAATGAAATCGAATATTAAAATCTCTAACAGACTCATTTTCATTTCGTAGATATTCAATTTCATCACATACCTGATCATAATCATAGCGGTCAAATTTACAAACGAAAATTGTAACAAATTGATCCCAGCTGTGAATTGAGGCAACCGGAAGAGTTCTACACCAGTTTCTAGCTTCTGCGGCATATGTGAGAGTAAAAATTCTGCATGAAATTCCTTCATCAATTTCTTGAAAATCATAATTTGAAACATTTTGAATAAATTGAAGGACATGATTAAAAGTGGAAGAATTTCTCTCACCATTGAATTTTACTTGAGACAAGAGTCTTACCACTTCGGGTGGAGTATTGGAAGATGCACGTCCATGGATACAACTCCAAATTGGAAGTTTAAGAGGAGCCATCGTGATTACATAGAATTTTAAAATTGAAAAGACTCCAACAGACAACACGTTTCAGGCCCTCCTTCTAGCGCCATTATGTTGAAGCCTCGAAAATCGCTGCAACAACATGGGGGAGACCACCCGGTCCGGACCTTGGTTAGCAGCTCCTTTTCCGTTTGGAATGGTGGTTTCGACTGGTTCAACTAGGTCCAGTTACCTTCTCTCAATCTCCAATGGCTTTAAAATATGACTTTCATTCACCAATGGAAAAGAGACATCAGATCGTCCTTCTTGCTGATCAAGCAAGAAAGTGATCCTTAAGCTGATTTAGGGCTCAGCCAATCCACTACTAAAGTTTGCCTCTTTGGGAAGTGGACTTAAAAGAATGTAAAATTTACTCTAAATGCAAACTTGTTCTAAGATGCAAGCAAAAAAAACTATCCTAATCCTATCTCAATTAGGCAGATATAGATCTAACATAACCAAGAGCAGGTATTTAAAATATTGAGATTTAAATGTCTCGTTTATAATGAATATCAAGTTAATGAAATAGTTCAATTAACTGACATTATGGATACCAAACACATCCTATTAAGACCTTTTAACTAAAATAATCAATCAACAACACTCAGGAAGTAGTTCACAGAATGATCTTGATTATTTAATCAGTAACTTGAATAATTAAACAATAATATGCGGAAGAAGTTCACAACATATCACTATTTATTCATCCAATATCAAAAGACAGATTTATAAGTAAATAGTTACTTAGAAATCAGAATTCAATCCATAAGAGCAGAGATAAATAACAACATAAAATAAAAGCAAATTACCCATACCGACAAAAGTGCACAAATATGTAAGTAAATTGACACCATTCGTGTTATCATAAAATGAAACCAGCATTTAAAACAATAGTATTCGAAATACTAGTTTATTAAATCTATTTCTTCAGCTCCGGTCTCTAATAGTCCTTTACAATGCCTGGGCTTCTGCTTTCAAAAGAAGAGCTACAATATTGAAAACTCTGTTCATTATACATAACTCAAGATGTAAAAGAAAAACCTCAATAATCTCCAGATCTGAGATTCTACTCCTTCCACCTACAACTCTAAATCCCTACTACAAAAGTGCTTTTAGAATTCCAGAATTGCAGAGGAGAGCAGCCCTTATTACATTCTGCAATCTGTTATTTATAACTTTTTACAAAGGAATTTTTGAGATGAAAGTTTGTTGAAGAGAAATCTGCCCAATCCAATTTTATTTGCTCCAAATTCCATATTTAATTGCTGGAGTATTCTCATTGATTGAGACATTTTTCTCCATATATCTTCTACTGTTTTCCTGCAAAAAAGAAGTCAAAATGAATTAAAATGTAACAATAAAATCAAAATATCATTTCTTGCATTAAAACAAATCCAATCAAATTCTATTTAAATAAATGATTGAAAATAAAATATAAGCTCTCTATTGATGCCTAGGATGGTTTAATTGGCCAAAGATATCATTGATGAGCGAATCTGTCATTAGAAAAGGCTTAGACAAATAAAAATGCAGAAAATAACTCAGAAAAATGATTTTGTTTTTAGAAATTCGGAGCTTGATATTCTGCATGATTTTTGACCCAATTAATGACCAAATCTGTTAATGAAACCTCCTCAAAAATGTTCTCCTTGATTTTATCTTTCCAATGAGCCGTCCTGGGCCTCATTTGGCCAAGTAAAACTCAATCTATGGGTCTCCAAAGTAGATGAGTCAAATCTGGAAATTCTGTTACTGGACTAAAAATCAGAGTTTTAATTAAAATCTAATCCTAAATTAGAATTCTTATTATTTATTAATTATGATCTAAACTAATCATTTAATGAATTATTTATTTATTAATTAAATCTAACTAATTAATATACTTGACAAATTGATCTAATCAATAACTAATTAATATTATCCTAAATGATATTTAATTAAATTAATTATATGTACAAATTAATTATTAACGAAATTATATAAAAAAATTAAAAAACTAATTCAAATATATTTATATTTAAATTATATTAAATCATAATATGAATTATAATTTAAATATAATATATGTTTTTTATAATATCAAGTTATATAACTTTACCAACTAAGTGAAAAACAAAGAAAACGTTTGTTAAAAGAGCTAACGAGAGGGAGTCATAAAGGATCATCGCATATCGCAATAAGTAACCCATCGGGTTTTCTTTGGAATGCCCTCATAAAAATTGCGATGCGAGAAATTTTGAGAGGTAGGAATGTGAAGTTAGCACGAGGTCACGGGAGTTATAAGGCGTTCAAAACAAAAGTTAATGTTTGACTTATCGGGTCGGAGAAAACCTTGGATTGGGTTTTTTCTTTATAATTGTTTCATTAAGAACTTGCAATGCGATGGAGCATCGTTTTGTTAATTTTTATTTTAATATTAAATCATTTTATTTTAACATTCCATTACCTTTTCACGTATTCGCATGAATGCAAGTTTTATGAAAACTAAGGTTAATGCCCCGAGTCCTTTGACCTTTCTCAATCGCACATCGGGAGATAAGGGCCATCGCAATTTTTATAAATGTGTCAAGTAAAATTCTGCAATGCGATCTTGCGATCCAGTGTAATAAATTTTGTTTATTTTTTATATATATTTTTTAATATTAAGTTTTAATTTTAATTAAATTAATTATATTTTATTATAATAATTAATTTAATTAATCTTAAAATTTAATATTAAAAATCAGTTTTTTATTTTTATTTTAATGATGTTTAGTTTAGTTCTGAAATTTTCTAAAGCCTAATTCGCTTATCTAAACTACATCTATTCCAAAAATAAATAAAAAGAATAGAAATAGCATTTTTAACCCAGACTAGATAAATGATAGGATTTCAAAGGGATACCATTTTTAAACCAGTTGACCAAATGAGGCGAAACAAGCATCAATGGGAAGTTTATAAAAATTTGATTCTAACAAAACAATCAAAACAAGAATCCAAAGAAAATGAAAAATTAACAATCGCGTAGGATAATGAAATAAAATAAAAATCCTAAAAAGCGTTTTAGCCAAAAATTTTATAGAAAGGGTCCCCATTATTGAAGTGAACACATCAATAATGGGGGGTTGTGTTTTTACCACAACAAATCCACAATCCGGTTCAGTACCACTAGGCCATGTGCTCTATCATTCGTAGATCCACCTCACTTTGCTTCGAATCCATCCAGAAATCCATCTCAACCAAAACATGAGAACCCCATCACACCATAGCTATCTAGAAATGGAAAGGATAGGTTGAAAACAATGTCACACTTGGAAAAACCCATGCCATAATAACAAACGAACCAAATGCAATACAATGCATGCCAAATATAGGAAGGAAAATACACATGCAAATCAATACCTCTAAGAATATTGTTGTAGTTGCTTGATCCTTTTCTTCCTTGCTTTCTCCTTCCCTCCTCTTGCCTTTTTTGCCTTTCTTGATCCAATGCCAAAATTCTCCAAGAAAACTCTAAGTGTCCAAGAGTGAGTGAGAGAGAGAGAGAGAGAAAGAGAGAATAATGAGAGAGCTCCAAAACAGAACTCAAAAAAGGTTACAAGCTGATCCTCAGAAGCCTTTTTATCAATTAGGCCTATATTTTCTTCATTTTCCATTATTTTCCTTAATTTTCCTCCTCACATGCAACCTGTGACCTTTCACTTTCATTTTCTCCAAAATTCCATTATTTTCATAAATAAATGTGCCAAAAGTGTTATTTTTCCTTCCCAAATCCTTATCCATTGCCTTTTCCAATTTCCTTAGCCATAATAAACCAATAAACACCCACTAGGATGTCATGCCCAAAATTCAGCTTGGAATAAGTGTCCCATCAACCGTGGTTGTTATTTTCTTTTATTAACTTTTATTACATGGAATTTTCACGAGGGTTGTTACAAAACCAATGGCCAGGGATAAGTGGTGAACATAACAGTAGTACATCTCCTTCTGGGTTATTGCAGCAAACATCATAAGCTTTGGGATGAACACTTACATTGCATCCAATTACATGCTTACTATCGTGTCAAGCATTCATTGACTCAAACATCTCCATTTGAGGCATGCTTGGGATGCTTACTAAACTCTCCTTTAGATTTTATCTCTGGGAAATATGTTTCTATTGATGGACATAGTGACATTGATAAGCCCAAGTGATTCATTGAACAAATTCAATTGGCACATCAAATGGTTCAATAACAGTTGGAAAAGATTCAATCCAAGTACAAGACAATACATGATAAGCATTGTGTTGACCACAGTTTTTAGGTTGGAGATGAAGTTTGGCTTTACATTAGCAAGGAGAGTCTTCGAGGAGAAGGTAAAAATTTAAAACCAATTAGATATGGACATTTTAATTTTTTAGAAAAAATTGGTAATAATGCCTTCCGGTTAGATTTGCCTCGATATACATAAGTCTATGCAATTGTTAATGTTGAGAACTTGAGATTATATGAGCCTCCTTTGATTGAAGATCAAGGAGATAATGTTCATATTCCTTCAACAAAGATTACTCTCCTGAATATCTTGCATAATTGCAGCTTGATATTATCCTTGATAGAAAAACAAGAACTTCAAGAAGAGGGAATGTGGAGTACCTTCTTGTGGGGCTCAAAGGAACAAATCCAAGCAAGGCCAAATGGATTGAGATTGGAAGGATGAGGGAGCTATATATTCACCTATATGTTGGCTGAAATGATTCTTTGGTGGTCCAAAAGCTTCCAGTGGGGAGGAGTGATCCAATGGATCAGTAAAGTGCTCAAAAATGAAAGTGTTCATAAGTGCTCGAAATTGGTGCCAAAACGTAGATCTAATCGCTCAAAACTGACATCATATTCTTGATATATTGTGTTCTGGTCGTTTTCCTAAATAGGTAAAAAAAATCAGGTTGAAGTACAAGACTACTCATTAGGCAGTTCGTGCTGACTGGGCACCTTGGGACCAACCACAGGCTGATAAGTGGCCTCATCTGATTGGTATACATTAGTGAATTTTGATTGGCTAACAGTTTTGATGTGCTCCAAAGGTTGGGTGCCACGTGGCCCAATCATGGGCTACCACCTGGCTACCCGATGACGTACAAAGATTTGAAAGGTTGGCGAAAGGCCCAGGTAGGATCGAACCCCTGAACTCAGGCTTAAAACTACAGTGCTCTACCGTTGTGCTATTGGTGGTACTTAATAACCATAGTCACAAATTTATATATAAATTTTACTGCATTTTCAGTTTGGGGGATGGGGTCGGGGCTAAGCCCCTGGCCCCCTGTCACTGCACATCCACAAAACCATGGTGGAGCAACCGAGGGCTCGGGGCTTATCCCCAGCCCGAGGTCATACCATTGATCATATGACCAGAGACATAGGTGTTAGCGCTGACAAGTGACAGGGCTGGGTCGAGGCCTTAACCCCCAGTCCCACGATGAACCACTAGAATGAGACCATAGAGGAAGATGCTGGTGTGACAATCATGAGGGATAAGTTTAAGCCCGACCCCAAGGCATGTGGGGTCACACAGGACCGTGGGCATGAGTAGAGGGAGCCAAAGCGACGGGTGCAAGGATTCGAGAGCCAGCCCCGGGTCTTATGGAGAAGTTGGAACCATGGCCCGACAGTTAAGGGGCTAAGACAGCGGGGGCGGGTGGTTATACCTATCCCCCAGCCGCATGGCCCCATGTGGCCAGGTTTTTCCACCCATAGGGTCATTGGGAAACTAAAACAGGCGACAATTTGCACCACATCTGATGCGAATCTCGCTGGCACCAGGCGAAATTGGTGCTCGGCAGTCTCTAGAACCGCATAATTTGTAGAATGGTTAGACAGAGGAGACAGTTTGTAGATCAGTGAGCAGCAAAACTTCTCTAGAGCATAAGTTTCTCATTTTTTCGCCAAATTGAGCCCAACAAGAGACAAACTTAGGGGTTTTCGGTCTTTTGAAGCCATTGGAGACATCATTTTTTCATTTTGAGCATTTTAAATCCATGAAATCACATATTTGAGCACTTAATGAAAGTGGCCCAACATTGGAAGCTAGACTAGGAGATGTATCCCAGGAGGGGTGAACTCCTTTATCATTTTGTTATCTTATGTTGTTGTGTATGGTATATTTGTCTCTATTTTTATGCTACAAACTGAGTTTAAAAACCATAAATTTATGTACTTTTTCAAATTGATCCATTGCCTAAAAGACATAAAAAATTACTTGTAAATTTTCCATAAACCTTCAAGTTTTTAATATAGATCAGCCTATAAAATTGGTATCTTAACACATAAAATTTTCAATTTCCCTAGGAGTTCAACCTCTTTAGGTGTATGTGTTGTTGATTTTCCATGATAATGGAGTCTAGGATATAATCTTAAATCACTAACGCTACCAATCCAAGTATCACAACAAGATTACTTTGCACAACAGAGTAATATACAATAATAAAACTAGTAATGCACTGATCCAGGTCCAGGTGTGATGACAGACCCTTCCAAGACCTTTTACTTTCATGATGTGTTAAATTTCATATTTAAAAGATCATAAATGAATACATCTACATATTTTATAAAGAAGAGGAACATGACAATCGTCAACACATGAAATAATAAGACGTTGATAACGGAGTTCGTCCAGGAGGGACTACGTCTTCGGGCCCCAATGTCGAGATGGTGTAGGATACTACATTAAGTGCTGTCAATAGTGATGATGTACACAAGAGATGATGTCGCGATCATACAAGGAAAATGCCCTCACGCGGGAGTGGCTCTAAGAGTTGTTCCACTACAGGAACTCTCAGTTAAAAGACTCCTATCAGTGTGACACAAAAACATGCATGATGAACATCCCGCCAACATGGCATAAAAGGGATTTCAAAAACATGCATGACGACAACAAGAGTATCCCATCAACATGCAACAAGGGATCTCAACACATAACATGATGAATCACGACAGAAAGTACATCACATAGAAGATTCCGCATCACATCAAGCAAGGAATCATGAGAACATGTAAGAAACAAGATCCTGCATCAACATCAATCAAGGATCTGTGTAGCACAATGCATAAAGAAGAAGTACATGAACACAACATATACCTAACCACCAAGGGCCATCTAAAGAATCGAATGTCAAACTGCTGAAGCTGTTCGGACCATCGATCTCACGGCATCAATCGCATGGAAATGGCTACTCACACATGAATGTGAACATCTGCACTGGCACTTAGAAAATTGGTGGGAAAATGAAATGAGAGAATGAAAAATCTGAATGTACCATCAGATTTGTGGCATCGAGTAGTGCAAAATCGACTCTCCAAAATCTAAATTCTGAGAAGTTGAGAATTTGGGGCTCAAGGAATCTTTTAGATTCCCCCTAGATTCCTCAAAGATTCCGCTCCATAGGTGGACTAGAAATTTGCAACTCAGATGGCGAATTTTATCACGCCATTGCGATCCCTGTGGAAAACCATGAAAAACAAGTATAAACTTGACTATATTCCGACATGGCAGGGTTTTACCTCCTTGGGGAAATTTCAAGGCTCATGGTTCCGCTCCATGTTTTTGCAGCAATCATGGTTCCACCTTCATCCTGAAATGGCTGAAAAATACTGAACTCTGATGAAGAAACAGACAACGCATTGCGTTCGTGGCAACGAGAGGTGTTGAATCCATACAAAATTTGTCAAATTCTGACAAAGTGAAAATTCAGCGCTCCTACAAAATTCATGGTTCCTGCATTAAAAATTAATTAATTCGCCTCGATTTGCGTGCCCACTCCTAGTACCTCCATCTCCCTCTGCGCACTGAATAAATCTAGTTTATGTAAATTTTTGGGCGAATAAACCAAGGAATTAGTTATGGTGCATTGGTAAAGAGGTTAATTGGTTGAGGAGGGGTCGCGTGGTCAAATCCTGCCCCTCCTATTTTTCCACTTTATGGTTTTGTTTTAAACAAAATTTGTTTGAAAACGGGGGTCGGGTCCGCATTGGGCAGCCTGCCCCAAAATCCCCGCGCGTGTTTTAATTGCCGTATCACATTTAAGGTGGGCGCATAATGTTATATGTTTTAAGTGTTTCAGTTGGTTATGGGGTTCCCCGGTGGGCCGGCCCACATGGCCGGGCGGGTTCAACTCTTGCCGGCTTCACCATTAATAGTATGTAGGTTGGTTGGGGGGGTGGTGGGGTTGGTGGCCACCACCCCCTTTTAATATATATATATATTTTTGTTTTATTAAACAATAAATTCACATTTTTGAAATTCAAATTTTAAGCCGTAGGAGTCAAATTAACAACCCCACAATTTTGCCCGGAATCCGACCCAAGTTGGCTGGAATCCGGTGGCCAGAAAAAGTCCAAATTGTGGCCTCCTTAAGCCTACCCAGTCATAAAAAAGTCAACCCAACTTTGATTGCTTCTAACTTCATCATCCGGACTCAAATTGACGAACCGTTTGCACCACTGCGATCAGGACAACGAGATCTACGCTCAGGTCCTAGTTCGAGCATAATCCAAACACTTTGATTTTTGAGCTTCCCTGAGTCCTCCTTGTCCTCTGTGTGTCTCTGGAGCCACCTAGATCAATCCCCCTCACTTAGGAGCTTTCGGTCCTCCAAAAGCATGAAAAATAATCTGCAACTTCTCTGTACCATGTTTGCATCACAGGCGTCCTGAAAAGGTCTCGCTTCCATCTCCTTCACCTTTGTTCTTCGGAGCCTTAAGCGATGAGCTGACACTTGCTACCTCTGCAACCTGTAGTACATTGTTTTGCAATTTACATGCTTGTCTTAACTGACCAACTAATGACCCAAACGTCCCACACTTGCCACAAGTTTATAACACATACTCGGTGGTCAAGCTTACATCAAGATGAATGCAAGACCTCAGTTATGACAACAAGGACAACCTATCATTGTTGCTTCAAAAAGTGATGCAAAACACATCATCACTGCAACACATGATTTACAAAGATAAGGCCAAACACTATTTGTTGGACAAGTGATGGAAACACGACATCATTTTCACAGTTTATCATGCAACTCAAAATAATACCAGACATCATTGTTGTTGAACAAGTGATGGAAAACACATCATCACTTTTACATTTTAAAATGAAACAAATGATTTACAAAAGAACGATCATGAAACAGCAACATGTCTAGAAGCCATTTTTCACTTATCAATGCGAATGGGTCACCTCCTTGTGGCGATTTTGCTTGTCGATCAAATGTTTCATCTGGTTCACGCACTGACGCTTTGTCTTTACGATGCTTCTCTAGATGGAGCCTCCAACGAGTGGCTCTTTGATGGCCACTTCTATCGTAATGACTACAGTAGGTTTTCTTCCTCCATATTTGCTTAACCTGTTTCTTTTCATGCTGTTGAGAGGGTCTTTCACGCCTCATCCTTTTGTGTGCTGCCATTCGTTTCCAACACTTAGAAAATGTATGGTTATGTAATCCATAAAAGGTGCATGTTTTTTGATGCCATGTTTTATGCTCATTATTATCAACATGATCATAATCGAAATGAAGATTCGAAGATCGAAAGTGGTTATACCTTCCCTTGTTGTCTTTGGTGTAAGTATGGCAATGAGAGCTTGACTTAGCTCTCTCCTTGCAATGGGCACTGTCGTGGGATGATGGGGATGTGTTCCCATCATTCTTTTTCCTCGATGATTTCAACGATGTCTCGGACGACTCTGACACCTTCGAGCACTATCCTTTAGTGTATCTTGAGCCTGCAAATCAATGTTTGTGCACAACCTCCAAAGGTTGAGTTATGCCTTGGTTATTAACACCAAGTTCTTCTTTCTCCTCGTGCCTCATCCTTGTAAGGAGCCTCATGTTTGTCCCTGTAATTGGGATCTCCAAATCTCCAACAGACATGATACTATGTGAAGTTGGAATCAAAAGGAAAACAACATCTTTTACATCCTCTTTCGATTTGGAAAGAACTGATGAGGGTTTCTTATCATCCGTTGTTGGTGGTTCACTAGTTGTCTTGGCGCATTTCCCAACTTCCTTTCTGACATACCCAAGTCTTGTTCGGCACGGTAATTCCTCTACTTTGATGGGATTAACAATTCCTTTGCCATTAACACCCAAGCCTTTCCCTTCATACCCCATTCTCTTCAACAGTTTGGAGCCAATTCCTGTGGTGTGATTTTCAAAAACAACGAAATCATCATCATGACACATACATGAAGATGGACAACTACTTTTTACCTCACATGGGTCTCACTGCAGCTTTTCCAAGGCCTCGTCCTTTGATTGCAGTTGTCGTAGCAAACTTTGTTTTTCCTCTTTCTCTTCATGTAGACCCACCTTCAATTCAACATTCTCTGTTTGAAGATTATGTTTGTTTTGCTTCAGTTCTCCCATGGCCTCTTTTGTGGCTTGCAACTGAAGTTGTAATCGCTCCTTTTCCTCTGTCTCTTTCTATAGAGTTTCGTACATTATCTCTACCCTTTTGGAAATGTTGACCATGGTCTCATACATCGCTTTTTCATCCTCTATCGCTGCACGTTCCATTGTTCATGCTACAATTCACATCAATGCAAAGACCACTCTGATACCACTTGATCCAGGTCCGGGTGTGTTGAAGGACCCTTCAAAGACCTTTTACTTTCATGATGTGTTAAATTGCATCTTTAAAAGATCATAAATGAATACATCTGCATATTGTAAAGAATAGGAACATGACAATCGTCAGCACATGAAATAACAAGACGTTGATAACAGAGTTCGTCCAGGAGGGACTATGTCTCTGGGCCCCAGTGTCAAGAAGGTGTAGGCCGCTGCATTAAGTGTTGTCATTAGTGATGATGTACACAAGATATGATGTCGCGATCATACAAGGAAAATTCCCTCACATAAGAGTGGCTCTAAGAGCTGTTCCACTACAGGAACTCTCAGTCAAAAGAATCCTATCAGTATGACACAAAAACACGCATGTTGAACATCCCGCCAACATGGCATAAAATGGATTTCAAAAACATGCATGACGACAACAAGAGTATCCCATCAACATGCAACAAGGGATCTCAACACATAACATGACGAATCATGACAGCAAGTACATCACATAGAAGATTCCGCATCACATCAAGCAAGGAATCATGAGAACATGTAAGAAACAAGATCTTGCATCAACATCAAACAAGGATCTGTGTAGCACAATTCATAAAGAAGAAGTACATGAACACAGCATATACCTAACCACCAAGGGCCATCTAAAGAAGCGGATGTCAAACTGCTGAAGCTGTTTGGACCATCGATCTCACAGCATCAATCGCATGAAAATGACTGCTCGCACATGAATGTGGACATCTACACTAGCACTTAGAAAAGTGGCTGGAAAATGAAATGAGAGAATGACAAATCTGAATGTACCATCAGATTTTTGGCATTGAGTAGTGAAAAATCAACTGTCCAAAATCTGAATTCTGAAAAGTTGAGAATCTGGGGCTCAAGGAATCTTTTAGATTCCCCCTCTAGATTCCTCAAAGATTCTGCTCCACGGGTGGACTGGAAATCTGCAACTCAGATGGAAAATATGATCTCGCCATTGCGATCCCTGCGGAAAACCGTGAAAAACAAGTATAAACTTGACTATATTCCGACATGGCAAAATTTTACCTCCTTGGGGAAATTTCAAGGCTCATGGTTCCGCTCCCTGTTTTTGCAGCAATCATGGTTCCACCTTCATCCTGAACATGGCAAAAAAATACAGAACTCTGATGAAGAAACGGACAGTGCCATTGTGTTCGTGGCGATGAGAGGTGTTGAATCCATATAAAATTTGTCAAATTCTGACAAAGTGAAAATTCAGCCCTCTTGAAAAATTCATGGTTCCTACATTAATTAATTCGCCTCGATTTGCATGCCCACTCCTGGTTCCTCCATCTCCCTCTGTGCACTGAAGAAATCTGGTTTATGTAAATTTTTGGGTGCATAAACCAAGGAATTAGTTATGGTGCATTGGTAAAGAGGTTAATTGGTTGAGGAGGGGTCGGGTGGTCAAACCCCTCCCCTCCCATTTTTCCACTTTATGGTTTTGTTTTAAACAAAATTTATTTGAAAATGGGGGTTGGGTCCACATTGGGCAACCCGCCCCAAAATCTCCACGCGTGTTTTAATGGCCATGTCGCATTTAAGGTGGGTGCATAATGTTATATGGCTTAAGTATTTCAGTTGGTTGCGTGGCCGGGCAGGTTCAACTCCCGTCGGCCTCACCATTAATAATACGTAGGTTGGTTGGGGGGGCTGGTGGGGTTGGTGGCCCCCACCCCCTTTTAATATATATTTTTTTGTTTTATTAAACAATAAAGTCACATTTTTTAAATTCGAATTTTAAGCCGTAGGAGTCAAATTAACGACCCCACAATTTCGCCCGGAATCTGGCCCAGGTTGGCCGGAATTCGGTGGCCGAAAAAAGGTCAAATATTGGCCTCCTTAAACCTGCTCAGTCATCAAAAAGTCAACCCAACTTTGATTGCTTATAACTTCCTCATCCAGACTCGAATTGACGAACCGTTCACACTGCCTTGATCAGGACGACGAGATCTACGCTCTAGTCCTGGTTTGAGCATAATCCAAACACTTTGATTTTTGACCCTCCCTGAGTCCTCCTTGTCCTGTGTGTGTCTCTAGAGCCACCTGGATCATGCACAAAATATACACTAATTTTTACAACTTTTACAACAACCCACTTCGTTATATTACTCAAAATGATAATACAACAATATATGGCTCTCATACTAAGGATAATGGCCCTCATACATCCACTAGGAAAATAATACAAGAACAAGATACATTGATCATATAGCTGATGTTGTGCACCATAACGAATTATCGATCATAACCTGAACACATTATGGGTCCTTTGCTTTCGTTCTGAAACATTTCCTCTATCAATGCCCAAACTCCTTTAAGTTACTAAACTCGTCTCTCCAATATGCCCTCTAGTTGATCATAAGTCCATCTACAACTAGCACATAGGGTCATCACACTCACTAGTTTCTCTTTCATCCCTCAAGGCCACAACACTTTGAGACTTCTTTCCCACTACTTATCCTCAAATACTTAGGGACTTCTTCTGACTATAGTCTTCTTGTATTGCTCCAATTAAGACCAACATCAGGAAGGAGGTCTTCCACCTATAACTGCAAGATATCCTTATCCTACAATGAACACGTGCTTGTACAACAAGTGCTCCTAGCTATCTAGACATTGAGCTACACTTATCTACCTCTTCTAGCCGATCTTAATATATCAAGGTGGTACTCTAGGCCACACTTGGTCCAATCTCACTCTACCCTCCAACAAACCACAGCTAACCAATATGAATTTCCAAACTAGGACCTCTACATCCAATAGCAACCAACCATCAAGAAGAATTCATCTAGAACACATTTTTTTGTCCTCTTTCTTTGGTATTTTTACTTCTAGCAGTCTGGTTAGGGCACCATCAACCCTAAATCACTACTCCAAATATTGTGTTTTCCCTTCCAAACTGGTTTCCCTACTTCACTGTCCTATCTATGCCTCCAAAGCATTGTTTTTTGCCTAAGGAACCTCCTCAAGGCACCCTACACCACTCCATCTGACAACAACAAATAATATTACCTTTTCTCAAAGGGAAAACACCCATGTTATGACTGTGGCCTGCTCCTAATGTCTGTGATTGGGTGAGAGAGCCCTCACTAGGCCTCTCACCCTTTAAATTATGCCTCCAACATGTTGTTGTATTAGCCTTTCCCTGCGGCCTAGAACAAAGTACCAAGACACATTAAAACAAGAATAGAACAATCCCAAACTCACCTCAGATTTGTGGCTTAGCTCTGCAAGAAATTCTCTCCACAAATAGTGCCAAGAACACTCCCAAAACTCATCTTCCTTGCTTCCATGTTAGCCTGAGACTTCGTTGTAATTTTCAGAGGTGTATCTTTGATGTTAGATGCACATTGGATGGGATGGAATGCCTCTCACAGACCTTATATTTAAATGTTAATATGTGGCTCCATGTGGTGTCATCTAACTTCCCTTATGGCACTCTTAAACCCCAAGCTAACGTATCTTGTGTGCCACAAAAACCACCAACAACATAGAAAAATTAATATCTCCACTTCTAGATCTCTGATTTGAGTGATTTTTTCTACCCCTTTCTCCTCTATGGGTCCTCTAACACCTCCATGTGTAAAATCACCAAACCTCCTCATAGTTTCACCCCCACCATCTTAGGTGCAAAGCCCACATGCTTGGGTTCTAAGCCCATAATGCCATTTTTGGTGCTCCAACCTCCAAACACTGAACCTTAGGGCTTGGAGTACCTCCAAAGCTACCAAATCTCAACACTCCCTCTTATCGAGGGAGTTACTTCCAATACTAGGAAGTAACTCATCATCATCACTAGCATTGCTCGTAACACTTGCCCAACTCCTAACGCCCATAATTGTAGCATGGACTATGTCTCTCTCGAAAGTTCCATTGTCACTGGAAGCCTCTTGCTTCTTCTTCTTCTCCTAAAATTTCTTCCAATATTTCCATGACTCCCTCTTGCTAAATGTAGAAGCACCCTTGCTCCCCATTGACACTTTATTTTACTCAAGTCCTTCTTCTGATTTCCCTTCATTCTTGCTACAAGTGCCACATCATCATATGATGCCTTCTTATTTGGATGAAGATCCTTGTTTCATAAATCTTCCTGAATGAAGTCTTCCCATAACCTATTCTAGTCTGGTAGCTTATCCCTGGAAACAATCCCCTTAATGAAAAACTTCCACTTCAGACTAAACCCTTCAATGTAACCCTCACCATCTCAGAATATTACGATGGCAAGATCATCCCAAACTTGATACAACCTTGTCAGATATGAAGTCACCCCTTGATCTAATTTAAAATATTAGATTGTTGAGCTAAGACCCTCCTCACATTAGAAACAAAATGCTTTCATTGTGCTTAAGGATTCATGAATTTTTCTTTTTTTTTGCAAGTGAAAAATGAGTTTTTATGTTAATTTTATGAGAAACTAAACATAAATAAGAGATTGAACAACAGTATAAACATGTACATAACATCATCAAAAACACATTATCACAGGTACATGATAAAGGAGTTCACCCCTCCTAGGTTACGTCTCCTTGGTCCAGCTTCCAATGGCTTGGGCCTCTCTATTATGCTCAAAATTGTAAAAACATGTGTTTACAATGCTCAAATTCTTCTGAACCCTACTCCAATGAGTCCAGAATATCCAAAAATGCCCATCTAGCCTCTTTTTGCATCCAATTTGGTGGAAAACTAATGAAGTTATGACCTATCCTAGTTTTCCCAATATTCGCTGCACAAATTGCACCATTTCTGGCATGATCCTACAATTTCACTCCAAAAATACCTAACTGAGTGAAAATTTTGTCACGTGCCATCCATAAGCTATTGACACTGATAGTTCCATCACAAATCACAATCGGTAAGAACTGGAAAGTCTTATGGTTTGTGAACGCGGTGTGGGCGATATGTGATTGCGATAAACGACGGACCCAACGGAACTATCAACTGAAACCCATAATCTTATCACATCCAGGATCCATCGTAGATTGCAATCGGCAGAGTTGGGGGATAACATATATATGGGACTCTGCATTGTGTGATCTGCGATTTTGATTATCGCATCGCAACCCGGTACACTAGGGGCTGATTTTTGTAGTACTTCCCTTTTAATATGTGCGATTGTTATTATCACATAGCACCCTGGCTTGTTCTGGTGCCGATCCTTTAACGCCAAACCACCTACGATATGTCATTTGTGAAATGTGGTGCCCATGGCGGCCTACCACTTGGCGCTTCCCCATTCGTTGAAGAGACCTGCCACGTCATCTTCTCCTGCCATCTGTCCAAGTGAAACCTGAACTTTGACTTGATCTAACTTCTTCATATGAGCTTGGATTCGAGTGTCATTCACACCATTCGAATCAAGATGAAAAGCACTTCGATCTGAAGCTAATTTTATCGAGATTCTGCCACTTTGAGTTTTGAGCGTAATTTTGAGCACATGATCACTCCTCCCCACTAGAAGCCTTTTGGACCCCAAAACATCACTTTCAATTGTCCAACATGTGAGGGTACAGTTCCCTCACCTTTCCAACCTCTATCCATTTGTCTTTTAAAGGATTTGTACCCTTGAGCCCCACTCGAAGATAATTGACACTTCCCCGTTTTGATATCCTTGTTCTTTTGTCAAGTATAGTGCCTTCTTGAAGATAATCAAGGAATTCTAGAGAAAAGTCTTCAATAGATGGAATTTGAATATTCTCTCCTTGATATTCAATCAAAGGAGGCTCATACAACCTTAAATTCTCAACATTAACAACACCATAAATTTGCATATATGAAGGTAAATCCAACCTGAAGGCATTGTTAACAATCTTTTCCAAAATTCTGAATGGACCATATCTAATTGGTTTTAGGATTTTACCTTCTCCTTGGCGCCTCTCTTTGTTAATGTGAAGCCAAATTTCATTACCAACTTGGAACTTGTGATCTTGACGATGCTTGTTGTGCCCTGCTTTATACTTTCCTTGGCTTTCCTCAAGTTGTTCTTGAACTTTTTGGTGTACTAATTGGATTTGTTAAATGAACTTTCTTGCTTTGTCTATGTCGCTATGATCTTCAATAGAAACATCTTTGCAAAAAATAAAATCCAAAGGATATTTAGGAAAGTATCCCAAGAATGCCTCAAATGGCGAAGTTTGAGTTGAAGAGTGCTTTGCTCGGTTGTAAGCATGTTGAATATAGTGCCAATGTTCATCCCACAAATTAGGATGCTTGCTACAATACCCATGAAGAAGATGTATCACTGTTCTATTCACCACTTATGTTTGACCATCTATTTGTGGATGAAAAGTTGTACTCTTTTTCAATTTGGTGTCCATGAATCCCCACAAGATTGACCAAAAATTTCCAACCAGGTGAGAATCTCGATCACTAACAATGGATGTGGGCAATCCAAAATGCACCCAAACATTCTGAAAGAATAACTAAGCAGTTTTTTTAGTTGTAAATTTCTTTTTACATGGCATCAAAATACACATTTTGCTGAACCTATCCACAACTACATACAAATAATCATGACCTCTTTTTGACAATGGAATACCTCCTACAAAATCCATAGAAAAAATCTTCCACAGTCGTGAAGGAACCGGAAGTGGTGTGTACAATCATAACTTCCTATTGTTAGGCTTACTGATTGCACATAATTGACATCCTTTAATAAATCGAGACACACTTTCAAGCATACAAGGCCAATAACAATACCTCTGTAGATGTGTCACTGTCTTACTTACACCAAAATTACCAGAAATAAGAGAAGTATGTGCCTCTCTTATGATGTTAACTCTTTCTCCCTGTGGAATACAAAGCTTTCCAAGATGGTACAAGAAGTTATCATGAAAATGATTCCAATTCCTCTACTTGGTTACCTTGACTCAATGTTGCATAAACATTTTGAAAGTCATTATCTAATGCATATTTCTCAATATAACTTTCATGTAAAAGATAATTATGCTTGAGTAAAGTAGCCACACTAACAATAGGCCTAGAAAGCATATCAGTGACTTTATTGTAGATACCTTTCCTATACCTGATTACCAAGTGGAATTGTTGAAGAAAACTCATCCACCGGAAGTGCCTTGATTGATGCAACTTTGATTATGATTGCAAGTATTGCAATGGTTGATGATTAGTGTGAATGAATGTTTCCTTACCCATCAAGTAGTGTTTCCATTTTTTCACACTTTGCACCAATGCGTACAATTCCTTGCCATATGTAGGATAGTTAATCACTGCATCATTAAAAGTTTCTGAATGAAAACATATAAGCTTACCATGTTGCATGAGGACTGCACCCATGGTGTAGTCGTTAGCATCAGTCTGAATCTCAAATGACTGTCTCAAGTCTGGACGTGCAATCATTGGAGTTGTACTAATCTTTTCCTTCAATGCATCAAAGGCCTTTTGTTGTTTGCCTCCCCACTGAAAAACCTTTTCCACACTTGTCAATGCATGCAAAGGAGAGGCTATAAGAGAAAAATTAGCAATGAAATTCCTCCAATATTGGGCTGCTCCCAAAAAACTTCTTACCTTAGTAACTGTCTTGGGCCTTGGCCAATTTACAATTACATCAACATTGGAGGGATATATTTTCAACTCACCTCCTCCAACAATATGACCTAAATAAACTAAAGAAGTGTTTCCAAACTCGCACTTTGACATCTTAAGATACAACTGTTCTTTTTTCAGGACATCAAGTACTTTTCTTACATGCATGACATGTTCATCACGAGATTTACTAAAAATTAAGATGTCATCTAAGTAGACTGTGACAAAGTCATCAAGAAATGGCCTCAACACATAATTCATCACATGCATGAATGTAGCAAGAGCATTACATAAAAAAAAAAGGCATAACTATCCATTCAAACAATCTATGTTTTGTTTTGAATGATGTATTCCAAATGTCTCCTTTAGCTATTCTAATTTGATGGTAGCCACTTCTTAAGTCCATCTTAGTAAAATACTTTTCATATTTCAATTGATAAAGTAAATAATCTATTCTAGGTAGTGGGTAATGGTTCTTTACCGTAATTTTGTTCAATGCACGAAATTCCACACACATTCACCATCTTCCATCCTTCTTTGGCACCAAGACAATAGGTGAACCATGTGGCGAGGAAGATGATCTGATGATCCCTTTATTCAACAACTCTTGAGTTTTCTTCTTAATTTCTGCGCTTTCCATCACTGACATCCTGTACATGCTAATGTTAGGAAGAGGACATTCTTGCTACAACTGTATCTCATGCTAGATTCCTCTCTTTGGAGGTAATCCCTTTGGTTCCTGAAACATCTCATCATATTGGTTAACTATGTCAACCAATTCAGAATTCAACTTTGAATCACAACCTTTAAAAGCTTCATTATCAACATCATTCTTGGGTTTGATCATTAGAAGCACAAAATTCTTTCTCGAATTCACTAGTCTTCGCATTTGCCCTGCATTAACAAGCGAAAGATTTTTTTCTTGCTATGAGCTCTCACAATATATTCTACTCCAACTTTGAATAAATGATATGTGTTTTCATGTCTATGGAAGATATATTTTCTGTCATAAAGGTACGGGCTGCCAAACTATGCCATAGATATCTAACGGCACAACATCAAGCTCCACTTCATCTATGAAATTTGCAGTAATGGAGAATTTCAGTTTACACTTTCTAGTAACTTGCAATTGCGCATTGTCACACACCCATCCAAGTGGATATGGTTTATGATGTGGAACGGTTTCCAAGTTTAAACTTTTGACAATGTTTTCAGAGATAAGATTGGCTTGAGAGCCACTATCGAAAAGCGTATCAATCTTGTTGTGTTTTGAGATCGCTCTTATGTGAAAAAGTTCTATTCTCCTCTTTTCATTTGGAGTTTCAATTTGTGAGTTTGAAGAACTAGTGCTAGCAATGGATTATTTTCCTTTTAACCCCATGGCTGTAATTTTAGTTTCATTGCCCGAATCGGATCCCAAATCTTGTTGAGTAGTTGCAATTGTCTTTTGTTTTCCCTTGTTGTTGTTTCTTTTTGCTCTCATTTTGGCATGAAGCTTCCAACAATGAGCTTCGTCGTGACCCTCCCTAGAATAATGTTTGCATGTAACTTTCTCTCCTTCTTTTTTGATAGACACATTTTTCTTTGCCTTCCCTTTGAAAGCCTTTTCCTTTCCTTTACTCTTAAATGGCTTTTTACTACCTTCTTCTGAGGTGTTTTTCCCTCTTGCCTCGAGTGGCTTGCACACACACATCATTTAGATTATTGGGATTAAACATTAAGATAGTATGCCTAAGCTACCTGTGTAAACCCCCTATGTACTTCAACAATGTGTCTTGTGATTTCAAATCTACACCTAACATCAATGACCTTTTTCTGAATTCTTGGGTGTAATATTGCGCATTTTGACCTTTAAGTTGTCTAAAGTTTTGACAATTCATGATGGATTTCTTCATATAAGCTAGAGGGTAGAATTGTATTTTGATTGCAGCAATGAAATCATTCCAAGAAATAGAGATCTTACCGTGTTTTTTAATCTCCTCTTGGGTCTTTGATTCCCACCATACTAGTGTTGCACCCTCCATTTTCAAGGAAGCTAAATGAATATTTATGTCATCCTCTTGAAGGTTTTGAATCTTGCAATAGACATCCAACTGATGAATCCAAGTATCAAGCTTCTCTGCATTCACTTCACCATTATACATGGGCAGCTCAAATAAAAAAGGTGATTTACTAGTTCCTTTTCAAGTATGATGACGACTCAGTATGAGTAAGCATTGTGTTAGTGGAAGAGGGATAAGATTCTTATGAATAAGAAGATGAAGAATATGGTGGAGAGGTTGGAGTTTTGTCTCCATTTCCATTACCTACTCCTGAAAAGCCTACTCCTTTGGGAGGTTTGGAACTTTCCCCTTTCAACCTGGTATTCCTCTCTTCATAAAGGACCTTTACCATCTCTTTCATATCAAAGAAAACTTTTCTGAAGGTCTTCTCATCTTCTATCATGTTTGTAGGATGTCCTTCATGAGACATGATCTATGGAGTCTCAACTACAACTTGAGGTTGAATTGGTCTTGGAGATTGTGGCATCCTTTCTCTCCTTCCCCTTGACCCAACTTTAGGGCTTCCAACCATCTTCCCTTCTCCTCTTTTGAGCTTTAACCTTGTAAGCATGACATAAACTTGCAAACAGTTAAATACTTCATTCACAAAGCAAAAACCCCTAGCTCTGATACCACAATGATTTGATTTATAATATTAGATTATTGTGCTAAGATCCTCCTCAGATTAGAAACAAAATTCTTTCATTGTGCTTAAGGATTCATGATTTTTTTTTTGCAAGTGAAAAATGAGTTTTTACGTTAATTTTATGAGAAATTAAACATAAATAAGAGACTGAAAAATAGTATAAACATGTACAGAACATCATCAAAAACACATTACAATAGGAACATGATAAAGGAGTTCACTCCTCCTGGGCTATGTCTCCTTGGTCCAACTTCCAATGGCTTGGGCCTCTCTATTATGCTCAAAATTGTAAAAAGATGTGTTTACAATGCTAAAATGCTTTTGAAACCTACTCCAATGAGTCCAAAATATCTAAAAATGCCCATCTAGCTTCTTTTTGCATCCAATTTGGTGGAAAACTGAAGAAGTTATGACCTCTCCTAGTTTTCCCAATATTCACTCCACAAATTGCACCATTTTTAGCATTATCCTACAATTTCACTCCAAAAAGTGCTAACTGAGCAGAAATTTTGCCACGTGGTAGCCATAAGCTATCAACACCGAGAGTTCCATCACAAATCGCAGTCGGAAATAATTGGTGGGTCTTATGGTTTGTGAACGCGATGTGGGTGATATGCGATTGAGATAAATGACGGACTTGAGGGAACTATCAACTGAAACTGATAATCTTATCTCATCCAGGATCCATCACAGATCATAATCGATGGAGTCAAGGGATAACATATATATGGGACTCTGCACTATGCGATCTGCGATTGTGATTATCCCATCGCAACCTGGTACGCTGGGGGCTGATTTCTGTAGTACTTCCCTTCTGCGATGTGCGATTGTGATTATCGCATTGCACCCTGGCTTGTTCTGCGGTCGATTCGTTAACACCAACCTGCCAGTGATATGTGATTTGTAAAATGCGAGGCCAATGGTGACCTGCCACTTGGCGCTTCCCCATTCTCTGAATAGTCCTGCCACATCATCTTCTCCTGCCATCATCCAAGTCAAACCTGAACTTTGCCTTTCTCTAACTTCTTCATATGAGCTCGAATTCGAGTGTCGTTCACACCATTGGAATCAAGATGATGAGCACTTCAATCTGAACCTAAGTTTATCGAGATTCTGCCATTTTGAATTTTGATCCTAATTTTGAGCACCTAATCACCCCTTCACCTTGTACCATCTTGGTGTCCTTCAACTTATCCTCCAATACCAATACTTAGTTTTCGTTCTTATTCTGAAACAAATTCTGAAGAGACTCCCACATTTCACGGGAAGTGTTCTTCTTAGACAAATGAGGTATTAAGGAATCTTTAACCCCATCTAGGATGATCAAATTTTCCTTCATATCCAATTCCTCGTACACTTCCAGATCCTTAGAGTATGTTGGATACTTGATTGTCTCGTGGAAAATTCCAGATCTTGTTGACCATCAAAACCAACTTGATTTGTTCCTTTCATGGACTACATTTGAAAAACCCTTCCAACTTTTCCTCATATCAAAGACCAACCTACAACTTTGACATTGTTGTGATTCCTTCACAAATAATGTAACCAACTCCCTCTTAAGTTGTACTTCGTTGTGCACACTCTGATTCACTGGCCCATCAAAATAGCTTTGATACCTTGTTGTTTTTCCATGATATTATAGTCTAGGATATAATATTAAATCATTGACACTACCAATCCAAGTATCAAAACACTACTACTTTGCATAGTGGAATAATATACAACAGTAAATTTACTAGTGCACAAAATATACACAACTTTTTACAATTTTTACAACAACCCAACTTCATTATATTAATCAAACTAATAATACAACAATCTAGGGCTCATGTACCAGGGATAATGGCCCTCGTACATCTACTAGTACAAGAACACAAGAACAAGATAAATTAATCATCTAGCTAATGTTGTGCACCATCATGGTTTCTCGATAATATATTGAACACACTACAGGTCCTTCACTTCTATTATGAAACACTTCCTCTATCAATGCACCATCTCCTTTAGGCCACTGAACCTGGCTCTCCAATATTCCCTCTAGTTGATCATAAGTCCATATACAACAAACACATAGGGTCTTCACGCTCACTAGTTGTTCCTTCGTCCTTCAAGGCCACAACACTTTGAGACTTCTTGCCCATTGTTGCTCCTCGACTACTTATGGACTTCTTCCCACTATAGTCTCCCTTCACTTATCCAATGAATACTAACAAAGGGCAGGAAGGTTGTCACCTATCACTGTAAGACGTCCTTCTCCCACAATGAACATGAGCTTGTACAAAAAATTCTCCTAGTAAAACCAGACCTTGAGCTCCACTTCCTTGCCTCTTTTATTAGCCACCTTAGTCCATCAATGTGGTACTCTAGGCCACACTTGGTCCACTCTCACGCTGCTCTCCAACAAACCACAAGTGACCAATATCAATGTCCAAACTAGGACCTCTACAACCACTAGTAACCAACCATCAACAAGAAGCCATCTACAACACATTGTTGTTGTCCTCTTTTCTTGGGATTTGTGCTTCTAGCAGTCTAGTAAGGCCACACCAAAAACCATAAACTACTGCTCCAAATATTGTGTTTTCCCTTCCAAACGGGTTTCCCTACTTCATTGTCATGTATAGGCCTCCAAAGCAGTATTGTGGGCCTAAGGAACCTCCTCAAGACACCCTACAACACTTTGTCCTACAATAATAAAGAATTTGACCTTTGTTCAAAGGTAAAACACCCATGTTTCTAGAATGTAGTCTACTCCTAATGTCTACCACTGGGTGAGAGAGCCATCACTAGGCCTCTCAAACCTTCAAACTATGTCTCCAACACATTGTTGTAGAAACCCTTCCCTACGGCCTAGAACAAAGTACCAATACACATTAAAACAAGCATAGAACAATCCCAAACTCACCTCATATCTATGGCCTAGCTCGGAAAAAAAAAAAAATCTCCTCAAATAGTGC
The DNA here is from genome assembly GCA_031772625.1 of Pinus tabuliformis. Classification (NCBI taxonomy): domain Eukaryota; kingdom Viridiplantae; phylum Streptophyta; class Pinopsida; order Pinales; family Pinaceae; genus Pinus; species Pinus tabuliformis. The sequence continues at coordinate 436,289,520 of CM062808.1, read as the reverse complement.
TAAGAACACTCCAAAACGCATCTTCCTTTCCTCCACACTAGCCTCACACTTCATTGTAATTTTTAGAGGTGTATATTTGATGTTAGATGTAGATTAGATGTGATGAAATGCCTCTCATGTGCATTATATTTATATTCTAAGATGTGGCTCCATGTGGTGTCATCTAATTTCCCTTGTGGCATCCTTAAACGCCAATCTGACCAGACTTGTGTGCCACAAAAACCACTAGTGACATAGAAAATTTAATACCTCCACTTCTAGAGCTCCGATTTGAGTTATTTTCACTACCCCTTTCTCTTGTAAGGGTCCTCTAACACCTTCATGTGTCAATTCACTCAGCCTCCTCGTGGTTTCACACCCACCAGCTTGGGTGCAAAGCCCACATGCTTGGGTTCTAAGCCCACAAATCCATTTGTGGCGCTCCAACCTTAAAACCCTGAACCTAGGGCTTGGAGTAACTCCCAAGCTACCAAATCTGAACATGTGTCATTTTAATAGTCAATCTCTCAAGGAAATGAGGAATTTTTTGAAGTGCATGTTTCACTTCTTCCTTCTTTTGTTCTTCTTATAGAGAAGGTCGACAAGGTTCCTATTAGATCTTCCTTGATCTAAGGCTTATCTCTTGAACTTTTAGGGAATAAGTTTGTTAATAATTCTCACCATTATAAATAGGTTGTGTCTGCTTATTATTGGGATTTGGGGTAGGTTGGGCAAGAAGTGGAGGTTGATTTGGTGTAGTAGAATTCTGAGCTGTGATAGTCTATTAAGGAGGAGGCATTAAGGCTATTTTTTTAGCCATAAGGGACCTCTAACCTTGGGAAGAATTGTTCCATTAAGGAGGTTAATTCTGGAATGGTTGGTAAGGAGAGATAACAATCCATTTCGAGTACTATAATGGAGTAAACATGGACCAAGGTGAGGGACAAGGTGGGAACCAAGACTAAGGTTGGAATTATGTAGGGTAATTATTGAAATACTATGAAGAGTTATAACCGAAACCTTGTTGATAATGCCTTGATGTTGTTGGCCTCTTCTGGTTGATGAAGCATACTAACTCCATGCCCTCCTAAGGTCCTTGGTGGAAAAATTCCAATTCTAGCAAGGAAGGACAATTGTCAATAGAGTGTTGTTCTTCGCAAAGTGCACATATTTCTCTATTATTAAGTGGAAATTCATCCTGAGGGTGCCTTTTTGTGCACTTGGGACAAAATACAACTAATGCCCTCTCCACCTCTTCTTGATTTATCTTGGCCTACAATGTGTCCATATGCAAAGCTAGTGAATGCAAGATTTTTGTTCTCATGTCTTCTAACTTTCCTCCAATTATCTTTGTAAGAACAAGGAAAGAAGTAGAAGGACATACCAAGATTATTCTAGACCTATCTTTCTTCTTATTAGCCCTATTATGAGTTTCGAAAATATTCTTGATAGTAGCATAATCGAACTCATAGATGTACCCATTGGCCACAAGATTCAATGTCTCCATTAAGTCTTTTCTTACTCCTCTTAGTACAAGTTTTAGAGAGTCATCATCTAGAGTGAAGTTGTGTGCTCTTTTGTAGCCCAACTGAAAGATGTCATTAGAATCCTCGAAGGATTCATTTTCTCCTTGGGTGATATGAAATATCTCATACCTTGTATCTATGTCTCCATAATAATCTCTATATTTTTTCCGAAGTCTTGTTTCATTTGTTCCCGAGTGGTAATTTTGTTCCCTTCAAGGTTGATGAACCACCTTAGAGTTGCATCCTTCAAGGTATAAGGGAAGAGCTTGAGTTTATGTTCATCTGTAAGGTATTCATAAGTCCTGCACACCACATCAAACTCAAATACAAAAGTTTCAAGATCCTCAGTGATTAGTCCATAGAAGTGACTAAGTATAGATGGATTGATATTTTTCATTCTACCTTTCCCATTGGTTTCACTGGTAGGAAACTCAAAGACTTGAAGGTCTCCATTTTCATCCAATGCATAACAAGATGGTGAGCTACATCCTTCTGAAATGGTTTCATGTGCTATATCCTACTCTTCTAGATAAGTCTCAAAGATCCTTGTTGTGGAAGGCAATATTTCACAATTAGCTAAACAATTCTAATTGCTACTTAAAGGCTCGGAAACAATATTTTTTGGCTAAAAAAATTTGTAACTTTTCTTTGAGTCTACGACGCATGCATGCGTTAAAATAAAATAAAAATATGTTTTATTTTTTCTTCATGATAAGAGAAGAAAAGATAAATTTCAAATTTTGACACCTCCCTAGCAATGATGCCAAATAGTCATGGCCCTTAGTATTTTAGCAATGATGTTATACGCATATGGGTTTCAACTTTAATATGTCAACTTGGATTCGTACAAACTTAAGAGTTATCGTGCATTGTATATGCAATTCATAGTTTTCCTTTTCTCAATACTAGCTAATTGATAAGAATTGTTTGTAATAGTCTTCCATTTTGTTTTTTTCCCAATTTGATGTAAGGTTGCACCCCAAACACAAATTTTATATGAATACAAAATATTTTTACGGTGATTTAAATAAATAAATAAATCACATGTTTGTATAAAAAAGTGCAATTTTTATTGATTAGGTCTAACTTGGATGGTTGAGAAGAGAAATTACTATCTTTGCCACTTAAGTTCAAATCTCACTTGTAACATTGTTTGCTCATTGTGAACCAATTGTTAATTGATGATTTTTGTAATTCATGAGAAATATCTCACTATTACTTATGGGTTGGAGGGTGAGATAAGAAATTACATGTAAAACACAAACAAGTGCTACATATAGGGAGGGATATCCAAATTGAATTTAAAGAGACAATAATAAAGAAGATGATTGATGATGGATAAGGTCACTATTTTGTTTAAACAAAAATTAATTTATGGTGTCATCATAACCACTAGCAAACTAGTATTGCATAGGTGGTGTGCGGAGTATATATGGGATGATGTGGTGTAGAGCTATATTTTTTATCATCAAGAGAGATACCAACTACTATGTTGCCACATTTTTTTGGAAGATCTCAGCAAACTTATGTCATGTTACAATGCATGAATAGGTAAAACTACACCTGCCATTCAATGAATTGATAAGCTAGTTTCCATGATTTTGAGGTTACAGAATAGTAGCGGCAACAACATATTGATGTCACTAAGCCATCTTTGAAAAAATGGTAAAAGAGAGGTGGAGATGTTGAGAGTTATGTCTATATGTTTCCATTTTTTTCTTTATTGCCACGTTTTTTCCTTATTGCTACAATTTTTTCCTTCTATGTGCAAGTACTATATATAACACTAAATTTCAAAGTTGTCCCACATATATGTTACGATATATATATATATATATATATATATATAGATATATCTGTGTGTGTGTGTGTGTGTGAGTGATATATTTATGCATTATCGTTGTTAAGTAATATGGTTTTAATGAGTTTGTGTAATTACATAACATTCAAGTGTGGTCATCCACTTGGTTGATTAGATGTATAATTTCAGTGGGTGTAACAGATTTTTTAGACATCTTAAGTTTAAATAGAAAAAAGTAAAACATTTACACATCGATAAACTAAGCAATAAAAAACATTATATTAAGAAAATATTATCCCATTAAAACAAATATTTTACATAATTTGATGTTTAACTAGATCATAATCTTATAATTAGACTAGTATTATTATGCATTTTGTAATACACAATTCGAGATTTTATCTTATATCAGTTTGGTATTTGAATAGTTATACAACTTGAAACAATGATCTCCCTAACAGGACAACTTCAACCCCACAAAACGATGATGACCAGGCACATAGACACACAGACTGTGTAGTACAGAACAACAAATTCAATGATAGTGATTTATAGAGAATATATACCCTTAAATCATTTTCTTTTGGCATGTAAAAAAAGTATCTAAGACAATGACAAGAGGCTAACAAAAAGAGCTACAAGTTTTGATGCCACACCCTTCAATAAATGCCTTCAGCCTAAAACTAATATGTAAGAAGATGACAACACACAAAAATAACTAGTATGCATCATGAACATAGTTTTCACTCCAAAGGAATAGTAATCAATAAGGATACTCATGTGGAACATCAAATAAATGAGGCATGCATCATAGACTACAAGTGGAGTGGCAAAATCCTCTCAATTTATGCCTAGAAAAAGAGCTATAGATGGTAATGTGTTGCAAGTTAGAAGCTTGAAACCTCTTTGATTCTCCGTAATTTTTGTTTTTGTCATTTTTCTTTGTTTCTTTTTTTTCATAACATAAACCTGGCAATTTAAACTAGATGTCAATGGATGATGGTAAAAACGTGGAGAGTTATGTAGGTCATTTTGATGAAATAGGACAGTGATTGACTTATGAGAGTGCTTGAAAAGCATATAATTATGTATATTTACGTCGTAAGGCGTTTCCCTATGAAAAAAACTTCCTCCAGTGCCACGTGCATCCTCCTACACCCTCTGATCATTTGTTAGACGATTAAAAAACTGTCTACCGTCGGACGATTCCATCGGCGGTTACGGTAACCAGGTAACCACCTACCCTGTTACAGTTTCTTCGTTTTACTAACCATCACTTCGCCACTCTGATTTCTACCCTGTTACGGTTTCTCCGTTTTACTGACCATCACTTTGCCCCTCCGATTTCTTCATTTCTGCAATGTTTAACACCAAACTCTTTGCACCTCCGATTTCTCCATTTCTGTTAAAATAAAGCAAAAATTCTCAGAAAAAGCAAGGATACAAAATAAAGAAAGCGCAAAAGCTTGCCGTTATAACAAAGCCATTACAATAGCTCATACAGCCATTACAGAGTTCATACAGCCAATACAATTGCTTGTATGGGTTCAAGACATTCTTAAAGGCCTTAACGCGTATGCATCTGTGTGTTTAGATGTGTATGAGTTCGTTCTATTGGGCTCGCTCTTCCTCCATTCTGCACAGGTGAGAACAACAGCCCTCTAAATTTCGAAATTTAGAAATGCAAAGATAGATCTTCTAGCAAATGCAGAATAAGGGATTACATTGTAAATCTTAGGTTTAGCTTTTGTAGTCTAGCTTAAGATTTAGCTTTTGTTGTGTAGCGGTTATAAACGCTGGAGCATATTTCCGCATTTTGCAATCTCAGCCCTCCCTTGCAAACAGAATTGGCATGAAAATGTAAGAGATAACCAGCGCTGCAATACGAGCCCTCCTTTCTTAACAGAATTTGCAGTATGTGATAGAATTAATCATCATCAAGGATCGAGGATCTTGATCGGTTTAAGTCGATTCAATTTTTCGATTCATATTGGCATTGGCATTGCAGTGCCTCTCCTCCTCCTCCTCTCAGGGTGTCGTTGTGTGGTCTGTATGTTTGGAGCTCCATATGTTGTGTTTCCGTATGAATGTGGTCTGGTCTGTCATCTGTTTGGTGTGTGACTGTATGTGTGTGTCTGTCTGTTTGGTGTATTCTCTGAGAGGTGGAGGCAGAGGCAGAGGCAGAGGTAGACGCGTGTTTGTGTTCCCTGAGAGGTGGAGGCGAAGGCAGGTAGCACATCAATTATTGAATCAAGACAACTCTGCCCAGGGATCACAGCTAAATGAGGCATCTGAATAGATCACAGGTAAACAATAAGGCATCACCCTTTGTATGGATCACTCTGATTATGGAAGATTAGCTGAACGAGAGAGGATTCGATTTGATTTTAGAAACAAATTTCTTTCACATAGCTCGATTCGATTGCTTTGCTGTAAATTGATGTTCAGTGTTGTTTGGTTTTTTAAATTAAATCCTTGGTGAAGCAGAAGTATAGATCCCTAATTGCATAGATCCTTTCTTGCACAGATATCAAGAGAAACAGGGCTGCCAATATCACGGTTGGATCTGGACGGTGACCATCGTTGAAGAATGTCCACTGGGAGCATTTTTCTGGAGCAGAAATTCCGCAGAGCCTGTGGTTTCTGGGTTTTTAAAATCAGATCCTCTACATCCCTACTTGCGATATAGATCCCTACTTGCCAATATCAGGGTTGGATCCAGGCGGTGGCCATCATCGAATAATGGCCAGTGGGAGCGTTTTTCTGGAGGAAAGAGCCTGCGGTTTCTTGGTTTTGTTGTGTTCATAAATAAATTTCTGATTGAAGTTACTGATGCGAGTTTTGATCCCATCTACTGAGGATTGACTTTTATTGTCCATTAAAAAAGAGCTCCATGAGAGTTGGGTGAGGCGACATGCTCTATATGAAACAACATTTAGCATTGCGGAGGTCGATTCTGATCCAGCGATTCAAAGGGGAAGATGGGCGAAATACCATCTAAATTGGTTCAATGCATCATAACATCTAAATTTTGATGGACAACCCTCTAAGCTCCAAGGGAAGGGAAGAAAACATTTGATGGTCAAGAACGATACAACTACGACACCATTGAAAAATGGAGGAATGTTGTGTCTTGAGTTGCAGAAATAGAAGGAAGGTTTTGACGGGGAGGCATATAACAGGTGAGAACAACAGCCCTCGATATAAATATAAATCTGACCATATGTAGCCATTTCTACATTATGACTTTTCGACAATTATTATTGATTTCCATTTCTGTTTTAAAAGAGAATGAAAGAGATGAAGATGAATTTCGTTTGCGTTTGTGTGGTAGCTAGCAATAAGAACTCCTATAAAAAGATCAATAAGCACTCTTAGAAGACCGAAAGTATAGTTAGATTCTGTGAAATTGAAAAGCCAAAAATGCATAGTTAGATGATTCAATTAGTTCCCAGTCTTCTAAGGCATGCCAAGCAGGGGAATGAAATGTAATTAAAACTTGTAATGCATGCAGATCATATCAACCATGCAGCTTTATTTGTTTCTAATTACGATTAATGAAGCAAAATCTAGAATATATATTACTCAACTATTCACAAATTTAAAAAAGTTGACTGCAAGCCAGAGTGCCGCGCTGTGCCAGAGTATCAGATCCTCTACATCGATGGTGAGGCGGTTTCTTGGGTATTTTAAATTAAATCCTCTGAATCCATGTTTCTTGGGTATTTTAAATTAAATCCTCTGAATCCATGTTTCTTGGTTTTTTTAATTAAATCCTCTGAATCCATCCTGAGGCAGTTTTTTGGTTTTTTAAATTAGACCCTCTGCATCCACGCTGAAGCGGCAGCATATATAGATCCCTCATTGCACAGAAAGCCAAAGAAATGCATCTAAGGGCAAGGAAAAAGGGATTGAGCAACGCCGTAACCCTTGCAAATATCAGATTCATCCCTCGGAGGTAAGCATAGCATTTTCTTGACTGACTCTGTTAATTACGCCATAAGGCGTTTCCCTCTAGAAAGAACTCCCTTGGCTGTTATGCTGGCACAATCTACACCCTATAGTTGATTGTTAGACGATTAAAACATTTTACACCGTTGGATCCGGACCGAACTGACTCCTTAGTTTATGCCTCTTAACCGTATGTTCAATCATCGAATGTTTAGTTGTAACCACCTGCTAACATGCGTGTACTCCATTCTCTTTATCGGAGTACTAGTCCAGTGGAAACTTGGTACCTGCTACAACGCCTGCTCGATATCCTCCAGCGGAAACTTTGTCCATGCCTTTAAGCCAAATCGAGAGGATGTTTGTTGCAACCGATGGACTGACTTGCGCCTCCATCCAGCAAGAGCCAGGGATTTACTTGGAGAAAGAAGCCTCTATCCAGCAAGAGCCAGGGATTTACTTGGAGAAAGAAGCCTCCATCCTGCAAGAGCGAGGCATTTACTTGAGAAAGATGTAATGAAATTATCGCATGGTTTTAGAGATGAGGTAGTGGGATCATTTCTTCTATATTTCTTCACTGAAATCTGCTAAGAAGTTTGTTTGTATTTTAACTAATTTGAGTGAATATGTATTTTTTTTGTATTTCAATGGGATTTAATGTTAATTTGAATGAATATCTATTTTCTTTTGTATTTCAACTGGATTTAATGTTGTGAACTCCATATAACAGAGCAGAAATTATCTTCCGTGTATGGCCGAGTGTTTTCAAAATTAAACATCTTACTATAGTATGAACAATGTGTAAAAAATCGATCTGATCAAAGTGAAGGGTTTATGTTTCTATATAGACTTTTGTACACATCGGAATTTTTTTTACACTCTTGTTTAAGAAAATGTGCAGAATGATTGTGTTCTTTTTTTTCATTGTTCGTTTTAAAAGAAAAATGAGTAATTTCTCTTCCTCCAGAGGTAAAAGTGAACATAATCTTTATTTGATCAAAACAACCATCCGATATAGCAGCATTTTTAATCAAAGCAATTCATCATATGGAACGTTATATCTTAACCGAGTTGTCTAACAAGTTGTTCACATGCCATAATGAATTATTCAATACTTCAGTAAGCCCAAACCTGTACGTCTCAATGCTCACTAGTGTGTGAGTTTGTTGGATTTCATCTCTGTTATGAAACAAACAAGCTTACTTCGAAAATAAATAAGAACATTGGTACCTTGCTGAAACGAAATCCTGAATACCATTACTGTAGATTCAAGTACATGTCCATTTCCTTTTCTCAAATGTTATGAAAGAAACAAGCATACTTCGAAAATAAATAAGAACATCGGTACCTTGCTGAAACGAAATCTTGAATATCATTACTGTAAATTCAAGTACATGTTCATTTCCTTTTCTCAAATATTTCGGATAGAGATGAGAGATTATGTAGGAATTCACGTCATCTGCAGAGAATTTCTTTGAAACTACGTCCTTCAACTGTTTTTCTCCTCCCCATATCTTGAACTGACAATGAGATGAGGCTGCCACAATATGACGTGGAATTCACTTAATTCTAATTACCTTGATCAATCTCCACTTCTACCACAGTGTATTTGTTGGGTCCCTATAATACTAGTGATTACCCCATTACTATTGTAGTTATACCCCTTATTTATATTGTTGTGCCCCTATTACCCCCATATTGTTATTTCTGTGCCCCATAGAATCCCTCTATTGTTATTTTTGTGGCTTTATATTATTATTGTTAGGTCGGCTGGATTATATTGTGACTCCCTAGACTCCTATATATAGAAAGGAGGTTTTGTCATTTGTATCATCCAAGAATTGTTCATTTATGTAATGTAAAGGAGGTTGCCCCCTCGAAGAGGCTGAATTCTAAGGCGTTGATCTATCTTTTCTATCTTTTCTTGAGCTGGTTTCATAACATTTGGTATCAGAGCTTTGGATTCTAGGGTTTCGTTGCTCCAAACAGGTCATCGTGGAATTTTCACTATAACTTTTTTTCTGTGACGTTTCAAAAGTCGCAAAAAAAAACCCATTTGAGAAGAATGGGCGCTGAACCTTGGGTCCGAATTTCAGAACTTTTCGCGCGATATGTTCGGAGATATGATCTGAGGAAGTTGGTCTTTTTGCAGACTCCTGAATTACATTCAAAACAGGTGACCTGGGGAAAATCGTCATAACTTTCTCTCTGAGGATCGGATTGAAATTTTGTAAAAAGGTACAGAAAGAGAACGGACTTTAGTTTCTTGTATGTGTGTTTCAGATCCAAAGTGCGAAACAGTGACTCGTGGCACGTCGTACAAGTTCGCTCTACTGAACTAGTCTATAAGCAAGTCACTGTGGGAGATTTCACATAACTCTTCCTTGGAGGATCCAATTTGGGTCAGACTTGTGGAATTGGAAAGAGGACACATAGGGCTACTACAACTCACAAATTCAGAAGTAGATGATTGGAAAGTACAGAGATACATCAGAGGCAATATCGAGCTCCTACAAAGTGAAAAAAGGTGTGTAGATTTTCTTAAATTTTTGCTTAAGCTTGGTTTGAAAATTTATTTTGAAGGAATTCAAAGGGCATAGTAGAGCATTATTATCGGTAACTGATGCCCCGAGGAAAGAAAATGCAAACACCTAGTAAGGAACCTGAAAGCTCTAGCATGACTCATGAAGAAGAGGAAGAAATGCAACATGATATATCAAAATTACAAGACCAAGTGCAACAACTGTCCCTTGCACAAAAAGGAACAGAATCTAAGATGGATGGTTTAAAGAAAGATGTAGAAGCTAAGATGGATGGTTTAAAGAAAGGTGTAGAAGCTAAGATGGACTGTTTAAAGAAAGGCGTAGAAGCTAAGATGATTGACGTGGAAGCTAAGATGGATGATTTGAAGATAGATTTGAAGACAGACATGGACGAATTGAAGATAAATATGAATAAGTTGCTACAAGAAATGGTCACTAAGGGTGAAAGAGTACTAAAGGAAACTCATGATGAGAACAAAAGAAATGTTAATCATGATTCCATAGAATCTAATGTTGGATCGAAGACTCACCATGTTCCAAAAATCGATATGAGGAAGTTTGATGGCAAGGATCCCGCCACATGGATATTACAGATGGAGCAATTCTTCGATCTCAATAATGTGCAAAACACACAAAAGGTACGTATGGAAACTTTATATTTGGAACCAAATCAGTTTGTATGGTATCAATGGCTTTGTTCTCGTAAACAATTTATCACTTGGGCAATTTTTACGGAAGAATTGATAGCACATTATGAGGATACAAAAAGCAACACTTTTTTTAGCCAATTGATAAGTCTCAAACAAAAGGGTTCAATAATGGAGCACATTGAGGAGTTCCAAAAATTGAACATAAGGGTAAAAGATATTCCAGAGGAGCATAGGATTGATGTGTTCATAGGGTCTTTAAAGGATAATATCCAACATGATGTGCGCCTTTGGGAACCTGATTCATTAGAGAAGGCATTCAGGTTAGCAAGAAAAATGGAAAGCAAAATTATGGCAACTAGGAAGCATACCATTCACAACTATAAAGACGGAAGTGTTGTTGCCCATAGTCTTCCACAACCTACAAGGTTGACACCACAACAATTGGAAGAAAAAAGAGCAAAAGGGCTTTGTTACAATTGTGATAGCAAATACACAAAAGGTCATAAGTGTGCTGAGAAGAAATTATTCTACATAGATTGTGAAGAGGAAGAAGAAAAGGAGCAAGAAAGGTCAAAAGAAGAGGATATATTTCAGGAACAAAGCCTAGATGAAGAACAAATAAATCCGACCATATCTTGTAATGCATTGGCGGGAATTACCACTCCTCAAACCATCAAGATAGAAGGACAAATCAAGAAGAAAAAGGTAATAGTGTTGATTGATTCAGGAAGCACCCACAATTTTATTCATTGTAGGGTAGCAAAAGAATTGAATTGCTTCCTATATCCAGCACCAGAGTGTCAAGTGATGATTGCAAATGGAGGAACAATAAATTGCTCTGGAAAGTGCCATAATATCAAGCTATCCATGGGAGAATATGTATTGACTAGCCCAATGCTTTCCATTCCAATGGGAGGTGCTGATGTTGTACTAGGAGTCCAATGGCTACAATCCTTGGGTACAATAGCTTTTAATTTTCAAGAACTTTTCATCAAATTTTCTACGAAAGGAAAGGAAGTTGAATTAAGGGGTATTGCAGGGAAACCAGGAAAGATAATCAGCTCTAATGGTATGACAAAGCTTCTAAAAAAGGAGCAAAGAGGTGTAATTGCACAATTATGTTCGCTAGATGTTTCCACATTGGAATCATCTATTTCTCCAGATCTCCAAAAAGTCTTGGACAATCATTCCAAGGTATTTGAGACTCCCAAGGGTCTCCCACCTATGCGTGATCATGATCATGCTATTCATCTGATTCCAGGAAGTGTTCCTCCAAACATCAGGCCGTACAGATATCCCTATGTCCAAAAAAGTGAAATTGAACGTATGGTTGCAGAAATGCTAGAGGCTGGTATAATTCAACCGAGTCAAAGTTCTTTCTCAGCTCCAGTAGTATTGGTGCACAAGAAGGATGGATCATGGCGCATGTGTCCCGATTATAGGGAGCTCAACAAGCTCACTATTAAAGATAAGTTCCCCATTCCTGTTATTGATGAATTACTGGATGAATTGCATGGATCAATTTACTTCACCAAGTTGGATCTTCGTTCGGGATATCATCAAATCAGAATGAAGATTGAAGACATTCTGAAAACGGCATTTAGAACTCATGAGGGTCATTATGAATTTTTGGTCATGCCTTTTGGCCTTACCAATGCACCTTCAACATTTCAAGGTTTGATGAATTCAATTTTCAAACCATTCCTTAGAAAATTTGTGTTAGTATTTTTTGATGATATACTAATCTACAACAAGTCTTGGAAGGATCATGTTGAACATGTTGACAGGGTGCTACAACTATTGGAGGAGAAACAATTATATGCAAAAAGATCCAAATGTTTCTTTGGAGTCCAGGAGGTGGAATATTTGGGTCATATTGTATCTCATGAAGGAGTTAAGGTAGACCCTAGCAAAATTAAAGCCATTAAGGAATGGAAAATCCCCACATCCATAAAGCATCTGCGAGGATTTCTTGGGTTGACAGGGTATTATCGCAAGTTTGTTAAGAATTATGGGAGAATAGCAGCACCTCTAACAACATTATTGAAGAAAGATTCATTTTCATGGACTCTGGAAGCAACAAAGGCCTTTGAACATCTTAAAGAGGCAATGTGCCAAGCACCGGTCTTAGCTACACCGGACTTCACAAAAACCTTTATTGTGGAATGTGATGCTTCAGGAAATGGAATTGGTGCTGTTCTAATGCAAGATGAAAGACCCATTGCTTTTGAAAGTCGTCCAATCAAGGGAAAGTTTTTAAGCAAAGCTATTTATGAGAAGGAAATGTTGGCAATACTCCATGCACTTAAGAAATGGCGACCCTACCTAATGGGAAGACACTTCAAGGTAAAAACGGATCATGATAGCCTTAAATACTTTTTAGAACAAAGATTATCCTCTGAAGAGCAACAAAAGTGGGTCACAAAGATGTTGGGTTATGACTTTGAAATCATCTACAAAAAAGGGAAGCAAAATGTGGTGGCAGATGCACTCTCAAGAAAGGATGAGGATGTGGAAGCATTGTTGTGTGCCATTTCTATTATCCAACCAGATTGGATAAACGAAGCAAGGGAGGAATGGAAGAATGACGAAGAAGTGTGGGCACTTATTCGAAAGCTACAACAAGATTCCAGTACTTCTGATACATTTAGCTGGAAAAATGATTCGTTATGGTACAAAGATCGCTTATACCTCTGTAAGAATTCCCAGCTAAAACAAAAGATTCTTATGGAATTGCACACTTCTCCCTTAGGAGGGCACTCAGGATTTTTAAAAACTTACCACAGGGTTAAGAAGGAATTTTTTTGGGATGGCCTTAAATCAGATATTCAAAAGTTTGTGGCGGAATGTTTGGTTTGCCAGCAAAATAAAGTTGAAACAATTAAGACACCGGGTCTATTACAACCTTTATCCATTCCAAGCCAACGTTGGGAGGAGGTTTCAATGGATTTTATCACAGGTTTACCCAAGTCTGAGGGAAAGAGTGTCATCATGGTGGTAGTTGACAGACTTACCAAGTATGCACACTTTTGTGCATTATCACATCCATTTAAAGCCAGTACAGTTTCTACTGCATTTATGGAAACAGTTCAAAAGCTACATGGAAACCCAAAGATTATTGTAAGTGACAGAGATCCCATTTTCACTGGAAATTTTTGGACAGAATTATTTTCTTGTCTTGGTACTCAGTTAGCTCATAGCTCATCTTATCATCCTCAATCTGATGGACAAACTGAGATAGTAAACAAATGTTTGGAAGGATATCTTCGTTGCTTTGTATCTGATAAACAGACACAATGGGTCAAATGGTTGCCTCTGGCTGAATGGTGGTATAACACTTCCTTCCATACAGCAACAAAAATGACCCCATTTATGGCACTTTATGGGTATCAACCACCATCCATCACATCATATTTAAGAGAAAATTCTAAGGTTCAGGCAGTGGAACATCACATCGAACATCAACAACAAGTCCTCCAACTCTTAAAGGATAACCTCGTGTTGGCACAAAATAGAATGAAACAACAGGCAGATCAACATCGCAGTGAAAGAAGTTTTGATGTAGGTGATTGGGTATTCCTACGGCTACAACCATATAAGCAAATGTCCCTAAAGCAAGCTAAGAAGGATAATAAATTATCACCAAAGTATTATGGTCCGTACAAGGTGTTGCAAAAGATTGGTACTATGGCATACAAATTGGAGCTTCCTGCAGCTTCTCGATTGCACCCAGTTTTCCATGTTTCATGTTTAAAGAAGGTTATAGGTGACAAGCTCCCAATTCAAACAATATTGCCAGAACTTGACGAGGAAGGAAAAATTATATTGGAACCGGAAGCAGTCACAGAAACAAGAACTCGACAGCTACGAAATCGATCAATTTCAGAGTATCTTATCAAGTGGAAGAACTTATCCACTGAAGATTCCACATGGGAGGATGAGAATTTTATGCAGAAGTATCCAGAACTACTCAAGCGTTGAGGACAACACTTTTTTGAAGGAGAGGGGCATGTTGGGTCCCTATAATACTAGTGATTACCCCATTAATATTGTAGTTATACCCCTTATTTATATTGTTGTGCCCCTATTACCCCCATATTGTTATTTCTGTGCCCCATAGAATCCCTCTATTGTTATTTTTGTGGCTTTATATTATTATTGTTAGGTCGGCTGGATTATATTGTGACTCCTTAGACTCCTATATATAGAAAGGAGGTTTTGTCATTTGTATCATCCAAGAATTGTTCATTTATGTAATGTAAAGGAGGTTGCCCCCTCGAAGAGGCTGAATTCTAAGGCGTTGATCTATCTTTTCTATCTTTTCTTGAGCTGGTTTCATAACAGTATTCAATTACACTACCTGCTAGATAATTTGTCTTGTGAAGTTGTATTTAGCTGCGCCACCAGACCTTTCCTCTACCAATCTTCACAGCCATGAGAAAAAAAGAAGTCAAAACACAATGTTCAGAAGGGCTGAGAAGCAAAACATGCATTAGGCATTTAGATATTATCCACAATATTCCAACTTTAAATTAATGACCAGGAGTTTTAATGGTGAATTTTGAAGTAATCTTGCCCGTCTAGAGAATATCTCATTGTGTAAACCATTTAATGAATTTTGAAGTAATCTGGCCCGTCTAGAGAATATCTCATTGTGTAAACCATTTAATCATTTAAAAAAACAAAAAATTTATAGTAAAATTCCAAATAATCTGGATATAAAATATAGAGATAAAGAATAACATGACCACATTTGTGCCAACTAATCCATTATAAAAAAATAAAAATAAAAAACAAGCACTTATTAAAAATTTGTATCTAAATCACTTACCTTGGCTCCATCGGGTAAAAGGGATCGCAAGACTTTGAAATGCGTATTAACCTCCTGTACTTGCCAATACATATTAATTCTGAGGACTTAGTTTCCTTGCTTGTCCAATAACATCGTGAATGCAAAGGAAAGGTTGTTATATATATATATATCTATATATATATATATATATATATATATATATATATATATATATATATATATAGTTGCAATAAACCGATACCCAGCTTAAAAAAATAATCCTTTACCATCTAAGCTCTGATTTCAGTGATAGTTTCAGTAGATATCTAATCATACAGCCATGCTACTCACTTATTCACAAGATGAGATGAAAAAACCACATATATTTGAATTTTATGGTTATGTTTTGATTGAGGATTTCTAAAATATTCTAAAATTTAATAGGCAAATAATACAATCATTGTACCATGTTATCAGTCACCGGATGAGATAAAAAACCACATATTTAAACTTTACAAGTCATAGGATGAGATAAAAAAACCACATATTTGAACTTTATTGTTATGTTTCGATTGAGGATTTCTAAAATATTCTGAAATTTGATAAATAAATATATACTTTTTTCCTTTCCTATCGGTTATCTTCCAAAATGCACGATAAAATTAAGTTCAGTTCTACAAGATTTTGGAGTTTTTCACCTCATTATCATCCAGCGTATAATCAAGGCTTTCGACTGGTCATAGCTGCAGCTTTTGTTCCATATTCACTTCGCTTTCCAGAAAGCCACCCTGCTACATTAAAATATGTATATATCAAGTGGGTGGCCTAAATTAAATGAGACCAGAACAGATTATGAGCTAACCCAAAAAAACAAGTACAGTGACTTCAGAGGAAATGCATTATTGAGATTATTCCAGCAAAATGTATATTCTTCTGATGCCAAAGAAGTTCCTAGCATTTTGACGAACTATTTTAAACCCTTTTTATCTTATATCCATATATATTTGAATTTATTTTCAACATATACTAAAATCATTGTCTACTATAGAAATTTGTCTGTATTGTCTATTTTCTTATCTTATACCCATATATATTTGGATTTATTTTCAACATATACTAAAATCACTGTCTACTACAAATATATGTCTGTATTATCTATTTTCTCTGAATTAAAAAAAAAAAAAACGGAAAAAACACCTTCATGCTCTTGCTACCAAGAAGTCGAGCAGGTAATTTGATTATATAATTAATATGGTTATATAATTTGATTATATAATTAATATGGTTATATAATCAATATTACCAGAGGCTTTCATGTAGCAAATATGTTATAACTCTGAGAATCTAATCTAGATAAAAAGAAGATGACAACAATCTATGTAAAAGAAAATGACAACAATTTGTCCCACTACTCCACCTACTTATCTCTAAAATTAATGTTGTCTTTTTGAAAAATATCTTAACATTATTTTTATGTTTCATGACGCAAACAAATATATGAAAAACATAATATATACCTCTTATCTGTGGATAGGAGAGCTTGCTGTGTCCGGGAGAAATACAGAAAGCTCATAGTCATCCTCCTTTTTTCCCACCTTTCAGACATTTCTCCTTGTGAAATTCACATTCATGGAGGAACCAGATGCCATGCACTATAAATGCTCATTTTTATCACAAGCACCTCGTTTTCTTTTAGAAACTAAGGAATACGACCCAACAGCCTGCTGGTCCTACTCAAACTTAATATCCTCCGCACTCAGAGGTAGAGGCAGCTTTTGAGGACGAGACGAAGCATCTGAAGCCATGGAGGAGTCCTCCTCATTGCCTGTAATGCTCAAAGCTGGATAATCATAAGTTGGGTATCCTTCAACATTCTCTACATACTGAAACTCTTTATTTTGGAGCTGCTCAGTATCAAACTGGCTGGTTACATTGTCATGTGCCCAACTATCTAGAGATTGCTCCAGATACATTGTCCATCCGGACTCAGAGATCTCACTGCCCATGCTAACCAGATCTTCTCTTTGTAAATGTTGGCACGAAGAACTAGAAATAGGTCTCAGCTCTCTAAGGGCAAGAGAGATTAACCGTCTCTGCAAAATGCGCTTACTTTGATCACTCGACATACTCCACATGTTTCCTAACTCATAACGCAATTTAAACTTGGAATGCATATGTGTACGGTATTAGGCCTGAAATGTGGACGCAGATCTACTATTACTGTATTATTTAACTTTATAAAAAAATTCCAGCATTTGACTTCATAAGTTTAACGACCAATCCCCAGTACCGACATCTAGCGGTGGAACCATCGTTAATTTCTTTCTCTGGTTACTTCAGAGTGCCCCAAATTAGTACAAATTTTATAAATAAATAAATAAATTTTTATAAAAAATCATATTTAATATATATATAGAATTCACTATAAATTTATATATATATATATATATATCTATATATATATATATATATTAATAAATAAACTATTGGTAGTATTCACAAATCAATGGTTGAGATTTATCTCCAAAGTAGTTATTCGCTTCTTATCTTTTTAATTAAATTGATTAGTAACAAAAAAATGTTATATGGACAAGTGTCATATCAAGTAGGTTATGGTATTTGGGCATGCGGTATTGATAAGTCATGGTATTGTAAGACAATCTATTTATAAATTAAGATTCTTTATGCTAAAGTGGAGCTAAATTTTTATGGTTTAAAATCATGTTTCATGTCTTTTTTAAGTATATATGTTCGACTTATATATATATATATATATATATATATATATATATATATATATATATATTTATCATTAATATTAATTTAAAATAAAATTATAATTTAGTTAGTTGCTATGATTTATTTTAATTTTAACAATGTAAAATGTAATATAAAGTAAGTGTTTTGATGTTTATTAATTTATATGGTTGTGCTAATCTAATTATCAATTATTATTAGGTGGTAGAAGGTAGGGATATAACTCACATAGAATATTCTAGAATATTCTTAGTAAGATACATGTTATTTTTGCACTTTGTAAATCTTGCAGTAAACACAAATGACGCGAAGGAGAAAAAAAAAATGAGACAATGAGAGACGAGACATCGCTGACGCGATACAAGTGAAACAAAAATAGGGAGGAGAAAAAAATGAGAGATAATGAGAGACGAGACATGGCTAACACGGATACAAGTGAAACAAAAATAGGAAATATAAACATATCAGTTATCACCTATATGTTTTGAGCTTTTATGTCATTTGAAATTATGTTGGGGTTAATTTCCACATCTTTCCAATCAACATCAATTCCCATTATATGGGAAATATGATGGTGGGATGGTATGTCGTTATGATTGTGAAACAAAAATAGGAAATATAAATTTATCAGTCATCACCTATATGTTTTGAGCTTTATGTCATTTGAAATTATGTTGGTGTTAATTTCCACATCTTTCCAATCAACATCAATTCCCATTATATGGGAAATATGATGGTGGGATGGTATGTCATTATGATGGCTCCCTCTCAGTATCAGTTATCACCTATATGTTTTGAGCTTTATGTCATTTGAAATTATGTTGGGGTTAATTTCCACGTCTTTCCAATCAACATAAATTCCCATTATATGGGAAATATGATGGTGGGATGGTATGTCATTATGATGGCTCCCTCTCAGTATAGTTGATTGTTGTAAAGTCTTGAATAGACTCCTTAATGGTATACACTGGAGTTTTGCTCACTACAAGTTTAGTGACTATAATTTAGTTAGTTGCTATGATTTATTTTAATTTTAACAATGTAAAATGTAATATAAAGTAAGTGTTTTGATGTTTATTAATTTATATGGTTGTGCTAATTTAATTATCAATTATTATTAGGTGGTAGAAGGTAGGGATATAACTCACATAGAATATTCTAGAATATTCTTAGTAAGATACATGTTATTTTTGCACTTTATAAATCCTACAGTAAACACAAATGACCCGAAGGAGAAAAAAAATGAGACAATGAGAGACGAGACATGGCTGACACGGATACAAGTGAAACAAAAATACGGAGGAGAAAAAAATGAGGGACAATGAGAGACGACACATGGCTGACGCGGATACAAGTGAAACAAAAATAGGAAATATAAACGTTTCAATTATCACCTATATGTTTTGAGCTTTTATGTCATTTGAAATTATGTTGGGGTTAATTTCCACATCTTTCCAATCAACATCAATTCCCATTATATGGGAAATATGATGGTGGGATGGTATGTCATTATGATTGTGAAACAAAAATAGGAAATATAAACGTATCAGTTATCACCTATATATTTTGAGCTTTATGTCATTTGAAATTATGTTGGGGTTAATTTCCACATCTTTCCAATCAACATCAATTCCCATTATATGGGAAATATGATTGTGGGATGGTATGTCGTTATGATGGCTCCCTCTCAGTATTAGTTATCACCTATATGTTTTGAGCTTTATGTCATTTGAAATTATGTTGGGGTTAATTTCCACATCTTTCCAATCAACATCAATTCCCATTATATGGGAAATATGATGGTGGGATGGTATGTCATTATGATGGCTCCCTCTGAGTATAGTTGGTTGTTGCAAAGTCTTGAATAGACTCCTTAATGGTATACATTGTAGTTTTTCTCACTACAAGTTTAGTGACTATTAGAAAGAACACTTTATGATGTAGGTGTGTAGGTTTCTAGATTATTTTCTTTGACAAAGAGTTTAAGATGCTTTAAGAGGAAAACTTAGCTGTCATCTAAGTCTTGGGAATGAGTTGCATCATCCAACACAAACAATTTTAACCAACTCTAATTTGACCAACTCTAATTTTAATTGGACCTCCCTAATTATCTATATCCAAACTTTCTCCTAGATTCCAGGAAGAAAGAGTTTACATAGTGGATATTGTTTTTCCTATGAAAATCCCCTGGCCATTATCTCATGTTTTCCTCTCTGGCTTCCCTCACCTAGATAATGAGAGAAACAAACATATATGGATTTATATATACATACAAATAGGAGGTAGATTGGTTCTAAATGTTCTCTATTGATTTCTAGCATACTAAATTTTGCACCATCATGTAGGCTCAATATAGTATCATTCAAGGCCAATATACATCGCCCTTAAACAAAAGAACCCACATGTTTCCCATGTAAAGTATTAATGTATTACCATGAGGCTTAGGCATCATTAGTGAAGCTACTAACAACATGGAGATGACACCCTAGATGAATAGATGATTAATGAGCTACCTCCTAGCTTTCATGATGAGGATTCATCTATAGTTTTTAGGGATCTTTGCCTTCTATAAAAGAGATGGAATGGAGGCATGAAATTTGCAATTGAAACTACAAACTTAGTTGTGCTTAATGTCTAGCAAGAAAACCTAAAGGAAATGCCACTGCTAAGATATAAATAATATAGGTTATTGGAGAAACGTTTTTTGAGATGGCACAAAATAAAACAACAAAAGGAGAGGATACAAAATTTCATGAATCAAGAATCTAAGTATAACATTTTCAAACATAATGTGAATGATTTTTTCCTTTACTTTCACAATTGTGAGGAACCAATTGTAATTGTGCTACTTATCATTGACTTCTTAAATGATATTCTCACGAACAAGGATTATGATGCCAATATCATCATGGTCGAATAACAATTAGAATGAGGAATTTCATAATTGTGAGGAACTAGTTGTGCCACTTATCATTGACTTCTTAAATGATATTCTCACGAACAAGGATTATGATGGCAATATCATCATGGTAAAACAACAATCAGAATGCGGACATCATCACATGGTAACAACAATACAATTTTGTTCCAACCAATGTACACTCCTTTCTACAAAGTGAAATATATTGGTTTTCCACCAACATTTATTAAACCAAATTTATGAAATGCATTTGAAGACATTGAGTCACTATGGAAAGAGAATGATCGGAACCTATTTGATGCTATGGAAATGATTGAGTTAGATAAATACAATGGTCCAACGAAACAACAAATAATACCATTCTTTTATAGTTTGGACATTTTACACGAGTGAAATAAGGATAAGAAGCAACAAGTAACTAAATTAACAACATCATATAACAAATGATGAGGTAGTTTATGAAGGTTACCCTTACTACTAAAGTATTTCTATTAAGCTTTCCTCATAAAATTAGACCAATTTCTAATGAACAAAAATTATTATCCATTGTATTGTGAATTAAGGTGACATGAGGTTACTTTCTTATGAAATGTTTGATTTAAATCATTTACTTATAAAGGTTCCAGAATATTAGTGAAGAGAATTTTCATAAATCCTTTAGAGTGGAGTATGGTGCATGACCTTCACTTTGAACATATCTTGGTTGGAATCTCTGTGAAACATAACATATGATAAAAAAGAAACACCAGTAAAGAAACAAAATTGGATAAATTTTTTACTTCTTTTTTCTATGTTATTGTTTTTTATGTCATTGCCTTACGGCGTTTCCTTTGCAACATGTGGTGCAAATGCTAGTTTAATTTCCATTTGAAATATGAATATAGACCCTTTTTATGCTTGGGCAAAGAAAATTACAACTTAGACACTCATCTAAAACCATGAATAAAATCCCTATATATTTCAAATATAGATAATTCACAAGACTCTTCATTAATATAAGTTGATAAACTAGTTTGTGTTTGTAATGATTAAGGGTTTTGCTCACAAGATAAGTACATAGACTAGGCATCCCAAACTTTGTTTTAGTAAAATAAAAAGTTTCATCTATAAATGCAAGAGCTCAACCATTGAGAAGAAAAAATGTCATGATTAACGATAAATCAATATTTGTTGTTTGTTTTTTTATGTTGTGTACAATGTCTAATTATGAAATCA
Organism: Pinus tabuliformis; assembly: GCA_031772625.1. Taxonomy (NCBI): domain Eukaryota; kingdom Viridiplantae; phylum Streptophyta; class Pinopsida; order Pinales; family Pinaceae; genus Pinus; species Pinus tabuliformis. The sequence continues at coordinate 436,267,389 of CM062808.1, read as the reverse complement.
AATAAACCAAATATGGTATTGCATTGTAAGAAGGTGATGTGTTTTTTTTAGATGAAAAACACACTAGTTTATATAATGTACCAGTACATTCTTTAGCATAAAACATAATTACATAACTTCTATATACCTATATTTGGAAAGGACCAAATCCTTATATACTAATAAGATAGCATGTTACAACTATGTATCAAAATTACATCTCCTATATAATATCATAGAAAAATATGTATCCAACAGAAAATCTGTTAATACAAAAAGTTACAAACGTCTAGGGCAGAATAATGGATCCTTCATATCTTATGTGATTCTCATCCACATATGTATAGTTCATGTGACCCATAGCATCAGATAAACCCTTTTTAGATTTTATCTACAACAGTATTGGTGTCCCTGAAAATGTGTTGGAAAGTGATTGGATGGAAAGTCTATCTGAGACCATTGATATGAGCAATCCACCCACTGATATAGAATGTATTATTTTCCATAATCCCATCTATATATGTATGTTATAAATACCTAGTCTTATGGGAAACCACAGTAGACCCCATAGTGTCAGGACCTTTGCCCACATGTTTGTACCCGCACTTGCATTCCAATAAATTTTGTAGTGCATCTTGTGATCCAATCTGAACCATACACCACATCGACAGTGCCTTCGTTTTGTCTCTCCATCGAAGTAACCGGTAGGAAAATTTGTATGAGGAAAGTTATGGATCGATTAATCCTTAACTCTTTGTGAGCCTGATCCGAGAGTATACAGCCACTCACCAACTTTGTAAATGATTATGTAAATTTTGACCCCATAATTCTCAAATATAAATCCATTTCTAGCTTTCCATATTTCCCAAAGACGAAGAGTGGAATAGCTTATAGTCGTCCACTACGTTCCATCCACCAATTGTGGCATTGTTTGATGGACAGGAAGTGTCTAAAAGGGATGTTATATTCTAGCATGATATATCTCCAAACCTATAATGAAATTGGACATTCCAAAAGAAGGTGTGTGTTTGTCTCCATTGATGTTTTACAAAGGGAGTATCTACCAGGCCCCTGCAATCCTTTTGTCCTTAGATTCTCCCATGTCAAGGTTTTATTGTGTCAAACAAACCATACATAATTATTTTATAGGGTATATTTAACTTCTGTGTTGTCTAGAACCAACATGACTGTGAAAAAGATTTTATGGAAGTAATAATGTACCTATATGTATCTTTTACAATGATCAAGTTGCCTCTCAAAATACCAACCCATGTGATGCAGTCTCCTTCCTCTTTGCGACATATTCTCGCGCAACTCAGGGTCTATATATATGTGCTCCATTCCTCCATGCAATTTCCAGTTAAACCCATATCCTCAGCATCTCTCCATATTGGAAATAGACCACGTCATCCACATATGACCTGTGCCAATATAAAATAACCTCTTGCATGTATTATGTCCATAGTATCCTCAGTAAGTATGAGTTCCTCTTCTACGCCCAAGATCTTATCCATACTGACAATGATATTGTTTCCCATGCTAAAATCCCAAGTAATCCTCTTGAGAAACCATTCTATGATCTTGTGAAATTTGTTCCATATACATCATCCAGCTTTGAGTCCAATGTGCCTGGTTCTCACCCAGTCATCCACTGCCCTGTTGTGCAAATATTTGGAAGAGATAATATCTTTCAAAATAGCATCTTGATATAGTGCTCTCCAAAGAGATTTGATGATGAGTGCCCATCCAAAATATTTAATATATAGTAATCCCCATTCGCCAAATTATTTCAGGACTATAATCTTATCCCACTTAATCAGGTGGTACCTATGACTGGACTTCAAACCCACCCATATGAAATGTGCATAATAATTTTGATTTTATTTACCACATATGATGTAAGGATAAGAATATGTGCCGAATATACCATTAACTGACGAAGAACTGATTGTGCCAAAATATATATGTTGCCAAGGGTTAACCATCTATGTGCCCAACTATATTATTTTCTATGGAATTTGTCCAGTAACCACTTCCAATCTGCAATCCTGTATTTATTTCACTTTAGTCGATAACCCAAGTATGTGAATCCTTCCCCCATGGGATGTGTGCAGAAATGGACAAGATTAGAAATGAAAATAATCTCTTCCTATTCACTGAAAGAATATATAATTAATGATTTCTCTTCATTGATCATCATACCTAAAGCTACCTCGAATCTTTGTATAATATAATGCAGTACCATCCATTGCATTCTAGAAACCATCCTGTAGGAGAAAAAATCATCCATGAAGAAGCTATGAGTGATGTAGGAACGTGTTCCCATCTTAATACCCTCACTAGTACAAAATGGCTAATTAGTTACTAAAACAACTACTAAAATTTGCATATAAATCATTATTTTCCAGTCGATGACCAATAGTAGCCCATTTATAGTATCTTATAACGCCACCAACTTTTAATTGTTTTTAACTTAGTCATTAATTGATTGTCTCAATTTTGTCATCTAGGAATATATTTAGTCATAAATTTGGTCATTAATTTAGTTATTGATTTAGTCATTAATTGCCACAATTAATGACAAAATATACAACAAAATATATTACTGTATGATCATTCGAGAAAACAAATTAATGACCAAATAAATATGACCAAAATGTTGTCCGTGTTATAAGATACTGTAAATTAGCTACTAATAGCCATATATATGCAAATTTTAGTTATTGTTTAAAACCAATTAATGACCAAAGAAATATGACTAAATTTTTGTCGTGTTATAAGATACTGTAAATTAGCTACTAATAGTCATATATATGCAAAATTTAGTTGTAATTTGTAAGAAAAAATTAATCATTTGCAGTAGTCATTTATATTTTTTTGGTAGTTTCATATTCATTTTATAAATGACTAATTTAGTAGTTTATATTCATTTCATTTATTTTCATTAATAATCATTGTAAATATGGAGAAAAATCGTGCGCGCTCTGCTCTGCTCTGCGGCGTTGTGATTAGGTCTGCAGCCACCGTCGAGCTTTGACACCGCCATGAGCGGTCCTAGGGGTGGGGAGTCCTCTCCCACCCCACCATCATCTTCTGTAGACGCATTCCGTAGCCTATTAACGCAAAAAGGGAAGAAACACCAGATCTCTGAAGTGCTGAAATTCATAAAAAAGCTCGAAGAAATACCAGATATTGCACTTCCAGAGGAACAATCGATTAAAATCGCTCTTGCTCTGGCTGAAAAAGGCTTGGTAGGGCAGTTTATGGGCCGCTGGCCTTCCATAAAAACCATGGACGATTGGATTCAGCGAAACTGGAGACCTCAGCTGAAAAATAACGTGATTTGTTATGCTGTGGGAAGAGGCTATTTCATTTTTGAATTTACCTCCAAAGAAGATCGTGATCTGGTGTTCAGAAATGGGCCGTATTTTATGGGAAATCAGGGACTGTATCTTAACAAATGGAGCCCCGATTTCGATCCCTCTGTCGATGTCCCTAAGGAGGCGCCGGTCTGGGTTCGCCTCCCTAACCTCCCGATACACTGCTGGAGCTATCAATCCCTGCAGAAGATTGGTAATGGGCTGGGTCATTTCATTGACAAAGCTGATCACAAGGGCCAATATACCTGCGCTAGAATCTGCGTGGAAGTCGATCTGGAAGCCGGTCTGCCAGAAGCGGTCAAACTTACAGTTGGAGAATGGCAGCATTACCAGAAGCTGGACTACGAGCAGTTGCCTTTCAAATGCCGAACCTGTCATGAGCATGGACACTTCCAGCGAAACTGCCCAAAAGCTCCAACAGGGAACAAGGTTGAAGAAGAAGGATGGAAAGAAATTAAAAAGGGAAAGGCTGTTCCAAAGCCCCCAGGGTAGAATAACTCCGTTCCATTGGGGAAGCCACAAACTAATACAAAGGCCACTGCTGCTTCTAAAGATGGCTCCTTCTCAGGAGAAAAGGTGGATGTCATGGAGACCCAAGAGGATACAGAAAATAAGTTGAAGCAAGTGAAAGTAACTGGAGTCGAATCAACTGTTCCACCAGTTGATGATGGTCAGAGGGGAAATGAAGGCAACGAAGAGCACATCAGTCTCGCCTCCGATTCTGAGGGAGAATCAGAAGAGAGAGATTCCAAAACTGACAATTCGCAAGTCACTCCTATCAAGACGACTAGGGGTCGTAAATCCAAGAAGAAACAGAGAGAGGAAAAAACTTATCTAGATGTCCTCCAAGGTTCCCAAAAAACCCTCAAAGGAATGATGAATACCAGATCTGGGCGCAAGAGTAATAGGGCTCCAAAAGGAGCCTCAATCCCCCAAGCCAATAAATAATGAAATACGTCTCCTGGAATTGCAGAGGTTTAGGTAGCAGGTTGAAAGAGGAAGCCTTGAAAGACATAGTGAGAATATATTCGCCTGAAATCCTCCTCATCCAAGAGACAAAGCTGGAGGATCTTCTTCTCCTCCAATCTAGTAAAATTTTTTGGCAAAAAGGTCATGGAAGAGCGGTAAGTGCTAGAGGTGCTTCTGGTGGAATAGCCACCTTTTGGAACAGCACCATATATGATCTTATTCAAGAAAAAAGTAGCCCCCATTGGCTTTTCACTCAGCTCCTCCACAAAGATTCTGGTCAACAAGTAAGTATGTTTAATCTTTATGCTCCGGTATTGCCAGGCGAGAAAAAAAATTGTTGGAACTCACTTCAATCCTTTCTTTCAGAGCAAAATCCAGGAAATATCATTATTGCAGGTGACCTGAATGTCACCCTTGCTGTTGATGAGAAAAAGGGAGGCTCCATTGTCAGGGACCCTGCCAGAGAATGGGTTGAAGATATTATGCTGGGCTGGGATCTGGAGGATATTAAACCTTCTTCAGGGAAATACACCTGGTCCAAAAAAAGATTAGCCCCCAATCACATTGTTGCCCGTTTGGACAAATTCCTTGTCCACTCTTCTTTCCTAACATGCGGTCTTATGGCCACTTCTAAAATTCTGCCAAATCTCACTTCTGATCATAAGCCCATCCTCCTCGAGCTTTCCCTGGATGGTAATCTAGGCCCCATCCCTTTTCGTTTCAGTCCTCTATGGATTCAGCAAGAAGGATTCCAAGAGGTGGTTTCTGAAGCCTGGAATAGGCCTGTCCATGGTTCTCCATTCTTTGTGTGGGAAGAGAAAATCAGGGGCCTGAAAAGAAGTCTTAAGGAGTGGGCTAAAAGATTGAAAACCCCTTCTGCCAAAAGAAAAGAATCTCTTAATAGTCTTGCTGCTCATCAATTAGCTATGGAGCACAGTCCTGTAACACAAAGTCTTCTCCAAAAAGAAGTCGAGCTACAAAAAGAGGTTCACAGATCTAGCAGGGAGGAGGAAGAATTCTGGAGACAGAAGTCTAGGAATCTATGGTTACAGTCCGAAGATAAAAACACCAGCTTCTTTCATAAGCAAGTCGAAGCTCAAAATCATTTCAAATCAGTTTATGAGATACATTACCAAAACACTGTGGTTAAGGATTTCGATGGCATTAAGAGAGCTGCTTACTCCTTCTTCAAAGATCTTTATTCGACTCCTGACGAACCCCCTATTGATCCTCATGCCTACCCGATTGACTTAATTCCCAAGTGCGTTCAGGAATCGGATAATGCTATGTTGACTGCTCCGATCAGTATGGACGAGCTTAAGAAAGTTCTGGATTGCATGGAGCCTGATAAAGCCCCAGGCCCTGATGGGTTCTCTGTCAGGTTTCTCTTGACTTGCTGGTCAACAATAAAAAAAGATCTATTGAGAATGGTCAGAAAGTCCCAGAATTGTGCAAAGTTGGGCGGTGGCATCAATTCGGCCTTTCTCGCCTTGATCCCAAAAGAGAAAGGCACCTCCGACTTCAGCAGATTTAGGCCCATTTCCTTGTGCAATTCCAGTTACAAGCTGGTCTCCAAAATAATTTCCAACAGGCTTAAGAATATATTTCCAGCCATCATCCCTGAAAATCAAGGTGGCTTCATAAAAGGAAGAAAGATATTGGACAACATTGTGCTGGTGCAAGAAGGAGTTCACTCTAGCTGCCAAAGAAACGAGAAAGGATGGTGATTAAGCTCGATCTGGCTAATGCATTTGATAGGGTGAGACATGAATTTCTGTTCATTGTGATGAAGAAGTTAGGTTTCTCATCAGCCTTCATAAATTGGGTGAATGCCTGTATTGCCTCGCCATGGATCGCGCCACTGGTCAATGGTCGTTCTACTGACTTCTTCCAAGCCTCTAGGGGCCTTAGACAAGTATGTCCTTTGTCTCCACTCCTCTATGCTGTTCAGGCCTCGGTGCTCAGTTTCCAACTCGATCATAACCAACAGATTCAAACCCTGCCTGGCCTCAGAATGACTCACAAGGTGAAAGACATTAATCATGCCCAGTTCGCCGATGACACCTTGCTGCTTGGAGGAGCCAGCATAAACTCTGCCAGATCCTTCAAGAAGGAGCTGGACATTTACAGGTTGTTCTCGGGCAGCAAGATTAACTATCGAAAATGCTCTATCTATGGCTGGAACTGCTCGATCAAGGAGCTGTCAGATATTGCAAGGCTCTTAGAAATGGACGGAATTCGAAATTGGGAGTCATTTAAATATCTCGGGATCCCAATCTTCAAATCCAAGCCTAAAGTTGCTCATTGGCTGCCACTGCTCGACAAGCTAAAGATCAGAATCCAAGCTTGGGGAGCCTCTTGGCTGAATAATGCAGGGAAAGTCATCCTTATGAAATCGGTCCTTATAAGTATGCCTCTATATCAACACTCCATTCTCCTTGCCCCCAAAACCTTTCTCAGTAAAATGGACAGTCTGTTGAGAAGATTTCTGTGGGAAGGTGGGAACAACAACGATAGAAGGCTCCACTTAGTGAATTGGGAGACTCTCAAGAGACCTCTTCTGGAAGGAGGCCTCCACCTGCGTAACTTGGCTGCTCAAAACCTTGCTTTGGGATCCAAGATCCTGTGGAATTTAGTCTCTGGAAACTCTAGCTGGAGTAAAAGAGTCATTTGGAAGAAATATTTCCAAGGGCAACGCTTGAGATGCTTGGATAAGCCCCCAAGATCTTTAAAAGGATCTCCGATCTTCAATCTTTGCAGTTCTGCTATGGAGCAATTCAGCCATTATCTCTACTGGATCCCTGGTAATGGGAGAAAAATCAAAATCTGGGAAGACTCGATTCTGGGTGATCAACCTTTGATTCAAGTGGAAGGTCTAGCAAATATCAAAGCTTGGCTTCAGTCCTGCAATTTGTACACTCTGTGGGATATATCTAACTGGAAGGATGATCCCGGTAGACTCTGGGATTGTTGGAATCTGGGGGAGGTTCCCCTTATGTTGCAGGGGGAAGCTTCATTACTGTTAGATCTGCTTCAAGGCAAATCTCCCTCAAAGGCCACTTCTAAGGACAAAAGAGGCTGGGGCTCCCTTTCAGGCTCTTACACTGCTTCCGAAGGTTATAAAAGAATGATGGTTGTTCCATATGCTCCTCCTGACCCAGCTCAATGGAAATTTATATGGGATTTCCCCTCACTCCCCAAAATTGACTTCTTCTGTTGGACTGTAGCGCACCAAAGCATTCTTACCAGAGATAATTTGCGTAGACGAGGGATGGAAGGGCCTTCCAGGTGCCCCCTTTGCTTGTCTGATGAAGAAACTGCCAATCATCTGCTGTTGCTTTGCCCCTTTGCTCTGGTAGTCTGGAGGGGAGTACTGATGTTAGGTCCAGCTAAACTTGACCTCCCAGGCAACATTCCTTCTCTGCTCCGAACTTGGGCCAGTTTATCTCCCTTTTGCCTTACAAAAAAAAGTCTTCTTAAAACAAGCTGGATGTGGATCCCTAAATTCATCTGCTGGAAGCTGTGGTTGGAGAGGAATAATAGAATTTTCAGAGGAGAAAGCTGCACTTCTACAAGAGTTATTTCTAAAATCAAAGCTTTGCTGGGCGAGGCCTTGGAAGCCAATACTTCCTCATGGAATGAAATGAGTCTGGTAAAAGAGGAGGAGCAATGGCTTAAAGAACTGGTTTCGAATCTGAAGGAAAGGTCCATTCCTCCTGCATTTGCCCATGCCAACTGGGAGATTAGGTTGGAGGAACTGGAGTTTATCAAGTGGAGATCGGCCTTGGATGATCGTTGTTTATTCTTCGATGGGGCCTCTAAAGGAAACCCTGGGGTTGCTGGCAGTGGTGGGGTTCTTCTACGTCCCGGAGGTTCATCAGAATTGCGGTTCCATTGGGGTCTGGGTATCGAATCCAATAACAGAGCGGAGGCTCTCGCACTGTGGCAGGGGCTGAATCTGGCGATTAATAGAAATATCCTCTCTCTCTCTGTCTTTGGAGATTCCAGACTTATCATCCAGGCGTTGACCTCTCATAAGACCCCCCGTCAGGTTCATTTAGCCACTATTATCAAAAAAATCCGGCTCTTATTGCCCAAGTTCAGTAAAATCTCCTTCTTCCACATATTAAGGAATCTCAACTCTCAAGCTGATATGGAGGCCAATCTTGGCTCCCTCTATAAACGGAGATCTCTGGTGGTCAATTCGATTGAATCTTCCTGTTCCATTCCTTAATGTTCCTGCTGATCGGACTTCCTTTCCTAATTGATCCTAGGGCTATCATTCTACTCCTCAGTACCCTGCTCTTCGGGATCTCACCTCATTGTATTATCAAACTATTTAAAACTGTGGTCTCAGGCCTGTTCTCATCTCCTGTTAGTCTTCCTTTCAATGGCCTCTGTTTCCTGTCGGCGCCCTATGTTTCAAGCATCCACAAAGGACCTTCAAGATGCCAACTCAGTTCCAGTATTGACTTTTACTCTGCTCTCAAATCTGAAGCCCATTAACATCATTATCAAAGTTTCTCATCTCCGAAAGGCTGCAATCTCGACTTGTATATCTGTGCGATGCAAAAATTGGGCCCTGCGTTGGAGCTTCTCCTTTACAGCAGCAGCATCTCCAAAGTAGAAGCGGATAATCACTACTTTCCACCAATCAATTGCATCGTTGCTCCTATGTATTGCACGAAGGAGGTCGCCACAAACATGAAATGCCCAGGGAAGTCTTCTGGCCCTTGTGCGATGCTTCGCCCATTGCCCTACAGCACCTCACTCAGCTTTGAGGGACATTCTCCTGTCAAAGTAGGCAAAGCGAACAACCCATTGAACCCGATCACTTGTCTTCCTGGTAATATCCCTAAAGTGAGGCGAACCTTTCTCGGTGATCTGTCTTCTGGTTTCTTTGACAGCAATTCCAAACAGTTATCCACGAGAATCTATCTCTATCATTGCTGTAATGTAAGAGCATGCGGCAGCTAGTTTGCCACCCTAAATAAAAATATCCGTTATTGTCAAAAAAAAAAAATCATTGTAAATGACTAATTTAGTCGTATATTCATTTTATTTGTGTTCATCATTAATCAATATAAACTACTAATTTAGTAGTTTTAGATTGATTTTATGTGTTCATTATTAATCACCATAGGTTAATTAGTATGATTTTGCAATTAAATTAAAAAAACATCATACAATGTGCATTGGTTCATCTAATATGAAAATTCAAAATTACTTATGTTAGTTAAAATACTAAACAATATCAAGTGCAACTATAAATAATTTCAACGAGAGAAATTATATTATATGAAATGTCGAGTATTACAATATGAGTTTCCAACTTAACATTGGTTGAACTACAATTTACACATGAAATTTTTTTTCATCACTATAAAACATTATCATTATGTTGTCAACTCATTGCAGGTGAATTCACCAACTATGAAGACTTGAAGATCAATCTCTATGTGTGTCTTTGTGGGATATTGGCTTTAAGGGTACCACTAGACCGGTTCTCTTCTCTCTCTTTTTGCATTTGTCGCTCCAATGTTAGTGTTCTTCTCTTTCTTCAAATCCTGCTGCTTACCATTAATACTAAGTTCCTTTTCTGAAAATAAAATAACATAGAATGCAGAGTGTAAGACATGAAAGATGATGAACACAAGAATATAAATGAAATTAGACTATAAAGGATTTATATTACATATACCTCAACATCAACAGTATTAAAGTCATTCTTCCCCATAAAAGCAAGAAACTCGAACAAGTTTTCTTCAGTTGAGCGATAGTGGCCATTATGTGGCTAGATGACCTGTATAAACAAATTAAAGTCACCATATAAAATAACACCTTAGTAACTTAGTATTCAACCTTCAGGGAAAGCTTAGGTACAATCATGCCAACTAAGTTACATACTAAAAAGCTCAAGCTGTAAATAACTTGTTAAAACAAATAATCTGAGGTGTGATGTCTAATCCTTGTCATTTTATTTGCAACAACAATTTGTTGTCTAATGCATGAACTTGGTCAAGTATATAAAAAACATGTGCTCAAATAACAACATGAAAGTAAAGTTTTCTAATAATCATGAAAATATTTCAACACAAAACAGTTAAAAGGATTTCAATCAATATCGTGTAATATTAATTTCATCTTTAAGCTTTGGTTGTTGTTTAAATAAACGTTCGAAATACAATCAAACAATAAAGTGAGGATATCGTGGAATGGACGTTGCAATTATAAAAAAAATTGTTTACGTGTCCATCAATATCTTATCACGCATTCCTAAAACATTTGCTTGCCCAAAATAACCATGAGGTGAAAGAATCAAACATTAAAAACCATAGGAATACTTACTAGAAATATTTCCAAAGTCGATAGCTGAAGTGCCTGAAGGATTTGCAACAACAAATTAGTCATATCCAAGACATAATCTCTATATTGTATCCCCATCCTTTTTCCAATCACATTTCATGTAACCTGCCCACACCAGAGTCAAGTAACAATCAAATGAATGCATTGACATTTATTTTTATCTTTTAATGTATAAACTTTGAATATTAACATATTAATTACTATTTAAAGCCTTCCTGTCATGAGAATGTATCAATCAAGTAGAACATCAGGAAAATTGACCTCAATGAGGTCCTCTAACAATTTCTACAATATCAATATTTGTCTTACTCTAATATCTTGGATACAAAAAAGAACATATCTGCAAAAGAAAAAGCCATATATTACTTATGTTCAAACTATGTATATGTTGTATTCTTAGGTAACTTTTTAAGATGTCTCTCTACCTTTACCAAAGCAGATTTTAGCTTGGTTAAACTCTATATCCTTTCATTCAGCATCAATTTCTGCAAGATAAATGTCATACATTATTCTTTCCTATTTCTCAACATTCTAGATATGATAAATTGAAAGTCACTTAAAAGGAAGAGAAAACCATTTTCTAACCAAAACAAATAAACAAACAATGCCTCTAGTAAAACTTCACACCTTAGAAATTACTTTACCACGTGCTCAGACAAAAGATGATATTCTTTGAGTCATGTTTAGGTCATATTTAATGGGATATTCATATGTTTACCATGATTTCAATTTGGTGCTAAAAGAAATATATAAATCCAAGTTATTATCAGTGAACTTCAAGTATAATTCAAAAAAATAATTTCATTATAAGGTATGCAGAGAGAAACATCTTCATAACTAGGATTCTCTATTTTAGTTTGGTTTGAGTTGAGTTGGTATTTGAATATATAATTTTCTCTAAAGAAGTGAAATAAAAAGATGAGAATCAAAATAACCCTGTGAATTTTTAATTAATTCATATTATATATCTCTAAAATAGCTAGGTCATCCTTCTATGCTATTTGATAGAGATTTATTGTCATAGAATAATAATGAATTAACTATCAAACACAATGATGTAATATATTAACCAAGGAAATAAAAATGACATGGCTTTGGTATTTGTGTGCTCGAAGGAAATCCAACAATGGTTGTGTTCTTTCTTTATAATGAAAGAGTATTGAAGACAAATGTTGGTTCAGAAATTGAACTCCATTACCAATAGGAGATGGTTGTGTTGGGTAAGGAAAGGATGAATTGAAGGGCTCAAGGTCTAGCTCCAATACATAGTTATCCTTTTCACTACAAAATACAAAGTTGTCATCATTTTCTTATCCAGGTAAAAAAAAGTGAGTTTGTACTTGTGCACTTGTGATAGTATATGAAAAAGAGAGCACTAGTGGAAATCAAAGTGTGTTGTCCCATCATCCAACCTAACAGAAAACATATATATTTAGTTGTTGACTACAGTGGAAATCAAATGTAAAACCAACTCAACTTGACCTTTACATGACATAGTCATAATGATCTAGTACAATAGAAGCATGCTAACTCATAAACAAGAGATGATAAAAAAGAATAATGGAACATTATTACCTGCCACATAATTGGCATGAATGAAATTTCCACATAATTCATCCAAAAAATGAGAACATATGGAAAAAGAACATATCATTAGTGTTTTGTACCCTCTTTAACACATGTAGCCTAGGGAAGAAGAGGATGCCAAATGTAGCAGGATTCTAATTGTGTGGGATATAAAAGCAAAAATGTGGGAAAACACACCTACCAATTCACAAAATCTCACTCTAAATAATAGAACATGTTGAGGATAATAATGATGAAAACAAATCATGTATTAAGATCAAGCGCCTTATTGGTCATCAATTAGAAAGGCAGATGGTAATTTTTACTAGTAAAAGAAATATCATAATTAGTGTAATGACTCTATGGATCATTTTGTGAATTTTTTTACATTTGTATTATGGCGTCTTTGCAAGAGAGAGTGATGAAAGTTCTCCAGGTTTAGTCAAATTGGTTTCTCCTTTCAGATGCTTATGTGAATGGATAGAGAGCTACCTTTCTTCGGTTTGGAAATTCAGGTGTACCTCCTTTTCATTCAATATGTGGAGATGCCCCACCATTGAAGGACCTTGATAGTTATGAATCCAATATTATGGACATAACAGATGGATCTGGTCCAAATGAAGATGTTTCTATGGCGATTGGAGAGGGAGCAACAACTTGAGAATTGTTTAGTATTCCTCTTGTGGAGCTTGAAAGATAGTGTAGGAAAAATGGTTTATCTATTTGTGGCGGTAGGGAGGTAATGTTTTTACAATTACTTAGCTTAGAAGAAGCAGAGAATCATAAGAACCAAGATCAAGACTAGGATATCAGGTATGGGTATAACTTTGCAATCAAAGTGAAGCATGCAAAAGAAATTGATGCTTATATAAAATTGGGAGGGGGAAGGTGGAGCATGGGTGAAGAAATAAAATCTGTACTTGATGATGATAAGGATTGTATATCATTATCATCATCTAGGAAAAATGTTCAGGAAGAATCATCTTTACGGTCACGGGTTGAGGAATGTGAATTAGTGGATGCCTCTTGTAGTGGAACTTTACCAAAAAATGCTAGTGTGGTGATGGTAGTGTCACGTGATGTGCCCCAAAAGTTAAAAATATTCTAGGCAATGTCAAGGAAAATTTATTTCTCTACTCCTTAACTCATATTTCGCCCCATCCACGTTTTGATAGAACAATTGTCAAGATCATAGAATGATCGTTTCTTTAATGGGGGAGTCCAAGGGCTAACAATTTAAGGATATGATCAATTTTTTTTTTAAATGGACAGTCTTGTCTGACTTGCAAGGACTTGGGTGTCAAACTTGTTGTCAAGCCAATGTTATTCACATTTCAAAATTTCGAGTATGACTTGGGGTTGACTTTGAATGAGAGGATTTTGCTTAATATTGTTTAGTCAAGGAAAAGAACCAAATTCAGAGTCCATTTGAATTATGATTCATGAAGCATAGTAACAGAGTTGGTGAGATTAACAGGGCTCATCCTTGTCATGATGTGTTACATTCGAATGGCATGCATGCATGAATTCAAAAGGCTAAGATATGATATAAATCTTGGGAAATTTTGACCAAATAAATAACCCAAACCTGACATTTGAGGCATGATAGAAATCTTGGGAAATTTTAACCAAATACATAACCCAAACCTTAAACCTAGTAGTGTGAAATCCATTATTTGAAGTGTGGCTACTGAAGACAAATTTCTTAAATACTTTAAAAAATTAACATACAAATAGTTTATAAAAGCATGGAATTTCCTTGTCAATCAAATGTCAAACCGGATAACAGTTCAAGGGATAACCCAAAATGACAATCCAAAATCGATAAGGCGTATTGGAAAATTGTTCAAAACTCATTAGGAACATCCTAATCCTACAGGTTGCTCATCTAAAGCAACCGAAAATGTTACCTTATCTCGGAAACATGGAATGTTAATGATATAAATGAAAAAAAGATAAATAATTAAAACTAACTATTAGAACCAGCACAAATAATGAATGATAAACAAAATTAAAATGGGGCAAAATGTTGCATACCCACTCCATGAAACTGCCATTCGCTTCCATACTCTATGTTGCCAAGGCTAACCAGGTCACTCCATTGGTGTCCACATCCTCATATCCACAGTAGAATTCATCCTCGTATCCACATACAACCTGCATTGGTCATACCCTTTCGTAAAGAAAAAAATAAAAGAAAATGAAGCCAGAAATCCTTTTCACTGATCAACGGTTTAAAGATTTTGAAGCCTTTATTTAAAAATAAGATTCTCATACCAATATCCTTGCTTTCTTTGAAAATGTATTCAAATACATCACTTCCTCCAAAAACTTTACATATTGTGGATCGTCATAATTCAAGTCAACAATTAAACGAAGTTCTATCATATTTAAAGCAGGGGTGCTCTGAAGAAAGCAACTTAATACATTGATTTCCCTATCATGAAATTCAGCTATGTCTACATAAACATGTATCATAGGGAGAGGAGAGAATGGGGATCTGAGACGTTGAGGTATGGGATATTTTGCAAGTTCTTGCATTGCATTTCAAAACTAGAATAAGCCAACTCTGCACTCATTTACAAGGTAAAAGACATAAATATTCATTATGAACATCATAGAAAGAAACCATGGAAGAATTTTATAGTACATTAACGTTTTTAATTTAGGTAGTGTAGATTTTCATTAAGGAATAGATATCATACAAAGTCGTTACTTGATTTTGTTTCATGTCTATTAGATATACTGAATCTGCAAACAAGTCATAATAATGAAGCAAAACTTAATAGTCAACCTAAGCTACATCAATATATGCTTTGTATAATTTTTTTTATGCTATACTTGACAACTAAGTAGCAAATGAAAACATTCTTAAACATTGAAACATGTTGTTCGTTGCACATGTAAAAAAAAAGCAGAAATTCTGTTTTTCCCAAGATAAAATTGTCACCCATTAACGAATGTTGGAGATTAGGAAGCCTCTCGAACAAAAAATTGAGAAGACACATATTTCTTTAAGAAAAGGTACAACACATATGACTAGATCCTTTAATGATTTAAAGCTCCCCATCATCTTAATCAATATGTCCACAAATAAATTGTATGAATTATCGGGATATGAGTCCATTTCCAATAGGGTCAAATTACTACCACATTGCATATTGAGTCTCAAGATAGAGCATGAAATCTCTTGAAATAGTATCCTATTCACTCTCAAATCTTTTATCATGTATGCCCCTGCATACACATATAAGACAACCTGCGTTTACAGTGGTTTATATTTTATGCACATTCAACCTGCATTTACATTGTTTTCACTGTAAAGTGTTGAAAGTAATAGTAAAACCCAGACTTACATGGTTGTAGTTTGAAGTAATGCAATTGAAGAGGTTTTTTCCATATCTAGCAGTTGTTTGACGAAAATTCAGTGATTCCTCTGCCGAGGACCACAAACGCAGGGAGTGCACAGAAGGTCGAATACTGACGATCAAATATTCTTTATGGTTTGGCTAGTTGAGTGGGGTGTCCAATCAAATTGGATGAGCATATAGCTAAGCTTCAAAAAGGGTCCTATACAAGTGCTTTCAAATGATATCCCTTGGAAGCTTCAACATAGTACTTTGTATCATCATACAGAGGACCACCCAAAAATAGACCATTTGATCATGTCGAAGTTTGAAGAACCAAGTCACCCTTTTGTAGAAGACCACTGCTACTATCAAGACCTGGGATTGTTGGAAGCACTGACCCTCAATGTACTTTCCTAGGGACCCCACAAAAGTAGGAATAACATGTTGGCATCCATCATTTTTAACAAGAATGTGATGACTTCTTGGATAAAACAAGACCTTTTCAAAATTAATTTTCTCACTAGCATTCCTTTTATCTCTTAGAACAAAGACCAGTTCATCTTCAATATTGGCTCGGTGAGTGTACTGATATACAACAATGTTGCTTGGTCCATTAGCACTTGAAACGAGTTTGACATTATTGATCATATCTATATATGCACCCTCATTTTTCCATATGTCTACAATAATGCTTCGAGACAACTCATTTTCTTTGGGATAAGAACTTGAATCAACATGTAGTTCACCACTCAAAAGATATTTTTCACCAATCAAATATATAGGCTTATGGTTCAATACATGGAATTCTAATGAAGACATTCCAAATAAAATGCATGAGTTCAAGAAATGAAGCATGTGCACACGAGAAGATTCTAAGCAGATTTGCTACCATCATTTCTCAATCAACAAATTCATGGGCTCATTGTTTGGCTATACGATGTAAGAGGCCACAAGATGAGTAGACATAATATGAAACCAATAGCATTTTTGGATAAACACTATCTCCGAATGATCAAAAACACCAACATTAACATCAATAACCTTTCTCTCCCAACACCAGTCATCATCCCAATCTAACAAATCAGATGAAGGTCCATGCTTTACCTCAAGACACAATGCACCAGGTAGGACTTTCTCAAATATGAAGTCACTGCTCTCATTTGTTAAACTTAAAGAGTAAAACTTTTCTGAACCCAGAGTTCAACAGCCAAAGAAGTAAGTGATATAGAAACTAAGGAGTCACATCCTTCCTTGTATATCACCGATCCACGGATATCAACAAGGGCCTTTATAAATTCAAAGCCAAACATTGATCTAGTTATTGTCACATCAATATGTGATGGTGAAAATTGAAGACCAAAATCACTGTCTACTATAGCCAGTGGGGCTATTTGATATTCACTTGGTTGAACCTTGAAGCAGAAGTTTCCCATATCATCAATCCTCTTTAGTTGAGGCTTAACATTGTTTGGCCCATGTGTTAAGCCTACCTGATGCTTTCAAAAATAGCCATCTGTCACTAATTTTATGGAACCACAAATATTATAATGTGTTGCTTCTATATTTGGAATTGAATCCATTTTTGGCACAACCATGAAATTCTCCAAACTGCTAAACTCGAAGTGATCCTTCTCAACCTTGATTATGTAGCTGGTTGATGTTACATGATCAAGTTTGTAATATCCCTGGACATTTGTTTTAGCTCTTTCTTGTCCATCAACTAATATCTTTACACCTTCAAAACCAACTCCTTCAGATGTCATGATAAGTCCTCCAGCTGAGAAACCTGTGACACCTAAAATGGCTGAGATATATTAACATGAATGTGCTCAACAAGAACCTCTATAGATGAAAGAGAAACATCAAATATTGTATTCTCACCCTTGTAGAATGGAAACAACCTTTATTTTCCACATGGAATAAAATTAAAAGAAAATTTCCCATCTGCATCAGATATTGAATGAGAAAGTGCTTGATTTGGCCAAGGAGCTGCTTTGAGGGCACTTCACCTCATGGACATCATCTCAATAAAGGTATACATGAACACCTAAAACAAGGTTACCCTGAGAAACAACTAAGCCATCCATATCATAACGTGGGATAGAAAAGATGTCATCTACTACCAGATTTCCAAAGCCCAACTCGATCTCTAGAGAGCCTCTTTGGACAATTGTTAAGAGAACATGAGAATCACGTATTTGAAAGAGAATATTATAGAAAATATACTCTATAAACCTCAATAATTGTACCTCATGAATAGCGCCATCCTAGTTAGGATCGACATTAGGTATGACCTTGCATCTTCTTCCTCTGTTTAACAATTGGATCAAAAAGCCTACTCTTTCCAGTTCTTCATGTTTGATTTCACGGAGGGCTACTGTCCTCTGGACACTCATCCTTAAGGAATAACTCTGAATTATTTTAGGTTGAAAACATTAGGCTACTATACATGATTAAAATTATCACATGCATGCTTCACATACAAATATTTGATCACTGAACTTTATGCAAAGGATTCTTTCTCGAAGGCAAAGAGAGAAAAATATCACGGCTTTTCCTTTTTGAAAAAAAATGTAGTGGGATTTGATATGACCTGATATTTTTATACTGCTCGAGGATTGATGAAATTTATGTATTCATGATGGAAAGAAACCAGCCTATATTTCCCTAGAGTAATATTTGTAAATGTGTAACTGCCTCCCATCGACGTAAACACAACATGAATGAGATCATTGCTGGTGGAAATGAGTTCAACCTTCATATTTCCAGGACCTCCATTTATATCTAGACAACTTTTTTCTCCAACATTCCCCATCACTCTCCCAGAAATAGTGAACCCAGTGCAGTGAAAATTGATGTCTCCGTGGCCATTGAAACCATTGTGATCCACTTATACATATTCACCTGTTTAAGACATATTCACAAAGTCAGAGAATATGAATATTTCTTATATAATTTTTCCACTCGATAATCTTAACATCAAATCTAAAATTGTCTCATTCATATCCAGAGAGCCCTTGAAACAATTTTTCAGAATTGTATTGAATCTATACAAATATATTAAAAAAATTATTAATATATGCTGCTTGATTACCAATCAAAATGTTTAAAACAATACAACACCAACAAATTTGTATTTCATCTCCATTACACATAATTCACCTTCCTTTGTAGAGTGCATATGGCTCGTAGATCTTTTCCAGGTGCTTCAATTGTTGTAACATATATTTTGTAGATGATCTTGATAACCCTCGTATCTGCAATATGGCTATTAGTTTGCAATGATTCATAACCCCCCTATCTGCAATATGGTTATTAGTTTCCAATGATTCATTTTATGTATTTTTTTTTTAATTATGGTGAATCCATAATTATTTAGATTAAGTAAACTCCTTGAACATAGATTATATGCAAAGTAAAATTTACGTGAATAAATTTTTAACTTTTCAAATTCCACTTATATTCATCAAAATTTCTAGTTGGAAACACGGAGTGTTTGGTGAATTAAGTGTTGTGTCCAGAGCCCATAATTCTCCATAGTATTAACGCAGGTCAATTGCTTCAACAATTTTACTGGGTTTCCTTTGCGATCAATGTAGGGATTACATTTAAAATGTGCAAATATTATTTTTAAAAATTCTTGAATTGTTAGGGAATTTACCACTGAAGAAGCAACCTGATAAACCTGTACGCCATGCTTTCCTACTTGTTTGGCCATGGCTGCTAAAGTTTCATTCGCAACCATGTCTGCAAATTGAATTCAACCAAAAAGACTAACACATTTAAGAGAAAAAGGATAATGGTTTTTTGGGTCGAAGTTTTGAAGATATATATGGAAGATCTGATCTCCCAAGAGAAATAAATAATGTGGAAAAGCTCCAGAAAAATCAAACCAATATGATTTAAATAATCAATATAATTTAAATAATTAAAAAATGTGAAATCTAAATTTGAAACCATCCACTGTCATCTTCAAGATATAGATGAAAAACCTAATCTAATAAAAAAAGAATTATATAGAAATACTCTAGAAAATATAAATAAATAATATAGAAATACTCCAAAAAATCTAAAATTAATTACTAAATGCTTTTTCACACTTAATTAAGAGTTACTCACTAGATCTAGCATAGTATCTGATCGGCCAAGAAGCAAGATAATTTACCTTTTCCACAGTGCGTAACTATTGGATCAATCATTCTGCAAGATGAATATTTGATTTAGCTCAACAACAATGTGAGAGTAATCGAGCATCAATCATTCTGCAAGATGAATATTTTATTTAGCTCAACAACAATGTGAGAGTAATCGAGCTTCTGATCCGAAGGCTTCCTCAACTTTGTCAAAGACCAACTTTAGATGACCGTCGGCATTAACAACCAGCTGAAGCACCCACCATGTCTTCATTACAAGGAACTTCAAATCTAAAACCCTACTAGTTTTTTTCCAGGTTTTAGTAGCTCACTGCATCCCTCTTTCTCTAGTTCCTAACTAGTTGTGGCTAGTTCAATGCTGATAGAATCTGAAATCACTCTGATGGTTGAGATGGTGGTTTTTAGGGGCACCAAACAAGTGGATCCACTGAAAATCCAGCCCCGTGACCTAGATCAGTTTTATCCTCCCAGAGATTTGGATAGGTGTTACCCTAGTAGAAACAAATGTAAAACAATGTATTTACATTGCCAATTATCAAGGCAAGATGATCTATAACCCATAGGGTTTAGGGAAAAATCACCTAAAACCCCAAATTTAACCCCTAGGGTTTAGGGCAAAATGACCTAAAACCCCAAATTTACTGCCTTTACACTTTAAATGATTAAATTATTAAGTTATTTGTAATTCAAAGTTTAAATAAAATAATTACAAATCTCTTTACTCTCTTTGAAAATAGAAAGCAAATTTTCATTCAAATAATATTATTTTAACTTGTAATTAATTGAAATTTATTTTATTTTAATTAATATAAAATTGTTTTTGGTTATTTATATGTATTTTTCAAAGTTATTTGTAATTTCAGATTAAAAATAAAATAATTATTGCACCCATGGGGTAGATCTCACGTAAAAATGTAAACATGTAAAAGTAAATGTAAATGTAAACATAAACGTAAATGTAAACATTAATATTTAATATTTAACATTGTTAATCTAATGTTGGCCCTATTTAAAAATCAATCTAATTATTATTATGTATTAACACAACATAACTTTAAAATATAAAGAGGTTTACGAATAGTAAAAGAAAGAGTTATGGTAAATAAATAAAAATATAAATAAACCAGAAGTATGGTAAATAAATAAGACTTTTTTGTATTTACTCCAAATGTATGGTAAATAAAAAAAAAAAAAAAATAAACTAGAGGTATGGTAAATAAATAAAACCTCTTTTTATCTTTACTCCATTAACCTCTTTATATTTATGAAAACTCAAAAAAAGAGGTTTTATTTAGGTGGATCATATGGGACACATAATTATTAATACTATGGTCCAATTACCATATTTATAAAAGAGGTGTGACTGATAAATAAATAAATATAAAAGAGGTATAAAGATGTATGATAAATAAATAAAAACATATCAAATATGATTAGAAATCAACATCTAATTATATACCAAGCCTATGGGCCAAATACCATTGTAAATAAAAGAAATGTGATAAATAAATAAAAATATAAATAAACAAGAGGTATGGTAAATAAATAAAACCTCTTTTTATATTTTCTCCATAAACCTCTTTACACTTACTAACACTCAAAAAAGAAGTTTTATTTAGGTGAAGCCTATGGGCCAAATTATTATTAATACCATGCAAAAAAATACCATTCACCATAATATTATATTATTATTATTAAATCTAATATTCATATTAATATATCATAATATCGATATTATTAAATCTAATAATTTTGTTTTAATCCAATATTAAATTTGTTATATTATAATATATATTAATCTATCACAATATATATTAACTCTATATATATGGGAGGGAAGAACAAAGACATAAAGTGATAGAGGTAGAGAGATAGGGGGAGTGACAAGGGAGAGATGGAGATAAACTGAAGGAGAGGGGAGAGGAGGAATAAAAAGAGAGAGAGGTAGAGAAGGGTAAAAGAGGGAGAGGGAGACACAAATATGGAGGGGGAAGAGAGAGGAAAGTGGGAGGGAGATCGTGAGAGGATTGGAGGATAGAGAGAAAGAGAGAGAGAGAGAGAGGGGGGAAGAGAGATAAACGTAGGAGAGAAAGGGTGAGAGAGGAAGGATGAGATAGAGGAGGAGAGAGGGAGGGATAGAGATATGGAGTTGGGCGGGGGGGGAGGGGGGAGAGGGAGGGAAGAAGAAAGACACAGAGAGTGAGAAGTGGAGAGAGAGAGGGAGTGACAAGGGAGAGATGGAGAGAAAGAGTGTATGTTTAGGGGTGAGATAAAGAGACAAAGAAGGAGAGAGAGAGAGAAGGGAGGAGAGAAAGAAACAAAATGAGAGAGGGAGGGATATAGTAACATAGCTAGAGAGAGAGAGAGAGAGAGAGATGGGGGAAGAGATAGGATTGGAGGGAAAAGAGAGAGAGAGGGGGGAGTAGAGAGAGATAGAAAGAGTGAGAGAGTGAGAGCGAGGATGAATGAGAGATAATACTTGAAAGAGAGAAGGAGAGTGATGGGGTAGGAGAGAGTATTAGAGAGAGACAGATAGACAGACAAATAGACAGAGAGTGATGGGGGAAGAGAGAGGGAGGTAGGAGAGAAAGGGAGAAAGAGGAAGTACAAGAGAGAAGATTTGAGAGAGAGAAGGAGAGAGGGAGGGAGAGAGGAGTAGAGAGGGAGGGATAGGGAGATGCAGTTGGAGGGGGAAAGAGGGAGGGAAGAAGAAATATATAGAGAGTGAGAAGTGGAGAGAGAGAGAGGGAGTGACAAGGGAGATATGGAGAGAGAGTGTTTATTTTTGGGGGTGAGATAAAGAGACAAATAAGGAGAGATGGAGAAAATGGGGGAGAGAAGGAGAGAGGGAGGGATATAGTAATAGAGTTGGAGGAATAAGAGTAAGAGAGAGAGAGAGAAAGAGAGGAAAGAAGAGAGAGAGGATGTAAGAGAGTGGAGTGAGGGAGGGAAAGAGAGATGGAGTTGGAGGGGGAGAGAGAGAGAGGTAAAAGGAAAGAAATATGGAGAGAAAGGTGAAGAGGGAGAGGGATGGAGTGATAAAGAGGATGGAGAGAGAGGGAGAGAGGAAAGAAGTAGGGAAGAGAGATAGAAGCGGGGGAGAGGGAGAGAAGGGAAGAGAGAGAGAGAGAGACATGGAGAGGAGGAGGGAGGGATAGGTAGATATATTGAAGAAATAGAGCATATGTTTTGGCAATGATATAGAGAGGCAAATGGAGATGGACATATAGATGGAAATTGAAGAGAGGAAATAAGAGAGAGATCGAGAGAGGGAGGGAGGGACAAAGAGATTGATAGATATGAAGTGAAATAGCATGTGTGTTTGGGGGGTTGAGATAGAGTGGCAAATAAGGAGAGATGGAGGGAGATATAGATATATATGGAGGGGGGAGAGAGGGAAGAATATTTCTTGCACTAGATACATTGATTTTAGTGTAGACGGTGATTCCTAATCCAATTTGATTTCTTGCACTAGATGCATTCATTTTAGTGTAGATGTTGATTTCTAATGATATTTGATTGCTTTCACTAGATGCATTAATTTCAATGTAGATGATTTCTAATCCTATTTGATTGCTTGCACTAAATGCATTGATTTCAATGTAGATGGTGATTTCTATTCCTATTTGGTTACTTGCACTAGATGCATTGATTTCAATGTAGATGTTGATTTCTAATAATGTTTGATTGCTTGCACTAGATGCAATGATTTCAATGTAGATGGTTATTTCTAATCTTCTTTGATTGCTTGCACTAAATGAATTAATTTCAATGTAGATGGTGATTTCTTATCCTATTTAATTGCATGCATTGGATGCATTGATTCCAGTGTATATGTTACTTTATAATCCTATTTGTTTACTTGCACTAGGTGCATTAATTTTAGTGTAGATGTTGGTTTATAATACAAATTTATTACGTGAATTAGATGCATTGATTTGAGCATAAATGTTGATTTCTAATATTATTTGATTTCTTTCATTAGATGCAGTGATTTTGGTGTAAATGTTGTTTTCTAATCTTATTTAATTTTTTGCATTAGATTCATTAATTTCAGTGTAAATGTTGATTTCTGTTTTGATGTAATTGGATGTATGATGGTACATTAATTTTAAAGTGATTGGATTAACATTGTGCATTGATTCTAGTGTAAGAACAAAAACTTATTGACAATGTACATTGATTTTTGTGTTATAGTAATTCAACCTATTAATATTGGAGAGAAGGCGAGACAAGGAATGATGTTTACTACAATAGATTGAGCTACATATTTACATGGTTTGTGGTTTAACCTGTCTTTTTCATATAATTGATATGAAAGTATGACAATCAATATGAAAAGATGACAAAAGTAACAAGGGTGACAATAGGAAAATAAGAATAATAGAAGAAAATAGTTTTAGATTAACCACAATGAAGACTATTTGTAATTGATTGTATTCTTATTATTCACATTTTCTATCATTCAACACTATTACATTGTCCCTTTACATTCAAAATTTATATTTCATCATTTTTCATCATTAAAGTTATTATCATCACAACAAACTGATGCAACTAAGAAAATTTAAAATTAAAATATATAGATTAATCTGAGACATATTATCATATTTAAAATGATTATATTAATATTAGATGAATTTGCGTATTATTGATAAAATTAATCATATGTTCGTTAGATTTTCTTTGGCCGCACATGAATGAAACCAACCTAGATCCATCTTAACTTTGGATCTATCAAGCGCCGAGAGGGATCAAATCTCTCGAGGTACAAACCTTTCCTCAAGTTTTGTACTCACAAAAGAGGTTTTCACCTAGAGAGATGTGATCCCTCTCGTCTCTTGATAGATCCGAAGTTAAGATGGAACTAGGTTGGATTTATTTTAAAATTGAGGAAATTACAAATATTTTTGAAATTAACTTTTCACATAAATTGATATAAAACTAGCTTGGATCTATTTTAATTTTGGATCTTAATTTTGGATTTACCAAGGGCAGGGGGGATCAAATCTCTTTTCACTTTAAAAAAGGTTTGTATGTGAAGAGATTTTATGCCTCTGGCACTTGGTAAATTAGGAGTAAGATGATTAAATTAATAATTATTAATTAATTTTATATTTCATTTTACTTATTTTTATTTCTATAATTTACCCCAACTTTATTTTTCTGAACATTTTTCAGATTAAATTTTATTTTACAGAGTTTCCAGAAGTTAAAATTGATTTTCAAATAAAATAAATTGGGTATATTTTTAATATTAAAAGTTATTTTTAATTTTCCCCATGGTGTATATTAGTTGATGATAGAATGTGTTGTTAAGGCATTTCTTATGATGTTATTGGTTTAAAATTTGATTAACTCAGTGTGCCATGTGTTAGGCAATGTGGGTACACTTGGAGGTGATTGTGGTAGTGGATAGAATTGATACTTAAGTACAAACTCATTATAGTTGTATGTTCTCTCATATACAAAAAAATAACAACAATAATAATAATCTTATTTTTTTAAATTTTATTGAATTAATTATTTATCAAAATTAGATGTTATTAAAAGAACATGATTTTATTGGAAGTAGTTTAGGTCATGGAAATAAAGGAAACTAATTTTCTTGTAAGAATTTTCTAAATTGTATCTCCACTCAAACACTCTTATAGAAAAAAAAAAGTCTTGACCCCACCCATCAAGCAAGCCACCCAATGTCACCTTGGTGGCCTTCTCTCACTCTTTAGACTACAAGAAGGATATTCTTATCTGGGGGGAATCCTTAAATATCAAGCTAATCTATGTGATTGAGTAATGAAAGGAAGTTCCTTAACGAAGACTAGTGATTTGACACTACTCACTCTCAAAGTAAACGGTCAGGGACAAGTGTACGAATAGACTAACAAACCATGAATTATTAACAAATTTTGAATTATTTTAATTACACAACTATGCTTATTCATGCAAAGAAATTACACTTGAAAAATGAAAGATAAATCTTGCTCAATTAACCATATAACATGAGATGTTAGTGAAGGATATATACAATGGCACAATGAAAATAGAAAATGAATCATAAATTGTCTATACAAGTAAGGCATTAGATCATTCATTCATCATATTCATGAGCATTGGAGATTGAGAGTTTGTTATCATCATCAAGATACCATTCCACAATTAAGAGATTATACACCAACAGTATTAACTATGTTTGGGACAACAAAGAGTTACGTGTTTGCGATGATAAATAAAGGAAATATTCAAACTTGTCATTGTCACTAAGGACAATGAAGAAAACAAAGTTGAATGTGGACTACTTACACATTTGTAACATTCAAATGTCATCCATTTATCATCAATTTATCACCATTTATAGTTGGGTAGTTTGTAACCATAGAATTGTGACCCAAACGATGTGTTTGTAACATTCCAAAGTGTGTAACTACAACTAATGAACCATGAGCAATACCATTTGTGTGTGAGAAAAATAACCACTATGTATTTAGAACAAATTACCATTAAGACTAGAGATCAATGTAAGTTTTAAAGCACCCCTAAACAATAAGAAATTCCATATGTCAACATCAAATATTTAAGAATTGTGTGCATTGTCTAAATTGTGTGCAAAGTGCACCAATAATAGCATTACTGGGCTTTGATCACTATATTGTTATGTGTGTTAGGATGTGGCATTTCAAATTATAAAGTGATCATACATCTACAAAAAGGCACGCAAGTAAACCATCAAGACAATCTTAAAAATAATGAATTGTTAGCATTATGAACCAAGTCATTTCACATTCCCATGCATTGATTTGCATGAGGGTGTGGTTAAAATGTCAAATTTGTTCAAAAATGTAAGAAATAAATGTATCAAGAACAAAATTTGACCATGATGCAAAGTTGTAAACCCTTTTCACAATTATTTATAAAGAGCTTAAATATCAAGGTGTTTCATGCATTCATGTACTCATGTGAAGCTTAAGAGTGTTTACTATGCCATAGATATGTTACCTAGACCTATCAAATCCAACATGAACAAGTAAAAATATGATATTGTGTCCTTACAAGTAAAGCGCTAATCATTTTTAATTTATGTTAATCATTTTTTATTTTGTCACTTATTATCTAGTCATATATTTTAGTCCTAGACTAAATTAGTCATTTAAGTTAGTCACTTTTAGTTGAGTCACTTAATATCTAGTCATATATTTTATCCCTGGACTAAATTAGTCAGTTAAGTTAGTAATTTTTAGTTCGATCACTTAAAATTACTCAAATTTAGTAGTAATTCACTTGAAATAATTGTGGTGACTAACGTTTTTATTCATGTAGTCACTAATGTCTCATTTTGTAATAGTGCCTTGAATAGTCCCAAGGAGCAAGCAATATTTATCTTAAGGCTGAGGCCATCCATCACCGGGATAAAAAGCAAAGGCAAGAGGGAGCATCCCTATCGCAATCCTCTTTGATCTTTGAATAAGTTGAATGGGTATTCATTCACAAGAATCGAATATTGGATAGTGGTGACACAACCCAATATGATCCATTAGACCATATTGATTGATACACCAATCTTCGAGAGAATGAGACGAATAAGTGAGCAATCGATGCATTCATATGCTTTCTTTAAATCAATCTTCATTACCAATGCCTCCAATTTATTTGTGTGGATAGTACGTAAAGCCTCCTATGCTATAGCTATTGCATCGTGTATCAACATGTTCTGAAGAAAACAAAATTTCTCCCAAAAGATATAATTCGAGAGTGTCTCCTTTATTTGCTCTACTATAATATTTAAAATGAGTTTGTAACATGTATTGCATAGAGAAATAGGACGAAAATATGAGAAGGTGGATGTGTCTGTGACCTTCAGGATCAAAGCAATAAAAGTTGAATTTATGGCACCTAATACAATACCAATAATTCACACTTCTTCCACCATATCCAGTAGTTCCTTACCCATCGGATCAAATAAGTGAAGAAAGACATCAACCGTCCAGCCTTCCGGACCCGGGAATTTATCTTTTTTAAAGGATTTTAGTACCTGTATTATTTCTTTAGAGAGATATGGTTATATAATATATTATTTTTCTCCTCATTAAACGTCTTAGGGTATTCCATCGTTGCCCAATTCTGATCTACAATGTCTATGCTCGTCTTTTCTTGATAGAAAGTTTCAAAATAATGTACAACTTCTCTTTGAATCTCCCCAGTCGAAAATACCTTTTCACCAAACATATCAAGAATATGCCAGATAGTGTTGATATTTTTTCGTTGGTTTTCATATTTATGGAAGAAGTTTGTGTTCTTATCTCCCTCCCTTAGCCATATAGCTCTGCTTTTCAAACACCAGGTAGTTCCTTGTATCTATAGAATCTATCTTCGGCTCTGTTCCATGGATTTCATGACATCCCACATGGAATTTGAAGCGATACCCAACTTCATATCCTTCTGGATACGCGCCATCTCCACCTCTATATCACTAAGTTCTTTGGTAAGCGCTTTCTTCTTTATTATTTCCCAGGTTCTGACTCTGCTTTTAAGAGGCTTTAATTTCTCCTATATAGTAGTCATGGGCGAAGTAATGCCATCCCTCTTAATATAGAGCCAAGTGATTTTAATCAATTCATTAAATTATGCCTCCTTCAACTAGACTCAATTGAACTTGAATGGAATGCCCAATCGAGAATGTTCCATTCACCATTGAAGAATGACTCGGAGATGGTCAAGAACAAAAGTATTTTCCACCCAGGATCGCCAATTCCCCAGTCTTTCAATGAGATTCTCATGTACCATGAAGCGGTCCAAATGCTTTCTAGGTGGTTCAAGAAATAGAAGAGGCCTTGAAAAATATCAAAAATAAAATTCATTGGATTGAAGTGAAACTAGGAGCAGATCGTAGTGCTCGTCGTCCTGATTCCAATGGTGTGAACAACACTCAAATTCAAGTTTGTATGCTCAAGATATAGCTAGTCAAAGTTCTCATCAAACTAGGCCAAGTGGCAGTCACTAATGAGACAACAATTTGGCAAAGGAACGACACACAGAATCTAATGGTCAGAACGGGAAAAAAAATTTCCTCTCTAATTTTCCTAGTGACCCTTAAAAACCACCAAAGAAATTTTGTCCATTATTATTATAAAAATTAAAAATATATAAATTGGGGTGGTGGGCTGCCACCCTTGCCACCCCCCAACAACATTCTTATATATATAATTTGTTTGGCAGGTTTTTATCATAAGGGGTCGGCGGGGTTTGAACCTGCCTGTCCCAATGGGACAACCCGCCAACCGGACGGCCCCATCACCATATAAAACCAACTGCACACCAAAAACGATACGAAGGACTCAAAACGGGAGTCCCGGGGTTTAGAACCTCCGACCTCCCAACCAACAATGCTTTAATTTAACACTGCCATCCAACAAGTCGTTAGGCCTTTGTTGGAAGATGTTAGAGTCAGTATTTTTATACTACCATTAGGGATCAAAACTCCTCTTTTATATCATATTAGTGTCCCATGTTGAAATTTTTATCACTCCACCTAGGTCCTTATGCAAAAATTTACTAACTGATGGTAGCCCAAGTTAAAACCCCATTCCCTCTCAAAAATCAATATTTGCTGGCCCACCTTCATGTGCCTTGCTGAGCATACATTGACTATGAAGGCTCATTTCGTCATGTTTTGTGTCATCCAAGTCCAGCTGGAGTCCGGTCATTCAAGGTCCCATTAGGTCATTAGGTTTCATTTTCCAAGGTCCAATAAAACACCATTTCACTGCCTAAGGCCAGCAAAGTATAAGAGCGAACTAAATAATATCCCTTTCTCAGTTAAATAACAATTTACAAGCAAGTAACCATGGTTGCTAAAGTTCTAATTTTGATTTTAAGTAAGAATTTCATTCCAGTTTGTAATTTTATTCCAAAAACATAGATGTAATCATATATATATATATATATATATATATATATATATATATATATATATATATATATATATATATATATAGATAATTTTATGTCATTATATGTAATAAGTGACTTTTCTCAAGCTGTCAACTCAATTCCAAAATGCCAAAGGACCAAAAGTCAAAGGTCAAAGTATGCCAATGTATATCAAGTGATCAATTAGAAAAGGTCAAATGTAAAGATATAGTTTCCAAGAGTAAATTGAATGACAAAAGGAAGAAAGTGGGTCCCAAGGCCCAAAACATCAATTTCATGAAGTATAAAAGCCACCAAGACATCAAAAGCAAATCCATTTGCACTCTCAAAGGTCGAGCTCACACTCCCTTGTCTCACAAAGTCGGTTTTGCAGGTTCAGAGGAGAAAAATTTCTTGGCGCTACGCTTAGGAAGAAGGTGTTGCACTTAGAAGCCAGGCGCTACACTTAGAGATTTGGGTGTTGTGTTTTTTAACATTGGTGCTGCGCTTTCCCCAGTAAGCCTCCAAAGCACCAAAAAAACCTCCAAATCCTCTCAAAGCTCAAAAATACTGGGTTTTCCCCCTCTACTAAGTAAGTAACTCTATTTTCCACTCATTTTCTCTTCCAAACAACACTTCTTCTTAGTGTTTGATTCCTAAGCAAAATTGGTCCCTAGGCAAGGGACAAAACCCTAAATTCATTCCTATCTTAAAAATTTCTGCCCACAAACCCTACAACACCTTCCTACATCACTATTGAAACCATCCCTACCCATACACTATCTTTCCTTAGTCCCTAAACACTTTTCCTACAAAACCATAAGACCTAGGTTTCTAAAAATCCCTAAGCGGCCTCTACCATAAACCTGTAAATTAATTTTCATTTCCAACTCCCTTCACATTTTCACCCCCCATCACCTCCCACAGTTCCATAACCCACTACCTCATCTCCCCAAATTTTTGTAGTCCTATCCCCATTCCCTATACCTATTCCCACTTCCCATTCTCATCTACCTTATCACTAGGGTCTCTTGAACAAACACTATGGAGGAAGACAAAGATTATATGGAAGAAGAGGACACACAAGAAGAAGAAGATAGAGAATAGAGGAGGCCACACAAATGAGGTAGAATCCTAAGGCTGGAGCCCACTAGCATAAATTAACTTATAGCTTCACCAATGGAAACCTCATGTTTTTAGTATGTGGGTTGCCTTGACTTTTGCAAATTGATTGAAAGAGTTCAACATCACCCAGTTTTGACCAGACTCTTTGCATCATACCTTAAAGACAATCAAGTAACCCTAGCAAGAGTGACCTTCACTTTGTCTACTTCTATCATTGTTTTTGCCACAGGGATTCCAAACATGGGTGAGAGGTGGTTTAAATCAAAGGATTCGGAGGATCAGTATTATGAACTATTTATCAAACCATTGTATAAGAATGAAAGGAGGAGGGTGTTCCCTTTCACTTACCTTCTTAATAGGTATGCCCCATGATGAAAATCATCATGAAGTACTTCTCTTGTGAAGGTAGGTTATCTAGGCTCTATACCTACCATAGCAGACTACTTATGCACTTCACAAGGGTCAAATTCCTCAATATCGCATACTATCTATTCAGAAGCATAGATAAAATGGCCCCCATTATGAAAAAAAGAGATTATGACCAGCAGATGAATAACCTTTTCCATCACTCATTGATCAAGATCATTGTCCTTCATCACTTTGATGAGTTTCATATCTCACGGGACAATTTCATTGCCAATGACATTTTCACTGCTCCACTAGATCCACATGCTAAAAGTGTGCCTTCTTCATCTCATCCCACTGATCATCATGATGAAGCCATACCCCTTTCATCTCAACCCACTACTTCTATTCCTCCATCTGATCAGCCACCCTCATTTTCACCGCCATCATCACCATTTCATGATCATGCAGGTTCACCTAGTAGAGTTGAGGTCATTAGGTCTAATAGGACAGATTTGAGCACATTGACACATACTTATTAGAGAGGCCACAGGCAGGTGTTTTCCCCATAGATTTTGGGAGGGGCCTTACCTTCTTCATCAGCAAAGCAGGTACAGAAGGGCAAGGAGAAGATGACAGAGGCAAAGATCCAGCGGCATGAGGAAGACCTCCATGAGACAGAGCAGCATTTTGACTTATTTGACCTAAGTGAGCATGATGACAATGAAAGCACAAGAATTGTAATCAAATAAAAGGATGCACTCATAGGGGAGCGCCAAGTCAACTTGCATAGGGAAAAATACATCATTTCATACTATGAGTAGGAAACCAAGCAGTTTGAGACCAAACAAGAGCTCATGGAGATTCGGCTCATCAAGGCAAAGAAGGAGGTTAAAAAGGCTAAGGCTTTACTTGATGAAGCACATGGAGAATATGGTGAACAGTTGGAGGAACAGGTGCCAAGAAGAAGGCCAAGGACTAGAGGCCTAAAAAGAGCGTTGGAGCTAGAAAAACAGAAAGAGGTTGAACTAGATTATTAGCTCACCCTAAATGAATAATTTACCAAAATGATAAATGAGAACTGGGAGCATTGGCTCGAGAGGGTTGTCACACGGAATGAGTCAATCTTGCGGACAAGATAGACCTCCCTAGTATCTAATGATATCTAGTGACAAGCAAGCCTATCAAAAACTATCTTTCTCTAAATATGCAATTCATAAACAAAGGCAAACAAGTGTTTTAGGCCTACCTTGGGTCCAATGCAAGTTTGTGGAAGCCTCGCTCCTTTGATTCAAATGAGCTCCCTTGTAGCGAATCTGCAAACACAAACAAGCAAACAAATTAAATAGCACCTGAAAAGCCAATATCATAAAGCATACTTATCATGATGATCAAGGAATTCATGAAACAAATGACATAAGACAATTTGTTGAGAAAAATGAATCTGATTGTATTAATTCAAATCAAAGAAGAACTTTACAACCTGTGCCTTGATGTTGTACAAGCTCCTCCCACGGTCCAACAAGAAGTCTCCTCTACTTTGACAAGTTTCACTCTCTTCCCAATGAAGCCAAAAGGTATGTGATCTCTCCTCTCAAGCTTAACTAGGAAGTCTCAATTCCACCAGCATTTACCCTCAAAAATGTTCAGCTTCTAACCTCTCTAGCAACCAACCCATTGCCTTAATTTATAGTGCAATGGAGGGAAGTTACTAGGTCCTCCTTCAAAGGGATAAAGCCCTCCTTCAAAGGGATAGCTCTTCTCATCAAGGGATTAGCTCCTTCTCTTTTGGGATGCATGAACCACCTAAGAGCGAACAATCCACATCAAAATTCCTTCTAGAATCATCTAGAATTAACCCAAAGTGAGTTTTTTAGAATAAAGTTGCACCTTTTTTACTTTCACAGGGGTCCGCACCCACGCCTTTAGAGACAGAGCGGGCAGGTCTGCAGGTAATGTGAACAGGGGGTGCGGGACCGCAGGCAATAGTGAGAGAAAGTGCGGAACCAGAGCTTTGTTGATTTTTATTGTCTTTCTCTCATTTTCAAAGCTTGACATGAAGAGCTGAGGTCTGAGACTTGCTGAGGAGGACAGTATAAGTGATGATAGACCCATACTAACTACAAATAGTCATGGTGACGATATTTTTGTGTAACAGATTGCCCCCTAAAGTGCGAAGTCTGTAGTAGATGAGGATTTCATTTATTATCTAGGAAGAGTGAAGTACGTTATCATTTCGAGGATCATCTTGTGGAGAGCCCGGTTGGAACCTGTAAAAACATTCAATGCAAAATATATATATGAGATCATATCATCGCTGAGGTAGGCATTCCCATACTCAGATCAAAACTGACTAGAAAACTAACTACTGCTTTGATATAGGAATGATCTTGTACTACATCAGAAGTATAGACACATGTAGACACAGTATGGACGTAGCCATCTGTTTATGAATAGTCCACAGTATAATGAATACAAAATTCCTCGCAGCCTGGATGGCGGAAACTAGATCCAGGGTCTTCATTTCTACTTCCCGAAACAGTACGATTCTATCTATGCGAATGAATGTGTTGAAGTCAAACATGGTAGAAACCACTTGATTACCAGTCAATGATGTAAACTGTTAACAAGTGTGAGAGAAACTACCAGTAATGTCAATGGCTCTCAAAGTACTTAGTACAATCCATGAGATGTGAATAGATGTGTTGATGTCGAACATGTCATGGAGTCCTTTGATCGAAGGTCAATGATGCAACCTATCGTCGAAGGCGAGAAACCTGCCATTGAGGCATGCAGATCCCAAGGTATTGTCGATTTCTAGATCATCTTTCTAGATAATGAGCTGAAGTCAATAGAAAGCGATCCGTCGTAGGCAAGCCCACAACATGAAATCATAGATCAAGTTTGAAGAAATTTAGTTGCAAGGACTGACTCAGGGACAGTCAAGATGGATGACAGATATTTTGCAGATGAATGGCTTATTTGCACTGACCTCTTGAACACATAACGACATGGCAGATGGTTTGGTGATAATTGACCCAAAGTTAATACCCAGAAACCAGCTTAAGACTTTCAATTTGGTTTGATCAACTGTTAGGCAAAGGATTTCCCAACCTAGGTGAATAAAAGTGTCATGTTCAAGAGTGGTTACAAAGTATGACAAACAGGCTCATTCTTCTCTCTTTGCCCCCACCATTTCTGGCAAGTACCTCTTTATTTTTGACAAGCTTGAGGAGGATAACATTTGCTTGATTATAAGCTCACCCTTCGGATGAGTCCAACTTAGTTTAAATTCGAACCCTAAGCAGGAGTGGTCCGTTCCTATTTGTAATTGAACAGGTCCTTTACTGTTAAATTTTAACGAGTCTAGTATAGGAGAAACTCGGCGTTTTTCAATTTTAGAGAGTCTGAAAAAGCTTAAGAAGACTCCATGGTTGTCCTTTTTCATAAATTTGTGTCTCCCAAGCCCGAAAAAAGTATAAAATAATACTTGAGAGAACCGCTTGATCATTACGACCAAGGAGTACTTTTTGTAATTAGTGCCTTCGATCCGAAAAAGTAAAAAAAATTATCAATGACACGTCGTTTTATAACCAATATCGAATTTGAAACGACAAAAATCCGGCAATCTTTTCATGTTTTTACTGTCAAGAAAAGAGCTATAAGTGGACCGTCTTTTTAGTTCCGTTTTAACGAGTTTAAAAAGAAAAACTCGGCGATCTTTCATGTTTTAGGAGTCAGAAAAGAGCTTAAAGTTGACTCTAATGTTTTTTCGTCGAAAATGACTGATTTCGCCTGAAAAATCTGTTATCCTGAACAAAAACTCAAACATTACTCATACATGTTTAAAATGGATAAAAATGCTGCAAAAGTTACCTTTATAAAGTGAAACATAAACAAATTTACAATTCATTTATTCAAAAAACTTATAAAAAGGGTTTTCATCAATTCATTTTTACCGTTTGAGTTTTGGGTGAGAAAATAGAGCTTTCTGTCACAAACTTCCCGTGAAGATTGCGGAAAATCTGTCCATCGGAATCGAGCGCCATCTCCTCCAGGTAATCCACATCATCCTACTCTTCAATTTCATCCATTTCAAATTTGTTTTTAGGTTTTAAATTCATTTTTTAGAGGATTTTTAGGCTAGAAACCCACGCGCAGGGGCCCGCAAGCACAACACAGGTAGCCTGCGAACCCTGTTTTGTGTCTGCGGGACCTAAAAATTAAAAATGGACACCACCATTGGATTTAGAAGGCCAATTACAGTCAGGAAAGCCACTTTGCTAAGATTATTTGGGTGAACTGGGTAGTCAAAATGTCAAAAAATACCCAAAAAATCATGTTTCTGCCTTGTTTTGGAGTTTGGCGCTGCGCTTTTGACCCGTCTTGGGAGAATCAACTTTGGAGGGTCAAAACTTGACAATTTTGGAAACTAAGGGTAGATATGGAAAGTGGATAGGACAGGATTTCCAATGAGCTATCCTAGGCTCAATTTGGACACTGAGAACCTCCTCAAAAGTGAATCTAAAGTTGGTGTTGCGCTTAGGACAGTGGCGGTGCGCTTTTGACACAAATTTTTTGAGTTTCTTAGTTTTGATAGTTTCACCTTGACAAATCATGTTTTACCAATGTAATTAATGGATTTAAATGTAATAATGATGTTTTTATTATTACCTAGGGTAAATACATTAGGTGAAAGCTCCTTTTATGGTGTAATGAATCAGTTTCCTAAAGTGAGGGATGAGTCACTTTGACCACCCTACACTCTAGCTATCAGTTTAGTTTTTGGTGGAACTGCTCCTCCTCTCATGGATTTTACCCCTGACGTTAGGAGGAGTTTGTTTTGAGCTCTATATCTTCCCTTTCTTCACTCTTTTCAGTGTTTGGAATCCATTGGATATTGTATTAGTGCTTCAGACTTTGGCATGGAATATATTGGATGAGTGTAGCTATTTTGGTGGGATTCCTATGGCATGGTATTTTGATATTGTTTCTTCTTTAGTTACATGTGTGTGAATGTTTTGTATCTTCCATGATCCATTTCACTTCTAAATATGTTTGATTTGGAAGGTGTGATAAGCAGAATACATCTCCTATGCTATGTTTTGGGAAAATCATCATAATTTGTTTAATTTATTCAGTTTAAAAAGAATTCATTATCTTCATGATATTTTTAGCACCTCACTAGTCTAAACCATCTCATCACTATACTACCAATTGTTAAAGTAACTTTCCTACCTTGCCCCATCAAATACCTGTAATTCTGATTCTCTTTTGCCTAACCTAGTTCACTCTCTAACCTAATTCACTCATCCAGTGACTACCCGAACCAAATCAAATCAAACAAACCCTGAGCTACTATATCTAGCCTAAAACCCTAATCTATCCAGCCCTCCTAGCTATGATCCTTTGGAGAGAGCCCTCTACGACTTGTTAGGGATAGCTACCAAGTCAAAAGGTTGGTCTATGGTTACCTCAGCTGGACTCCTTCTCAGCCTTGGAGATTCGGAGGAGTGATAACATGTTGGCGCCATTGCAGAGGAACGATAGGTTTATCTTCCATGGGTGTACAACTAGTTCTCATTGGAGTTTTGTCCTTTGGATGATGGGACTAAGCTTCATAAAGGCTGATTTCATAACTGCAGTCTCGAGATTGTAGAGCTAGCCTCGAGGAGACAAACAAGACAAAATTATGCATCCTAATCCAGTCGAAGACAATTAGAGCCTGTTCAAAAAGCAAAGAAGGTTACAAATCACAAGTTCGATCAGACTTCATTCCATAGGTAATCTCTCAACCATTACTAATTTAAAACTTCTCTATTGAAGAATTTCCTTTGAAGATATCTTTGTTCAACTCAAAGTCTTAGGTCTTTTACCTCGTATAGTTTGTGACCTTGTTAAGATACTGGCTCCGAAAAGATATACCAGGTCAAACCCTGACCCAAATCCTCTATCTCTGGTTGATAATCTTGAAAGATTGTTAAGAAAATCTAAAGTCCCTTTCCCCAAGACTGAAAGCACAAAATTAGAAAGGACCACTTCCTTGCCAAATCAAATACTTAGTATTGAGGATATTCCTTTTGACATTAAATTCGAGCTATCCCTATTTCATTCAAAATCTGAGTCTTGTCTTATAGAAGAATTTTTTGAATCCATAAAGTTCAATTCATACCTTCCCTCCTCAAAGTCTTTGTTTAACCAACCTTCTGCTGCTTCTCAGTCTTCAAAACTTGAACACGAGGTTTGGTCTAATTTTGAGAAACTTCAAAGCCTAGCTGATCAATTACAAATCACTGTTGAAAAGGCCTATATCTAGTATCAAATTTAAAGCTTATCTTCAGCCATACCCTCTACAACACCTCCAAAAACATCCATATCACCTCCTCCATTTTCATCTCAACCAACACAACCCATTGCAGTTCCCATTCACCATTCTCAAGGAGTTATGGCGAGATTTGCACCCTTAGTGTTCCTGGTCAGTTGGCAGCTTTACCTCAGACCTATGGCCATAGACTTCCTCTTTTTGATGGAAGCCTGAGAGTCACTACACAACAACATATTGATAATATGGTTGATTTCATTGATTTAGAGGAGGTTGATGAAGATGATGCTAAAATGAGACTAATGACCCAAAGTTTTTCTAGAGATGTGAAAAAATGGTTCCGTGGTTTAGCAACATGCTCTATTTATACTCCTCAAAGGTTAAATGAGTTGTTCTTAGCCAGGTGGCAGGAAAAGAATAATCCATTGCAGATCTTGGTGGAATACAATACATTAAAAAGGAATCCTAACGAGACAGTTTAGGAGTTCACTATAAGGTTTAATCAGATCTACAATTCTATTCCGGATAACATGAAACCTACACCTGATTTGGCACTTCAACATTACCCGGATGCTTTTGATCCGGAGATGGCTTATCAACTAAGGGAAAGAGATCCACCAACTCTGGATGAAATGCAAAATAATGCAGTAAGTGTGGAAGCGAACTTGATGATTAAAAAGTCTCAGTTAAAACATGAGAAACTGGAAAAAAGAGTAACCATTAAAGAAGAACCTTCTTCTTCCACCAATCTTAAACTAGATGCACTGATTAGAACCATGGAGAGAATGGACGAATGGATTATAAATTCAGATAGACCTCGGGAGCCACAAGTTAGAAATCCTAACTTCAGAAACTAGCAGCAACCTCAGTACAGGATAAAACAAAGAGAGCAGAAAGCTTCTGAAGCATCGATATCTCAATAGCCAATTTGGACACCCTTGCAGTAGAATTACGATCAAGGAGAATTTGATGATGAAACAAACCCGATTGTTGAGGAAAATCACTTCTTTAGGGAAGATTACCATCCCATTTTCTTGACTGAAAATGAGAAGTATGTCGAGAAGATGGAGGATCCTAAGGATGAAGACTACATACTGGAAAATGACAATGCATTGGAAACTCAATCTGATAATATCAAAGAGGATACTTGAATGCACTCAGCTCTCAACATAAGCAATATTCCTTGAGAAATAGAGATGTCACAATCACTCCCATTCAGAAAAGAACATCACAATAGAAGGATACTCAACCAAAAATAAATCCTCAACGAAATCAAAGCAAAGGTAAAGAGTTGGTAGCAACAAACCAAAGCAAAGTAAACAAAGAATCTACAAGCAATCCAAGCAAAGACCCTAACAGTCAAAAGAAGGATCAGAAACCAAGAGATCTACTTGAGAAAAGAGATACCATCCAAAAATAGGTAGAAAAATCTAGCTCATTCGATTTAGAAACTGAAATTTCAAAGTTGAAAGTGTCAACCCCTCTTACTGAACTTGTCAAAAATAGCCATTACAAGTTTGATATAGTTAAAATGCTAAAATTTGATCATATGTATGATATGGTTAATATTCAAGATGACCAACTTGAATTAATTTTTGGTCCAACCATAGATGGTCAGTCAGGAGATAGTGATGTTCCTCCATTTTACCTGAGTTTAAGAATCCATCAGTTTATTCTTCACAACTCCATGCTTGTCTTCAGAGCCTCCCATAATCTAATGCCCGAGGCCATCATGGAAAGGTTGGGTCTAGATATAACTCGAGAATACCATGACTGTACTCTTTTGATTCCAGTAAGGTCCATTGTCTTGGTCTAATCAAAGATTTTGTAGTATCCCTAGACCAAATCCTAGAAAAGAATGTTTTAATGGATGTGGTAGTAGATGATATACCACCACAGTTTGGTATGTTATTGTCAAGATACTTGGGAGCGAAACTAAGAGGCACATTGCAGTTAGACTTCTCCTATGCCACCATCCCAGTTTTCGGGAAATTGAGGAAGTTGTACCAAGAAACCAAAATGAAATTCATGATAACTAGCAAGGAGAAGCCCAATAATCATCCTATAAATGTTGTACATACAGATTTAGAGTCATTTATTTTATATAATGATAGTGGGCTGAACGATGTAGATAGTCATCTTGTGGAAATTAAATATGTACCTGAGGTTTTCAATTGTATAAGGACAGTTTCATATCATGAGAAAGAAAGGTTGCCAAGTTCATCAGAATAGCCATCGGACAAGGTAGAAAAAGGCTCAGATCAGCCATCAGAGAAGGTAATATAAAATTCGGAACATTTTGAAGAGAAATTTCCGAAAATTCACCCAAAATAGAA
The DNA here is from genome assembly GCA_031772625.1 of Pinus tabuliformis. Taxonomy (NCBI): domain Eukaryota; kingdom Viridiplantae; phylum Streptophyta; class Pinopsida; order Pinales; family Pinaceae; genus Pinus; species Pinus tabuliformis. The sequence goes on along the minus strand of CM062808.1, from coordinate 436,227,591 downwards.
AGAAGATGTACAACCCTTGGAAGAGGAACATGGCCTTTGGACCATGGACTTTGATGGTGCTCTTGGGAAAGATGGAGTAGGTATTGGCATTTGGATTTGAATTCCACATCATCAACAAGGTGAGCTCCCTCAGAATGTTAGATTATGCTCATACATGTTAGCTTTTGATTGCACTAACAATGAGGCAGAGTATGAAGCGCTGATCACAGGTTTAAAGATCTTGAAAAGGTTAGGTGCACGAAAAATTTTGGTGTATGGTGATTTAGAACTTGTGATCAAGAAAGTTAAAGGTGAATATCAAGATCACCATCCGCAAATGAAACAATATAAAAACATGGTTTTAGATTTTCTTAGGATGTTTCCTGAATATACACTTTCAGTTGTACCAAGGAGTCAGAATCTTATCGCAGATTCATTAGCTACAGCTGCAAGCAATTTAAAAATCCCCATTTATTCAAACAAGAAGTTTGAGATTCATGTGAAGCATCAGCCCTCTATTCCTGACAACTTGCGATATTGGCAAGTATTCTGGGATGACAAACAGGTGAATAACTTTCTTCAGAGTGAAGGAAAGTTTGAAAATTGTTCCATGGATGAAGTTTACGACGAGGATGATCAAGTCATTGAGGCAACCCAAGTTGATATATTACAGTTGAAGGACAACAATATTTCGAAAGGTCTTATACCTTTGGAAGACTTGTTTGATCAGGATGATGTAGCAAGGAAGCCTACATTGGTTCCTACAGAGAAAGGTGTTGAAGATGTGAACATCGGAACAACAGACAAACCAAAAATGATAAAGTTTTCCAAAACATTGTCACCCGAGGTAAAAGAGAAATACATTCATTTATTGTCTGAATTTTCTTATGTTTTCGCTTGGGATTATGCAGACTTAAAGGAGTATGACAAGAAAATAATTCAGCACACCATCCCAATCAAGCCTGATCAAAAGCCCTTTAGACAAAAGCTAAGAAGGATCAACCCAAGGCTGCTGCCATCCATAGAGAAATAAGTTAATAGACTTTACAAGGTGGGCATCATTGTTCCTATCAGATTTTCCAATTGCATATCAAATATAGTCCCAACGAGAAACAAGATCGGAGAGATTAGGTTCCGCGTAGACTTCAGAAATTTAAACAAAGTATCTCTAAAAGATAATTATCCACTTCCCAAAATGGACCATATCCTTTAGAGAGTTGTTGGTGCTTCCCAACTATCACTCTTGGATGGCTACTCTGGTTACAATAAAGTTTTAGTGCATGAAGATGATCAGGACAAGAAAGCATTCATCACACCTTCGAGCACATTCAAATATGTAAAAATTCCATTTAGTCTCAAAAATGTCGGGGCCACTTTTCAGCGTGCCATGGACATAGTCTTTTCATATGAAAAAGATATTTTCTTGGTTGTATACTTAGATGATGTAACCATATTTTCACATTCAGATGATGAAAATTGCATCATTTAAGAGTCATTTTTCAGAAGTGTAGAAAGTTTGGGATCTCTCGCAATCTGAAGAAAAGTTTGTTTGATATGGAGGAAGGAAAACTTCTCATCCACATCATTTTGAAGGACAGCATCTAGATTGATCCTTCATGAGTAGAATCCATTCAGCAAATTGACTTCCCTCGCAGCAAGAAAGAAATCCAAGCATTCAATGGTAAGATGAATTTCTTACGCATATTTATTCCTAATTTGGTTGAACATCTTAGAGAAGTGACCAATATGTTGAAAAAGGTTAATGAGGTGAAGTGGTCCGAAGAAGCCCACGAGTCCTTTCATGCAGTAAGGCTTGCCTTAACCGCTGCCCCTATTTTAATTATTCCTTATTACACCGATGATTTTATTATATTTTCATTTGCTTCTAAGCATACCATGGCAGCAATACTAATGCAAAAAGGGGATAAAACCGAGCTTCCAATAGCATTTTTCAGTTGCAACATCAGGGATGCAGCCCTTAAGTACACCATCATTGAGAAATAGGCCTTAGCTTTGGTAAAGGCGATCAAAGATTTCATATTTTACATTTTACATTCACATACTCTTGCTTATGTGCCTAATGCAGCGGTAAAAGAAGTTCCTATGCAGAATGACCCAAAAGGTAGAAGAGGTAGATGGATAGTAGCATTATTAGAATATGATCTTGAGATCAAGCCTACCAAGCTGATCAAGGTTCAAGGCTTAGTCAAACTCATGGCTGAATCAAACCTTCACGCTCTAGATATCAACCTTGTAGCAGCATTACCCGACAATCAAGAAGAAGTGGATCTCATTTAGGTATCTGAAATATTTCTATCATCCCCTAGATATTCTGATATTATTTATGTGCTTCAACATCTAAATCCCCCTCTAGGCATGTCGAAGGCTAAGAGTAGGTCATTGAAGTTGAAGGCTTCCAAATATCGTATCATGGACAGCGCACTTTATTGGAAAGATCCTGGAGGTGTGTTTCTGAAATGTTTGACTAAAGATGAGTCTAAAGAGGTAATAAATGACTTCCACAAAGGAGATTGTGGGGGCCACTTGTATTGGAAGACCACGGCCAACAAAGTACTGAGAGCGGGTTACTATTGGCCTACACTTTTTTCATATATCTATAAGGCAGTGATGAGTTGTCACGAGTGTCAAGTTTTCCAAGGTAAAAGAAAGCTTCTTCCTTTGCCTCTACAACCTATATCAGTTAATGCACCTTTTTAGCAGTGGGGCCTAAATTTCATAGGTTAGATCAATCCATCATCCTCTACACAACACAAGTGGATATTGACAGCTACAGACTACTCTAATAAGTGGATCGAAGCGATCCCAACTAGGCAAGCAACGGATTCAATTATCATTCAATTTTTAAAAACTAATATCTTGTCTCGTTTTGGTTGTCCTAATAAGATTATCACAGACAACGCAGCAACATTCAAGTCCAAAAAGATAACTGAGTTTTGTGACAAATACAACATTAAGTTGAGACATTCTCCATCATACTATCCGCAAGGAAATGGTCTGGCAGAGTCCTCCAATAAATCCTTAATCAACATCATCAAGAAATTGTTGGAGGACAATAAAAATAATTGTCACAAAACATTGATCGATGCATTGTGGGAAAATCGGGTGAGTAGTAAGAAATCTCTTGGGCTTTCTCCTTTTCAGATTGTGTATGGAGTAGATATTGTTTTTCCTTCATCATTAGCAGTACCGATCATGAAATTGTTACAAGAAGAAGGAAGTGAAGAAAATGATATTCAACATGGGATCAATCAAATGATTCACTTAGAGCAAACACGGGATGAGGTACTTCAGAACACCTCTAAGCTTCATGAGAGGACAAAGAGAATCTATGATCAAAAAACAAAGGAATATGACTTCAAAATTTGAGATGTGGTGCTTCGTTGGGATGCCAGAAATGAAGACAAGGGTAAGCATGGTAAATTTGAAAACCTATGGAAAGGCCCTTATCAGATTTCAACTTTCCGAGGACAAAATGCTTTTTTGTTGGATGAGATGAATGGAGAACCATGCTTAGGAGGACCAGTCAATGGTATGCTCCTTAAGCATTATCTTTTTTGAATTTTCCTGGTTTCATTGTACATACAGTTTAATTTTCTGCAAGTGTGAAGTAGAGAATCACTGGAGTTCGGAGCCCGAAGTGAAGGGCATGGAGCTTCACTGATTTTCTGCCATTTTCAATATTTAGTCATCAGTTAAAAAAGTCAGTTTTGGGTCAGTTTGTGTTTTATGAGTTGTCAGCGTTTACTCATGCATTTCAGTTTAAGTTTTTGACCGTATTGGCCCATATGGTTAGGCACTTGGTCTACAATGTTCTTGACACCTCGAAGGAGCTACCATCCCCGGATAAGGTCGATGTTAGAGTCAGTATTTGCATACTACCATCAAGGATCAAAACTCCTCTTTTATATCATATTAGATTCCCATGTTGAAATTTTTATCATTCCACCTAGGTCCTCATGCAAAAATTTACTCATTGATGGTAGCCCAAGTTAAAACCCCATTCCCTCTCAAAAATCAATATTTGCTGGCCCACCTTCATGTGTCTTGCTGAGCATACATTGACTATGAAGGCTCATTTCATCATGTTTTGTGTCATCCAAGTCCAACTGGAGTCCGGTCATTCAAGGTCCCATTATGTCACTAGGTTTCATTTTCCAAGGTCCAATAAAACACCATTTCACTACCTAAGGCCAGCAAAGTATGAGAGTGAACTAAATAATATCCCTTTTTTAGTTAAATAAGTGTTTACAAGCATGTAACCATGGTTGCTAAAGTTCTAATTTTGATTTTAAGTAAGAATTTCATTCCAGTTTGTAATTTTAATCCAAAAACATAGATGTAATCCTATATATATATATATATATATATATATATATATATATATATATATATATATATATATATATATATATATGTAATTTTATGTCATTATATGTAATAAGTGACTTTTCTCAAGCTATCAACTCAATTCCAAAATGCCAAAGGACCAAAAGTCAAAGGTCAAAGTATGCCAATGTATATCAAGTGATCAATTTGTACAAGAAAAGGTCAAATGTAAAGATATAGTTTCCAAGAGTAAATTGAATGACAAAAGGAAGAAAGTGGGTCCCAAGGCCCAAAACATCAATTTCATGAAGTATAAAAGCCACCAAGACATCAAAAGCAAATCCATTTTCACTCTCAAAGGTCGAGCTCACACTCCCTTGGCTCACAAAGTCAGTTTTGCAGGTTCAGAGGAGAAAAATTTCTTAGCGTTGTGCTTAGGAAGAAGGCATTGCACTTATAAGCCAGGCACTGCGCTTAGATATTTAGGCACTGCATTTTTTAACACTGGCGCTACTCTTTTTCCTAATAAGCCTCCAAAGCGCCAAAAACACCTCCAAATCCTCATAAAGCTTAACAACATTGGGTTTTCCTCCTCTACCAAGTAAGTAACACTATTTTCCACTCATTTTCTCTTCCAAACAACACTTCTTCTTAGTGTTTGATTCCTAAGAAAAATTGGTCCCTAGGCAAGGGAAAAAAACCTAAATCCATTCATATCTTAAAAATTTCTACCCACAGACCCTACAATACCTTCCTACATCACTGTTGAAACCATCCATACCTTTACACTATCTTTCCTTAGTCCCTAAACACTTTTCCTACAAAACCATAAGACCTAGGTTTCTAAAAATCCCTAGGTACCCTCTACCATAAACCTGTAAATTAATTTTCATTTCCAACTCCCTTCACATTTTCACGCCCCATCACCTCCCACGGTTCCATTACCTACCACCTCATCTCCCCAAATTTTTGTAGTCCTATCCCCATTCCCTAGACCTATTCCCACTTCCCATTCTCATGTACCTTTTCACTAGGGTCTCTTGAACAAACACTATGGAGGAAGACATAGATTATATGGAAGAAGAGGACGCACAAGAAGAAGAAGACAGAGAATAGAGGAGGCCACACAAAGGGGGAAAAATCCTAAGGCTAGAGCCCATTAGCATAAATGAACTTATGGCTTCACCAATGGTAGCCTCATGTTTTTAGTATGTGGGTTGCCTTGACTTTTGAAAATTGATTGAAAGAGTTCAGCATCACCTAGTTTTGACCAGACTCTTTGCATCATACCTTAAAGGCAATCAAGTAACCCTAGAAGGAGTGACCTTCACTTTGTCTACTTCTATCATTGTTGCTACCACAGGGATTCCAAACATGGGTGAGAGGTGGTTTAAATCAAAGGATTTGGAGGATCAGTATTATGAACCATTTATCAAACCATTGTACAAGAATGAAAGGAAGAGGGTGTTCCCTTTCACCTACCTTCTTAATAGGTATGCTCCTATGATGAAAATCATCATTAAGTACTTCTCTTGTGAAGGTAGTTTCTCTAGGCTTTATACCTACCATATCAGACTGCTTATGCACTTCACAAGGGTCAAATTCCCCAATATCCCATACTATATGTTCAGAAACATAGATAAAATGGCCTCCATTGTGCAAAAAAGAGATTATGGCCAGCAGATGAACAACCTTTTCCATCACGCATTGATCAAGATCATTGTCCTTCATCACCTTCATGAGTTGCATATTTCATGGGACAATTTCATTGCCAATGACATTTTCACTGCTCCATCAGATCCACATGCTGAAAGTATGCCTTCTTCATCTCATCCCACTGATCATCATGCTTAAGCCATACCCCCTTCATCTCATCCCACTACTTCTATTCCTCCATCTAATCATCCACCCTCATTTTCACTGCCATCATCACCATTTCATGATCATGCAGGGTCACCTAGCAGAGTTGAGTTCATCAGGCCTAAGAGGAAAGATGTGAGCACATTGGCACATACCTATCAGAGAGGCCACAGGCAGGTGTTTTCCCTACAAATTGTGGGAGGGGCTTTGCCTTCTTCATCAACAAAGCAGGTACAGAAGGGCAAAGAGAATATGATAGAGGCATAGATCCAACAGCAGGAGGTGGACCTCCATGAGACAGAGAAGGATTTTGACTTAGTTTATTTAAGTGAGCATGATGACAGTGAAAGCACAAGAATTTTCATCGAAGAAAAGGATGCACTCATAGGGGAGCTCTAGGTCAACATGCAGAGGGAAAAATACATCATTTCATACTATGAGCAAGAAAACGAACAATTTGAGACCAAACAAGAGCTCATGGAGATTCATCTCATCAATGCAAAGAGGGAGGCTGAAAAGGCTAAGGCTTTACTTGATGAAGCATATGGAGAATATGGTGAATATCTGGAGGAACAAGTGCCAAGAAGAAGGGCAAGGACTAGAGGCCTAAAAAGAGCATTGGAGCTAGAAAAACAAAAAGAGGTTGAACTAGCTAATCAACTCACCCTAAATGAACAATTTTCCAAAATTATCAATGAGAATTGGGAGCATTGGCTTGAGAAGGTAAAAAACCATCTTGAAAAGCTCCTATACAAGGCCAAAATGGATAATGAAATTAAGAAGAAGATGGCAAAACACTATGCCTACAAAGAAAGGATTTCCAGGGCAAAACTCAAAGCTGCAAAGCAGAAAATTGAAACCCTAACCAAGCAAAGGGAGGAAGATAAACTTAACATACTTGTTGAGGAACCACTCATGGCTTGAATCACATCATCAGCATTCCTCAAGCCAAAGTTTGGAAAATTTTGAGCAATTTTGGGAAATCTTGAAGTTTTGTGCATTTTTGGCAATTTGTGCACGAGTCACACTGCCAAAAGAGCAGCGCCCTAGGCGTTGCGCTTTTCCTAAGGACCTAAAAATTAAAAATGGACACCACCATTGGATTTAGAAGACCAATTACAGTCAGGAAAGCCACTTTGCTAAGATTTTTTGGGTGAATTGGGTAGTCAAAATGTCAAAAAATACCCAAAAAATCATGTTTCTGCCTTGTTTTGGAGTCTGGCACTGCGCTTTTGACCCGTCTTGGGAGAACCAACTTTTGGAGGGTCAAAACTTGACAATTTTGGAAACTAAGGGTAGATATGGAAAGTGGATAGGACAAGATTTCCAATGAGCTATCCTAGGCTCAATTTGGACACTGAGAACCTCCTCAAAAGTGAATCTGAAGTTGGTGTTGCGCTTAGGACAGTGGCGGTGCGCTTTTGACACAAATTTTTTGAGTTTCTCAGTTTTGATAGTTTCACCTTGACAAATCATGTTTTACCAATGTAATTAATGGATTTAAATGTAATAATGATGTTTTTATTATTACCTAGGGTAAATACATTAGGTGAAAGCTCCTTTTATGGTGTAATGAATCAGTTTCCTAAAGTGAGGGATGAGTCACTTTGACCACCCTACACTCTAGCTATCAGTTTAGTTTTTGGTGGAACTGCTCCTCCTCTCATGGATTTTACCCCTGACGTTAGGAGGAGTTTGTTTTGAGCTCTATATCTTCCCTTTCTTCACTCTTTTCAGTGTTTGGACTCCATTGGATATTGTATTAGTGCTTCAGACTTTGGCATGGAATATATTGGATGAGTGTAGCTATTTTGGTGGGATTCCTATGGCATGGTATTTTGATATTGTTTCTTCTTTAGTTACATGTGTGTGAATGTTTTGTATCTTCCATGATCCATTTTACTTCTAAATATGTTTTATTTTCAAGGTGTGATAAGAAGAATACATCTCCTATGCTCTGTTTTGGGAAAATCATCATAATTTGTTTAATTTCTTCAGTTTAAAAAGAATTCATGATCTTCATGCTCTTTTTAGCACCTCACTAGTCTAAACCATCTCATCACTATACTACCAATTGTTAAAGTAACTTGCCTACCTTGACCCATCAAATGCCTTCAATTCTGATTCTCTTTTTCCCTGACCTAGTTCACTCTCTGACCTAATTCATTCATCCAAGGACTACCCCAACCAAATCAAATCAAACAAACCCTGAGCTACTATATCTAGCCTAAAACCCTAATCTATCTAGCCCTTCTGGCTGTGATCCTTTGGACAGATCCCTCTCTAGCTTGGTAGGGCTTGCTACCAAGTTAAAAGGTTGGTCTGTGGTTACCTCAGCTGGACTCCTTCTCAGCCTTGGAGATCTGGAGGAGTGATAACATAAGGTCTGCCGCTTTTCATTACTTAAACTCACATTTTCGATTCTATCGAATGGAGGTGTGGCAAAACTAAGAAGCAACGGGATCATTTTGCAAGTGGGACTAGGAGCGCCCAGGTCAGAACCACGCCCAAGAAGGCATGGAAACCAAGAAAGATTCTGAAGGAATATTAGGAGAATATTTTTCCAGGGAATCTTGAGGGAATCTAAAGATTCCTTGGAACTCTTGAGGTCACTTGCTCAGAATATGGTCAAGTTTATAGTCGTTTGACATGATTTCATGTCGTGAATCCAATGGTGATGTATGCTTTTGCATCTGAGCTTTTCATTTTTTGTCCATGACAAAAATTGGAGGTATAAGGGTCATTTATGTGAAGTGGATTGTAATTCATTTTTTGGTTTCCATTTAATGAAAGAGGCCTCCCCACATTGAGAAGGGCCTGAATACATAGTCCACACTAGGTGAACTTTGTAATCAAATAATTTTGTGCCTTTGATCTCATGGTTTCTTTATGATTTCTGCTTCGTTTCCATGTGTTTTAAGTTACTTGGTTACATGATCTTTTATATGAAATTTTGTATGCATCCTTGAAGTTAAAAGATATGGATCAAGTTTGGTATTAGAGCAGGTCTTCTTGATGTGAGTTACATGTCAAGTGAATGATGACCAAGAACAAGCTCCAAAGAGGAGAAGGAAAGCTTAAATCCTTTGATCTCAAAGCGGGGCATGCACCAAGAAGACGAAACATGGAAGATGAGGAAGATCAAATGGAGGAAGAATGAAATTATCGCAAGACCTTCTTCACCATGGTAGAGAAAGTTGACAAGTTGTCTGCATAATATGAGAAGACAATAAAGCTTGAGAAGAAAGAACCAGATGATCATGCCCCGGTAAATCATGAAGGTGGAATAGAAGAGCCCCCTAAACCACCCTCTCCATCCTCTAGTGACATTTCTTCTTCTTCTTCTTCTTCTTCTTCTTCTCATCACTCTAACAAGCATCATAGGAAAACATCTAAGAAACCATTTTTCAAGATAGATGTAAAGTTTGATTTGCCCACATATAATGGAGAATGTAATGCATAGAAACTAAACAATTGAATTAGACATATCGAGGTTTATTATTGGATTCATCTGATTGAGGAAGATGAGGCCAAGATCTAATTAGCATCTCTTCAGTTGATCGACACTACTCTCTTTTGGTGGGAGAGAAAGTTGCAGAAAGGCAGCAAAAACGTAGTTAATCTCATTTCTTCTAGGTCCAATTTTGTTTCTGCATTAAAAGATCAATTTTATCCTTTGGGTTATCGACAAAAGGATTTAATGGAATGGAAATATTTAAGATAAGGAAAGGGTCAAAATGTACAAAGATTCACAAAAGAGTTTAGAAAACAAACATTGAATCTAGGAATTTCACTTGATTCACCTGAAACTATAACAAAATATATTGTTGCTTTACATAGTTACATCAAGCATTCTGTGTTGTTATTTGAGCCTACTTCTATTGATGTGACTAGTGTGAAGGCCATTCACCTTGAAAGTAGGGGAAAGAATGATAAAGAAGAGAAATCGAAAAAATCATCTTTCAAACCTCATAATGGAAAGCTCAAAGGAAAATGCTAGGGAAATGACAAGAAGGTAGCTACAACAAAGAAGGAGGAAGGAGAAAAGCCATCCTGCACACATTGCAAGAATGAAGGCCATGATGATGAGCATTGTTGGAAGTTGCATCCGGATTCGAAACCAAAGATATTTGGTGGGAAGAACAAGCAAAATACGGTGGAAACCATACAGTAGGACCTTGGATCCGATTCTGGTGACGATATCACAACAGTGGGCATACAAGGTACTCTTTCTCTTCATGTTAATGAAATTTCTGAATTAAATTCAAGTACAAATTTTTCAAATGAGTCTCTTGTTAATGAATGAAAGAGGGTTGAATTGTTGCACATTAGAGTCACAATTAAACATACTAAAGTGGAAACCTTGTTTGATATGGGCTCACAAGAAAATTTGATTTCATAATCCTTGATCAAGAAGCTAGGAGTATAAACCAAACCTCATCTGAAACCTTACCCTCTTGGTTGGGTATGTGATAAAGCCAAATTACATGTAACCAAACAGTGTAGAGCTAGATTTGCAATTGCATCCAAACTAGTAGATGAGGTTGATCTTGATGTTGTACCCTTGGATATATGTGGTATTGTATTGGGGAGTCCATATGTATTGGGGAGTCCATATTTGTGTGACAGGAAAGAAGTTTTCTTTCGCCATGAAAACAAGTATCATCTCACGAAAGATGAGGTGGAATAAATTGTTAGAGCTCATCATGCCAAAAATCAGTGCCAGTCTTGTAAGTGCAGGTCAGATGAAGAGATTGATCAATTCCAGAAAAGGATGCATGCTCATGGTTGTGAGAGCAAAAGATGTAGAGACATCTGAAGCTTTCCAAGGTTGTCATCACAATCATAAAAAGGAATTGTATGAAATTGTTTCTAACTATGATGGGATTTTTCAGGAACCAAGTGGGTTTCCTCCAACGCATCAGATCCAACATGAGATTCACTTACAGCAGGATGCTCCTTTACCCAACATTGGTATGTACAGGTTGTCATCCATTGAAATGGAGGAGATAAATAAGTAGGTATAGGAATTTATGAAGCAAGGGTTCATACAGACAATTTCTTCTCCATGTGGATCACCTATTGTGTTGGTACCCAAGAAGGATGGCACATGGAAGATGTGCATGTACTATAGAGCACTCAACAAAATAATGGTGAAGAATTGATACCCTCTCCCTCGCATTGATGATTTATCATATCAATTGAAAAATGTTGTCTATTTCACAAAACTAGACTTATGAAATGGTTATCATCAAGTCAGGATTGTAGAACAGGATGTATGGAAGATTGCATTCAAGACAAAACAAGGGTTTTTTGAATGGTTGGTGATGCCATTCAGACTATGCAATTCTCCAACCACATTCATGAGGGTGATGAATGATATTTTTATACCTTTTCTTCATGATTTTGTACTTGTGTATCTTGATGACATTCTTGTTTTCAATATGACATGGGAAGATCATGTGAGACATGTTAAAAAGGTACTTGATGTTTTGCAAAAACAAAAATTGTATGTCAAAATGTTTAAGTGTGAATTTGGTAAGACCTCTTTGGTTTACTTGGGTCACATTGTCAGAGGTGGTCAATTAAAAATAGATCCTTCTAAAATTGATGTGATTGTAAAGTGTCCTAAACCCACTAATGTTACATAGGTTCGTAGTTTTGTGGGTGCAGTACAATATTGGAGAAGGTTCATTGATAACTTCTCTGTCATTGCATCCCCCTTACATGCAATTACGAGTGTGAAGCAAACCTTTTAGTGGAGAGGAAAGCAGTAGAAATCCTTTGATACACTGAAAGAGAAGATCAGTACTACATCAGTTTTGGCCTTACCTGACCTCCAGTAGCCTTTTGAGATCAAGATAGATGACAATGTCATTTCTTAACCTTTTTTAGCGCAAGAAGAACCTAGATAGGAGTTTTTTTAGCATTCTGAATCCATTGGCGACACTATTTTTTCAATTTGAGCACTGTACATTGATGTAATTCCATATTTTAGCATATAATTGAAGAGGCCCAACATTGGAAGTTGGACCCGAAGACGTAGCCCAGGAGGGGTGAACTCCGTTATCAAATTGCTATTTTGTGTTGTTGTTTATGGTTCATTTTTCTCTACTTTATTTATGCAGACTAAGATAAAAACACTAAGTTTATGTGCTTTTGCTTGATCCATTTCTCACCAAACATAGACTTGCAATTTTTTTAAAGAAACCTTCAAGTTTTTAATTTTAGATCAACTGGTCATTGTATGAGTTAGCGAGAGTGTTTTGGTTGTTGCATGGTATCACTGTCTAACAACATATGAATTTCAAGTACTTTGAGGACTCCACTCTCTCTGATCTAAATTTCTTGTATGTATCATCACATTTTGAATGAATATAAAATATTTGAAGTTTGTTATGATTTCTCGTATGCATGCTTAAGTCACTCTCTATTATGCTTTAGATTTCGTCATTTCAATTCATTTAATACAGTATCCAAAACCAATGGTTGTGGTTGTGCATTTTGTAACAACAATTATGTTTTTTTAATTCATGTTTGTCTACTACAGGACCTTGGATTGTGTCACATCACATAGTCTTTTGAGAATGGAAACATTCCATGCATAAATACTAGATTAGCTATATAAATTTTTCAAAGAAATCTCAACATCAGTGACATGTTTTGTATGATATGTTTAACCTTCAAATGTACCGTCACTTCCTCTCCAAGCTACAAATCACATACTTTTATTTTTCACTTCCTCTCACCTTGTATCTGATAAGGTGGAAATTGATAGTCAGCTACCAATTTCGAAGTCATATTAATTGAGCTTGAGCCATAGTCAAAACCAAAGGCTAGTAGTCAAAGACGAGAGCTAGAGTCAACCAAAATGAGAATCTAAGGTGTAGCCAGAGACAAACTCAAGTTCCATGAACAAAATTTGGTTTATGGTCATCCCAAAACCACCAATTGGTTTGTGGTCCTCCTTAAACCACCACTTAGTAGAAGACTTATTGCTTCTACTATATAACTTGTGGTCATATTCAAACTACCATTTCAATAGTTTGTGGTTATCTTTAAACCATTATCATAATACACCAACTTTTAGCCAAGTTAAGAATTTCTCTAGGAATTAAATCAACCGAAGTTCTAGAGTTGGTGACTAGCCTTAAACTACTATTGATAGAAGAATTTGGCTTCTAATACCTTTTTTATTTGTGATCTTCCTTCAACCACCACTATTAGAAGACTATGACTTTTTCTACCCCATTTGATTTGTGGTCTACCTTAAACCACTAGATTTATAGATCACATATAGCCATTGGTTGTTATTTACCTTCATATTTTAGCTCTCTTCATGGACTCAAATATACCCTTTGGATTAAGGCAGGGTCATGATGGGGGTGAATGTTGGAAACATAATCCATAGGGGATTATGTAAATTGTAATATTCACTTACGTGGAAATAGAAAATCCACAAGTGAACATGAGGGTCATGAGAAGTTGAAGAGACCTCTTTGGATATGAAACCAAGGGTCATAATATTACGTATTTAGGTGTATCATGTGACTAATATTTTAATTTCATGTTTATCTAAACTTTCGAAAGGGCCAAATGCAAACATGAAAATGGAACCATCCATGGTATTTGGCCCACACAATGACAAATAATTTGAATGGAAATAGATTCATAACCCCGAAGGATCAAGTCAATGAGTAAAGAAAAAAATAATACCACTCCTCAAATATGATGATAAAGGGAGGGAGATGGTGACATGGAAATTTCAATGTATGCATTGTTATTATAGTGAAGATATACTAAATTGATTTCACTTTTATCATTATTTTTAAAATTTTATATACTCCCCGATGGGGGTGTAAATGTAGAAGGAATGAGGGCCTTGGAGGCTACGCCCACCACCCCGAGTACACACTAATTTTTTAAAGAGGGAGGACACATCCTGCCCTCGCATGCATATGCATGTAGTATCATAGTTTGTGGTGGTTTTATTTAAGGTCTTCGATAGGCGGTGAGACATTATGTGGTGAGTGGAGAGGAACCAAGGTAAGGTCCTTAGCCTCCTAGTGTAGTTCCTTTTGTTGAAAAATGGCAACAAGAAATTCCAATTTAATTTTTCCTTGAATTAAATTATGAATTAAAATCGAATTCTATTGTCATAGAAAGTTGTAAATAGTTCATTAAGTTTAATTAACTTAATTAGCTTAGGAATTTCGAGTTGGAAGTCTTTCTGTATTCATATATATGTTCTCCCTAAGTTTTATGGGTCCAGGATGAGTTTATTTGAGATGTAATTAGATTAACTCAGTTTACTGAGTTATGGTCAGTTAAATTAGTTCTAATTGTTTGTGGAACTTTTAAAGGACTAACAACGAGTTGGTGCATTGGTGCATCCACAAGTGTTACTCTAATTAACTGAAGATTCCCTCATGAGAAACTCGTGCATGTCAGTTCAGAAAAAGACCTAGTTGAGACTAGAGTGCAAGGACAGTGTACTATCAGTTGTATGATTTACTGAGTTGTAAATATCATGCATGCAATCATAGAAGGGCCTATGTTTGGATTGCACAGTTTTGGAAGCATGAATTGCCTTTAAATATGAGTTATTCATCCTAGAACAACGTAAACTTTGAAATGGAAACTGATATTGTTACCCGTTTGGTAGAGATAGCAAAAAAGTGACCCGATTTTGAAAAGGGGCGATGTAGAACACACATATTTTTTTTAAAGCATAGCTTTTGGCACTTTAAATAACTGATACGATTACCCGTTTCGTAGGGGTAGTAAAAAAGTGACCCGATTTTGAAAAGTGGTGATGCAAAATACACTCTTTTTTTTTAGCATATTTTTGACACTTTAAATTTTCTTATGTATCAAATATAAATATTTGTTTTTAAATGTTAGTGATTTTCATGCTGATTTTGAAACATGTTGATGCAACGTGTTGATGCAACATACCTTTTTTCAGAGGACTTATTTTTCACACTTTAAAATTTATTATGTTCAATTTTTTTTGAAATTATGATTACTTAACGAATTTTCAAGTTGTTTTATTTTTCTTTTTCTTTTTTTGAATGTTGACTACTTAAAAAGACAAATATAGAATAAAAAAAAAAAAAAAAAAAAGAAAGAAATTATCTCATAAACCATAAAAGAATTTGGAAAAAAAAAAAAAAAAAATTTAAAAATATACATATATAATTAAGTAAGTAAAAATAGAAAATTTAAAAAAAACATTAACAAAAACTAGAAAAAGATAAAATAAAATAAAAACAAACTAGATTTAAAAAAAAAAAAAAAAAAAATTTAAAAAATAAAAACTAGTAAAATTAATATTTAAAAAAAAACAAAACAAAACAAAAATAAATAAATAAAATAAAATAAAAATAAAAATAAAAAATAAAATAAAATAAAATTATATATATATATATATATATATATATATATGAAAATTTTAAAAATATAGATATCTTTCCAAAAAAAATGTATTTTTTTTTTTTGAAATGTTTTTTATTAAGTCCTAGATTTTTTTATTTAAACACAAAAAATAATAATAATAATAATAATTAAAAAAAATTAAACCTTTTTTAACAATTTTTATTTATTTAAAAAAATAAATAAATAAAAAATAAAAAAATTGACCCCCACTATCGCCAGGCTGCCCGTGGTGGCGCGGCCCTGAGCAGAGCTGCATGTAGACCCCTCCTCCCAGGGCCACGCCACCACGAGCGGCCAGGTGGCAACAAGGTCAATTTAAAAAACAAAAAAAAATAAAAATAAAAGGTTTAAAATTTTTTAATTTTTAATTTTTTTGTTTTTAAATACACTTAATAATTTATTTATTTTGTTTTTAAATAAAAAAAAAGTTTAAATTTTATTTAAAAATTAGGGTTAATAGTTTATTTATTTTGTTTTAAATAAAAATATTGCTTTTTAAATTGTTTTGAAATTGTTTTTTTTAATGTTTTTATTTTTTTAATAAAAAAATATATATTTTGTTTTAAATTTAAATGTTTTTTGTTTTTTTTTTTTTTTAATTTGAAAATACATATATATTTTTTACCTTTTAATTGCTTTTTTTTTTTTTGAATTTGAGTATATTTTTGTTTTTTAGGTTTTCTTTTTAATTTTTTTAATCATAATTTTAGTAGTTTTTAATTTTTGTTTTGTTAATTTTCTATTTTTTTTTTTTTTTTAAATCTAGTTTGTTTTTTATTTTCATTTTTTTTTTTTTTTAGTTTTTTGTTAATGTTTTTTTTTAATTTTTCTATTTTTACCTACTTAATTTTATAGTTTATTTTTTTTTTTTTTTCTATATTTTTGTTCTTTTTTCTTTTACCAAATTTTTTTATGGTTTACAAGATAATTTATTTTTCCATTTTTTTTTTTAAATATGTTTTTCTTATTAGTTGTTTGTTTATAATTTTAAGTTTTTTTTTAGTTTTTATTCTTATCTTTTATAGGTTAGTTTTGTTTTTTTTTTTTACATTTTTATGATTGATATTTTATTTTTTTTGTTGATGTTTGATATTTTTTTTTTTTTTTTTTGTTATATATATATATATATATATATATATATATATATATATTATTTATGTTTTGTTTGTAGTATATATTTTAATTTATGTTTTGTGTTTTTTCATTGTTTTAATTTTTTAATTTTTAATTTTATTTTATGTTTTCATTATTCTTTTGAAATTTTAATGTTTTTCGGGGTCATGATAAAATCTTTTACGCCATTATTTCGAAATGTTGAAATTTTACCTTTGAAAAAAAAAGTGTTATTCTAGTGTCAACACTTTTCGTTTTGAGGGTGTTTTTTGCACAAAATTTACCATTGAAAAAAAAAATGTTATTCGAACATCAACACTTTTTTTTTTGAGGGTGTTTTTTGGACAATTTTTCACAAAAAATTGGTTTTCACCGTCACTTTTAAAACATGTTGAAAATTTTCCCTAGAAAAAAAAAGGTGTTATTCCAGCATCAACACTTTTCGTTTTTAGCACTGTTTTTTATGTTTTTACGGGGGTTTTTTTTGCCAAAGTTCCCTTTTTGAGTTTATAGTTCCCGTTTCAAAGTTTACATTGTTCTAGGAATTGTGCAAAGAAATAGGGGCTTGGAAGGCAGTGGAACTTGGCTAAGTGTTGGCTAAGATTTGGCTTGTGAGGTAGAGAGTTGAGAATACTTGTGTGGAATTGTTCTTGTGAGACCAATCTTTGTACCTTCACTCATATTTATGATCTAATGCAATACAGATAGGTGGGGTTTTGAGTTGTGGCTTTACCGAGGAAAACTTACTGTGTTATGCGCCATTGATTTGTCTTCTTCTTGTTCATATTATTTTCTTCAATCTATTGGTTTCCACTGGTTGAAAGTAGAAGTAGACTCTTGTCCTATGCTTTAGTGCATTGCATGAGCCTGTGAATCTACAGGAAATTCTACGCCTTTGTTCATTTTGAGTGCGTGACAATCTTGGTGTTGTGGGTTGTAGTGGATTTCAAAGGTTGGAAAGGAGGGCATGCTGGCCAGTGTAAATGAAGTTCGAATGCTTGGGGTTCCTTGGATGCTTGGTCTTGTTCATGGAAGCTAGTAGATTACTTTCTAGAAGAGTTATTGGGGGCTTCTAGTCTCAAGTGTAGCACGAACTCTTGGGTTATTTCTCTGCTATTCTTGGTTTCCTTGTTTATGGATTTCATTGGGTCTAGGTATGTGTGTCTAAGGAACAAATCTTTGTGTATGTATTTTCATCTTTGGTCTAGCGATTCTATCCAGAGTGGTTTATTAACTTGGCATTGGGTTTTTTTTTTTGCAGGGGGGGGGGGGCATTTAAGGGTTAAGTTAGGGTTTGTGAATCTTATTCAAAGTGAATTACGGGGGTCATGAAATGTTGAGTCATTTCCATGGCAAGATGAGCGTTGATTTCTGAATTCTTTGTCTGGTTGTGCAATCCTAGGTTTTGAGGTCTTCTCATCTTTGTGTTGTTTTTCTCTTGTTTAATGGTTAATGGAAAAAGGGTCTTGGTCGATGTAGTTTCATCCTCTATCTCAATTGGTCGGTCTTCTGTAAAGATTGAGTCATATGTCTAGATCTTTTGTGATGATTTGGTCTATTGGTATCATGGTATTCTAGGAGGTGGGTCACATCCATTCTCTTGTATTTTTGCAGGTAGATGCGTTCATAGCAGTTGCAATAAGTGTGCCCCCCGAGTCTCAATTGTGCCATAGAGATAGAGAATGAGGTGAAAATTGGCGAGAGGTGGCAGAGCTCAGCCAGGGAAATGAGGCGCGAGACTTTGTGCCCATGACTTGAATACCACATATTTCAATGTTGTTTCACCAAATACTCGGAAGGAAATTCGTAAGCTTGAGACCCAAGTGGGGGAGAAAAGACAATCTCTTTCATATTTTGAGCTTTTGGAGGACATGTCGGCTTGGGTTCCTGACCTTGGGCATACCAAGGGGAGGAAGTAATAACTAAACTCTATGGCTCTTCGTTGGAAAATCAAGACCTTGTTGGGTCTAGTTTTGAAGGATAAGAAAGTGGAGAAGTGCAATGTATTTGCATCCCTGGAGTACATCAAGAGGATGCTTATGAATCAGAGGTTTTGCTTGGATAGGATTGACTGCCACCTAGTGCATGTGGAGAGCCATATTGCATGTGATTCAGATGGTGGGGACGTGATGGATCCTCCTAGTTCTAGTGCGAGGACTCCGACAAATATTTCATCCTCAGATAATGATCAGTGAGCATGGATAGTAGGTAGTGCATTATGTTGTTCTTCTAATAGTTATTGGCCCATTTATGTAGGGCACTTGTTATCTCTTTTGGTCTACTTTTTTTGTTGGCATAGGTTGGTCGCGACGTTGTGATCTTTGTGGTAGTTCTGGGCTCGTTTTGTAGAGAGCTTGTTATTTCTTTTGAAATCCTTATTGTATGGAAATGGTTGGACACGACAATTCAGTCTCAATTTGGTTGTTTGTGTATTGGTCATGGTAATTTTTTTAGGTCTCTTATGTTGGAATTATGGTGGGATATTTTTTTGTTTGAAGGTTTTAGACGACACTTATACTTGCACTACAACAAATCCCTATGATTGGCGTCCCTTTTTACTTTTGTTTTTTGCATCTAGAGCCCATTTTTTGTGCTATTTGCATCCATTTAACAAATATGGTGCAAAACTTGACACAAAATTTGCATCGAGTTTTGCACCAAATCTTACACCAAGTTTAGCACCAAGTATTGCAATAGGTTTTGCACCAGGTTTTGCACCAAATTTTATGCCAAGTTTTGTGTCATCCTTTGCACCAGGTTTTGTTCCAGGTTTTGCATCGAGTTTGGCACCTAATTTTGTTTGACATACTTTTGCATCCACTTTTTGCACCTACACTTGCATTAACTTTTGCATCCTTTTTAAAATCATTTTTTGCACCAAGTTTTACATTGAGTTTTGTGTCTAGGTTTGCATATAATTTTGCATCTACTTTTGTTGCATCCACTTTTCAATCTTGTTTGGCATCCATATTTACATCCTCTTTTGCATCTATTATTGTGCCCACTATTGCATCTAATATTTTTGTGCCACAATTGGCGCCTAGTTTGGCACCTCCTTTTGCACCCACTTTTGATTATAATTTTGCATCCATGTTTGCATCCTCATTTGCATCTAGGTTCTCATCAACTTCTACATCTATTTTTGCATCCCTTTTTGTATCCACTTTTGGATCAGGATTTGCATCGGGTTTTGTGTCTCGTTTTGTATCTACTTTTGCATCGACTTCTATTGCATCCACCTTTTCATACAATTTTGCATCCATTGTTGCACCCATTTTAAAGTCCACTTTTTGCATCCCTTTTTACATCTTCGTTTAAATCATAGTTTGATTCTTTTTTTGCATCTATCATTACATCCAATTTTACATCCACTTTTGTTGTGCCACAATTTGCACCATGTTTTGCACTTACTGTTGTACCCACGTTTGCTTCCAATTTGGCATCCATGTTCACATGCTCTTTTGCATCAAATATTGCATCTCTTTTTGCATCCACTTTTGTGTCAGGTTTATGCATTGGGTTTTGCATCTTTTTCTGTATCTACTTTTGCATCTACTTCCACTGTATCCATTTTTTGCATCCAAGTTTGTTTCGCCTGTTGCATCAATGTTTGCTTCCACTTTTACATCCCTTTTTGCATCTTATTTTGCATATTTTTTTGTCTATTCTTACATCCACTTTTGTTTCACCATATCTTGCGCCTACCATTGCAACCACATTTGCTTCCACTTTTGCATCCACATTTGCACCCTCTTTTGTGTTCATGTTTGCATCGAATATTGTGTATGTTTTTGCATCCCCTATTGCATCCACTTTTGTTTCATCCATTTTTGCATCTAATTTTGTGTCCACTGTTGCACCCATGTTTGTGTCCATGTTTACATCCCTTTTTTCATCTTATTTTGTATCCATGTTTGTCTCTTTTTTTCATCTAAGTTTGTGTCCTTTTCTGCATCCGTTGTTGCATCCACATTTGTTTCACCACAATTTGTGCCAAATTTTACGCCTACCATTGGACCCATGTTTGCTTCCACTTTTGCATTCATATTTGCATCCAAGTTTGCATTGACAACTTTATCTGCTTTTGCATCCACTTTTGTGTCAAGTTTTTCATGTTGTTATGCATCTACTTATGTTGTATCCAATTTTACTTCTATTGTTGCCCCCATTTCTGTGTTCGCTTTGGCATCCCTTTTCCAACACTCATCATATTTTCTGCATTGATGATATTCCTTATGGCATTGACAATTATGAACAATTGATGACAATGTCAATAATCTTGACAATGATGAAAATGAAGATGATGGCGATGACATGAACTGTGATTATGATGATAAAGACGATAGTAGTTACAATGACAATGATGATGATGGCAATGATTATGAAGATGATGATGCTAATGACCTTGGCGAATCTTCCCAATTTTTAAATGTTGTCATTGTCATAATCATAAGCATTATCTTTAGTGTCGTCATCCTTGTCATCATCATTTTCATCTAGGTCATCATCAAAAACAATAATGGCATGAATGATGATGATGTCCATGATGACGATTACAACAATGATGATAAAAATTACATTAATGATGATGATGGGGATGATAAAAATGACAATGACGATGATAACGGTGGTGATGATCATCATCATCGATCATCTCTCAAAAATAGAGTTGTTATTTCTCTTACGTATATCAATGTGTCCTAAAGAACCCTTTTCTAGCACTGATCACATTTTTTGGGTTGATGATATTTCTTACAACATCTATAATTATGAACAATTGCAAACAATGTCCATAATGATGATGATGACGATGATGATGATGAAGCTAATGATGATGGCATGAATGGTGATTATGATGATAATGTAATGATGGAAATAGCGATGACAAGGATGATGGTGATGATGATAACAATGAAGATGATGACAATGATTATGATAATGAGAATGACCTTACAATCTTATGGATTCGTGAACAATTACTAGTTTCAATACCATCTTCTGGATACGTATTACTATCATAGTTTTTACATTTTCTGTCTCTCTTGAGGTATCTTACTAAAATGGTGTTGTCAACACTAGAAAGCTATCTTGTTGTAATGGTGGTTCTAATGTTAGCACCAAAAAAAAATTTGTTAAATTTTGGTTTAAAAAAATTGATTTATGCAATTATTTTGACAATCTATGTAAAAAAGTAAATAACATACAATTATTTTGACTGTAGTCCCATTGATTATCATGAATTCACCAATGCTTCCTTGTCAATGTTCATATGTTCTTGCAGGAAATTAATATTACTCTTCCTAAACCATTCTGCTAAAGTCATATTGTGATCATCCTCATCTTCACCTTCGTCATATTCTGTATCAATAAAAGTTGTTTCTAGATCAAAAATATCAATGTTACCAGATCTATTAATTTGATCTTCATTTTGTATATCATCAATATTGCCTTCTTCTATAAGATCATTTGTCTTTTGAAATTGTTGGTTGTCATGGTGAATTGCCTCATCTAATTTATCATTTTGTGAAAATACACCTCTAGCCCTGCTTCTCCATATTGCTAAAGGAATGTTGTCACCATCATCTAGTTCACAGTCTTCTGCTGAACATCATCATCATTGATGCTATGTTCCCCGATTCTTGAACTATATTTGGTTGGTCATCATCACTTTTCTCTGTATTGATTGAGGCATCTTCGAATATATGCCTTAATATTGGATCATAATAAATGACAAATATCCATTTTAGATCCAAAATATCTTCATAGAAAAAACCTACATGTGAAGCAGATAAATATATTAGATCTCCAGTGGTATGAAATTTTATTATCAATGAGAATGTATATATCCACAATAAAAAATGAATTAGAAAATTACATAAGACCATTATTTCTTATATTTATGATATTGTTTTAGTGAAAAAATACCTGCTCACAGTGAATTGGTAGAACATAGGGCTCCTTATCCGGTGGTAGGTATTTTGATGAATATATTAAAAAAAATCCACTATGGATATCATGTCTTCGTGTCCTGTTAAATGCTTCATACCATTTACATTTGAAAGAGCGGTAATCTAACTCAATAATTTCTTGTATTTTTCCAACGTATTGAAGATTCCCTTCAATAACATTTTTATCTTTTGAACTTGCTCGACTTGATTGCTTGAAATCAACCATGACCCCACAATCAAAGGATCGTCTTTTTGCATCTACTCTTTCTACACGATAATGATGACCGTATGCCACATTGCAAGATACTTCCTCACCTGTGACAAGCCATTTACTTGAGTGAAATTAAATATGATTGTGCATAGTTAAATAGTTAACATTGTGATTAATGTATTCAAGCAACATTTTGTAATAATTCAAAATTTACCTTTTTTTCACATCCTCTGCACATGTTGATCTCATCTTATATTATGTTTGCATCTATTCCTTCCTCATCTATTCGGTTTTGAATTTGTTTAGAAACCCATTCTATTGTGCATTCTTTTCCCCATTGACTGGAAATATCAGTGGGAAGTGGGGTATTCCTTGGGTTTGATATCTTAAATTGTTTCCTTGCTTCTAACACTTCTTTCCTTTTTATATCATACATATCAATCCATTTATTCATGAATTCCATTTGGTAGAGGACAAACTTGTTGAGCACAACACTTTCATCAACACCTATTAAAAATCAACATGTATAATTCAAACTTAAAATATTATTCTTTCAATTCGGGAAGCCCAAAATGATTTAGTAAATGATTCTAAAATAACTATAATAATGAATATGTTACGTACCAATTACTTCTTGAACACCATTAGTTTGAGGCTTTTCTCCATCTATAATATCAGATGTGCATTCTTGATCCCAAAATTGTGCACCATCTTCAAAATCGTTACCAAGGAATTCACATAGGAAGAAAAATGCTTCATTTAGTACATACCCTTCAGCCATGCAACCCTTTGGATGTGCCTTCTGCCGGACATATATTTTTAGGGTTTTCATGTATCTCTCAAAGAAAAACATCCATATTGTTGAAACGATACCTTCCATTTCAATGTCATCAACTAGATGTATAATTAAATGGACCTATAGGTCCATGAAACCTGTAGGGAGCTCCTTTTCAAATACACATACAATTTCTGTGATTTCTTTCTTCCATCTTGGCGCTTTAGACTCATGGATCTCTTTAGAGGTCACCCATCTAATGAGATATTGTCATTAAGTTAGTATGAATTTTTAGTGACATTTAGAATGAGATATAATATATCATTGAATCATATAGAGGAACATTTCATACCACGTAAAACCTTGTAAATATCAAGTGACCACATACCTCGTAAACGTTGACAATCAACATATGGCATTCCTCAAGTCATTTGTAAGGCATGAATCCCCTCTTATTGCTAGTGGCATGATATGCTATCAAACCAAATTATTATAGTTCATTAGTATTGATTTATCATAATATATCAAAATAATTTTTAGTAAGTAAATGATAAGAATAACAATTAATTGATGTTAATACCTTCGTAAAATTGTGATAATCATGTGTTTTGAATCCTGTGATATGTCCCTCTACTGTAAAAGCTTTATTCAATGATGATCCATATCCAGTGGGTGTTCTTATTGAACGAATCACATTTTTTAGTTGATCTAACTCTTTCCTTTTTAGTATCCATGGAGCTTCTGCATATGATTCATTTTCCTTACTTGGCCACAAATGTCTTCTATCAAATTTGGTATGTGAAAGAGCAATATCCTTCCTTGATGATAAAGTGTCTTTATCTTTGCTAGATATATGTCGAAAAATAGAATTAGGGACATTTTTGAAAACATGCATAGGATCTAGTAAATGAGATATTAATAAATCCTTCCAGTAAGGGAGATCATAAAATATGGATTTCCTTTTCATTACTTTTGCCATTTCAACCATAACTTGTTCTGGTTCCTCAATTGAATGATCATGACAAAAAAAATGGTTCCAAGCTTTTGATTTAGCATCTCCATACATTTTAAGCCAATCAGCTGGACCCATAACCTTGGGAGGAGATTTATTTTCAATTTTTCCATCAAATTGATTCTTTAGGCAATTTCTGAACTTATGGTCAGGTGGTAGAAAAACCTTGTTGTTTGCATAAATAACTTTGTGTAGATCTTTAGAATATCGCCCCTCAAATTGTTTTGCACATCTAGGACATGCAAAAATCCCTTTTGTTTGTAGCCCTATAATCAATAACTAGCTTACATAAGAAAAAAATAATAATGTAATACTTATATACAACTTGAATTGAAAATCAATTATGATGTACTACGAATATGCAAATTATTTGATCTCTTACCAGAACAAACACCAAGTCCTGGGAAATCATGAATTGTCCAACATAGTATGCCATAAAACATGAAGGACCTATTTGATGGAGGATGTGATATGTCATACATTCTTATGCCTTCCCATAACAATTGCATCTCATCAATAAAAGGTGCAATGTAAACATCCATTTTTTTCACTTGATGTTTTCCTGGAACGATGAGAGTTAGCATAAGGTGTTCCTTTCTAACACTCATCCATGGGGGAATATTGTATACTATCGGTCCAACTGGCCAAACACTATCATTTGAGTTTAGGAAAGAGAAAGGGCACACTCCATCCATTGCAAGTCCTAACCTAATACTGCGAGGTTCATCTTTGAATTTTCTTGGCCATTTTTCCTCTATATGTTTCATTGCTTTGGAGTCCACAGGGATTCGCATGAATCCATCTTTACTCCTATTCTTTGCATGCCAATCCATCAATTGTGCAAGAGATTTACAACGAAACATCCGATATAGTTTAGGAATAATTGGCATGTGTCGTAAAACCTTATTTGGAACTGTAGAACCTTGTACATCCGTACGATATCTTTTTTCTTTGAAAACAGGGCATTCTTCATTGTCTTTATATTCATCTCTATATAAGATGCAATCATTTTTACATGCATGAATTTCCTTATATTTAATCCCCAACTTGACTAACAATTGACGCGCTTCTCTACAAGTTGATGGCAACACATTATCTTCAGGGAATATTTTATCCTTTAGAGCCCTGTAAGTTTTTTTTTCAAACCCACATGTTAGAAATGCCATTTATAACATTGTTTATATACCATAATGTAAAATCCACCTGAAATTAAATTAAATGAAGTTACTACTTATATTCTAATTGAGGACACAAATTGACAGTGGAAAACTAGAAAAATAATTCAAATTACTCTAGTAAAGTAGTGAAGCTCTTGTCTGACCAACCAAATAATGACTTGATTTCCAATAATATTAATGTGCATGAAAGCTTGAATGTTCTACTTGCACCTAATTTGAACACCACTATCTTTGCTACTTGCTTAATTGATTCATTGATGTTGATATCATCATAATTATGTTGGTGGTAATTTCCCTCTATATCAACATCGTCATTATTATGCATAGGATCATCACCCTCATCATTGTTTCCATCCCCAAAGAAACTTGTGAGCATTTCGTTCATTCGTTCTTCATGCATTACATTTCCATCAACATCTCTACTCTGAGCAGTGGATGGCATGTCATCAGTGTATGCTAATTTCATCAATTCCTCAAATTTTTCATGTGGTAGTGCTCTCTTCAATGCTTCTCTTCTTCTCCTAGTATGTTTTAAAGGATGAATTGGATCATCTCGTTGCATTCTTAATGGTCTAGTTGGATCTTGATCATTAGTAGGTGTATCATCAACATCGTTTACCTATAATTAAATGCAACCATTATTTAATGTTAGATAGCAATTACTGTATAAAACATGGATCCATTTCAAAGATATACGCAATAAATTACTCAACAAAACAATATTATACATATATACAATAAATTAAAAATTTTATTTTTGAACACATTATTTTAAAAACAAGCCACATCAATTTCATATCCTTAGATTTTCTACCTTAGGAACATCCAAAAACAACAATTGTCTCAAAGTATTCATCCCTGCATGTAGTATCATCATGACCAACCTCTTGTTCATTGTGTTGATTTTCTATTGCATTTACAAACTCCATTGTCATATCCTCTTCCACCCATTTCTTTTTGCGTGATTTAATTGTACGGCGTAGGCCACGTCCATATGTAGGTATTTGTATTGGTCTATCAAAATGATTAAACTCCTCATTTGTTCTGATTCCATTGCCAACCTAAAATAATTGATAAATGCATTATTTTTTCCAAGGTTAGAGATTAGACTATATATTGTACTTATATTGTCCATTAATTTATAGCTGAACTTATTTATAACACCCACAAAGTATAACAGTCGTATCAAAGTATTCATTCCATGTATTATCATCATGACTAACCTCTTGTTCATTGCCACCGATTTCTATTGTATTTGCAGACTCAATTGTCATATCTTCTTCCACCCACTTTCTCATGTGATGTGCTTTAACAGTATGGGGTCCACCCTTGTGTACATATTTTGGTTGTTTTACAGTAAAAGGGTTCAACTTTGTATTTGTCGCAAACACAATTTCCACCTAAAATAATCAACGACATGCATTATTTTTTTTCAAGTTTGAATAATAAACCATATAAATTACTAGGTTTAGGAAAACAAGGATCGGAAACTAAATTTCATTTTATTATATTTCATAAATTAATGTAATATTTAAGTACTTGATGCCCTAAATCATGTTGTGTGTCTTCATTGGAAATAAATTCATTTGTTTTCGTGGCCTCTCCTAGCACCTGCAATACACAACAATGATAACGATTTTTATTAAAGTCGTCTATGGAATTGTTATAGTCTTATTTCTTATTCCATTATTTTAACCATTCTAATTTTCATGTTAGCTATTTGAATTTTCAATTATGAAATTCTCCACCATTTTTGTGATACTCTTATGATAAAGATTGAACCCGAGTTGAAGTCTTAACTTTTCATGCAGATCTACACTTCTGATTATTAGGGTCATATATATTGAATTTTGGATACTAGTTTTTAACGTGGATATCAAGTTGCTTATCTAGTTTGAATGTACACTAGGAACATAGCGGTACTAGACTCTCATGAAATTGTTTGAATCCTATGGAGATTTCGATATTTACCAAACATTAGATGTTGAACATATTATATTTTCATGTCATACATGTGAAGCATATTTAATATATGTTAGATGATCTAAATTACACCTTTTCATTAATATTAATACACAAATGATATTTTTTTCTTATTGGAAAAAAATCACTATGGCATTTCCAACCTAAGTCAATAATTACTAAAATAATTATTGCATAAATCAATAAATCCTAAAATGATGCCTAAGTGATCTATTCCTCCCAAAGAGACAGGAGTAAAGTATAAATGGTACAACTATGGGCACTACAATGTAAACAACACATGTTCAAACCTTTACAGGGGTAGAGCCTCTATGCACACTGTGCATGAGGGAAGGTGTTTGATATCTTATAGTTGGTTTCCCTTCATCGCCAAAGTGGATTAGTTTATGAGTGGATTGGCAAAGCAACCCTTATTTGTTCCTTTCAGTTTTTGGGAAATCTCAAGTTCAACTAGTGCTAGTAGATGGTTTCAAAGATGTTTGCTAGGGTTTTTCAACAAGGTCACTAGATCCCAATGCAACATAGATACTTCAGATTTGTTGAAAAGTAAAACCCCCACATAGCACCGAATAGATCATTAATGACTACCTAGAGAACTTAGACTAAATTAATCGCAGAAGTAAAAACTACAACCAAATTAATCATGAAAGTAAAAACTACAATTGAAAAAAAAACATACACTTGGTAATATACTAGAATTCATCCTTGCCCAATCCAAAGTTGATGAATAATATGTTAAATCTTTAATGAAACTCATGAAAAATAATAAGCATGTTATCGATATAAGAGTGCATGAACTTTCTTAATGTATATTTTGTTAATTGGAGATGATGAATATCCAAAGTTGATGAATAATATGTTAAATATTTGATGAAACTCATGAAAGATAATAAGCATGTTTATCCATATAGGAGTGCATGAACTTGCTTAATGTGTAGTTGTTAATTGGAGATGATGAATATGTATATATATTTATTTATGTATTTACTAGAGATTATTGTAATTTCAAGAAATAAATATACCTGGCCAATAAATAGGTTATTGTTTTTTGGCTTTCCCTAACTACGCTGGAACCTATGGCCCTCATTCCCATGTTCAATGCACTAACCATAGATCATTCACTCCAGAAAACCCTTATTTCGAATAGGAAAAAAGGCGGAAGGAGGGGAATTGGGAGGATAACCCAAAAAAGACGCGGTGGGAACGAAAAAGGGCCAGTGCTTGAACCTATGGATCTCACTCCCATGTTTGATGTGCTGATCATAGATCATTCACGCCAGAAAACCCTGATTTTGAATAGGAAAAAAGGCAGAAGGAGGGGAATTGGGAGGATAACCAAAAACAGACGTGGTGGGAACGAAAAAGAGCTAGCGTTGGAACCTATGGATCTCGCTCCCGTCTTCAATATGTTGACCATAGATCATTTTCCCTGGGAAAACCCCGACTTGGAATAGGAAAAAAGGTGGAAGGAGGGGACTTGGGAGGATAACCAAAAACAGAAAAATACACAGTGGGAACAAAAAAGGGCCAACAATACCAGATCATCTGTAGATTGAAGCTATTGGTGGCAGGAGAGAAGGAAAGTGCACGGGTCGAGGAGGCAGTGGGACAAATCTGTGTGGCTTAGAAAGACGCATCACAGAGGTTAGTTGATCCATTTGAACTTACCCTCACCAACTTTGTCATTGTCCACACTATTTATACATATTATGTGAACAACTGATGGAATCCCCTAAACTTTATGTGCGTAGAGTTATTTTTCAGTACTATTAATGAATGGATTATTATAAGCCCTAACTTTCTATTTCTAGGTTAGCATTATTTTATCCTAGGGCAGAGGAATTGTAGACATTCTGTTAGCTAGCCACTTCTAGCAGAAGAAATTTGTGATTATCTGAGACAGTTATTGTATCCTTTAACATTGGAAAATACCTTGGAACCTTTTGCCTCCCATTATACATAGTTATCGGTTGGTTCTTTAGGGTTCTTAACTGAACTGAGGGTGAAGGATCCAAAACTTTATCCAAGAAAAGATAAGGATGGTTGCAAGGAGATCCAACATGGAGAAGCTTAGCTTCATTAATGAGTATCCAACTAATTTTTCAAGTCAACCCACTCGCAAGTAGATCCAACATTGGGCATGCCCAAACTAATTTAGAAAGTCGATTGTTTACCATTTCCAAGCTTGGAAAAGAAATGGGTTAAGAGGAGCCCTATAAAATATACAACCAGTTAAGCTAGAGGTTAATTTCCTCCATGTGCAAAAAAATTCAAATCTACTAATTGCTCAAAAGGAGATGAAAGGATTTGCAATTGCCAAACTAGTGATAAAGATGCCTCAATAAATAAATGATGCCTTTAAGAAAAGGAACAAGAGCAACTTACTCAAATAAGTAAATGGATTTGGAATTGCAATAGAGCAAGATACAAACTATAAGAAAATGGAATGCTTAAAATAAATTAAAATAGTTCACAAGAATCATCTAAGTATTTTGCATGTGAAGTTTAGAGCATATGAACTACAGTGCATGAAATGAAAGCAAAAAAGAGAATGAAAATGAAAGTAATTAGTGTTCATTTAATCTACTTAGTGTTAAGTGACAAAAACAAACCACTCAATCAATCACATGGAGACCTTCCGCAAATGAGGAAGAGTGGGATGCCAAGGGGAAAAGGTCACCAAGCTCCCAAGAACAAGTGACTCTGTATTATATTGGTTCCCTCTTATGAAATGAGGGATGGAAAGGAAGTTGTTTTTGGAGGAAGTTTACAAATGATCCCTCAAAAGGGAGAGATACCTCCTTCCAATAGTTAGAAGTGATTAAAAAAGCAAACTAGATGTTAATCGGAAATAGTTACAAAATTTGGTTTGATCTTTCACTCAATGATAAGATGAAAACCCAACAAAACTTAGAACTCCCTTTATGGATGAGAAGAGAAGTCTAAATGAGTTACAAAATAGGGAATCCATGAAGAATCCTTGGAATGTAGAACCACTCTGGAAGGTACAATGAAAGGGTCTAATAGTTAAAGAGTTTTCTTGTTCTTGTTCTCCAAATCCACAAATGTTCTTTCCCTTTCAAAAGTTGCCCCAAAATCATCTCAAAATGAAGTTTTAGGTCTTCTAGTACAACTACCAGATATCAATCCAAAAAAGGGCAAATCTGGCCACTCAAATGCAACGAAAATCAGATTTCTTAGGTAGAGGAAATCTGCCAAGAAGCAAGTTCCTTGCTGCCCAATATCAATCCAAAAGAGGAGAGACAAATTAGCTTTAGGAGACACTTGATTCCTGCAAAAAAGGTTAGCAAAAGCCAATGTGAAAGAGGCCAAGCTAGCCACTTCTAGCAGAAGAAATTTGTGATTATATGAGACAGTTATTGTATCCTTTAACATTGGAAAATACCTTGGAACCTTTTGCCTCCTATTAGACATAGTTGTCAGTTGGTTCTTTATGGTTCTTAACTGAATTGAGGGTGGATGATCCAAAACTTTATCCAAGAAAAAATAAGGATGGTTGCAAGGAGATCCAACATGGAGAAGCTTAGCTTCATTAATGAGTGTCCAACTAATTTTTCAATTCAACCCACTCGCAAGTAGATCCAACATTGGGCATGCCCAAACTAATTTAGCAAGTCGAGTGTTTACCATTTCCAGGCTTGGAAAAGAAATGGGTGAAGAGGAGCCCTATAAAACTATACAACCAGTTAAGCTAGAGGTTAATTTCCTCTAAGTGCAAAAAAATTCAAATCTACTAATTGCTCAAAAGGAGATGAAAGGATTTGCAATTGCCAAACTAGTGATAAAGATGCCTCAATAAATAAATGATGCCTTTAAGAAAAGGAACAAGAGAAACTTACGCAAATAAGCAAATGGATTTGGAATTGCAATAGAGCAAGATACAAACTATAAGAAAATGGAATGCTCAAAATAAATTAAAATAGTTCACAAGACTCATCTAAGTATTTTGCATGTGAAGTTTAGAGCATATGAACTACAATGCATGAAATGAAAGAAAAAAAGAGAATGAAAATGAAAGTAATTAGTGTTCATTTAATCTACTTAGTGTTAAGTGACAAAAACAAACCACTCAATCAATCACATGGAGACCTTCCGCAAATGAGGAAGAGTGGGATGCCAAGGGGAAAAGGTCACCAAGCTCCCAAGAACAAGTGCCTCTGTATTATATTGGTTCCCTCTTATGAAATGAGGGATGGAAAGGGGGTTGTTTTTGGAGGAAGTTTACAAATGATCCTTCGAAAGGGAGAGATACCTCCTTCCAATAGTTAGAAGTGATTAACAAATCAAACTAGATGTTAATTGGAAATAGTTACAAAATTTGGTTTGATCTTTCACTCAATGATAAGATAAAAAACCAACAAAACTTAGAAATCCCTTTATGGATGAGAAGAGAAGTCTAAATGAGCTACAAAATAGGGAATCCATGAAGAATCCTTAGAATGTAGAACTACTCTGGAAGGTACAATGAAAGGGTCTAATAGTTAAAGAGTTTGCTTGTCCTTGTTGTACAAATCCACAAATGTTCTTTCCCTTTCAAAATCTGCCCCAAAATCATCTCAAAATGAAGTTTTAGTTATTCTAGTACAACTACCAGATATCAATCCAAAAAATGGCAAATCTGGCCACTCAAATGCAACGAAAATCAGCTTTCTTAGGTAGAGGAAATCTGCCAAGAAGCAAGTTCCTTTCTGCCCACTATCAGTCCAAAAGAGGAGAGACAAATCAGCTTTAGGAGACACTTGATACCTGCAAAAAAGGTTAGCAAAAGCCAATGTGAAAGAGGCCAAGCTTACTTGGGCATCCACTAGATTAGTCATCAAACTCAATTGGAAAAAAATAACAAATTAACTATCCTAAAACTTGAATAAAACTCTACCCTATGGCAGCCAAGAAATGTTGGGTTAAACCAAATCTTCTTGGCTGATTTGTGGCCTTTAGGTCAGCACTAAATAGCCTTCAAATAGCTTAAATTTCCAATGAACTTCAAGGAACATATGAGAACATTCAAGCTTCAAAAGATGAAGTGCATCAAGATAACTTTTTAGGAAATGGAAATGAGTTTTATAACCTCAATGAGTTGTATGGTTCAACTCCTCAAAAGGAGGAAGATGTAGTTGAGCACATCACCAAGAATGTTCAAATTCCCTTAACAGATGGTGATGAAGTAGAACATGGATCTTACAACGTAGCTCTCGAAAAGAATGAAGTTGAAGATGAAGCATATCAGGAAAGCATTAGTATTGTTGATGGCATAACTGATGCAAGTCCAATTAAAGAAAAATTGTTTGATATGGACAACCATGGAAAACATGAGGGATTCATTGCCCCTAACAAAATTGAGGGAAAAGAGGATGACTAGGAAGAACAATCTATACATAATGGAGCTGAAGAGACATAACCTAGCCACTAATGATTTGCTACAATAATTCTAGAACAAATTAAATGAGCCAAGCTTCCAAATAATAATGATATGTTCCCTTGTCTAGGTATAACTAATTCTATTCTTGAAACAAAAGCAGAGATTTCAATCGATTTTGTAGACTGTAACAATGTGTTCCCTCATCAAGATATGTATGATTTTGTTCCAGATAAAAGATGGACTATCTCAGTAATGATAGTACTGATGTGTTGTTCCCTCTGATGTAATGACTCTGGTACTCTTTTAAACAAGCCCAAACCTACAGACACTAATGACATGTTTCTTTGTTCAGGAATGGATGATTTTGTACTAGACAAACTCCTAGAGAGTCTTACAAAAGAGGCCTGTAAGCAGGAAATGCCCCAGTTAAATACTTCGTTGAAGACCCCTGAGGTTACTGACAGATATAATATATCTCCCTGTTTAGTCACTTTGTTTGGACTGGAATATAGTACTGCATCCAAAAAGCTAGAGCTTGGACACTATGACATAGAAGAGAAGATTCTAGTTTCAAATGTAGATTTGGCAAATAGTCCACTACTAGGAGACATAGATAATGAAGATGAATCACATGATTTGGACATTGCTGAAGAAACTACCGATGAAGAGCAGATTGCAGATTTAGTTGGAGGTAAGCAAAAAGGTAATTTGTTAGTAGAGGATCAAGTTCTAGAAGGTCCAGTGCAACAGACATCAAACAGTGAAGCTCAAGCCAATGAAGAATGCAGTAAAGAGTATCTTCAGGAAAATCCCATATCACTTGTTAATGATGAAGGTTTAGAGGATGAATTGAATGATTCAAAAACCACTAAAGGGTATCAGGTCTCTATAGTTGAAAAAGAAGAGCAAATTGAACAGTTTTCCAAGAGTGAAACTCATAATGCTCAAGAAACTATATCTCCTAAGAACTACAATGAGGAAGCTCAAGAGGTTGTGAAGGATGAAGCTCATGAAATCAAGTCTTATTTTTCAGACAAAAGCAAAGTGTGTTTTGGCCTTGATGAGTTGAATGGTCCTCAAAAGGAGGAATATGACAGCCAACAGATTTACGAGAATGAAGCTTATGAAGGTGAATCAATGGATTGTGGCAACACTCCAGAATTAAAAAATAAGCTTCAATTTGATGTAGACAATTTGAATGGTGCTCATCAATTTGAACTCCTGCCAAAGGCTTTGTCTCTAGAAAATCTGTCACAGCTGGCATCATATAGTGAAGGTCAAGCGCCTGGGGAATGCAGTGAAGAGGAGCTTTTAGTTCTAAATGATGTTCAGCAAAGTCACATCTCACTGGTTAATGGTGAAGCTCAAGAAGATAAATTGAGTGATCCCAAAACTAGCAAAGGATTTCATGACTCTGTATATCAAAGAAAGGAGCATTATGAACTTGCTTCAATGGCTGAAACTCAAGATGTTGAAGAAACTATATTTCACAAGAAAAATGATGGCTCTCCTGATGCAGTTTGGATGAAAGTGAGAAATCCTGAATAGGTAGATATGTCCAACGAACTTCAAGGAACATATGAGAACATTCAAGCTTCAGAGGATGAAGTGCATCAAGACAACTTTTCAAATAATGGAAATGAGTTTTATAACCTCAATGAGTTGTATGGTTCAACTCCTCAAAAGGAGGAAGATGTAGTTGAGCAGATCACCAAGAATGTTCAAATTCCCTTAACAGATGGTGATCAAGTAGAACGTGGATCTTACAATTTAGCTCTGGAAAAGAATGCAGTTGAAGATGAAGCATATCAGGAAAGCATTAGTATTGTTGATGGCATAACTGATGCAAGTCCAATTAAAGAAAAATTGTTTGATATGGACAACCATGGAAAGAATGAGGGATTCATTGCCCCTGACAAAATTGAGGGAAAAGAGGATGACCAGGAAGAACAATCTATACAAAACGAAGCTGAAGAGACACAACCCAGCCACTAATGATTTGTTGCAATAATTCTAGAACAAATTAAATGAGTGAAGCTCCCAGATAATAATGATATGTTCCCTTGTTCAGGTATAACTGATTCTATTCTTGAAACAGAAGCAGAGATTTCAATCGATTTTGTAGACTGTAACAATGTGTTCCCTCATCAAGATATGTATGATTTTGTTCCAGATAAAAGATGGATTGTCTCAGTAATGATAGTACTGATGTGTTATTCCCTCTGATGTAATGACTCTGGTTACAAAGTTTGTAGGTTTTTTTACATGACTCTCGCCACAGGAAGTCTCTCACTCTAAATCTTCATTGTTCTCAAGGGACCTTGTTATTTCTCTCAGTTACAGTCTCCCATCTCTTTTATACTACATTGTACACTTTTCATCCATTCATCAATGATCACATTGACATAGAGACATTGTTCCTCTGCGAGCTAGTAGGCTTCACTGCACATATGTGTCTCACTGTCCTCTGTATATATATAGATGTGTCTTTGGCTCTACATATTTCGTATGGCTCACGATGTATAAGACTTTGTTCCTCTGCATTATGTATAACATTAACACACAGGTCGACTGACACGTTCCTCTACAACAAAGTTGGTTTGAATGAATGGCATCAATCTACATTGCTTCGCTGCGACATATTTTGGCACTGATGCATAGTTAATATGGAATCGAAACTCCATATATATGTAATCTAACCAATAGCATCAAATGGCATCATATTATATGACCATGGAAAGAACTCCTAATGAAGACTGTAATCTTACAGAGACTAGCATAAATAAACTTGTTGAATTTAAGATCCACAAGGCACTGTTGATTTTTTTTTAAGTGACAAGACACCATTGTTGAGAATTCGTTGTTTATATGTAATCTAACCATTAGCATCAAATGGCATCATCTTATATGACCATGGAAAGAACTCCTAATGAAGACTATAATCTTACAGAGACCAGCATAAATAAACTTGTTGAATTTAAGATCCACAAGGCACTGTTGAGTTTTTTTTTTTAAGTGACAAGACACCATTGTTGACAATTCGCTATTTAGATTCAAGTCTAGGGAATATAGTTGGCATAGTAAGAAAAGATATGTTGCTCCCTCAGAACTCACTGATACTTCTCATTGGCACTAGCTAGTAAGGTGCCTATGAAGAAGTGAAAGGAACAAAGCTCTATGATACCAAAGATCATCTGACTTCACTTCTAAGGAATGTCAGACTTTTGCAGTGTCTTCAATCTCCATAATAAGTCCAGGAGTATCCACCGACCTTCATTCTCTGAAGCATTGATCTATCTCATTGGTATAATTTATTTTGCCCATCTTTAATATCATAATCAAGGAAGAGCATATGCATGGGCAGATTGTTCTGGCAGTCAGTGTTGTTGTTGACATCCACTGTCTATAATATTAGCATTTCAAAATCAAAACTATCTTCTACACTTTGGGTTTCAGTCGAAGCAAGGTTTCAAATCATAACCCTACAAAAAGTTTTGAATAACAGTAAGAAGATCTTCATCAAGTATGAGCTTTATCTAGCAGCATGGTTGCTCCATTTCAGTAGTATGAATGACTTGTTTCAAGTATGGTAATAAGGATAGTATCAGCATCTTAAGACAGATAACAACTTTGCATCATCAGCGTAAAGCATTGTTCAGATTCACTTTGGTCCATCCTGAATATAACAGATAATATTTGGAACAATGCTGACAAGGATCAAACACCTTGGCATAATCAGACTTGAATTTGTTGGTTAAAAAGGGGGACAGAGCAAATAATTCCAATGCAGACTCAAAACAAGTCTCATGGAGGTAATATCACATACAACATCCTAATGATGAGGAAAGGCTAGGTGATCAACTATATTATGACTTCAAGGCTAGGTGATCAACTAGATTATGACTTCTGGGGAGCCATAGAATCCAGGCAGAATTGATATTCATGTCACAAGGTCCACAAGAATATCTACAGGAAAAGTAACCGAATCATAGAAAATCTTCAAGATATTTAGAGGATACTCGTTTTGGAAGCACCTTGATTGAAGTCCTTTGAGTTGAAGCTGAATCACCAGGCAATCATTTGCATGGCATATATCTCTGTATTAAGTAAAGAGGTTCATCATTATAAACCTCGCAGGGTTAGTTGTTGAGCTAACAACACCTTCAGATGTTTACCTTTGCTGGTATGCATTTAGCAAAAGAAGTAGTGGAGTTGTGAACATAAGCTTTGTGGATCGAGTGTAGATACTGGTTATGTTACTAACAGTTGTTTGTATAAGAATATATGGATGTTGCAAATGTCTATGACACTGACCTAAGATGTGAAAGAGTTTGAAAATTATGTGCAAGTCTGAAGCAATAGCTAGACTGCTTACATTGCTGAGAATATTAGTTTTGCAGTCATTTCTGGATGACACTTTCTGAGCCTACATCAGTAGGATCTACTCTTCACCTGTGATGATTGATTGGATTCCTGAAGTGGCTAAAAGTTTGACATTTCTTAAGATTTATTTTCTGAGCCTGCATCAGTGGGATCTACTCTTCACCTGTGATGATTGATTGGATTCCTGAAGTGGCTAAAAGTTTGACATTGCTTAAGCTTTCTTGACAGAATATAGCTTGACAAGTGCTTGCTAAAAGGTATGATAGTATGCTAAGGTATGATGCACAGAGTTTAAATTACACATTATCATTTAGCAAAGTGTGATTGATGATAAACTGAGTCGACAGAGAGTGACAGATGAGTAACTTATTACAGCTAGACTGAAGTCTGTGGCTCTTGGAACTCCATTAAGACTGAATGAGTAAAGTAGCCAGCATGGCCATTTAAGTAAACTCAGCTATTGTATATTACAAAATCTGGACTGAAGTCTGTGGCTCTTGGAACTCCATTAAGACTGAATGAGTAAAGTAGCTAGCATGGCCATTTAAGTAAACTCCATTGTTGTATTTTACAAAGTAGGATCCAGAGAATCCTGAACTTTTCTTATACCACTTTATATGGTATCATGGCATGTTTTATATACAAAGAGGATGGATCTTATGTTGAGCAAGCTGCCAGATGGTCACTATGCACTTTGGAAAGACAAGCATAGGCTTAAGATGTGACATCAGAGACTAAATATTTGTCACTGCATGTCCCACTTGGAGACCATGTGTCTGTCATGGAGAAGGATGCTATGGTTTTGGAAGGGATAGAGCATTTTGAAAGTATTCTCCTTACAGAAAATCCTGTAGAATCTGGAGAAGTAGCTAAGGGTTCTACTATTTTGGCTGATATGAATGTTCCTAGTAAAGGGGATTCAAAAAGCACCAAACTTGTAGACAGAATACTGACTTTGAGCAATAGATTGCAAACTTTGCAATTGGACTTACAAGGAGAACTTCCAAATTCATTCTATGCTACACCTTCCAGAAGGCCAATGAATTGAAAACTTAATGGAAGCACAGAGAAAACCATAGATACCATTTCTGTTTACAGGCCAAGGCAATCCATAGGGAGTGATGAGGCTATGCACAGTTCATTAAAGGAGAGTCAGCTGAGCTGGTGGGACAACTTAGTTTATGGAAGCTACAGAATCTACACAAATAAAATGAAACAACAGCAAAGGAATCTGAAAAGGTAAGCTAAATTATGTATGAACTTCATATTTTCCATCTTCTTTATCAGATTCATCTTAAGGAACATAGTACACAGTTGGTGCACTATATGTATGACATTTTTTCATTTTTTCTTTTCAAGAGATAAGTAAACAATTTGTTTCACATAATATGTCATCACCTACACTGGAACAGACGATGGAATCCTTCGACACACCACTGAAGACACTTGGACATACTAAGGGCCATGATATATCTCCTTGCTTGTACACATTATTTGGACCAAAATGTAGCACGCCATTGACAAATCATGAGATTACATAAGATAATGATAATGTTGTTATTGGCACACCATTTGAAAATGCTCTGTAGCCACCGTTAGTGACTAAATCAGGGGGAGTTGACAATTTTGGCAATGAATTGTCATGGTTAGTTTATGTATCCCATGAAAATAGGCCTGGTTTCCAACACCACAAGAAAACCGGAGCAATGAATGCATTGGTATATTCCTAGCTATGTACACATCTCTCTTTTTCTGTTGATTTCCTCATATGAAATTCATTAATTATTATGTTGACGCTGATGATTGTTATCCATTGCTCCACTTAGGTCCGAGTGTCTGTTGTCCTCACAAATGGCCTCTTTCAGTTGAACCTTGATTGTGATCATTATATAAACAACAACAAAGCTATTTGTGAGGCAATGTGTTTTCTAATGGATCCAGTTCTTGGGAAGAAAACTTGCTATGTACAGTTTTCTCAGAGATTGACACTTGGAGTTTTTAACTCAAGTCAGTTCACTTGCAGTGTCCATCACATACAAGTAATTAAGGAGGTTGGTGGAGGTACAAACATTTGAATCCTGACAGCTAAGAAACCTGTCTGTCTA
This sequence comes from Pinus tabuliformis, assembly GCA_031772625.1. Lineage (NCBI taxonomy): Eukaryota > Viridiplantae > Streptophyta > Pinopsida > Pinales > Pinaceae > Pinus > Pinus tabuliformis. Next base: position 436,187,879 of record CM062808.1, on the reverse strand, counting down.
ATAGAGACAGTTGTTTCCCAAGACGGTCTTTTAAACTATAACTGGCCACCTTTCCAATAATTTGTTGTTATCTCTTCATGCATTGAATGTTCGGAAGTGGAGGTCAAGTGCAACCAGTCTGAAAAACCATTGGAGTTGGGGGCTCTTTCACTACAGTTTGATTGGTTGACATCAAAAACATTGCTACCAACAAAGGTAAGGGGAAGAAGCCCATTAAAGCTAAAGAAGAGATTGAGCAATTGATCCTAGGTGTTCACTTACACTGGAGTAATGTGGTTAGGTTCTGAAAGTGCATGCTATTTGTAAGATTGGTGTAATGAAAGGAAGGGTAAGGAGAGTATAGCCAAAATAACTGATAGGTTTCTGGTGGACACAAAATTAAGCTATACCTACCTTCAGTGACAATGGAATTCACAACCACCAAACTCAAATTTTATATTTTTTAGGCACTAGCTAGAGTAGTGGATAAAACCACCACTCCTTTAGATCCTAATAGTTTCAACTTCTATATCGATCCATCACCACTTTATGTTATTTCCTTTTAGACGAAGGGATGGAATTCCCTGTCTGAAACATAAAACAAAATTTAAGGAACAGTAGCATGATTCAAGCAGTGTTCTCCCCTGTGATGAGTTGTGGCACAAAAACCATGCATTATCTAAGGTCCCCCCTCTTGAAGGTAGAACTGGGTGAGTGATTTGCAAGTGACCTGGAAAAATTCTTCATCCTCTATTGCAAAACAGAGTATTTCTATGTTAGTCAATCGAACTCACATGGAAAATCCAATCTATGATATGTTTTATTTCTCTAAAATAAACCAAAATTAACCATAAGTTGCATTACAGATTTGTTTTCGACTTGCATCTCAATCAGCGATATTAGGCTATATATCTCAATAAATTATTGTTTTCATTGTCACGTTCCATGTATTCCTTTGAGATCAAGTCCTGAATTCTGGATTTTATTGCTTTAAGTTTAGGCTTGAACGTGCTTTGGAGCTGTTAAACACACTCACTTAATAGTTGTTGCTGAGGTAAGCTTTTTCTAGCCTTCATGATGAGAACTATTGTTGAATCTATTTAGAAATGTTTGTCTTCTTTTACATTTTCGATCACTCTATTCCTCTCATTCGCATTCATATTTGTAAGTGGAATCTTAATCTTTTTCAACGTGTGCGAAAAGGGAGGATTGAATTCAAAATTATCACTTGTAGATATTGTTACAGTGTTAGGTTCCTTTAGAAGAATCTTGTACTTGCCACATGAAACTAAATACAGAAGTCGAATAAGATCTTCATCTTCCAAATTTAGTTGAGATTTAATTTCTACATAGCTCAACTTCGTAGCTTCATTGAACAAGAATAGCAGAGCTAATTGGTATGTTGTTACTACCAATTGTATTACCGTGGTGTCAAATTTGGAGATGATGTCATAGGTTCCCAAGGAGTATACCCATGTACATGTACGATGTTCATATCTCCAAGAATAAAATTTCCGAAACTCAACAAGGCATGCAGCCATCTCAGAAGGTATATAAAGATTGGAAGATTTGTAAGTTGGCCAACGTGTAGAATTCAATACTGTGACACCCAAGGCTCGTTTCAGATTGTTATATGCAGAATTGTTAAACTCGGTTTGGATTTCTTTCGAAACTGCGAAATCTTTAACCATGCCCTCCATTTTTTATAAAATACTAGAACCACAGGGCTCCTTTAACTTTGACAATTTGTTCTGCTCATCATCAATATTTACACCTATATCATGCAACAATATCTTAGCTAAGTATTTCCTGCAAAATTCTGCAAATAATTCATTATCACTCACATTGCGAACAAGTCTTACAACCTTTTCCAATAGGCTCTCAATATTATCATCACTGGACATTTTTGGACTGCCACCCTTCTTCAATAAATTATCCCAAAAAGCTACAAACAACTTTGCGCTTGTGGTTCCTGCAACTCTTTTATTGCAAATTACCACCAATGCTTCGTGCAGAGCTTTAGAAATGGAATTATCATTTTGAAATTCATGCTCCAAATAATCCACATACTAGTCATAAATTTCAATGACCTTCTCTAGGAATTCAAGTCCTTGTATTCTTATACTGTTTCATGAGTTATTGTTCCTAGTAGTGTTTTCTGCCCATTTAACTAAGTCTATTTGTCGGCTAATTATATGTTGTTGAAAAATACTTGCCACTAGTTAGAGACCTTTGGGGATTTTACAAAATAACCTATACATCCTAGAAATATCAATTTTCTTATCATCCCTAAGCAGGGCCTCGAAACCTGAATCATGTTTCCCTAAAAGTTGAATTTCATAACGGTCAAGGAGTTCATTTTGGACTATCTCTAATAACCCATGCTTGCTGCGAGAGTGCAAATAATTGTCAACTTTGTGCTCCTTATTCTGCAAGCACTCTTCAACTTTTACCATATATTCTGGACAAGAATAATCTAAAATCCATAAAGTAGCGTTTCGAGCATAGTAAAGTCGAGTATCCTCCAAATTTCCACTTTGCAGGTGGCTCAAATTTAACACATTAATTGATTCAACAGCTTATGGAAGGTATCTTGAGCCTTGGTTGTTATTTACTCCTACCTCCTAATTCTTCCCCTCTGCCCCTGTAGAAGACGTCAGGTCTTGACAATACAAACTTATTTTATAATATTTCATTGGGAAAAAAAGACATCGGATCATAGTACTGATTACCAGCTCAGTGAAGGTGTTGAAGTGGCCAGCCTTCTATTTATAGAAACATGTTTGGATTTAATAAGAAGAGAAAAGTTGCTAATGAAGGATCATGCTTGCCAATTACTATCAACTGTTAATGGCAATTTGGATTGTAAATGTCTTTTAGTCTTCTTTCCTAACAAAGTTCTAGATATTTAATTCCTTTCTTAATTTGAGAAAATGTTTAACTTTATTCTGTGCAGGAATGAATGTTGACGAAAATAAATCAACTTTGCAGCAAGGGGAGGGAGAATATCCTTCAAATGCAATTGCTGGTAGATGTTTAGGAACTTCTGCAAGTGCACCAGGGCAATCAATTTCTGTGGAAAGTGGAAGTGGTGTATCAAGAGGTAGTGATGCAGCAATTGCAACACCTTCCAGAAACAATCATATGGTAAGGGTACAATGTTTAGATATTCATCAGCAGGACTTAGACTCTTTAGATAATGCAGGGTGAGTCTCATTCATTACACTATGTTGTTGGCTTCTTGGGGTTGTGTATTTGTCATGTTTGAGATAGAGCATTACTGATCAGTTGTACCTTTGCACTTGAACAACAAAAAGAAGAGAAAAAGAGTTCCTAGAGTCAATGGTGGGGAGAAGGGTGAGAGGGGACTTTGACAGTTCAGCATGAAAGGTGTATCCTCACAATTCACTTATTCTCTTTCTTTTTCTAACTGAAATTTTATTTTGGTACATGTTGATGGATGGACATCTTTATGTTGCTGGAGGTAATGGAATTGATATAAATCGATAGTAGATTCGTATGTGTTTGTTCTCGTAATGATAGTCATGGGGCACAGAGGGAGGTCAAACGCAAGCCAGGTGTGGACCTCTCCAGCCATGGAGAGAACGTGGGTAGCTAATATGTGTGGAGTTCTGTTTAATCCCTGTGGTTGACTAGCTCAAAAAAAATCTTGATCCACTGGCAAATAATGTTTTTGTTTGTTATACATGGTGTCCTTAGGGCATGCTTGTAATTATATTTGTATTACACATTGGCCTCGGGGGTTTGTTTCACTTACTGTCGATTGTTTAACTATGTCCAGTCAGTCAGAAGGTTGAGAGCAAGTGTCAGACCACATATAATGAGGTAACAACATGACCATAGAGACTGCTTATTATTTAGCAATTGTTCCTTGTTTATTTGTTAAGTATGACTCCCATTTTTTTCTCATCATCTTATCTTAATTAAATATTGAAATTCTAATATGTAGCATTTTTTAGCAAGCAATGCAGAAGGCATCTCTGAATTTTTTTACCATTGCATATAAAATGCTACACTGTAGTAATGATTGACACATAGTACAATCAATGGGAATTGTTACATCCCCAAATCTCTGAAATCGATCAATATGACTGAATCAATGGTGATATAGCCAGGTAAGTAAAATGAATATTGGTTCAAGTGAAAGTTCTGGAAATGATATGCTGAGAACGCCCCCTAGGCACATGCTCCAGTAGGCAGTAGAAATGGATTCAATGAACCAATGGCATGTAGAAAGTGTTAAACGAGACTCATCTCTGAGAGGAATAGTGAACATGGATTCTCAAGGGAAAAAAGGCTCTTGAATAGGCAAACTTTGCACAGTCAAAGGTGGTTAGGACATGCTCACAAAACAGTACTATGAATGCGAGAGAGGTATTAAATTTATTCACTCTATTTGGACTTGAAAGAAATATTTAATCTATGAAAACTATGGATCCTTGTAAGAAGTTCAATTTGTCAATATTGTGTGTCCTTTTATCTCAATTGAAAATAATTCATGCTTAGATTGTTGATATCATATGCTTGATTTGTTTGTAGCCCTTTTGTAGTAAGTAATTGTTTCTTTTGCAGGACGTTCTGAATTCAAATTTACAAACGAATTTAAGAGAAAAATTGGGAGGAGGAGATCCTAAATGCTTTTCTATAGGTTATGCTTCTGCAAACTCATTTGTATTTGATAGTGCCACAAACATGTCTAAGTGTCTTGTTCAAACAAACCAACATATTTATCAAGGTGAGGTTTTGGTTCAAGTTTTTTTATTAAGTAATTTATCTATTTGTTGGTCCACCAACTTTTACTAGTTTTTTATATTATAATGTACTGAGATGTTCAATTTCTACTTATAAATTGTTTCTGTTGAGCCAAAAAGTTCTTTATCTTCTAAGCAAGTCAGATAATCCAAAAGAAAGTGACGCATTAAAGCTCACTATATTAGGAACTTCAATGTATCTAGCTATAGTTTTCCCACAACATGCAACAAGCTACCCCTAGTCTTATCTCACCATACCTCTACTAGGAGAGATTCTATTGGCCTTCAGTTGGTGGCTCAACTTTCATGGCATGCTAGTAAGCAAGCAAGTTTTCCCTAAAGTTGTGGATCCATAAGGCAATCCTTCATCAATTAATCAATGCAGCTAGCTATAGTTTTCCCACAACATGCAATAGGCTACCCCTAGTCTTATCTCACCATACCCTTGCTAGGAGATTCTATTGGCCTTCAACTGGTGGCTCAAATTTCATGGCACGCTAGTAAGCAAGCAAGTTTTCCCTAAAGCTGTGGATCCATAAGGCAATCCTTCATTAATTAATCAATTTTAAATAATTATTTTTTAACAATTTATTCAACACATTAGCAAACCATGTTTCTCCACACATTATTGTAATAATATTACAAGAACAAAGTCAAAGTGAGAGATTCCATTGCTCTCCAAGAGTGTTGAGGTTTGATATAAATCATTGATCATTTTACAAACCATGGATGTAGTACTATTTCTGCAGGACGAGATATCAATTATATTTCATCTAATAAAGAAACAATAAGTGACTTACAAACCGCAAATAAATAAGTACTTCCCGCAATTTATAGAAATTGTCAGCCAAACATAAACGGGAATTACAGTATGCTTGGTTTTCTATCATTCAGTGCATCACCTTTTTGCATAACAAAGGGTTGGCCTTCAATATTTTTAGCAAAACAACTCCCGATCACCCAGTATTGGACCATGAATATTTGGTGCAAACTACTCAAGACACAGTGGAGAGTAGATAAGAAAGCCTACCCTAGTGATGTCATGCTCCCCACCAGGGACAGAGGCTCAAGTTCCCCATGCATGTGAATCAACAACAATTGAATCAGATTGCAACTCATAACACCATTGATGGGCTATTGACACCCACAACCTGTGGAAAAAATTCCTAATAATCCATATTGATGAGATATGCATAACAACTAGCATTGTGTTGGGCAACTCCAATACCAACATCATTGGCATAGCTAGATACCAAAATCATTGGCAAGGATGGAGAGAGGAAATTTTATAACCCCAGAAACGATTGTAAAATATTACAAAATATATATGTTTAACTGTAGGCAAAGACACAACTATGTCATTTCAGCATCAAGATCCAAACATTAATTCAAGTCACAATGGGCAGATATTACAGCATTAAGGTTTTCACATGGGTAGATTTCCTAGGAATCCTAATGCAAATAATAAACTCATATAAGTTTCATGTAATTTTAGATACTGCAACAATAATTTGACCAAAATAACCTTGCTGTGAAAACAAACCAATAGACCACTTCAAAATAAGCTTAAGTATGTTATTAAGCACAAGTAAAAACTTACAAATTCCTTTGGGAAATCTATGGGAGAGTGCTTGTTCCTCCCAACCAACACGCAATCACCACCAACTCCTCTCGAGCATAGACTTCTTCCTTCTAGGAATAACACCTTCTTATTCCCTTAGTAATATTTTATAAATTTTTACTAGTAGATTTTTCCTAGTAGCTGCTTTTAGGGTCTGCCTTTTACCAAGCTTTTTCTTTTAACTAGGATGGGTGATGCTAGGGCTTTATTAGAAATTAGATTTTTGTTAAATTAGAAATGATATTTTTATCAAATTATAGATTAGATTTCTATCTAATTTCTAATTGGTAAAGATATAATGCTTTTCTTTTAAATAGGATGGGTGATGCCACGACATCATTTTTATCTAATTTCTAATTAGATTGTTATCAAATTAGATATTAGATTTTTATCAAATTTCTAATTAAAAATTAGATTTGTATCAAATTTCTAATTAAAAATTAGATTTTATCTAATTTTTAATTGGTAAAAGTTTGTTGCTGTTTGTATTATGTAATTATATAAAAATATGTTGATGTTTACATTTTGTAATTATGTAAAAAGAGAAATGTTTTTTTTTAGAAAAAAAAAACATGAAGTGGGAAAAACAATGGCATGAAGTCTTTTATAAACAACAATAGATTTCTACCAATTAGAAATTCGATTTACCAAATTTCTAAATTTTTTTTATCTAATTACAAAACATAAACAGCAGCATATTTTTACATAATTACATAATACAAACAGCAACAAATTTTTACCAATTAGAAATTTGATTTTTATCAAATTTGATAAAAATCAAATAAAAATATGTTGTTGTTTGTATTATGTAAAAATATGTTGCTATTTATGTTTTGTAATTAGATAAAAAACATTTAGAAATTTGGTAAATCTAATTTCTAATTGGTAAAAATCTATTGTTGTTTGTATTATGTAAGTATGTAAAATTCCGCTGCTGTTTATATTTTGTAATTATGTAAAAAGGGTAATGTTTTTTTAGGAAAAAACATGAAGGGGGGGAACAATGGCATGAGGTCCTTTATAAACATGACAACATAAGAGCTGAACCATTCTATCATCTAGGACTAGAGAATATGATTCCAAGAAAGGAACAAATTGTCACTTGGATTTTTAACTAAGTTGTCTGCAAATTCCGCCCTAGAGAGCCATTCTGAGATTATTCACCTTCAATCCTTTGTTTTTTTAGGGAGAACATCCTTTCTTATTGATCTCTTCTACTTTGGGGATATGGCAATTGGAGAAGGAGGTGCAAGTGGATCGGAAAAGGTAAGCTTACTTTGTTTTTATAGAATAATTACATAATATAATATGTTTTATTTTTTGTTTTAGGTTTGAAGTTAGAATTATAATTTTATAATTATACTTTGTGGTAAATCATTGAAACTTGGACAGGGAAAGAATCTGATAACGGAGTCCTTGCTTGAAGATGTTTTTGGGACAGAAGGACTTAAAAAACTTCATGCTTTGCATGTTGAATCCCTAATCCATTTTCTTAAGACAAAATCCCTTGAAGCTAATCAACTAGGTCCAGGTAATCAACAAGCTTTACGAGAATCGATAAATTCCCCATCCTCTCTTGGATCAAGAAAAAAATCGAAAAAAGTGTCATTAACATCAAACACCAATAATGAAGAACATTGTGTTGAGACATCTTATGTGATGGCAACTCCCAGGGCCACAAATTCTTGTTCATCCTTAGCTTATGCATCATCTATTGGTAGTTTAGGTACCAAGATAGAGTATGACCCTGTCTCAGGGGAGATAAGAATGACAGATGCAGGAAAATAATTCTTAAATATGCTAAAGGACTCATGCCTTCAATGATTTAGAGATCATCTTCACTTCACATTCTCCAAGATTCCACTTCACCTAAAAAAGATGGTGGTACAGGACATAGAGAATGAATTTGGTACAGGTTGGTCAGTTAAGAAGATAAAATTGCAAATGTCGCTCAACTGTGAGAGGTTTCGTTGCAACCAAACAAGAAAAATTAAAATAATGCCTCAAGATCAAAGACTGAAACAAAGACCATTTGACATACCTTTTAAAGTATGGAAAGAACTTGTAAAATCATATGAGAAGTTGGATGCACAAAGAAAGGCCGGCGATGAGAGCATTTAGGTATTGAATTTTTCATTAAACGTTATTTAGAATGTATTAATACTTATAAGTATCTTAGATGTGTATTTGTGTGAAAATAAATTGAATTGGTCTATGTTTAAGGACAAGGCATCCAAGGCGAGGTTAACCAAGACAAAATTCACTCATCGTAGTGGCTAGAAAGGTTTAAAAGAACTTATAACAACCTTTGTAAGTATATTAAACATGTGATATTTTTTTAATAAAATTTGTACTAGAAGAAAGTCATTGTTATCTAATTTCTCCATATTTACTAATTGACAGGAACTAAAATATGGAAGACCTCCAAATCATTTGGAAAAGGAGGTGTTGCAGCAAAAGAGATGGGTTGAATTTGTTGTTTGGATGGACTCTATGGTATGTAATCTTAGTTGGATTTCCAATATACTTTTGAACCATATTTTCATTTTATTTTTTAGTACTATTAGATATTATATCTTACCTCATTTTATGGTTATCATTGTATAACAAAAACATGCGTTGTGTGATGTAATTAATACTAACATGTAATATTGATTTTTTTTGTCAAAATGCTATAGGTAATGATTGCCAAGACGATGATCACGATGATGATCCAAACTATGTTCAACATATATCAGGAGATGATGAGGATGAGGATGAGGATGATGGTGGTGAAGGAGGAGATGATGATGATAGTTGTGGTGTTGGTGATGATGTGGATGAGACTAATGAGGATGGTCAAGATGATCATGAGGATGATCTTGGTGGTGGTATATAGGCATGCACATGCATTTTTTTTATGAAGAAATTATTGTGTAGAATGACATTGTTATGTTTAGATGGGTGTTGTTAATTTACCCTATATCAATGAAACATTTTGATTTTGTAATCATCTGATGAGTTTGATTTGATTAAAGATGATGATGATATTATCATTATTATATTTTTATTTGATTTATATATTGGAAAGTATCATCATTATTTTGATAGAGAATTATAATGTATGGTGATATTACCATCTTTGGATGTATGTTGTTAATTTATCGTAGAATAATGATATTCATGAAATAATTTTGATTTGTTAATCATATTTAAATTTTAGTTGTTTTGATTAAAAATAATACCGATCTTATTAGTATTATGTTGTTATTTTATACGTATGTGTTGAAAATTGTCAATGACACATTGTTATTTTTTTGGATGGATGTTGTCAATTTCCCTTAAATTTCTTTACAAATGATTTTGAATTGTGATATCTTCTTTAATGATATTTAGAAACTATGATATATTTCACTATGCAATTGAAATTAGTAAAATGAATCTATAAAGGGGATCATATATGTAAAGAAAAATATACTCTACATAAGAAGTCAAATCCGGATGTAACCATGGATGCAAAATTGAAAGTAAAATTGGATGTTAAACTAGGAATTAATACAAAATGTAAACAATGACATACAAAGTGTTTTAAACTAGAAGTGAAAAATTGTGCAATAGTTGACACAAAGAAGGGAACAAAACATGGCATACAAAAGGATATCAAATTGGGCAAAAACAAGGACACATAAATGGACACCAAATTAGATGCAAAAAAAGACAGACAACTAGATGTAAAATAAGATGCAAAGTTGAGTGCTAAAAAGAAGAAAAAAATGTTACAAATTAAGATGCCACATGATGATGCAACTAATGGTGTAAATTTGGGATGCAAACTTGGCAAAAAAAAAAAAAGATGCAAAATGGGTTTGGGGAGGAAAAAAAGAAGAAGAAGAAGAAGAAGAAGATGCAAAATGGGGCTGGAAAAAGGTGAAACCAAGGATGCCATATTGGATGTAAAAAATGATGCCTAATCAGATGCAAATTTAGGCTCAAACCTAGACACAAAATTATATGCAAATGTGGACAAAATGAGGCAGAAAAAGATGCAAATTTGGATGGTGAAAACGACATAAAACTAGAAGAAAGATGCAAAAAAAAAAAAAAAAGATGCAAAATGGGGCTGGGGGCAAAAAAAATAAAAATAAAGATGAAAAATGGGGCTGGAAAAAGGTGAAACCAAGGATGCCATATTGGATGTAAAAAATGATGCCTAATCAGATGCAAATTTAGGCTCAAACCTAGACACAAAATTATATGCAAATGTGGACACAAAATGAGGCAGAAAAAGATGCAAATTTGGATGGTGAAAACGATGTAAAACTAGACACCAAAAAAATGCAAAATTGGATGAAAAAGTGGGCGTAAATAATGGTGCAACATTGGACACATAAGTAGACACAAAAATGGTACAAAAATGGGCATAAAAATAGCTCAAAATTGGATGCAAAACTTGGTGCAAAAACAAATACAAAAGTAGACGTAAAAAATGGCTCTAAATTGAATGTACCAATAGCCAAAAAATAAGATGCAAAGGTGGACACAACACATGATTCAACATAAGATGCAAATATAAATGAAAATTTGGATGCTCAAAATGATGTAACATTGGATGCAAGAAATGGTGTTAAAAACGATGCAAAATTGGATGCAACAAATGACGCAAAATATGGTGCAAAATGGGATGGGAAAAATGGAGACAAATCAAACGTAAAAGTGGACGTAAAAAATGGTCCAAAAAAGGATGCAAAAATGGGCACAAAAATGGATGCAAATTTTGGTGCTAAATCGAATTCAACGCATGGTGCAAAGATAGGCACCAAAGCTGGTGCAAAAATAGAAGCAAAAACTAGTGTAAGACTAGATGCAAAACTTGGCGTAAGACTAGATGCAAAAACTGACACAAAATGGATGCAGAAAAAGACGTTAAATTGGATGCAAAATACAGTGTAAACTTGATGCAAATGATGGCACAAAAATGCAAGCAAAGAATGACACAAAATAGGAAGCAAAAAACAATGAAAAATAGATGCAAAAAATGACACAAAACTAGAAGCAAAACCTGTCATAAAATAAAATTCAAATCTTGGTTCAAAATTTGACGCAAAAAATGATGCATAGTTTGGTGTAAAAAATGATGCAAAATCTAACGTGAAAAAGGATGAAAAATCAGGCGCAAAAAGGACGCTTTAAAAATTGTACAATAGAGCTAGATTTAGCACCAGTTTGCTCATCACAATTACAAAAAAATGCACTAAAATCTGGCAAAAAATCTGGCGCAAATCGTTGGTTTTGTTGTAGTGTTGGGTAATCTATTTGTTATGTATGTATGCGATAGATGGGTAGTGATACAATCCAATGCTAGCGTTGGCCTTAATGTAACCTGGTTATGGGAGTCTTTTGGTCCTCTGGTCGTAAGTGACAACAAGATGAGGAGAGGTTTTATCCTCCATGGTCACTTTTGAAATCCATGTAAGTTTGTTTTCGAAGTAATATCAAAGAATTTTTATATCTATATATATATATATAGATATATATATATAGATATATATATATATATATATATATATATATATATATATATATATATATATATATATATATATATATATATATATATATATATATATATATATATATATATATAATCATGAAAGCTTCTTAAAATGGAGAAAGAAAGAGTTTAAATTAATCTTAACAAAATTAATATAATCAATTCAACCTTAAAAATTCATTGCGTCTAGCTCAAACTGTTGAAAGGATAAATTGTTATGATCTCTATCCAAGCTCATATCTTGTTTATGACATGATTAATCTTCATGATGACCTCATAAATTAAGAATTTAAAAGATTGAGAATTAAAAACATTAAAAGAAAAAGAATTATGGGAATTGCAAATATCAATTATTGAGATACCTTGTGGTTGAAAGGACAAATTGTTATGATCTTTATCCAAGTTCAAATCTTATTTATGACATGATTACTTTTCGTGATGACCTAGTAAATTAATAATTTAAAAGATTAAGAATTAAAAATATTAAAAGAAAATATATTATTGGAATTGCATATATCAATTGTTGAGATACCTAATTAGGTTCAATTGCAAATTTCACCAAAAATTATTACGTCGTAAGGTGTTCTCCTTTGAAAACAACTCTCCCAGCTGACTGTGTACCCCTCTGTACCATCAGATCAAATGTTAGACTATTAAAATGTCTCCTTCATTTACCTTGCTAACTACCTAACTAACTCACTAAGCACTACATATCTCTTTCACCTTGCTATGAAATACGACCCACACTCATGTCTCTCTCAGAATGCAAACTACAATGGTGCTAACCTACAAAATTTAAGAAAGGATCAAGTATTGCAAATGATCGAGCAAATTCTATATCACAAGATATGGGATGCGGTCCCAATTCCAGGACACAAAGGAGCTTTTCGATCATTTCGAGTAGCAAAGCGCTGATACAATTGAGGTCAGATGTACTGTGCATACTTTCAAGAATTACACTAAACTAGGCATTGTTGGATCCAAAGACTGCAACGGGAGCACCAAACTTATCTTCATTGTAGGTTCCTTAGATTTATTGGTGTGGCTCACTCGCCCCTCTGTTTCGGTTATCGTTTTGGTTTAATCGAATTGTTGTATAGAAGTCATTAAGATTTTGCACATTAGGTGGCATGCATACATGGAACATCCAGTAACTACCCTATGCAACATAAAGAATCCATGAGGATCTTGTTGCTCTGGTCCTATCAAATGACCATCACTGTCACATAAGCATCCATGGAGCATCTCTGGAGATGCGGTCCCGCCCATTTGAAATTTGAAACTCCCGCTTATTTGAAATTTGAAAATCATAAATACCCGTGGGGATATTCTTAGGTATTACAAATAGTTTGTTCCTTCTTATTTTCTTGCAGGGATATTCTTGGGTATTACAAACAGTTTGCTTCTGCTTGTTTGTTCCATTCGTGCAGGGAAATTCTTGGGTATTACAAACAGTTTGTTCCTGCTTGTTTTCTTGATGGTATTTTAAATAGTAAATACCTTATTTCTATTTTTAGTTTTTGTTTTTCAGAGTTATTGGCTACGGTTATTGCGAAGCTACTCCCTAGCTTATTTCTCTCCTCGGTTTTTCTTTTTCTTACAATTATGTTTCAAATCCGGGTTTTGCAATGCCACCATGCTCTTATTCGGGTGAGCTTGATTGATTGCCATTGATTATAATCTACCCAATTTATTTTTCTTTTTAGGTTTTTTTTTTTTTCCTACGACAATTGGTTACGGTTATTTAGTTACTCGATGCTTTTTATTTAGGGGATATATCAATGTGTAAATAAATATTGGAAGATCAGAAGAGGTTAAAGTTTAAATTTGTTTTTATTTATAGAAGGTTGAAGTTTAGATTTGTCTTTTATTTGTAGAAGATTTGTTAATAATTTATTTTATTGGCAAATTCATGTCTTACTGTCAATTTCCTAACCACAGATAGTAAATTAGATTAGGGAGCTTCTGCTTTTTGAATTTTAAGTATACTTTATTTAAGAAGTAAAGATTTAATTTTTTAATGATTTATTTTTATGTGGGAAATTAAAGCAAACAATTATGATGATATGTATCTATGCAAAAAAGTAACCAAAGAAATATAATAATTCTCTTCTTTTGCTAAAGCAAGAGTGTTTTCTTCTCATTCATTAACTAAAAAGTTACAAAACTATGTTACAAGTCCGGCACAAATGCCTACAGGAGCAGCCATTGTCCTCCATGCTTCAAAAATCAGGCCTCATGCCCACATAACTCTACGACCGTAGGATCGAATTATGAAGATCACACGGTCGAGGGGTGAAATCAGAAACCCAATAAGCCTACATTTTAAAAACACCATGGACCTCAAGGGAAATTAAACCCAATTCAAGGGTTCAATCGGGTCCACCCAGGGAGATAAATCCCGAGCTACTTTGACGTCTGAAACCCAAGAGCCACCATAATGATCGCAATAAGCTCAGAGGATAATGCTATCAACAAGCTTGATGAATTGTGGCCGTAGATCTTCACCCACCGAATATTACGGTTGAGGTGAATATCGGGGCGGAGAAGAAGCTCGAGGAAACCCCGCCTGATATAGGCGGTTTTCTGTCTCCACCCGCCGCCACGTGGTGATTGATGAATGGCATCGGAGGCAAACCATGAAAACCGCTTGGGAGCTTGGGGGCGCCCGATAAACCACTAAACCGCTTAACCTCTGTCTTCTTTGAAAAAGAAAACCGCTCTTTCTCTGCATCCTTCCGTCCATCTGAAAGCTCCCCCCGCATCAATGCTAAGGTCTTCTGCTTGATGAACCCTTGTCCTCCATTTGCTTAATTGCCCAATTGATGCTTCTCCTTCATACAGTGAATGCACAATGTCTGTGTACGCTAGACTGTGGCATTCATCATGCAAATTCCCTGCAGGTGCTAGCTCCCACCTGTATATACTGTGATCCTTTTTACAGAGCACCCCTTCATTTGCCATCCGGTCTGCTAATCTGTTGGCTTTTCTGCGCACATGTACGAAACTTAGGGTTCTCAGGATTCTTAGATGTGATTGAGTACGATGATAGACTTGCAAAAGTCGCCAGTGGTTCGAGACTTTCTCTGGTGCTGAGCCATTTGTTATTTTTTTTATTGAAATAATTATTAATTTAGAGTCAGCCTCTATGATAGTGTTCGACATATTGATATCTCTTAGAATCTCGAAGAACTACTCTATGGCCATTAGTTCTGCGATATTGTTGGTAGCATTCCCTAAATGACTATGGAAGATAGCTATTATATTCCCCTTATCATCTCTTATAGCTCCTCCATAACCCGCAACCCCTGGGTTTTCTTTCAAGGCTCCATCTATATTGAATTTCAAGAAGCCAGGGGGGGTGGTTGCCAGTAATCCTGCCCCATTGTAGAGTGTGTTGCAATCCTGATTGTGCCCTGGGGGACAAGTTTCTGGAGGCCCAAAAGCAGAAGAATGCGAGCCTCCTGGTGAGATGGAGGATCCTCAGGAGGTTTCTTTTGAAGGGTATTTATAGTTTCTTTGAGTTGCCTTAGGAGCTGAGCTATTATGTTTTGGGTTGAGCCAGATTTATCATTGAAAATTCTTTTATTGTCTTTCCAGACATTCCAGATTAAAAAACCTGGTATCAATGTCCAGGCTGTGTTGACTGTCTCACTCTCAGATAGTTTTTTCCTCCAATTCTTTAAGGTTTTAGAGATGTCGTTTTCATCCCTGTCAGTTTGCCTGAAGATAAAGGCAACCCAGTTCCATAAGGTTGAGGTGAAGGTGCAGAGGTTAAGAAGGTGATCCCTCGTTTCTTCGTAAATACCACATAACTGGCATCTAGATGGTCCCGCAAAACCTTTTTTTCTAGGATTTTCCCAAGTTAGAATCTTTTTGTGTTGCACCATCCACATAAATAGCTTGATTTTCATCTAGTGAGGGTGCTTCCATAGGTCCTTCCAAATTTTATACGGGTTTGAAAAATTGTGTCCAGTGGCAATTTCTTTGTCTTCTTTGAGGTTGAAGTTGCCCTCATTGCTTCTTCCCCATCTAAGTTGATCTGTGAAAGTTGAGATCAAAATTTTCCTCTTTTCCAGGATTGTTGCAAGAGCTTCAACCTGGGCCTTCAGAGGAGTCTCTTCACTGCAAACTGGTACTTTCCATGTTCTCCATTTATTATTATTCCTTGTCTGATCCCAATAGTTACTGAACTTTTTTAGTCCTTTGTTGACAGTGTCATCTTTGAGAATATCCGGTCCTTCTCTACTTAAGTTGGGTTCCTACTGCCAACTATCCTCCCAAAACTAGGCTACGTTCCCATTTCCGATATCCCAGAAGCTATGTTTCTGAACTAATGCTCTGTTCTCCCAAGCATTGTTCCAAATATGGGAGCCCCTGATATGTTCGGTCATTCTAATCTAGTCCCATTCTTGTCATTCCTTTGCATATTTCTATTTCCAGAGTTTGGCCCATGGGTTTCTTGTTTCCTTTAGCCATCACCACCAAAGTTTGGCCCCCAAAACTTTGTTGAGAGTTTCCGGGTCATGGAGACCTAGACCCCCATGAGGTTTGGGTTTGCAAAGTTTGTCCCAAGCTACCATAGCCCATTTCTTTTTTTTCCTCCCATTCTCCCCAAAGAAAATCTCTTTGAATGTTCCTGATTTGTTGTGCTACTCCTCTAGGGACAGGAAGAGTCGAAAACATGTAGATTGGAATAGTTTGCAGGATTGCCTTTGTGAGAACGAGCCTGCCTGCTAGATATAAATATCTACTTGTCCATTTGCTGATTTTGTCCTTTAGTTTATTAGTCAATGGCTCCCAAACTTCCTTGCTCAGAGGCTTGTCGGTGAGAGGTATTCCCAGATATTTGGAGGGAAGATGGTCTCTCTGAAATCCGAGAATTTTGGAGAGGTTTCTCTGAATGACAATATTAGTATTGAAAAAGAATACTTTTGATTTTGTGAGATTTACCTCTGTACTAGCTACCATAGCAAAATATTGCAGAATTTGTTTGAAATCTTTGGATTCTTTGACTGTTGGTATGCCCTGTAGCATGGTGTCATCTACAAATTGTTGATGAGTCAAAGAGTCTCCATCCTGGGTAAGCTTGAGACCCTGGATTCTGCCTTCCCCTTTGGCTGAAATGATCGCTTTGCCTAATCCTTCCATCATAAGGATAAAGAGAAAGGGAGAGAGTGGATCTCCTTGCCCGAGTCCCCTCAAGGGATGAAAGGATCTGGATGGAGAACCATTGAGAAGGATATAAAAGCTAGCAGATGTTACCAGAGCCATTACCCATCTTATCCAATTATGGTCAAAGCCATATGCTTTTAGAACTTCTCTGATGTATAACCAACTTATCTTGTCATAAGCTTTCGCTAGGTCAAGTTGTATGGTCATACCTGCTTGCTTATTATTCTTGAGAAAGTGCACTATTTCGTGAGCTTGAATGATGTTATTGATAATTTTCCTTCCTTCCACATATCCAGTTTGCTCCTCCGACACGAGAGTTGGAAGAAGGGGCTTGAGTCTATTTGCAATAACTTTAGAGATGATTTTGTATATTACATTGCAGAGGGCTATGGGTCTGAATCGATCTGGAGTCATTGCTTTATCCTGTTTAGGAATTAGGGCTATGAAGGAGGCATTTGGCGGTTTTAGGATTGTTTTTGAAATTCTTGAATCCTCCACCACCTCTAGAATGTCCTGTTTGACTATTTCCCAGCCTGCCTTGAAGAAGTCTACGTTGAAACTATCCGGTCCAGGAGCTTTCCCATTGTGCATCTCTTTTATTACTTCTTTTACCTCCTCTTCTGTCACTGGTATGTTGAGATTATAATTATCTTCCCTGGTCACCAGTTTTGGAAAGTGATATGTAAATCTTTTAATAGCTAGCGATCTGTCTAAGATAGGCTCCTCTACTATATTTTGAAAATGTTGTACCAGAATGGATTCCATATCTTTGTGCGTGCTCAGCTCTTTCCCTTGAGGATCTATGAGCTTTGTGATCTGATTATGAGCCCGATTTTCCATGGTTGATTTGTGGAAAAACCTTGTATTTCTTTCTCCTTCTTTAAGCCATTGCACTCTTGATTTCTGCTTCTAGAAGATTTCTTCTTGTTGACATCTGATGTCCCACTCCTGTTGGAGAGAGTCAGCTTGCAATTTCCTATCCTCAGTAAAACCTTCCTTGATGAGAATTTGGTTAATTTTCTATAACTTTTGCTCCAGTTCTCTTTTGGCTTTAAAAATGTTGCCGAACTCACTTTTGTTCCATTCTTTGAGTTTGACCTTAATGTGTTTGAGTCTTTGTTGCAGAAGGAACATTTTCGTGCCTTGAATGGGAAAATCTTCCTTCCACCATTTACCAATATTGGTGATGAAGTCAGGGTGAGTAAGCCAAACATTTTCAAACCTGAAAGGTCTGTTCCTCAGAGTGCCAATAAAAGAAGCTTCTACCTGAATAGGCCAGTGGTTCGATCCTCCAAAAGGAAGGATAAAAGCATTCAAGTTAGGTCCAGAGAGGAAGAGGTTCTCTGAGATGATGAATCTATCTAGTTTCGAGGCAACTTGGGAAGCTCCTCCCCTCTTATTGTTCCATGTGAAGGTTCCATTTGCTGTTTCCAAGTCCACTAGCCTCATGTTGTTTAGGAAGTTCTGGAATGCAATAGAGTCTCTTCCTATTGCTCTAGTTCCTCCTTTTTTTCTGTGAGAGGTTTGATCATGTTGAAATCTCCACCCAAAATCCAGGGAATTACTGGGTATCTCTCCCTTAGCTCCTCTAGTGAAGAGAGAAGATTGAGTTTGTCTTCAGGTTTTTGAGGACCATAGACATTTGTGACCATATAGATTTCCTTGTCACCCAAAGGTTGGATAACCATTGAAAGTAGTTCCTGGATGCTTTGACATCTAGAATGCCAAATTTCTGAGGATTCCAAAGAGTAAGAATCCCACCTGTTGTATTATTGGCTTTGACTTCTAGGTGCTCATATTTACTAAGCCATTTGCTATGTATCTCCCAGACTTTATCTATGGAACATTTTGTTTCCTGTATAAACACCATATCTAGGTTTTCTTCTTTTATTCTGTTGCTAAGATTCCTTTGTTTCCTTTTACTTCCTAGACCCCTAATATTCCAGGTTGTGAGCTTCATGATGATGGGTTTTTAAATGAGTAACTGGTGAGATATTTCATATTACCTAACTTGAGCATGAGCTTCCCACACTCTGTTAGCAACTCATTTTGTCTCTTTCTTCCTCTTTTCTTGCCTGGGTTCTTGGCTGAGTGTCCTGATGCTTCCTCCATTGATTTGACCCCTCTATGCTCCTGGCTATCATGGCATCCTTTGATTCCTGAGGTTTTTGTCTGAGATCTCTAGAGGAAGAGATGTTGTACTCTGTCAAACTCCTCTTGTGGTAGGGAGTCTATCCCTTTGTTGGTTCCCTGGTCTAAGAATTTTTCTAGATCAAGATTCTCCCTCTCAAGAATCTCCTGTAGTTCGTGGTCCTCTGTCCCAACTTCACTTGGGGTCATCTCCTGGTCCCTGCTTAGTTCCATGTTGCTTGGTATGGTCTCCCTTTGTTCGTTGTTTTCCTGTATTATTTCCATGTTGTCCTCCTTTTTCTTCTCTATAGGATGGTTGTCTGGTGTATCGACCTTTCCTATGTTCCCCCTTTCTTCTTCTAAAATTTCAAAACTGTTGTGACTTGATAGCTTGTTTTCACTCGGTTTCTTCTGGTACTTTCTTCCCCCTCCTTTCCCTCTGCCTCCCATCTTGGTAAATCCTTCAGGATCTTTGCCTGTGTTGGTTCTCGGATTATCCTCCCTTTTGTTTTGTGGGTAGTCTCTAAATAGGTGCCCATGTTCATGACATTTCTGACATCTAAATGGGACATGTTCATAGTCCACCGCCTGTACCCATTCCTCATCATAAACTTCTAGGACAACTTCATCCGGGAGTGCTCCTGATAGATCCATTTCCACACATATTCGTGCGAAGGAGGTATATTTACCTCGCAGAGTTGCCTCTGATATTTTTAGAAAATGTCCTAATTTATTTCCTATTGCTTTTAAAGATTCGGGCAGCCAATAATCTAGAGGTAGGGAGTATAGTCTTATCCATACCGGGACCGATGTGAACGTTTCTCGCTCCAGGACAAAGTTCATCACCCAGGGTCGCATATATAAGCCTACAACAGCATAGAAATAGGGTCCTCCTTCAAACACTCTGTCTTTGTCCTCTAGGCTAGTGAAAACCACTGTGAAGAAACCCTTGGACCCTAGATACAGATTTATTTCTCCCTTTGGTTTCTAGTTGTTTCTTATCCATGTGTACAGATTCTTCTCTGTAGGCCATATACCCATAAACTTGCATATAATAGCATACATCGCCATGTGATCTCTGTGCACCTGCAGTGCAAGATCATGCAAAACCACCTGAGCTTTGATGGTTGACTTGGGTTTATAGGGTCCTATTGCAGATTTGTACACATTTCTCTGACTGTTGTCCCCTGGTCTCTCCTCCCTTCTAACCGCTCCATGAGTTTCTTCCTATTCATCAAATTTGTTTCTTTCCAGTTTTTTTGAGTCTGTCTTCTTTTTTCCTGCCTCCAAGAGTTCCCTGAGTCCATTCAAACTCGTTTCCTTGCTTCTATTTGATACAACGTTACTATAGGTGAACTGTCTTAGTACATGTGAAAGAAAACATGAAATAGAGAGGGGGTGAGCACGAAGAATAGCTAGGGGTGAAAGTTTGCAGGCGCTGATCTCCATGGTAGGGCGTGGAGGAGGGAGCTCTACTCCCTCCTACAAGTAGGCTGTTACCAGCCGTGGTAAGAAGCCAATGGAAGAAGTCAGAAGTCTTGATGACGAGGGGAAAGAGAGCAGGGAAGAAGAGCAGGAGGGAGACAAACATTGTGAAAATAAAAGCACAAAAGACAAGGAAGAAAATGACAAGGAAAAGGGAGCAAAAACCAAGGCACAGAAAGGACCTTGTAAGCCCAAATCTGAGGTTACACCCAGGGTAGTCCTGAATGATCCTGCGCTGCAGGCACACAGGGACCACATGCGAACTTATGCTATCATTTGTAAATTCATGGGAGTATGGCCCACTAAAAAAGCTTTACAGACATGGATTAAATACCATTGGAAACCAAAAGGGAGCATTGACCTACATCTGGGGTCAAAAGGATTCTTTATAGTGGTCTTCACTAATATTGAGGATAAAGACAAAGTGTTTGAAGGAGGGCCCTACTTCTATGCATCTATCGACCTCTATATGAGGCCGTGGATGATGAACTTTGTCCTGGAGCGGGAGACTTTTACATCAGTTCCGGTGTGGGTAAGACTTTACTCCCTTCTTCTTGATTACTGGCAAACAGAATCGTTAACAGCCATAGGTAATAAATTAGGACATTTTGTCAAGGCTTCTGAAGCCACTAGAAGAGGAAAATATACTTCCTTTGCACGAATCTGTGTGGAAATGGATCTCTCCAGAGCTCTACCAGATGAGTTGATCTTGGAAGTTTTTGATGAAGAATGGGTGCAAACAGTAGATTATGAACATATTCCTTTTAGATGTCACAGATGTCATGAGCATGGACACCTGTTCAGAGATTGCCCTCTCAGTAAAATCGAGAATAAGAGCAGAACTTCCACAATGAAAGATACAGAAAGCTTTCAAAAAGTGAGCCACAGAGGAAAAGGCGGCAAAAGGGGACTTAAGCAACATCAAGCAGAAGGGCCTCAAGTTACACAGAATAGGTTCCAAGTTCTCGAGGAAGAAGAAGAGACGATAAAAGTAGATCAGGGAATAGAGGAAAGTCTAGAGGACAAGGAGACAGAGGAGGACAAAGACCAACCAAAGAACAATAACATACAGAAAGAGGCTATGATGAGCGATGTAGAACTGGATATGGACCAGGAAATGACCCAGAGCGAGATGGAAATGGAGGATCATGAACTGCAGGAGATTCTAGATAGAGAGCACCTAGATTTGGAAGGGTTCTTGAAATAGGGAACCATGGGAGGGTTAGATTCATTACCTCAAGAAGAGTTCTCTAGAGTACAACAGCTGTACTTATGGAAAACTCAGGCTAGTGGGGTGGAAAGGCAAGGTAACACGGCAAACCATGGCAAAGAAGGTGTGAAATCTATAAAAAACACACCAGGATTAGCACCTTGAGGCCCAGGAAAGAAAAGAGGCAGAAAAAAGCAGAATGAGCTGCTGATGGAGTGTGGAAAGCTAATGATAGATTTGGGTAAGATGAAAGACCTAACTAGTTACTCTTTCACTAATCTTTAATAATGAAGTTTACTTCTTGGAACATCAGGGGTCTAGGTAGTAAAAGGAAGCAAAGATTACTTAGTAACATAATGAAACAGGAAGCTCCAGATATTATATTTATCTAGGAAACTAAATGTTCTATTCAAAAAATTAAAGAACTTCATAGTAAATGGCTCAGTCGTTTTGAGTTTCTAGAAGTCAAGGCAGAAAATACAACAGGTGGCATTCTTACTCTTTGGAATCCCCTAAAGATTAGTATAATAGATGCTGAAGCTTCCAAAAATTATTTATCAGTGGTCATTCAACCTGTGGGGGATAGGGAGATCTATCTAGTAACGAATGTTTATGGCCCTCAGAGAATGGACGACAAATTGAGATTTCTAGATTCTCTTATGGATCTCAGAGAGAGATATGTTGGGATTCCATGGATTATGGGTGGGGACTTCAACATGATCAAATCACTATCGGAGAAAAAAGGGGGCACCAGAGCTCTAACCAAAGATGCCTTAGCTTTTCAATCTTTTATGGACACTATGAAGCTGGTTGACATTGATTCAAGTAATGGTCTCTTTACTTGGAATAATAGAAGAGGAGGATGGTCTCTGGTGGCCTCAAAGCTAGACAGATTTATTATATCAGAGGACCTTATACTCAATGATAATGGAATGGAAGCAAGGATTCTGCCCTTTGGAGGATCTGATCACTGGCCAATTCAACTAGAGATCAGGGGCATTGGTACTCCCAGGAATAGACCTTTTAGATTTGAGAATATCTGGCTCACCCATCTAGATTTTATCAACAACATTTCAAGTTGGTGGTCTGAAGATCTGCATATTCAGGGTACAAGCATGTTCCTTCTTCACAAAAGACTAAAACATATTAAGCTCAGGCTAAAAGAGTGGAACAAGAAAGAATTTGGCAATATTTTTGAAGGAAAAAAAGCTGTTGAAACCAAACTGCAGATACTCAACCAATCCCTTATCAAGGTTGGCTTTGATAAAGTCAGCAATGATAGAGCCACCAAACTTCAGCACGAGTGGGAGAACTTATGCAAACAAGAGGAAATATTTTGGAGACAAAAATCTAGAGTGCAATGGTTAAAGGAAGGGGAACGAAACACCAGATTTTTCCACAGGTCAACCTTGGCAAACCGAGCTCATAATAGAATCTCCTCGATTAAGGATGAGGAAGGGAAACTACTCAGTACCCATGAAGAAATAGAAGTTGTATTAGTTCAACACTTTAGTGGGATTGCAAAGGAAACCATTTCAAATAGAGAGCCTTTCATTAAGGATCTAACAAGACATATACCAAGACTAGTGTCCAGAGAGGATAATTTCAACCTCAATAGGCCAGTAACTGAAGAGGAATTTAGTGAAGTCCTCAAGGAAATGCAGAATGATAAAGCACCGGGTCCTGATGGTGCTAATGTGGATTTATTTAAGGCCTACTGGAATATTGTTAAACAAGATATTCTGAATGTAGTAGAAGATTCCAGGAGAAATAGAACTATTCTGAAGGCACTCAACACCTCCTTCATTTCACTGATCCCTAAACAGGATAATGCCCTAACTCCTGATAAGTTTAGACCCATAGCATTGTGCAATGTGGTTTACAAGATTATATCCAAGGTTGTAGCTAACAGACTCAAACCTCTTCTCCCCACTCTAGTTTCTGGGGAGCAATCTGGTTATGTGGAAGGTAGACAAATTCTCAATAACATCATTCAAGCACAGGAGGTGGTGCACTCACTGACTAGCAATAGGAAGGCTGGAATGATCATGCAGCTGGACCTAGCTAAAGCCTATGATAAGTTGAACTGGACCTATATCAGGAGGGTTCTTATTGCTTTTGGGTTTGATCATAATTGGGTTAGATGGGTCATGGCTTTGGTAACCTCTTCTAGTTTTTCAATTTTGGTAAATGTCTCTCTCTCCGAGATTTTATTCCCTCAAGAGGTATCAGGCAGGGAGATCCACTCTCTCCCTTTCTCTTTATACTCATGATGGAAGGACTTGGTAGATCGATTAAGCAGGCAAAAGCAGAAGGCAAAATCAAGGGTCTTCAACTTTCTGAGAATGGACAGACTTTGACTCATCAACAATTTGTGGATGATACCATGTTGCAGGGAGTTCCTACAGTCAAAGAGGCTTTGGCATACAAACAAATTCTAATTGACTTTGGTATGGCCATAGGTATGGAGGTTAATCTTTTCAAATCTAAAATCTTTTTCTTTATTACCAATATTTCTATTCAAAGGAATATCTCCAGAATTCTAGGCTTTCAAAGAGATTCTCTTCCTTTGAAATATTTGGGAGTCCCTCTTACTGCTAAACCTCTTCATAAGAGTATCTAGGAACTGGTGATTAATAAGATGCAAGATAAAATCAGGAATTGGACCATCAGATCTTTAAACTTGACTGGCAAGTTGGTGCTCACAAAGGCTATTCTCCAATCTATCCCAGTTTTCATGCTTTCAACACTCCCTGCACCAAAAGGAGTCTTACAACAATTCAGAACCATTCAAAGAGACTTCCTCTGGGGTAAGGGGGAAAAAAATGAAATGGGCCTTAGTTGCTTGGGAAAATATTTGCAAACCCAAAAATCAAGGAGGTCTGGGTTTGGATGATCCAGAGGTTCTAAGCAGGGCTTTAGGAGCTAAGTTATGGTGGAGATGGGTCAAAGAACCAAAGGCCCAGTGGGCTAGTATCTCGACACAAAAATATGCCAGCACTTGGGATAATAACGATCATATAAGGATGTCTAGAAATATAAAGGGCTCATATATCTGGAATAAGGCCTGGGAGAATAGAGGCTTAGTTCAAAAGAATAGCTTCTGGGAAATTAGAGAGGGGGATTTGGCACTTTTTTGGGAAGATAAATGGCAACAAGAACCAATACTGCTGAAAGAGGAATTTCTGGATCTCAAGAGAGAGACATACATCATAGGGTTATGACAGGTCAAAGATTTTTGGGACCAAAACAATAATGCAAGTAAATGGAGAAAGTGGAGGAACATGATTTACAGGGAAGATAACCCCTTGAAAACTAAAGCTGAGGCTCTCATGCAGATACTGGAACAAAGGAAGATTTTAGTGACAGGGGGGCATGACCAATTGAGGTGGGGCAACAATAATGAGGGTACCTTTAATCTTAAGGAGGAAAAACGCAAACTCCTTGAGATGGATTCTCTTGCTCCAGATAGAATATGGCAGAATCTGTGGAGGCATCAAGGTTGGATGAAGATTAAACTCTTCATGTGGCTTGTTTATCATAAGAGAATTCTGACTTGGGATAACATAAGGAAAAGGGGTGTTCTGGGGCCTTCCAGATGCCAGCTCTGTGAAGCCCAAGAAGAAACCATGGAACACCTCCTCAATAATTGTATCTTCACCTCTAGTTTGTGGGATTCTTTTGCCAACATCTTCCAAAAGAGCGACAGGGATAGAGGGTGTATCATCAACACCCTAACCAAGTGGAGGCGTAATTATTCAGATAATGAAATTCTTGGCTCAGCTTGGGCTCTTACGCCTAGCTTCATTATTTGGAATGTCTGGAAAGAAAAGGAATAAGAGAATTTTCAACAATGAAAGAAGATCCCTCCAATGTCTTTTGAAGCAGACCTTGACTCAACTTAAAGAGACGGTTGGCACCATAGTGTGAAATACCCCTAAAAATTCACCTTCAGAGGCAAACATGAGGATTCTGGGATAGTTGGGAATACAGGGGCTTATGTCGCAGGGCCTGAACAGAAAGGTTATGGTTATGGATTCTAAGCAGGAATTATGGCATCCTCCCCCTTTGGGCTTTCTGAAATATAACATAGATGGGGCTTCAAAAGGCAACCCGAGCAATGCTGGCTTTGGAGGGGTGTTAAGGGATGATATTGGTAATATCCTTTCCATCTTCCATGGACATTTAGGCAGAGCTACGAATAACATGGCACAATCCATGGCTATGGAGCAATGCTCAGAACTCCTGGTGCAGGATAACTGACATAATGTGATTATCGAAGTTGACTCTGAGTTAATTATCAACACAGTCAAAAAAATTAGTTGGGGCTTGAAGCCGGAGAAGGTTTCGAAACGCTGGAGATTGGTCTAGGTCTTTCAAAGGATCCAGCTCCACCTCACAGGCCTACGCACGGTTAGTTTTAACCATGTGCGAAGGCAAGCCAACAAACTTGCTGATTTACTGGCTAATCAAGGAGTGAAGTGTACAATGAACAGGGTTGCGATGGGTGGGCATAGGTTGGCTCAGGATAGTCTCATGGATTAGTGTGACTCCCAAGCAGATGACGATATGATGGCGTTCCACACCAAAACTATGGAAGCTCTGTCCAACAATTTGGTTTAATTATGAGGTGTAAGTTTTTCCTTTTCTCGTTTTTCTTACGTTGCTTAGAGGATTCTACTACCTGAGTAGTAGGTTGGAGGGAAGGGGTAGTACGTCGCTCAGGCTCACATACGGTTGCAAAGGAGAAAGTGGTAGCTGTCGGAATCTGGGATCTAATGGCGACCATTATATTCCCGATACATTGTCTAAGGACGCAAATCCGCTAGTTGAGTGGTTTCCGGTGTATCGGGGGCCTCTCGGGTGGGAAGTGGTTTTGAAAATTTGGGAGTGATCACACTCTTCGGGCTACACGTGGCAGAGGGGTTGTTTTGTTTTTCGCCCTTATCACACGTTAACCAGTAGTACTTTTGCTCGGTGCGATATGATCCTATGTCGTAGGATCAAGCCCGACGAATCTATGGCTATGATTCATCGAGCTTGTCAGTGGGGCCATAAGGTTAAAAGGTAGACTTCTAGGCGGCGCGATATTCACCTCTACCGTTGGATCAAGTTGGGAGGATCAACAGTCAGGAATCTGCGCGCTTTCTAGTGGATCCAAACTGTTATTTGGCGGGAGTCTTGGCTGAGCGCGGTCCTCCTCTGCCGTTGGTTGGAGCTAGGAGTTCTAATGGTGGAGATTAACGGCTTTCTCCCCCTTTCCGGATTTGATGGGTTGATTTTGTGGCCTTGGTACTTTTTTTTGTTTAGGGTGGTGCAGTTTTGTGGGTAAGGGTCAGAGTTTTCACACTTAACTCATGACCCTTGGTTTTCTAGAAAGTAGTTTTTGATTAAGATCCATGTTACCATGTGGATGGTTGTATTCTATGTAAATATTTTTTTGATTTAATGATAACGAAGGTACGACTCTTGCTTCAGCAAAAAAAAGATACAACTTTACTGTAGGAGGGAGTGGAACTCCCTCCTCCTAGCCCCTCCATTATTACTATCTCGCTCCTCCTGTTGTTCCCTATTCTAAACCCTAGCTCCTTCCCGTCCCAAGATCAACCAAGAAATATAATAATTCTCATATTTTATTGTTTAATGAGATTTTTTTTGCTAATTTAGATAGATATTTTTAAGTGTCAAAAAATGGTATTGACAAATACAATCCAACTTTTTGTGGTTGTTTTGAATCCACATTCAACCAACAATGAATATATCTATCTGTACATAATTTTATATTTTAAATTAACCTTTAGTTCATTAAGGAAAAACATTGTATTATCTTACCTCGTGTGTAATATAGAGTTAAAAAAGTATAATTTTATGAAACTACTTATTAATGTATTTAGCATATTAAGTTTAACAATTTTGTATTTTTTAATCTTTTAAATTTTTAGTTATTTTATTAATTTTAAATATTTTACACTTCAACCCTTCATTAATTGCAATGACAAATTATATTTTTTCATTAATTATAATATGTAATGTATTTTTTAATATATTTAAAAATAAAAAATTAATTTATTATTTGTACATATTTTATATATTATATTATTACTTTTAATCAAATTAAATAATTAAAATTTATATTTTATTTATTAATTTTAATTAAAATGAATATTTGTAAAATAATACAATATTTTTTATTTTATATATATATGTGTGTGTCATTATTCATATATATTTTTGACCGATTCATATATTTATTCAATGAGCATACATTACAACCATCACATGTATGTACTATTTATGTGGAAATTAGTGTATAATAATTTATATATTTATTTTAGAAAAGCTAAAATGTATCCATAGATAGTCATTACTAGCGAGTTGTATGCTATTTGGGAAACAAAACCAATAGCATAAGTTCAAAATTTTACAATTGAGTATTCTATAGTCTATCAAATTATCTCTCAAAATGGAAATAAGACCAGAAAATAAAATAAACATGAGTTGATAGAGATGAAAAACACTACATTATGACCACTCTTCTTGAAAGATTTGGCTGGCTTGATCATCATTTAGTTAGGGAGTCCACCGAAGTTGGTGGTTGGAGCCTCCTCTTATCGTTCAAAGAGGAGAAGTGTGTCAATTAATTTTTCCATGTAGATGGTTCTTTCCTACTAAGAGTATGCTCTGTCAATAACAACTCTTCCCATAAGTTTTTTAGTATGTTAGTAACTGGTAGAGTAGTATGCTCTGGTAGAGTAGTTTCCCACGTCAAGTATCCATTCACTAGTTTCATATCTTTTTATACATTAACTATGAATTATTTTATCTTTGTAATTGCTACACCTAACTGCAATAGACATAGACCTAATAGAAAGGTTGAACTAATGGGTGTTGATGGCCTTTTGACTATTTTTCTGATGGCTTGGAAAAGTAAGAAGAATGGTCTTATTGTGGGGCTAATATTCCTTCATTTCTTTGGATTGCACTAAAAATCTGATTTGTTTGATTGAAATCAGTGTCATTTGTTTTAACTTAATTGAAATGGGTTTCCATTTATTTGGATAACATTCAAATGGTTTTCCCTCCACTAAGATGGGTTTCATTTGTTCTTTCAAATTGTTGCAACAAATTGCAGCTCAACACACATTATATGGGATGATCACCACACTTCATCTCAAAATTGAAACTAAAAGTTACAGAGTTAGAACTACTATTAATTTATGTCAAGACTAATCTGTTGGTTGGTTGGTTGAGAATTGAAGGTTGGAGTGGAATACTTTATAATTTAAATATTCAATTAAATTGCATTACATGTCACATCTTCTTTCATCAACACTACTCTTCCTTGTGCTACTTCCTTACAATGTTTCCTTTGCAAATCTATAATTGTTAAGTAGATGCTTAGTCGTTTCTATGTTTTTCCGGTAGATGCTACATCTAGCTAGATCTTTAAAACCCCTTTTTGGAGATTGTCCTGAGTTAAGATTTTGTTTTGCATGAGCAGCTAGAGGAAGAGGATCACCTTTGGCGAAAGTTTGGAGTCCCATAGCGTTTTCCATTTACTTTTGTTTGGGTGTTCTTTTATGCCAACTATTAATCTGTAAGCCTCATTTAAGCTAAATATCCTTTAGGCCACTATCTCCATTTAAGGATATCTTTCCTAGATTGGATTTTAATTCTTCTTCTTTCCCTTTCATTTGTGATGACTTCTTGTGTTTCTAAGCTTATGCTCACTGTCCAATGCATGCTTTTTTGCCACTGCTTCCATTTTTGTTGAGATTGAGGTTACGTCCAATACTATTGGACCAATATTATACCTTATGATATCAAACAAGTTTTTAGCTCATTTAACTCTCTATTTTTCTAATTTGGGCCCATTGCTGCTAGGAATCCTCTCAAAAGAGGGCTAAATTTATGTTCTAATTTTTACGCTGAATTTAAGAGATGAAATCCATTAGCTCCACTCCCATCCAAATTAGTAGACTATCATCTCTTCCTAGCATGCATTTTTTCTTCCATTCAACACTTTCATAATTCAAGGGTTCATTAGGAAAGTGCAACCATCTATTTTTCATATTGTGTTTAGCTATAGTTCATGCACTCTTTCTTACATTTATGTTGTTGATTGGAGATATTATAAAAAATGGAACATGTTGTTGGTAGTTGTCTCATTCTTGCTTCATGTAGATTATTATGTTTGGCAATAAGAAGCCAAAACGCCATTTATTTAAGTTAACTTTATAATGCTTCCCATTTTGACCCATGAGAAAAGATGTTGATGCACAATTATCATCATAAGTAACCTACGTAAACAACTGTAGGGGTTTAATGGCCTTGAAATTCATTTCAGGTAGAAAAAAAATAAGGGCTTTTGGTTGTATCATGTGAATTCTAGGCTTCCACTAAAGTTTTCTATTTGTTGTTTATGATGAATAGAGGATATTTTTGCTCTAAATTATCACTAAGATTGTACAACATTGAAATGTCATTTAATTAGATAATATTTCATATTGCAGTATCGAAGGTTGTTACAGAAAAAGACATATCAGAGTTAATGGGGCTTCTGTAGAGGGAAGGTGATATTGCTAAGATCATAAGAGAATTCAAAGATAGATTCCTTGATACATCCAAACATTTTATGGATCTTGTTCTCTGGTAGATTTTACTTGCATGTGTGTTACACTAAAAAATGTCACCTTGACTACTTACAGTTAGTATGGCTCAAATCAACAGTCATGCTACCCTCTTAGGCAAGTCTCATGCCTCTGTTATCCATCTCAAACTCAAAGAAGAGAGAAAGTCTTGTAAAAATCATGTTTATCTCTGGGGTCGCAGGTTCTCTCTAGCCTTACCTGCGGGGACGCTGGTCATGTTCACAAAATCTGCGTCCATGGACGCTCTGTATATTAAGGGACAGGTGCGTCCCTCTGTAAAAGGCAAAATGCGCAAGTTTTATCTTAAAAAAGTTACTTGTGGTTACTTCTAGAACATTCTAGAGGTCGGTTTGATGAAATGGATGCGCCTCCAGTTGGTTCATGTATCTCTATTAAGGGGAATCTTATCCCATCAATAAGGGAGCTATCCCACCCAAAGAGGGGGATGATCCCATTGATAGTGGACCAGAATAACCTCTTTACAGCACTATAAATAAAGGCATTGAGCCAGGAGGAAAGGAGGTTGGAGCTATACATTTTCTTTGGGTAAATGCTGCAGGATTTAGGTCTTCCATTAGAGCCTTTGTGAGGAGAGATTGTCTTCACTTGATTCTACTTGGGAGAGGGTGAGCTTTGTCAAAGTAGAGGAAAACCCTTGATGGACCCTGGGAGGAACTTGCACAACACCAAGGCCAGGTTGTAAGAGTTTCTTTGTTTCGTTATTAATACAAACTGGTTTATTTTTCTCAATAGCTTATGTTAATGAGTTATTTCATGTGTTCCTTGGTCTGCATGTTGAATATATGTTTTATTATATGAAATGCAAGTGCTTGGTAATTGTTTGATTGTTTGTGGTTGCAGGAATTGACTTGAAGGAGGAGCTCATCCGGATCGTCAAGAACGGACTTCAACAATAGCGTTTTGGAATAAGGTAAGCCTAAACACTTGTAGTTTTCATGTTGTAAAAGGTGTATTTAGAGAAAGATCACTCCATTTTGTCTTGTTTGTCATTAGAATGTCTTAGACTTCTAGGAAGGTCAGTCGTGTCCGCACCCCTGACAGATTCCGTGTGACAAATTGGCGACTCCGCTGGGGAATCCATTAATGAGAGAGTCTTTTCCTTTATATGAACTTTGCTTTGAGAAAATCATTTTTATTTTCTGGTTTTTGACTGTGAGAATTAGTATTTGGGTGGCTTAGCTTTAGATTTAGTTGGCTTTAGGTTTTCTTCCTTTTTCCAGAAGGACGCAGTCTATGTGTGTTGCACAGTGCGTCCTTGGACGCGCTGTTGTCGACTGCACAGTGCGGGGCCGCACCTGTGACAACGGGTGGCCTGCGTCTTCCTGTAAAAGTTAAGAAAATTCCATTTTTGCCTTAAATTACTTTTAGATTTTGTTTTTTCTTAGTGTTTTCTGCCCAGATCCTTTAGTACCCTGTCAAGAATTCTTACCTGAACTGGTTTTGTGAGCTTTGAGTGTTTTAGTGGTTTTCAACGAAGTTTAGACCTAGGGTTTGATTTTTGGAAAGGCTTTGTAGTAACTTTGAGCTTAGAAAGTTGTTCCAGCCTTAGATATCTCTGGTTAGTCAACCTTCTTAGAAGTTGAGCCTGTCGTAAAGTCTCCTTGTTTGAGCAACTTGTCATTTGAGTTGTTTTGGGTCAAATTTCGTTTTGCTTGTTTTTAAAGTATTGATTTCCATTTTTAAAAAGGACAAAAAGATTAGAATTTTGTTTTGACTAGTTTTTGGTTCTGCAATAAGCTAGTCCTTGATTTGATTGTGATCAAGTAAAACACCTTAGAAATAATCATTGTTAGTTTTGACCTCGTTAAGATTGCTTAGAGTAAATTTGCTTTAGTTTGCTTATGAGTGCATTTTCATAGATTTTAAGAGTTGTTAAGATTGATTTATTTTTGGTTACATTAGATTTATTTGCTTTATTAAAAGAAAAATACAAAAACATCTTCTTAAAAAGTCTTGTTTCAAGTAGCTTTTTGTTTTCAAAAGAAGAAAAGAGTTTTTTCGTGCATGTAAAGAGAAGTTATGTTTTTATGCTTGGAAAAGAAAAACGAATTGTTTCTTTGATTGTCTTCAATTAAGAAGTTGCTTTTATAAAGATTGCATTCTCTCAACTTTTTAGTTAAGCAATTCATCGAAAAAGTAAAGTAGTGGATAAATCATTTTAGGTGCATTTTGTAGTGGTTTCGAGTCGAGTCAACACACCACTAGTTTCACTTCCATCACCTTTTGACTTAAGAAACAACCTTAAAAGTAACGCTTAAATTAAAATCAATCTAGTAATCTTTATTTTTCTAGGGCTCTGAAGCACCAACATAGCTTAGGCTAGGGTCTTGGAGTAGGTGAGTACTTAACTCTCCAAGACTACAAAACCAAACAGATAGTCTATCTTGAGTAGAACAAATCCAATTGTTTCAGTTACATTCTGGGAAAGCTCCTCTTAAAGGAGAAACACGAGCTCGTGTCCGAACCAGTGAGGGGATCATTCCTCCCTCGTTGGGAACGACGCCAGACAGTACGTATTACAAACGGTAAACCTCGGATTAACCATTGTCGAGGAGCCAGGGGTCACTTATCGGTAAACCTTGGATTGTTGTCAAGGAGCCGGTAAGGGGATTGGAGCTTGCTACTCTGCCCTTGCGTGCTGTCGGAGTTTAGACTGTTCCCCCAGGTGTAATTGTTGTGATTGGTAACCTTAGTGGCCATAATATCTAGGATTCTACCCAAGGTGACGGTGGAGGGAAGGTCCCACTGTACCTGGAGCAGACGTCGGTTATACTCACTTGGATTTTCTGGGGGGTTCGCTTCACTTCGAGACGGTTAAAGTGGAGGAACTTGGTCCAGTCTATTCATTAAGCAGGTTGCCGGGGTAACTGTTCCACCCACTATTTCTGTACTGAATCCTGCGAGGTTGGGCCTAATCACCAACTAGCGCTTTTGGTCCGGAAGACTACTGTTTGTGTGTGGTTTGACGCTCTAGATTATTTAGGCGTGTGCTTCAAATTTGATTGGTTCTTTAGAAGACTTTAGGTGGTTTGATTTGAAATTTTTTACTTTGTTTTCGTGTGTTGTAGTTAAAATCTTTAATTGTGGCGGAATTACCGAGAAGGTCCCGTCGTATTGCGGGCCAGTCTCCTGAAGTTGTATCTGTGGCCGAATTGTTGAGAAGATCCCGTGAACTTAGGGGTTCACCTCCTCGAGACGACCCCAGTTATTTAGAGGGTTTAAAGGTCCTTGTAACTCCTCCTAGTGGCAGTAGAGTAGGTTCACCTGAAGAAGGAGAATCTTCTTTGGTAGTCCATCCAGATTACCAAAGATTAGAAACAGGTTACAATCCCGAAGCTGTTACAGTTTCCGAGCTTGCTGGTAGTTTTTCATCTGCCAGTGAAACAGGCGAAGAACCTGAAATTTCAGAACCTGTTACTCCAACTCCTAGTGTTCCTGATTCACCAAGAATAGAAAGAATTATCACCGAAAATCTTCCTGTTGGGTTAATTGCTATAGAAGAACTTGTTCCAGAGGAAGAAATAGGCGTTTCTGATTCTGAAGATCTAATTACCCTTGATCTAAGGGAGCGTGAATCCATCTTTTACAGTCCTCCTAGAAGTGAATCTTGGTACCTTGCATTAACCAATTTTTTAGACAACTCAGTAGGTTTTTCTACACCTCGTACTCCGGTTCCACCTAGAGGAATTCATTCTCCTGTAAATATGTCTGGTCAGTCATCTGTGTTTTCACAAAGTCCTGAATCATTTTTACATGGCGGTCCTTCTGTTCCTACTGGGTATCAATCACTTTCTGGTACCTTTGCGGGAGCATCTCCTCAACCTGTTGATCATGGGTTATTAGTTGGAAACAGTGGTAATGTACCATTGAGTATAGGTGACGTTTATATGATGTCAGGTTCAACTCCCATTAACCAACCTCAAGGTGGCCAATTACCGCCTGGGGGGCAACCTTCGTTAATGCCTGGGGGGCAACCTCAAGGTACTTCATTTGTGACTGGGGGCAACCCCAAGGGTATCAACCCCAGCCTCAATATGTACCCCAAAGTCAACCTCAGTATCAGTATCAACCTCAAGGATGGCAACCTCAAGGATGGCAACCCCAAGGGTATCAACCCCAAGGGTATCAACCTCAAGGATACCAACCTCAAGGTCAAGGTCAACCCCAGTATTCGTATTTACCTCAAGGTTATCAACCTACGGGTCAATACCCTGGTCAAGGTTATCAACCACCTCAAGGGCAATCATATGGGACTGCACCTTACAGTTATCAACCCTATCCTCAATACGGCTATGGATCTCAGTATCCTCAACCTGTTACGAGTCAATACCCTGGAATGTTAACATGGGATCCGTCACAGGGTCAACAGATGTCGCAACCAAGTATACAGTCGGTACCTCAAGCAGGACAACCTGCAGTTCCTGGTCCACCCCAGCAACCGCAACCTGTCCAGTCAAGTGTTCAGACCCCTGTAACT
Source organism: Pinus tabuliformis (assembly GCA_031772625.1). Taxonomy (NCBI): domain Eukaryota; kingdom Viridiplantae; phylum Streptophyta; class Pinopsida; order Pinales; family Pinaceae; genus Pinus; species Pinus tabuliformis. The sequence continues at coordinate 436,152,828 of CM062808.1, read as the reverse complement.
TCTGTAGTTACTCAGCCGCCAATTGCACCTAGTACTCCACCTCACACGGCTGCAGCAACTACCGCTTCATCTACCATGCTTACTTCTGGAGTATCGGCAGCTCCGGTTTCTACTGTCCCTGTAACCACTCCTCAGACATCTGTACCGTTGTCTGGACCCACGGTTCAAACCACAGTCCAGATGCCTGCAGGCCAACCTGGTACAAGTACGGTTGTTACTACTCAACCTCAATTTGTTCAACCTCCGTACCAGGGACAGTATCAACCTGGGCAAGCTGCCCAACAACCGGTTTACCAGTATCAACCGTATCCTGGGTACAATTATCAACCACCTCAACAACCCCAGTACGGTCCGGTTAATCCTGGTTTTCCAGGAGGATATAATATCCCCAATGCGAATCCTGTTCCTAGTTATCCTGGATATCCTCCTCCTGGGGCTGGTATTGTGACTCAGAGTTTCAGAGATCCTAACCGGCAGTTACCATTTATTGCAACTTTAGATTTACCCGACTTGACGCGCCTAACGAACGATCCAATTCAATATCTTCCGTTCTGGCCGCCAATGCCAAATAAGTTGCCCAGCGATATACCCAAGTTCGAAGGTAAGTCTGGAGAGGATCCGTCTAATCACGTGATGACTTACCACCTCTGGTGTGCATCAAATTCCATCTCAGATGATTCTATCCGCTTACGTCTTTTCCAGCGTACACTCATTGGTCTCGCAGCCAAGTGGTACATTGAGTTACCACGGGCTTCTTTTTACAACTTTAGCCAGTTAGCTACTTCATTCTTAACTCATTTTCAGTTACCAGTCAGATACGATAATGGTACAGAATTATTAACTTCGCTAAAACAATCGACATCCACGTACATTTCTGATCACATCCATGAGTGGAGACGTCGAAGGAGATTAGTGAAAGTTTTTATCCCGGACCAAATCTTAGCTGAATGGTTTGTAAAATCATTATTACCAAGAATTACTGAAGATGTAGCTAAGGCCGGCGTAGTTACTGAGGAGCAAGTCATTGCTCAGGCACAATACCTTGACTTAGTTTACACTCAGTCGGGTACGTTACACGAGAAAATTCCGGATCTTCCAAATCAAAACAAATCGCTGCTGCTCCTTCGGGATCTCATGCCACTGATGGTATGATCGGTATCGTGACTACGAAGAGTAAGAAGAAGTCTTCCAAGACCTCCAATACTCCAATTATCACTTTGCCTGATTCTCCGACAGGAGAGTCTTCTCCTCCTGAACTTACCGCCGACATTCACGCTGTAGAGTCATCTACGGCCAAATCCAAAAACGGTGGTAAAAAGAAAGGAAAGAAGAAGGCTAAAGCAGACAAGGCTCCAAAGGAGAAAACGGAAAAGTCGGAAACCAATGACGAAAAGCGCAAACCTCGTTATCCTTGTCTTATTTGTGAAGAAGATCATTTTACGAGAGACTGCCCTCATCGGGCCGAGGTAGTGAAAATAGTCAAAGGTTCTCCGACTCCTGCTGTGTTAAAGAATCCATTTCCCGAGCAGGAAAATAAGATGATAGGTTCTTCTTCGAATGCCAGTGAAGAACCCATTTTGATGATGTCTCATGTCAGGATTGCGACTCGATCGCAAGATTATGGTAGTAAGGCTCCTGTTGATGGTAAAGAAGCAGAATCTTCTCACTCTAACCCATCAACCTCAACTCCTGGTTCCGATCCACTACAGATCGAAAAACCTAACCCAGACTTAGTGATTAAGCCGCCCGCCAAGGGTGTACTTCGAAGGTCTGCTTTCAATCCACATGCGAGAGCAGCCCAGAATTACAACATTGTTGAAGACTTAGCTGTTTCACCTTCAGCAATGTCGGCACTCGAAGTGCTGCAATCATGTCCAGCGCAACGAAAATTGCTTTTGTCGGCTATTGGAGCTGTCGATGTTCAGGACCCGAACCTAATGATCTTTGATCTAGAAAGTAGTACACCGCGTCTCCCCCATCAAATGGCTTTCCAAATTCCAGTGATAGTCAAAAACAGGCCTATTCATCGGACTGTGATTGATGAGGGAGCTTCTACGTGTATTATGTCGATTCAATGTTGGAGATCGCTTGGTTCTCCTTCGTTGAACCAATCCCCCACCATCCTTAAGGCCTTTGATGGCCGTGGGTTCCGTCCGTTTGGTATTCTACAAGAATTGCCTATAGGGGTCGAAGGTAAAACCGTTAGTCTGGATGTGGAAGTGGTTGATGCCCCTCTAGACTACAACCTTCTTTTGGGTCGAAGTTGGTCATATGCTATGACAGCGGTCGTTTCATCGGTCTTCAGAGTCATTAAGTTTCCACATAACGGTAAGATCGTGACTATTGATCAGCTGACATACTTTTCATCCGACCCAACCTCTTCAGAAACTATCCAGCATGTTGGTAAAACGACAATCCCTTATAGGGACATTGGTGTAGGTTTAGTTAAGGATTCCGGTTTACTGGGAACTTTTCCTCTCCCTCCACTCAATGCAGACCCTTCGTTGCAACAATTCATATGATCACGTCAGAAAACATTATTTATGATGATCCTTGGTATGTTCCCTCTGACTCTGAGCTAGACTCACTCGGTGATGTTATGCCGTTGAGTCCGTATGAGATTGCTTATGAAGCTCTTATGTCTTTTACCGACTTTCATTCAACCGACCAAATGAATGTGGTCAGTGAAGAGTCACTTTTCACCTCACCCTTAGAACGGATAACGTTTCCCGAAGAAGTGTCATCTGACGAACAACTTCGCGAAATCCTAAGTGTAGATGATCTACCATGGGAAGATCTCCATCACAGATCTTCGTTTTTACCTAAGGATGATGCATTTGAAAATGATTTTTCATCTATCTTTACCGCTGAATATGTCAAAGACGCTCAGGATCCAACGAAACATTCTGATTCAGAGCTGAATTTAGGGAATATTTCTCGTACTATTCCCATTGATATTTCAGTGAAGCCCGGAATCGAGGAGAACATTCATATAGGTGCCGCATGTACTGAAGAAGAAATCCAAACTTACAAGGCCCTATTCCAAGAATTCCGCGACGTGTTTGCCTGGTCCTACGAAGAAATGCCAGGAATCGATCCTGCCATTGTTGTTCATGAAATCAAAACCTACCCGGATGCTAAACCCATTCGGCAACGGTTGCGTCAGATTCACCCTCGAAAAGCAGCTGCAATCAAAGCCGAAGTCGAAAAGCTGTTGAAAGCAGGTTTCATTTATCCGATCCCGTTAACGGATTGGGTATCGAATATTGTTCCCGTCAATAAAAAACAAGGAACAATAAGAATCTGTATCGATTATAGGGATATCAATCGAGCTTGTCCAAAAGACAACTATCCTACGCCTTATATCGATCAAATTATTGATGATTGTGCCGGAAGTGAGATGTTTTCCTTCATGGATGGTTTCTCAGGTTATAATCAAATCAATATTCTACCTGCCGATCAACCAAAAACGGCATTCATTTGTCCATGGGGGACATTTGCTTATTGCAAATTACCTTTTGGCCTTAAGAATGCCGGTGCTACTTTTCAACGGGCCATGTCTTATGCATTTCATGACATCAAGCACATTGTGCAACCCTATCTCGATGATTTGCCTGCTCATTCTTTACAACGAGCTGATCACCTTGTCCACCTACGAGCAATCTTTATGAGGTGTAGGCATTATCGAATTCGGTTGAATCCCCACAAGTGTGTTTTCTGTATAGAAACAGGTCGATTGCTGGGATTTGTTGTTTCCAAAACCGGCATTCGCGTCGATCCCTCGAAAGTCGAGGCTATCATCCAATTGCCTCCTCCTTCGAGTTTGCGCCAACTCCAAAGTTTGCAAGGGAAAGCGAACTTTTTACGCCGATTCATCCCTAACTACGCCGAGGTCACTAAAGGTTTTACACGGTTGTTGAAACAGAACGTACAATTCTTTTGGGACGAGATTGCTCAACAATCTTTTGATGCACTAAAACACGCGTTGACCCATGCACCGTTATTGCATCCTCCCAACTACAACCAGGACTACTTCTTATACCTCGCAGCTTCGCATTCCACCATTGGAATGGTGTTAGTTCAAGAAGATGAATTCAACGCAGAGCATGTGATATATTACCTTAGCAGAACCTTAAATCCAACTGAGTTAAAATATTCACATGTGGAGAAATTGGCCCTGGCAGCCGTTCAAGCTGTCCAGCGTTTTCGTCACTACATTCTTCTCCGCAAAACTACTGTTATTTCGGATTGCAACCCTATGATTTATATCTTGACAAAACAACTGCTAGGGGGCAAGTACTCTAAATGGATCGTCATCCTGCAAGAGTTCGACTTGGAGTTCGAGAAGTCCAAGTCTAAGAAATCTCTAGTCTTCGCGGAATTGATGTGTGATTTCCCGAGTGCTGACACAGAGACTGTGGCAGAGGAGTCCATTGCGGACGAATCTTTGTTTCTTATTAGCACTGTAGATCCGTGGTATGGGGATATAATCATCTATCTCCAAACCCAAACCTTTCGGCCTGAAGCTTCCAAGGAAAACCGTCGAAAAATTCGGTTTCAATCCCAGCAATACAGAATTATTGGAGATACACTTTATCGCCTGGGGGCAGACTTAGTTTTTCGACGTTGTTTAACTCACGATGAGGCTGAGAGAGTTTTGAATGATTGTCACTCTGGAGCATGTGGCGGTCATATGTCTGGGTATGCCACAGCTCAGAAGGTGTTGCGCGCTGGCTATTTCTGGCCGTCTATGTTTAAAGATTGTATCCTTGCCGTCAGAAAATGCCACAACTGTCAAGTTTTTGATCGCAAGATGCGCGCTCCACCTGCTCCTCTCCACCCTATAATTGCCGCTGGTCCATTCGCCAAATGGGGCATTGACTTTATTACTTGTAACCCTCACTCGGCCGGGGGGCATGCGTATATCATCCTTGCGGTTGATTATTTTACTAAGTGGGCCGAGGCGATGCCTACATTCGACGCAAGCGGCAAGACAGCTGCACTTTTCGTATTCAATCATATCATAACTAGGTTTGGTGTCCCACAAGCAATCATTACGGACCATGGAAGCCATTTTCGAAATGTCATGATGACTGAGCTTACAAGCCAGCTTGGTTTGCGCCACGATAGCTCTACACCTTATTATCCGCAAGCCAACGGTTTGGTTGAGTCAATCAACAAAGTTCTAGTCGTCATGATTCGACGGATCATTGGTATCCATCGAACGAATTGGCATAACATGTTATTTTCGGCGCTATGGGCATATCGAACTTCAGTGAAAAATTCAACAGGTTTCACCCCTTTTCAGCTAGTTTATGGCTTAGAAGCTGTGTTACCTATTGAGTGCGAAATCCCATCACTTCAAATGGCTGTCGAATTACTTCCAGCTACTTCCGAAGAGGAGAAACGGTTGTTATACTTGGCTAAATTAGATGAGACTCGACGTGACGCTACTTTAGCCATCGAGACTCACGCGAAACGAATGAAAGCCCAGTACGATAAAAATGTAACTCCTCGAAGTTTTTCAGAAGGAGACCTAGTACTATTATATGATCAAGCAAACGATAAGCTAGGTGCTGGAAAATTCGTTCCCATGTGGCATGGGCCCTACATTGTAAAGCGAAAGCTAGCAAAAGGGGCTTATGAGTTAGTTGATTTTGATGGGGACTCTTTGGGCAAACCCAGAAATGGACTTTACCTAAAGAGGTATTATGCTTAAAATGATGGATGGAGAAATTTTTAGATAGGTTAGATTTCTTTTCTAGCTAGCAAGTGTGTTAGTTTAGTCAGTGTGCTTAGCTTAGCGAGTGTGGTTTTTCGTCATTATTTTGGCTCATCTTGGTTTTACTCTTGATATTGTAGATGTCGACGCCTCTCCAAACATACATTGGATTTGCTGATGGTGCTTGTCGTAGTACACGGAATATCTCTTCCGCAGCTTGGGTTATCTATTCGCCCTCTGACGAGTTAGTTTCTATGCATGGGGTAAGCCTCGGTCAAACAACGAATAACATTGCAGAATACAGTGCAGTGGTTGAATTATTATCCGAATCTATTTCATTTGGAATTCGACGTTTGATTGTGAGGTTAGATTCTGAACTTGTTGTATTACAGCTTAATAGAGTTTATGCCATTAGAAATCCTGTGTTATTAAGGTTGTTTTTGAGAGTGCGTCTCTTGGAACGTGAATTTGATTACATTGAATATCAACATATTCCAAGGTCTTTGAATACATTAGCAGATGCAATTGCTTCTCGAGTGTTGGACAGACATTTATAATAATCATGCAAGTAAATTTAAAAGACATTTCATCATACATGTTAAACAAGATAAGCCGGTAATAGTGATATATAGATATAGATAGAAGTGTGTCCAAAAATATATACATCGTCTTCGATCATAGGTTTAACACACCTTATGATCGGCAAAATGATAGTACAAAAAGTCAAAAATGTCACATGTGACTACAAAAGTGACTAGTCAATCACTGGTGGTGCTCTCTGTACGACACCACTGCGCGCGCTACCTTACGCAAAAATCTCCTAAACGGTCCAGGGACCGCAACTACGAAGCGCTGAAGCCTCATAGGAATATCGTCCATAGCAGTCTCAGGTATATCTGCCGTGAGACGCTCTAGATCATGCTCCAAATCAGCTAGTACTTCCGCAGCCGCGTCCTGTGGGGCCGGTGCCGGTGCAGCTGGATGTCGTCTGTCGTAAGGCCGGAGATTGGCTGGACGCTGTGGTCCAACATCTGCATTTTTAAAATTTTACTGTTACTTTGAGACGATATATATGAAAAATAAAAAAATACATAATTAGAAAACTTGTGAAAATGAAAGTACCTCTGTCATCCCATTGTTCTCCCTGTGGAAGAACCATGTCCGGATCACCTCTGAAATCCATTCCGGCATATGGAAAGTCTTGTATCACAAAAAGCTGGCCCTCTAGCCAGTCGAAGTAACTGTCTGAGAATCGAACCACTGCAGCACCCTCGTCAGGATGCCGGGCCATCACCGCAACCCATCGAATAAGCTTTGGCTCCCGAGGACCCAAGTCATCAACAGTGAGTTGCTGAGGGATCAGCATAGGAACTCTCTCCAAGGCAAAGCTCACGACTAGAGGCCCATATCCAAAAGTCTTTAGTCGTCCGTTCTTTGCCTTGGTTAGTTGGCTCTTCATATGAGCCGACACAGCTTCGCACCAGTTGAAGATGGTGCCTTGGTAACAGTCAACTGCCATCCGCATTTGGGACCCGGAGGCAATGTGCAAGGCGGCCGCGCCACAAATCCTGGTGACCGTAAATGCAATAACTCTAAGTTCCGCCAGAGCGATGTGCTTTATCTCTACGCCTTTTTTATGGTGAGTCCCTGGTCTGCACCACTCCTCGCGGAGATCATCAAGGGATTGGCCACCCGGCCTGGTCCCCGCAAGGTTGAGTTGCTCACCTCTATTTGGCAAGCCAGTAAGAAAGTATACATCCGAGGGCTCTATCTCGAGCTGGTGCCCTCCAATGTAAAAACATTGATCCTGAACGTTCCATCGCTCAACCAGCCATTCCAAAAATCTTACCTGGCCCCTCATGCCCGGTATGGTCCAATATTTGTACAATCCACATGTTCTTAAGGCATCCAGAGAGGGTTGGTGGTTAATCGCAGCTTCATCGTCCTCTACGTGCTCTCTCTCTCTCCAGTCTAACATGTTTAAGATCCTGCACATCAAAAGAGTCAATTAGAAATTAATTTGAGCAATTTTGGTGGTTTTTTGAGAGAGTTGGGGTTTTAAATGCGCCCTTTGCGGAAGACGCACCCCGGCTTTGTAGCACAGGGCGTCCGGACGCAGCTCGCCTGAAGGCGGCCTGCGTCCCCCGACCTTTTTCCCGTGTGAGAAAAAGTCGGGGGACGCAGGTCACCCGAAGGGCACCTGCGTCCGCCGAGGGGCGCATTTTGAACCCAAAACCCCCCCAAAAAATGAAACAGAGACCAAAAACAAAAATCTAAACGGATAAAAATGAAGAGTGGGATGTGTAAAATACCTCGGTGAAGCGGCGTTCGATTCCGACGGTCAGATTTTCCGCAGCAACCACGGGAAGTTTCTTGTCAAAAGCTCCTTTTTCAACCTCAACAGTGAAACGGTAAAAATGACATGGTAAAAGGTCTTCTTATAGGTTTTTTGGATGAATTAGTTCATTTTTTACCATGAAAAGATGTTTTCAAATGTATTTTTGCCTATTTTAAACAGGTATGAGTAATGTGTCGCTTTTGTGCAGGACAACGGGATGTCGAGGGAAATTGTAATTTTTCACAAACAAAATTTCAGAGTCATCTTTTAAGCCCTTTTCTGACTCCTAAAACATGAAAAGATCGCCGAGTGTTTCTTTTTCACTCGTTAAAACGGAATTAAAAGACGGTCCCCTTTTAGCTCTTTTCTGACCGCAAAATCAGGAAAAGATTGCCGGGTTTTTGTCGTTTCAAACTCGAGAAGGAACTAAAACGACGTGTCCTTGATCGCTTTTTACTTTTCAGATTAACGACACTATTACGAAAGTACTCCTTGGTCGCAAGATCAAGCGGTTCCCCCAGGTATTATTTTATACTTTTTCGGGCTTGAGGGACACAAACATACGAAAAAGTTCAACGTGGAGTTTCCTTAAGTTTTTCAGACTCTCTAAAAATGAAAAACGCCGAGTTTCTCCTATACTGGGCTCGTTAAACTTTTACAGTAAAGGACCTGTTCAATTACAAACAGGAACGAACCACTCCTTCCTAGGGTTCGAATTTAAACTAGGTTGGACTCATCCGAAGGATGAGCTTATAATCAAGCATATGTTATCCTCCTCAAGCTTGTTAAAAATAAAGAGGTACTTGCCAGAAATGGTGGGGGAAAAAAGAGAAGAATGAACCTATTTGTCACCTTTTGCCTCAGAAGAAACTTTATTACCGCTCTTGAACACGACACTTTTCATTCACCTGGGTTGGGAAATCTTCTACCTCACAGTTGACCAAGTCACTTTGAAAGTCTTTAACCGGGTTTCGGGGATTAACTTTGAGTTATTCGTCACCAAGCCATCTGTTGTGTCGTTATGTGTTCAAGAGGTCTGCAAGCAAAAAACTTTCATCTGCAAAATACTTGTCATCCATTTAACCATCCCTGAGTCAGTCCTTACAGCAACATTTCTTCAACTTGAACAATGATTTCGTGTTGCGGGCTTGCCTGCAACGGGTCGCTTTCTATCGACATCGACACATTATCTAGAAAGATGACTTAGGAATCGACAGTACCTTGAAGTCTGCATGCATCAATGGCAGGTTTCTCGCCTTTGACGTCAGTTTACATCATTGACTTTCGATCAAAGGATTCCGTGAAGTGTTCGACATCAAAACATCTATTCACATTTCACGGGTTGTGCTTGGTACTTTGAGGACCATTGACATTACTGGTGGTTTCTCTCACGCTTGTTAACAGTTTACATCATTGACTGGTAATCAAGTGGTTTCTACCATGTTCGACATCGAATCATTTTATCACATGGCTAGAATCGTACCAATTCGGGAAGTAGAAGTGAAGACCCTGGATCTAGTTTCTACCATCCAGGCTGCGAGGAGTTTTGTATTCATTGTCTATGAAGACTAATCATAAACAGATGGTTGCGTCCATACTGTGTCTACAAAAGTCTATAAAAATGATGTACTGCAAGATCATTCCTGTACCAGAATAGTTAGTCCATTAGTTAAAGTTTTGAATCTGAGTATGGGAATGCCTACCTCAGTGATGATATAATCTTATCCATGTATTTTGTGTTGAAAATTGCAGGTTCCAACCAGGCCATCCACAAGGCAATCCTTGAAATGATAAAGCGCTTCACCCTTCCTAGAATTACAAAACCCTATTCTATTCCAGGCTTTGCACTTTAGGGGGCAATCTGTTACACTAAAAAATGTCACCTTGACTACTTACAGTTAGTATGGCTCAAATCAACAGTCATGCTACCCTCTTAGGCAAGTCTCATGCCTCTGTTATCCATCTCAAACTCAAAGAAGAGAGAAAGTCTTGTAAAAATCATGTTTATCTCTGGGGTCGCAGGTTCTCTCTAGCCTTACCTGCGGGGACGCTGGTCATGTTCACAAAATCTGCGTCCATGGACGCTCTGTATATTAAGGGACAGGTGCGTCCCTCTGTAAAAGGCAAAATGCGCAAGTTTTATCTTAAAAAAGTTACTTGTGGTTACTTCTAGAACATTCTAGAGGTCGGTTTGATGAAATGGATGCGCCTCCAGTTGGTTCATGTATCTCTATTAAGGGGAATCTTATCCCATCAATAAGGGAGCTATCCCACCCAAAGAGGGGGATGATCCCATTGATGGTGGACCAGAATAACCTCTTTACAGCACTATAAATAAAGGCATTGAGCCAGGAGGAAAGGAGGTTGGAGCTATACATTTTCTTTGGGTAAATGCTGCAGGATTTAGGTCTTCCATTAGAGCCTTTGTGAGGAGAGATTGTCTTCACTTGATTCTACTTGGGAGAGGGTGAGCTTTGTCAAAGTAGAGGAAAACCCTTGATGGACCCTGGGAGGAACTTGCACAACACCAAGGCCAGGTTGTAAGAGTTTCTTTGTTTCGTTATTAATACAAACTGGTTTATTTTTCTCAATAGCTTATGTTAATGAGTTATTTCATGTGTTCCTTGGTCTGCATGTTGAATATATGTTTTATTATATGAAATGCAAGTGCTTGGTAATTGTTTGATTGTTTGTGGTTGCAGGAATTGACTTGAAGGAGGAGCTCATCCGGATCGTCAAGAACGGACTTCAACAATAGCGTTTTGGAATAAGGTAAGCCTAAACACTTGTAGTTTTCATGTTGTAAAAGGTGTATTTAGAGAAAGATCACTCCATTTTGTCTTGTTTGTCATTAGAATGTCTTAGACTTCTAGGAAGGTCAGTCGTGTCCGCACCCCTGACAGATTCCGTGTGACAATGTGTGAAGGAATTATTGTAGAGGCAACAACACATACTTTGGATCCTTGACTTCAACACAACATTGAATTAGTCAATGTGACCATATTATTGTTGTGAAGGATATATGAACTTACTGATGGGATGAAAGAACCATGCTTTTGTTACTTTTTAGAAAATTAAAAATTGTCATGTTGATAGATTTATAATGCAATATATGAGGTTGGGGGTGGCGAGAGATATTATGCAACAAATAAAAAAAAAATGCATAATATCTTCCCCACCCCCTTTGTAAATTCTTGTGCAAACATATTAGAGACTGCTAAGTAGATATTTGATTTGAGCAATGCTAATAGGAAGAAAGAATAAAGGCTTTGGTTGAGCTTGAGATGGGTCATAACATGGAGAAAAAAATTATAGGAAGACTTAAATTTGGGTATGTATCATTGTCATTAAATTTGGGCATATGATTGTGCAACCCGAGCACTTATGGACTCAAGGAAAAAACTAATTTTGCATTGGTTCCCCCCTTCGATGATAGGAGAACCAATTTAATTAAGAAGCATTATAGAGTGTTAGAGCAGTCCTAACTATAATAATAATAGTGACACAAGGCGTAACGTTGATTTGAGTATTGCATAAAAGGATTTTGGTAGTAAAAGCACTTCATCATACTTAGAAGACAAGATCACCATTATATCAAATAAAAAGAAGACCTTGAATTGGAGTTATCCATTAGACAAGGTATTCACATAGAGCATTCATCGTGGCCTCGTAATTATTTACATCATACACAATAGTTTATGTAAGTGGTCGCATATATTAACTCAGATAACAATTTAGTTTTATTAAGGATTTGGAATGGGGGATTAGGATTTTGAAACTGTATATCACATGCTCACGTCAATGATATGCTATCGACAACTTAGGATTGTAAGATGAACCTTGAGACAAAAACAATGTTTTTTTTTTAATCACTAATGAATGATGAAAAGATGATACAAGCAAGGAAGAAGAGGAACCTATTGGGGGAGGCACAAAGATTCTGTGAAATTTTAGTGATTTGATATTAGCAATGTACTGCCTTACGGTGTTTTCTTTGCAACATTTGGTGCAATTGCTAGTATAATTAGATGTTGATAATAGTTTGTTGGAAAAACTATAACTTTAAATATTCATTAAATTAAATTAAATATTTAATTTGTAATTTCTCCTTTTGTAAATGATTAAATTTAATATTCTCACATATATATGAAAGATGAAATATATATAAAATAAAATGTTATTTTAATTCTACATATTTTTGAACACTTTTATATTTCTCTTTTTAAGTTCATTTGTTCTTTTTTCTTATACTTTTATTAGTTTGTTCTTTTTTCTTATACTTTTATTCCTTTGTTCTTTTTTCTTATACTTTTGATACAACAAGGTTAGGTGTCATTACAATAAAACTTATCACAAAAATTGAATTTAGGTGAGAAGAATAACAATCATCCCTCACAATTATTTGATAAACTGATACAACAAAGTTAGGTGTCATTACAATAAAACTTATCACAAAAATTGAATTTAGGTGAGAAGAATAACAATCATCCCTCACAATTATTTGATAAACTCAAGTATATTAGATAAAATTGAATTCCTTAAAAATAAAAATAACTTAATTTAAACTTATGATTTGAATATTTATTTTAGTTGTTTTTATTCAGAATTCAATTAAATTTTTTAAAAATTTGTTGGAATTGTAAAATTTAGATTAAAATTATACAATCTAAAATAATGATTTTTCTAAAATATTTAATGTATTTATACTTTCAAAAATACATTTTCATTCAAACTATATAACAAAATTCTAATCATAATTCATAATTCTTTGAAAAAATATCTGAATCATATATAATAATCAAATTTTTCAAATCATAATTCTTTGGAAAAAAATCCAAATCATATAATAATTATTTTTTTTTAATCAAATTTTTTTTATCAAATTTAATAAATAATAAATTAAAAAATATGATAAACAACTTTTCATTTAACCATACTTATGAAACCAGCTTAGGACTTCTTATTTAAACAAATCCTATTCTTTGTAAAAAAAACAAAATCTTAAAATATTGAAATTTTATTAATATAATTGGTTGAAATACATTTTATATTCGTATAAAAAAACTAAACTTTACACCTTCCAAATGAACATGAAACTTCTCTTTTAAACCAAATTCGTCTATGTAATTTCGTAAAAAATAAACTTTAAAATATCATAAATATCATTTCAATATTAAAAAAACAATTATACAAATTCATAACCCTACAAAATTTCTCTAATATAATATTTTTAAATACATTTTATATTCCAAACAAAATTATAAATTTATAAAAATCATACAAGTATATATATATATATATACAAATATTTGGCAATGCGGCCTGGAGTATGCCGTAAAACTGCTTCTGCTTGGCTAAGAGCTCGTCTTCCTCGGACGTAAGGAAACAGGTTAACGGCCCAAGACCCAGAGGCATCTGGTAGGAGTGAGAGCCTGCTCCCGATTACGGACCACTAGCAGGGTTATGTCAGGTGGCGTGGTTTTCCTATTTAACAGTGATGAGTCATCCCAGTATTCGCGGATAGCAGCCAGAGATGGCTGTCCTCACTGTTGGTTTGACACCTGAGTTGATAGGTTTTACCACCTTCGAAAAAAAATAAAAAAATATATATATATATATATATATATACAAATATTTGGCAAACATTATCACCCCACAGAGAAAAACCAAAACGATGGGATACATTAAACACTCCAATATTATCGCGTCATTGTCAATTTACGCCCCTATCAAGTCAAATTCCAAAAAAAAAATTCCATTCATTACCCGGCGTGGCGCTGATTGATTCGCTATGATTAATTTGCGCACCATAAAGTGAAATAAAAAAAATGGAGTAGTCTATAATGAGGTTGTTTATAATGAGATTTTTTTGGAAGTTTTTTTGTGGGTTTTTTTTGTCAAAATCCGGCAGCAATTTAGCAATTTATTGGAATGGCAAGTTTGATAGCTAGTTTCTGCACAATCAAAGTGTCCTAGGGGTTTTCAGGGTGCTGAATCTAAATATGCTAAAAAAACCATTTTAACTACAACAAATCAAGATTTAACCTCAATTTCTTCTGCGATTCCGTCACCGCAATCTCCAAAAAATCACATTATAGACAACTCCATCTATAATGGTTTAAAATTTGATATGAAATTTCAATAGATGGATGGTCATACATGGCATAGACAATTTGACGTCCATCTCAGTTTTCCGGTGGTTGTACCACGCTTGTCGATTTCTGACTTACACATTGAATGCCTTGCTAACTTCAGACTGAGGCCTCAACCACGCGCGGAACCCCATCGCACGCCTTCACAACTTGCAACCAGACAGAGCTCACGGATACTGCGAATTCTGCATTTTTCACATCTAACAAAGATACACCAGGTCCTGCATTTTTCCTGCACTACTCACGTCGCTAAACCAGATTATTAAAGATCGCAAGCAGACTTTGTCTATCTGTTTTTCAGTGGTATGCTCCTTCTGGACTTGTTTTGGGCATTTTCAGGGTTCTTTCCCGGCTATCGGATTGAAGGTTCTCCTCTGGTTTATGTTGTATTGTTTTCCTCTACTATATCTCACGATGTTTTTCGCTGTATTGAGCTCTTTCTGAGCGTTATAGATTCAGGGGATTGTAACCTATTTTATTTTTAATAAAAGATGATGGTTTTTCTGCTGGAAAAAAAAAGAAGACCTTTGTCTCTGTGCTTAGCTCAGTGTCCTTATATGACAATACCTATGCGAACATTTTCCTCGGAGGAAACTTGATCACTGACTTGACATTCCTTGATAGCCCTACCTAGGCCTCTCCCACCCATGTTAGATCATATGCCTACGATGGTTTCTTTCCATTCCCATTTAGCCTTTTCAGGTATTCCAAAATGGAAGCCCTCCTTGACAGCATTTTCCTGGAACAAAATACTCAATATTATAACCTACAACTCACTGTCTTCCCATTAACAAAATGGGATGGGGGGATATTCTAAACATCTTGACAGAATCTATAATCACCCAGCATTGGTGGAATTAAAAATAATTAACTACTTACCAATGATAAGATGACAAGAAAATCAATGAACAACCAAGAATTTTACCTCCTGTGGCTGGTAATTTGCGCAACTCAGACATCTCAGGGCACAGAGGTAACAACGTTAATCATTCAAACATAGGGCAGAGTGAGTAATTTGAAGGTTTGAGTGTGGATTTAAATAGCAATGGTTGAATCTAGGTATCTAGTCATTACGATCAGATTCTCTGAATCTTCAAGCTTAAATGCAGCTCAAAACATTAAATCCACCATTAATGACAGGTCCAGTGCATCAAGAGCATTCAAAGGTTCAATTTTCATCCATTTCAGTGCTTTTGAAAAATATTCTCTCAGTGTGCTTTACCCTGCTTATCGGCATTTGGTGGAAAAGTGCAAAATTAGCAAATTCTCAACACTTCAACACCATTCCATAAACCCTTGAAAGAATATTTCAGTGATATTCCTAAAAGTTTCATCGACGTTGGGCAAAAAATGGTGAGGTTTGAGTACTACTGGTGCAAACGAATTGCAGATCTCTGATGATTAGCATTTAACAAAAAGGGTTGCATCACCAAAAAGATGTTGGGACTCAACCAAAAGGTGAAACCCCAAAAACATATCAGCATTCAGTTGAATCCACATGACTTACAAATTTCAACTCTCACACGAATTAACTAACGCTAGATAGCTGATCGGATTTCAATAGGGAATTAACACATCAACCTTCCGATGGGCCAAAAACATTGGTTGTGTATCAGTCTCAACATAAATGGTTGTGTATAGGGGATGAGAGGTTTACAATGGCCAAAAACGATTCAGAATATTACAGTAGTCTTAGATTTCATTTTCACTCTGCCTCTGTAACGAATAATATTATTTTACAGCTTCTGTTTTTATCTGAATACAGGGATTATGCCATTTGTTAAATTTCTTTCGGAAGTAAAATGAATAATCAACAATTCCGAATATCAATAGTAGGTAAGAAATTTGTTTATAACTTTGAAATATCAAGAATACGTATATATCAGAATTTGTCCTTAAAAATAGTATTAGGGATATTAGGATTTAATGGGTAAATTGTTTGTTTTGGAATAATTTGCATCAGGGATATTAGGATTTAATGGGTGAATTGTTTGTTTTGGAATAATTTGTATCAGGCATGAGTTAATTGGAGTTATCTTAGGTGGTTGGGCAGAACTGACATATCCTCCCCACTCAGGTTAAAATCCCCGTAGTAAGATGATGAGCTTTTGATGTCTGGATAGAAAAACACTCTTAAGTGAGTATATCTAACATTGTTATTGTATTGGAATTTAGCATATCCTGTGAAGAGATGATAATTTGTAAAAAAATAAAAATCTAACGTTGTTGTTGCATTTGCATATCCCTGTGAAAGGATGATAATGAATCAATATAAATTTATACTAATCATAGTTATTAAATTCAATACACTTACAAATCTCTACCTACTAACAAAGGAGACAAAAACACTGGCGAATGTATATCTAAATTTAATTATATACTCACATCAGAACAGACTTTTATACCACCATGTAATGACATCTGGGCATATGAGAAAGAGGTCTGAGTTATTAAGACTCAGGAATCATAGCAGAATCGAATTTTGCACCCTACCATGCAATGGCATTTGTGTATATGAGAAAGAGGTCAGAGTTACCAACAAGCTGTTCTATATAAAAATTTTAGGACACACCAATAATAGTTAGCTACTAGCTACTCAAGCTTCACACCATACCTGTTCTTGTTAGCATTAAGTATTTTGGATAATTTTGATAGTAAACAAATGCCTTTACACCAGTTTAGGCCACAAGTGATCTAGATTTTGTGAGAAACATGCTGAATCATAACAGAAAAGAACAATCTTTTGAAAGCTTGTAATGTAAGAAGTTCAACATAAATGAAGAAAGAATGTGTAACATTCTACCATTGACATATTGCAACTGACAATGCAAAATGAACACAAAATGTGTCTAATGTAAAGCTCCCAGCAACCACTGGAGTTCTGGAATAATTCAGGTTAATTTGATGGACTGAAGACATAAATTCTCAGCCAAGCACACAACGTGGTATTTTTCCAATCATGCAATTCTCATCCAAGCACACAATGTGGTCTTTTGTCAAGCACACAATGTTTATCTATACAATTATTTTTTGTTGTAAAACGCAAGATGGAAGTGATGGTCATGGTTGAAGGCTTGTATTTTATCTAGTCCATGGTTTTCCAACTTCCAGTTGTACAGCAAGTGATAAAGCTGTGATAGATTAATTTACCTTTTGTATAAGCATCATTACATGAAATGATGCTCTGGAAGCACAAGGGAAGTATTATTCAATACTGTGGTGGTTTCCACGGTCTTGAGGAAACAGTTCTATCATTTTGTAATAAATTGAATATAATGAAATCCATTGCAGTGAATTTCTTGCTAGCAATCTGTTATATTTCCAAACTTTTGATGTTCAGCTCCACTCCATTTTGGTATCTTCCTTTTTATGTTTGGAATAACCATGAAATAAGTTTGATTATTGGTAAGTAAGACAATAATTAAGTAGAGGAATAATGGTGGCTTAAAGACCCTATTGTGGACTTGAAAGCAATTGTATTTTAATAAGACATCACGCTGGACCATAAACTAAATAGTGCCTTACAAAAGATTAAAGACAACCAAAAATGTAAGTGTTATAGGTAATGAAGACCTTATGTTTAAGACTTAATGATCAATGTGTGATCTAAATATTTCAAACAAAGATTTGGTCAACAAACAAGCTTGTATCATGGTAATAAATTATAATCAGATGGAGTACTGCTTAAGTAATATACTTCAGTTAGCAACATTCCCACTGGCAACAGTCAGCAATAGTCTTCATCCATTATGATGTTTTTCCCACTGGCAATATTCCTTGAAATTATCTACAAATTCAAAAGGATGATTTGCTTTGCACGAATCCAGAGGTTTTTTCTATAGCTTTTCTCCGATATGGTCTTGAGTATAAGCTCAATCCTCAAGGCAGAAGTTGTTCCTGATCTAGGAATGGTGACAAATGCTATACTCTGTTTGTATGGTCTCTTTTCCTCCTCCAGTTTTATTTGAGGCATCAGAAATGGTGAATAACATCTAATGGCTTTGAAAATGTGAGTTTTGTCCACATGGATGGTGTGTTGATTCACATGATTTACAGAACTTATTAACCATCTAATAAATGCACCCAAAACAGGCCCTATGAAAGATAAAATCGTTTCGATCTAGGAAAAGCTAAGAAACTTCTTCCTACTGCAATATGTTTGTAGTGGCACAATCAATTTCAAGATAGATCTAGAAAAAGAAATGATATTTTAAAAAAATTAGAGACAGAAAATATTATATAGAACAATATCCAAAAGAAGATTATTCTATTAGAACAGAATTGAACATAACAGTCCAATTTGAATATGCTAATAAGTTAATAACATGATCCTCTAATATATAGAAATTATAATTTTACCAATATCTATCGTCTGCAAAAAGATTAGGATATTTCAGGAAAGATGAAACCATATTTTAGTTTTTCATCACTCAAGGATTAAGATAAATTACAAAAAGGGGAACAATAGTAGGCTCAGCACAACCATTAAGGCACTTGGCCCCAAATCTCTAGCAAAACAGTAGATTCACAGAGACCAGATAAACTCAGGTTGTGAACTAGCAAAGACTATGCCATCACAATTCCTAACTGACCAAAAAAAAATCAAAGATGCATCAGATAAAAATATGCCTCAAAGAAGTTGTAATTTTAGCTACAATTATGTAATCAGTGTTTTTACAAGCCAAAGAAGCCAAAATAGACCAAGTTTACATGTTCATCCAGAAGCTTGAGAACTTGGTCAATGGTGATCACAGGTAGTCGGAAAACCATCGTTTTCATGTGGTTGACTTTGTCCATATATGGTAGGTGAAACTAAACTTATCACTCAAGTGGAGGTTGATGGAAAATCCATCCATTCATTGGTCTATGCAGTGGCCACACATTCATGGAGTAACTACATCATCACTTGGTTTCTTGCAGCTAGTTGATATGAGAGTAGGTTGGTCCAAGAGCAGCATTCATACTACCTTGGAAAATCTAGGGTAAGTTGGCAAACATACTTAGGAAAGTTTTCGTTGTGTAGTTGGAGATTCAAACTAATTCTATTTTGGCTAAGATTCATGTTTGATGTTTAAAATTTTGTTCTACAGTTTCATGGTGCTGTATTTCAGAATATATATCTGCTGTATTTTCTTTTTCCCTGAAAAATAAAACTTATATTTTCATAGTGAAGTGAAATATACATTGTCATACCAGGTTTGAAACCTGATCTAATATGGATAATGATCCAAGAAGAAAATGACCAAAAGGATAAACTGTAATAGACAATTAAACATCTTTATCAAGATAATCGTTCATCTCAAAACTTCCTTTCTTTAAAGATGGAACTCCATCACTTGAATTTCCTGCCCGTCTAGGATTTCATAGATGCCAAGAGAAACAGATGGCAATTGTAGAGTCTCTTTAGAACGCTGATCTCCTTTTGAGTTCAATTCCCTCAGGATATGCTTGGCAGAAAACCATTTCATCTTATTTATTTCGCTACGGATATTCCATAGGATATGTTCTAGACAAAGGGCTTCAATGAAAACTTTTATATCCAACCAATCAATGACAAGCTTTGAATCTCCCATGATTTGCAAAATCTTAAAATGTTTTTAAAATTGGTGATATAAAACAAGGTCCACAAAGCCGTAAATTCTGCTTTAGTGTTTGTATCAAAACCAGGGGAATATCGAATAGGCATATGATGATTTTGATGAAAGAAGATAATGACACCAACATCGCAGCATGGGGATGTGTTAGTTTTTGTAGCAGCGGACAGGTGTTTTGGTCATAGATTGTGTCTAAGATCTCCAAAACCTAAAAAAGGTTTTGAGAGAAAAAACTTGGAGATGCCTTAATTAACATAATTAGCCATAATTAAAATATTCCTAAGCCTAACCTCGGAAAATTGGTTAATTAAAGAGAATTAATTAGGGAAGTTTGATTTTGCTCCAGAGACTTTCATGGATGAAGTCAAGATGATCTTGGTCGTTGGTTGAGATGTAATCATGGCCATTGAGACTCCAACAAGAGATTATAAGAGCATGTCAAAGCGCTTGAAGATAAATACAATTGGTAAGTTGAGCAATTTGACTTACTCAATTGCAATACTCAACAAGGGCACAATTGAATCCAGGGAAAGGATCGGAGAGAGAGATCAACAAAGATTTGAGAGCAGGAGTTTGGAGGAATTTTCCTTAGTATTTTCCAGTGTCTAAGACACAAGAAAGAGAAGGCCAAATACAGTAGTGTGAGTTAGCCAGATTTCCCGGTGCAAGTTGCCGGAGGAGCCATGTTTCAGTTGCAAGTTGTCGGATCAGGGTCCCGAGGCAAAGCGAGTGGGTTCTAGAGGCAGAGGGAAGCTAGACATCTCACCTAGAAGCATTTCTGGGGCTGTACGGTTTTATTCAGCGAGGCAGTGCACATTTTTTGGCTTCAGTGTGAGTGGCAAGGGAGAGTGCAAGCAGGCTAGGAGAGACTAAATCAGTTGCAAAGGGAGACAAGGGTGTCTTCCAGATTATTTTGTCAGTAGTATATTGCCGGAGCTTTGCCAGATTAGCAAGAAGATCTTTGTACTCTTGAATTTGCTAAAGAATTAATAAAACCCTCGTCTACTGCACTAGTTTTCCCTTCGAGGTTTTTCCAGGAACAATTGTCCAAAAACAAAAGTGTCAATTTTTGTATGTGTGCATCTATTTCTCAGTTCTGTATTTTATGTTTCCACAACATTTTTATTGTGAAGAATGCAATTGTGAATTTATCGTTGTTTGTTGAATAATAATTCAGAAGACAGACAAACTGCTAACAGTTAGAAGATAAATCTCCAGTAATTGCATTCAAGGAATTTTCACAATGTCTCTAGCTTGCTCCATCGAAAAAGGCTCAAGGAGTATTGGGGAGCAATGGAGGCATAATTGGAATTCCAAATATATCTTCTGTATTTATTTTACTGTTGCTGAATTTCCTTAGTATACTGGAATCTGTCGTGATACAGATTGTTGAATTTATTGTTACAGACCTAGCAACATTTATTCCGTTGTTTTCAGTAAGATCAATCTATCATTGAGTAATCTGTAAGAAGTGCTTAATACAACATTCTCTGAAGAAGTTAAGGCCTGCCACCAAACATATATACTCTAGGATGAAGTATCACTTTCCAAATTAATTTACCCGATTCAGATCAATAAATAGAATCTCTCGACATAGAAGTTCTTGAAAAAATTAAGTGCATTAGCAACACAGAGTAGATATACACAAGTTTGTCATTATTTCAGCCTGGGTATAATCCATTTTTAAGTAGCATATCACCAAAAATTCCCACAGGAACACTGCACGTCATCCTTGAAATGATGGAAACGGTTAGTATCTCTCATAATGATTTCTCGTAAAGCAATCTTGGAAATGAACTTAGTGGCAGAAAGACAGTCACCACACACTCGAAGGTTTTTAACAATTCTAATGGTTGTCCCATGATATGTGTTGATAAACCCAAATACAATGGCCAACTTCTCACTATGGTGGAAGAGAACATGTTCCTTCTGCTCCTCTTCCACATTATGCAGCACAAAGTCTTTGTCCGGCACATATCCTGCCTCTTTCATATACCTAGACAACCTTTCCAACTCTGCAAAAATGTCTTGCATCTGTAAGTTTGCTCTCTTTCCTGCCATGAAAACATAAACCCTATTATTTATCTCAATCGAGCTGCATCCTGGCACCTTTTTTACCCCCCGTCTTTCATCATTTTCCGGACATTTTCTGCATCATCCCACCTACCCGCTGCTCCATAGATGTTTGCCAGTTGCACATACGGTGATGCATTTTTAGGATCTAACTCAAAAAGTAGTTGCGCCACAGATTCTCCTAGTTCTATATTCTTATGGACCTTACAGGCACCTAGTAAAGATCTCCACACAGTTGGTCCAGGATTTATTGGCATTTTGTCAATAAAGACTTGCACCTCATCCAGATGCCCAGCACGACCAAGGAGGTCAACCATGCACACATAGTGCTCAAGCTCTGGTTCCATGTGATAATTCTGACTCATGAAATGAAAATATTTCCAGCCATCCTTCACCAAGCCTCCATGGCTGCAAGCAGACAAGACACCAACAAAGGTTACATTGTCTAGCCAGCCTCTTTCATTTCTTCAAAGAGTAAGAGGGTATCCCTGCCGTGACCATGCATTGCATATCCTAATATCATTGCATTCCATGACACCACATCACGTCTAGGCCTTCTATCAAAAACCTGACGTGCATCCTTTATAGTACCACATTTGGAATACATGTCTACCAGGGCACTACCCACAAAATCATAATGATCAGATTGAAATCCATTTTTAACTATACAATTGTGGACCAACTTGCCATGTCCCAGAGCTACCAAATTGGCACATCTTGGAAGCACACCGGCAAATGTGTCCAAGTCTGGCTTCATATCAGTTGATTGTAGTTTCTGAAAAAGTGTCAATGCCTCATAGAAATGCCCACTTTGTACATAACTTGCAACCATTGTATTCCACGAGATATTGTCTCGTTCTGGCATTCCTTGAAACGGCTTCACTGCTTCATCAAGATACCCATTTTGTATATATCCAGCGATCATTGCATTCCATGAAACCACATCCCGAACAGAGATTTTCACAAAGATATTTGCAGCTTCATCGACATACCCATACTTCGCATATCCTGCAATCATTGTATTCCAGGAAACGACATTTTGTTGAAGAAAATTGTCAAACACTGTGCGTGCTTCCTGTATGCTCCTACATTTGACAAACATGTCTATAAGGGCATCCTCCGCATGGCCATGCTTAGCGGAAGCAGTAATCATTGCCGTCCAAGAAACCGTATTCCGATGAGGCATTTTCCAAAACAGCTTCAGCGCCTCCTCAATTTGCCCATTTTGGGCATATCCTAAAATCATCATCGTCCATGAGATCACATTTCGTTCAGGCATTTTTTCAAACAGTTCCCTGGATTCATTAATGAGTCCATTTTGCACACATCCGGCAATCACTGTTGTCCATGAAACCATGTTTATTTCTGGCATTTCCGAGAAGAGCTTGAGTGCCTCATCAACAAACCCATTCTGTGCATACCCTGCAACAATCGCATTCCATGAGACCAAATTTCGTTCAGGCATTTCATCAAATACCTTTCGCGCATCCCCTATCTGTCCACATTTAGCATACATGTTTACAAGTGCACTTACCACAAAAACATTAGTATGGAACCCATTCCTAACTATTTCTTCATGGATCTCCTTGCCGTCTCCAAGACTGCGAGTTTGCACAGGCAACGAGAACAGTGGAAAACGTGTATACGTCTGCTGGAACACCCTTACAATGCATCTCATAAAACAACTTCAGCGCCTTCTCACCATATCCATACCCAGAGTAAGCACCAACCATAGCAGTCCATGAGGCTACATTCGGTTCAAACATTCCATCGAACACTTGGCGAGCTTCCACCAAATTCCCGCACTTGGAATACAATCCCAAAAGCTTAGTTGCTAAAACTATATCTGCATTGAATCCGGTTCGGATCATGTGGGCTTGGATGAATTTGGCTTCTTCCCATGCTTGCTCCATAACACACTCCTCTAGCACCCGGTCGCACGTACACCACACCACTCCAACGCCCTCCTCTTGCAGAATCCGAAACGCCTTTTTCAGTTTTCCTCCGCGGGAATTCTGTCAGACCAGCTCTGATCAAATCAAGACTTTAATGCGGAAAGGTGGCGAAGGGTGGTAGCACTCGCGGGAAACTCCTATTTCCAACTCTATAGAAAAGTAAATGCGCTCTAATATGCGAGGAAAATAGCGCTCGTCCTCTCTCTCCACACTGCTATCTCGATTCACATGCTGTCACTCAGAGTGCGAGCGCTATTTGCCTCGCATGTCAGAGCGCATTTACTTTTCTATAGAGTTGGAAATAGGGAACTCCTCGCTCGCGGAGGGTGGCGGATGGTGGAGGAATCGCCGGCTGCTGGAGTCGGACTGCTCCTCCCACTCCCATTTGAATTTCACGAAGTTGCCTCCCGCGTCAATTTGAATTCAAATTTTACTACATCTCGGCGCGCATTTGAACTGTGTTGTTAATGCCTCGGCCAAAGCGAGTGGAGCTATCATGGAAGTCTGTTAGGGTCTTTCTTCCTGGACCTCAGACCTATGTCACAGGGTTCGGTGAACCTAAAGCTTCAGGTTCGAAATTCGGCGAACCTGTAAAAAAATTTTGAAGTTCGTTCAGGTTCGATAAACCTGAAAGTCGAACCTCAAGTCGAACTCGAACCCCATCGACCTCCATCGAACCTCAACGAACCTAATCGCGAACTTAAACGAGTTTTTTGAATTTCGGCGGTTTTCTTGATGGTTTTAGAAAAAAAATTGGTAAATTTAGTGCAGGTAATGTAGTTCGCCTTCCTAAAAATTCAATAAATGTAATTATGCAGTTCATCTTTCCAAAATATCTGGAAATATAGTGATGCGGCTCACCCTCCAGAAAATTTTGAGAAATGTGCTACACCATGTCGGTTTGAAGAGTCGCTAAAGATAAGACAAGAATGTACAATCTGGAACTGTATTTCAGTCGTAATATAACACTATACAACTTTTTCATCTGGAAAAAAAGATAAGGCAAGAATGTAGATGACATTTCCCATGACGTTTTAATATGTACTGGAATTATACGAAAAAGACAATGTATCATGGAAAGCACTAATAATGTAAATCGCTGAATTTTCTATGGTTCAATTGAATATAGATTATTTTAATTGTCCATGGATTTTGGAAAAATGAGATGGAAACATCCGATCCTAGATAAAGATGGATGCATGTTTTTTTTTTTTTTTTTTTCATAATAATGTTGCATATAATACAAATCATTAGGGATAAGATAAGTCGGTATTACAAATACAATTTTTTACTGATAATATATAAATTATTAAACATTGATTTTTGTTTAATCTATTTTATATCATTTTACTATAGAGGAGATGACTGATTTTGTTATATATAAAGAATGAGAAAAATTATATTTTTAATAAGAGTTTTTGAATATTGATATGATATAACAGATGTATAATTTTTTTCATGCTTTATATGGAGTTGGTATGTACAATTACAATCTTTTTAATAAATAAAAGATTTGAATATATACTTTTATTGTGCGCATTAAAAGAGAGAAAAATACTCTTTTAATTGGAGTTCTCTAGTGCGAGTATGAAAGAGGTGTGTAGTGAAATTCTCCCTTGAATTGGCCGGTTGTCTATGTGAAATTCGACATGCTAAAATTCCTCATGTGGACTTTGTCTATGTTTTATGACCTTATTTTATGGCTTAGGGCATATTGTAAGGTTTATTTCATCTTCTTCCCATTCTTCCCATTTTATGGATTATAACTATTTGGCAATGGTCTTTATGACTTCCTTATTATATTAGCATTGATGATGACTCACTAGATGAGCCAAATGATGGAATTCCATGTGTTGATGACTTTGATGATATTTAAAATTTTGAAATTTGAAGATGTCCTACAATGATGTGTATGTTTAAATTTTGATCATGTTTTGGTTATGTGATTTTTTAAAAAATTGCTAGTATTTGACATTCATTTAAATTTTTAAGACTGAAAATTATGTCATTTCTTTTTGCAAACTACTATTGTGTATGTTTACATTTAACTAGATGTTAGAATGATTACATTATTCATGTATGCTTACTAATAAGCGTTTGTATTCATGTGTTTATGGATCGATTTTGAATTTTCTATTATTTTGTCATATATATATATATATATTGAAAAATATGTATAGTCGAACCCTATGTCACACAGTTCGAGTTCGAATTCAAGTTTCACAACGATTAAGTTCGATTCGAATTCGAATTTTCCGACCAGGTTCGAATGAAGTTCGGCATTAGGTTCGACTATACATATTTTTCAATATATATATATATGACAAAATAATAGAAAGTTCAAAATGGATCCATAAACACATGAATACAAATGCTTATTAGTAAGCATACATGAATAATGTAATCATTCTAACATCTAGTTAAATGTAAACATACACAATAGTAGTTTGCAAAAAGAAATGACATAATTTTCAGTCTTAAAAATTTAAATGAATGTCAAATACTAGCAATTTTTTAAAAAATCACATAACCAAAACATGATCAAAATTTAAACATACACATCATTGTAGGACATCTTCAAATTTCAAAATTTTAAATATCATCAAAGTCATCAACACATGGAATTCCATCATTTGGCTCATCTAGTGAGTCATCATCAATGCTAATATAATAAGGAAGTCATAAAGACCATTGCCAAATAGTTATAATCCATAAAATGGGAAGAATGGGAAGAAAATGAAATAAACCTTACAGTATGCCCTAAGCCATAAAATAAGGTCATAAAACATAGACAAAGTCCACATGAGGAATTTTAGCATGTCGAATTTCACATAGACAACCGGCCAGTTCAAGGGAGAATTTCACTACACACCTCTTTCATACTCGCACTAGAGAACTCCTATTAAAAGACTATTTTTCTCTCTTTTAAGACACACAATAAAAGTATATATTCAAATCTTTTACTTATTAAAAAGATTGTAATTGTACATACCAACTCCATATAAAGCATGAAAAAAATTATACATCTGTTATATCATATCAATATTCAAAAACTCTTACTAAAAATATAATTTTTCTCATTCTTTATATATAACAAAATCAGTCATCTCCTCTATAGTAAAATGATATAAAATAGATTAAACAAAAATCAATGTTTAATAATTTATATATTATCAGTAAAAAATTGTATTTGTAATACCGACTTATCTTATTCCTAATGATTTGTGTTATATGCAACATTATTATGAAACAAAAAAAAAAATGCATCCATCTTTGTCTAGGATCGGATGTTTCCATCTCATTTTTCCAAAATCCATGGACAATTAAAATAACCTATATTCAATTGAACCATAGAAAATTCAGTGATTTACATTATTAGTGCTTTCCATGATACATTGTCTTTTTCGTATAATTCCAGTACATATTAAAACGTCATGGAAAATGTCATCTACATTCTTGCCTTATCTTTTTTTCCAAATGAAAAAGCTGTATAGTGTTATATTACGACTGAACTGTTCCAGATTGTACATTCTTGTCTTATCTTTAGCGACTTTTCAAACCGACATGGTGTACCACATTTCTCAAAATTTTCTGGAGGGTGAGCCGCATCACTATATTTCCAGATATTTTGGAAAGATGAACTGCGTAATTACATTTATTGAATTTTCAGGAAGGCGAACTACATTACCTGCACTAAATTTACCAATTTTTTTTCTAAAACCATCAAGAAAACCGCCGAAATTCAAAAAACTCGTTTAAGTTCGCGATTAGGTTCGTTGAGGTTTGATGGAGGTCGATGAGGTTCGAGTTCGACTTGAGGTTCGACTTTCAGGTTCACCGAACCTGAACGAACTTCAAAATTTTTTTACAGGTTCGCCGAATTTCGAACCTGAAGCTTCAGGTTCCCCGAACCCTGTGACATGCTGAGTCACACGGTTCGAGTTCGAATTCGAGTTTGACAACGATTAAGTTCAATTCAAATTCGAATTTTCCGACCAGGTTCGAATGAGGTTCGGCATTAGGTTCGAGTCTTATGTCACAGGATTCGGGGAACCTAAAGCTTCAGGTTCAAAATTCGGCGAACCTGTAAAATTTTTTTGAAGTTCGTTCAGGTTCGGTGAATCTGAAAGTCGAACTCGAACCTCATCGACCTCCATCAAACCTCAACGAGCCTAATCGCGAACTTAAACGAGTTTTTTGAATTTCGGCGGTTTTCTTGATGGTTTTAGAAAAAAAATTGGTAAATTTAGTGCAGGTAATGTAGTTCGCCTTCCTGAAAATTCAATAAATGTAATTACGCAGTTCATCTTTCCAAAATATCTGGAAATATAGTGATGCGGCTCACCCTCCAGAAAATTTTGAGAAATGTGGTACGCCATGTCGGTTTGAAAAGTCGCTAAAGATAAGACAAGAATGTACAATTTGGAACAGTTCAGTCGTAATATAACACTATACAGCGTTTTCATTTGGAAAAAAAGATAAGGCAAGAATGTAGATGACATTTTCCATGACGTTTTAATATGTACTGGAATTATACGAAAAAGACAATGTATCATGGAAAGCACTAATAATGTAAATCACTGAATTTTCTATGGTTCAATTGAATATAGGTTATTTTAATTGTCCATGGATTTTGGAAAAATGAGATGGAAACATCCGATCCTAGACAAAGATGGATGCATTTTTTTTTGTTTCATAATAATGTTGCATATAACACAAATCATTAGGAATAAGTTAAGTCGGTATTATAAATACAATTTTTTACTGATAATATATAAATTATTAAACATTGATTTTTGTTTAATCTATTTTATATCATTTTACTATAGAGGAGATGACTGATTTTGTTATATATAAAGAATGAGAAAAATTATATTTTTAGTAAGAGTTTTTGAATATTGATATGATATAACAGATGTATAATTTTTTTCATGCTTTATATGGAGTTGGTATGTACAATTACAATCTTTTTAATAAATAAAAGATTTGAATATATACTTTTATTGTGTGCCTTAAAAGAGAGAAAAATAGTCTTTTAATAGGAGTTCTCTAGTGCTAGTATGAAAGAGGTGTGTAGTGAAATTCTCCGGCCGGTTGTCTATGTGAAATTCGACATGCTAAAATTCCTCATGTGGACTTTGTCTATGTTTTATGACCTTATTTTATGGCTTAGGGCATATTGTAAGGTTTATTTCATTTTCTTCCCATTCTTCCCATTTTATGGATTATAACTATTTGGCAATGGTCTTTATGACTTCCTTATTATATTAGCATTGATGATGACTCACTAGATGAGCCAAATGATGGAATTCCATGTGTTGATGACTTTGATGATATTTAAAATTTTGAAATTTGAAGATGTCCTACAATGATGTGTATGTTTAAATTTTGATCATGTTTTGGTTATGTGATTTTTTAAAAAATTGCTAGTATTTGACATTCATTTAAATTTTTAAGACTGAAAATTATGTCATTTCTTTTTGCAAACTACTATTGTGTATGTTTACATTTAACTAGATGTTAGAATGATTACATTATTCATGTATGCTTACTAATAAGCATTTGTATTCATGTGTTTATGGATCGATTTTGAACTTTCTATTATTTTGTCATATATATATATATTGAAAAATATGTATAGTCGAACCTAATGCCGAACTTCATTCGACCCTGGTCGGAAAATTCGAATTTGAATCGAACTTAATCGTTGTCAAACTCGAATTCGAACTCAAACTGTGTGACATAGGGTTCGACTATACATATTTTTCAATATATATATATATATATATATATATATATATGACAAAATAATAGAAAATTCAAAATCGATCCATAAACACATGAATACAAACGCTTATTAGTAAGCATACATGAATAATGTAATCATTCTAACATCTAGTTAAATGTAAACATACACAATAGTAGTATGCACAGAATGGGTTTGTTGATGAGGCTCTCAAGCTCTTCTCGGAAATGCCAGAAAGAAACATTTTTTTAATGGACAACAGTGATTGCCGGATGTGTGCAAAATGGACTCATTAATGAATCCAGGGAACTGTTTGAAAAAATGCCTGAACGAAATGTGATCTCATGGACGACGATGATTTTAGGATATGCCCAAAATGGGCAAATTGAGGAGGCGCTGAAGCTGTTTTGGAAAATGCCTCATCGGAATACGGTTTCTTGGACGGCAATGATTACTGCTTCCGCTAAGCATGGCCATGCGGAGGATGCCCTTATAGACATGTTTGTCAAATGTAGGAGCATACAGGAAGCACGCACAGTGTTTGACAATTTTCCTGAACAAAATGTTGTTTCCTGGAATACAATGATTTCAGGATATGCGAAGTATGGGTATGTCGATGAAGCTGCGAATATCTTTGTGAAAATCTCTGTTCGGGATGTGGTTTCATGTAATGCAATGATCGCTGGATATATACAAAATGGGTATCTTGATGAACCAGTGAAGCCGTTTCAAGGAATGCCAGAACGAGACAATATCTCGTGGAATACAATGGTTGCAGGTTATGTACAAAGTGGGCATTTCTATGAGGCATTGACACTTTTTCAGAAACTACAATCAACTGATATGAAGCCAGACTTGGACACATTTGCCGGTGTGCTTCCAGGATGTGCCAATTTGGTAGCTCTGGGACATGGCAAGTTGGTCCACAATTGTATAGTTAAAAATGGATTTCAATCTGATCATTATGATTTTGTGGGTAGTGCCCTGGTAGACATGTATTCCAAATGTGGTACTATAAAGGATGCACGTTAGGTTTTTGATAGAAGGCCTAGACGTGATGTGGTGTCATGGAATGCAATGATATTAGGATATGCAATGCATGGTCACGGCAGGGATACCCTCTTACTCTTTGAAGAAATGAAAGAGGCTGGCTAGACAATGTAACCTTTGTTGGTGTCTTGTCTGCTTGCAGCCATGGAGGCTTGGTGAAGGATGGCTGGAAATATTTTCATTTCATGAGTCAGAATTATCACATGGAACCAGAGCTTGAGCACTATGTGTGCATGGTTGACCTCCTTGGTCGTGCTGGGCATCTGGATGAGGTGCAAGTCTTTATTGACAAAATGCCATTAAATCCTGGACCAACTGTGTGGAGATCTTTACTAGGTGCCTGTAAGGTCCATAAGAATATAGAACTAGGAGAATCTGTACCAACTGTGTGGAGATCTTTACTAGGTGCCTGTAAGGTCCATAAGAATATAGAACTAGGAGAATCTGTGGCGCAACTACTTTTTGAGTTAGATCCTGAAAATGCGTCACCGTATGTGCAACTGGCAAACATCTATGGAGCAGCGGGTAGGTGGGATGATGCAGAAAATGTCCGGAAAATGATGAAAGTAAAAAAGGTGCCAGGATGCAGCTCGATTGAGATAAATAATAGGGTTTATGTTTTCATGGCAGGAAAGAGATCAAACTTACAGATGCAAGACATTTTTGCAGAGTTGGAAAGGTTGTCTAGGTATATGAAAGAGGCAGGATATGTGCCGGACAAAGACTTTGTGCTGCATGATGTGGAAGAGGAGCAGAAGGAACATGTTCTCTTCCACCATAGTGAGAAGTTGGCCATTGTATTTGGGCTTATCAAAACATATCATGGGACAACCATTAGAATTGTTAAAAACTTCCGAGTGTGTGGTGACTGTCTTTCTGCCACTAAGTTCATTTCCAAGATTGCTTTACGAGAAATCATTATGAGAGATACTAACCGTTTCCATCATTTCAAGGATGACGTGCAGTGTTCCTGTGGGAATTTTTGGTGATATGCTACTTAAAAATGGATTATACCCAGGCTGAAATAATGACAAACTTGTGTATATCTACTCTGTGTTGCTAATGCACTTAATTTTTTCAAGAACTTCTATGTCGAGAGATTCTATTTATTGATCTGAATCGGATAAATTAATTTCGAAAATGATACTTCATCCTAGAGTATATATGTTTGGTGGCAGGCCTTAACTTCTTCAGAGAATGTTGTATTAAGCACTTCTTACAGATTACTCAATGATAGATTGATCTTACTGAAAACAACGGAATAAATGTTGCTAGGTCTGTAACAATAAATTCAACAATCTGTATCACGACAGATTCCAGTATACTAAGGAAATTCAGCAACAGTAAAATAAATACAGAAGATATATTTGGAATTCCAATTATGCCTCCATTGCTCCCCAATACTCCTTGAGCCTTTTTCGATGGAGCAAGCTAGAGACATTGTGAAAATTCCTTGAATGCAATTACTGGAGATTTATCTTCTAACTGTTAGCAGTTTGTTTGTCTTCTGAATTATTATTCAGCAAACAACGATAAATTCACAATTGCATTCTTCACAATAAAAATGTTGTGGAAATATAAAACACAGAACTGAGAAATAGATGCACACATACAAAACTTGACACTTTTGTTTTTGGACAATTGTTCCTGGAAAAACCTCGAAGGGAAAACTAGTGCAGTAGACGAGGGTTTTATTAATTCTTTAGCAAATTCAAGAGTACAAAGATCTTCTTGCTAATCTGGCAAAGCTCCGGCAATATACTACTGACAAAATAATCTGGAAGACACCCTTGTCTCCCTTTGCAACTGATTTAGTCTCTCCTAGCCTGCTTGCACTCTCCCTTGCCACTCACACTGAAGCCCAAAAATGTGCACTGCCTGGCTGAATAAAACCGTACAGCCCCAGAAATGCTTCTAGGTGAGATGTCTAGCTTCCCTCTGCCTCTAGAACCCACTCGCTTTCCCTCGGGACCCTGATCCGACAACTTGCAACTGAAACATGGCTCCTCCGGCAACTTGCACCGGGAAATCTGGCTAACTCACACTACTGTATGTGGCCTTCTCTTTCTTGTGTCTTGGACACTGGAAAATACTAAGGAAAATTCCTCCAAACTCCTGCTCTCAAATCTTTGTTGATCTCTCTCTCCGATCCTTTCCCTGGATTCAATTGTGCCCTTGTTGAGTATTGCAATTGGGTAAGTCAAATTGCTCAACTTACCAATTGTATTTATCTTCAAGCCCTTTGACATGCTCTTATAATCTCTTGTTGGAGTCTCAATGGCCATGATTACATCTCAACCAACGACCAAGATCATCTTGACTTCATCCATGAAAGTCTTTGGAGCAAAATCAAACTTCCCTAATTAATTCTCTTTAATTAACCAATTTTCCGAGGTTAGACTTAGGAATATTTTAATTATGGCTAATTATGTTAATTAAGGCATCTCCAAGTTTTTTCTTTCAAAACCTTTTTTAGGTTTTGGAGATCCCGTGTTCCTTAGTCTCTTAGACACAATCTATGACCAAAACACCTGTCCGCTGCTACAAAAACTAACACATCCCCATGCTGCGATGTTGGTGTCATTATCTTCTTTCATCAGAATCATCATATGCCTATTCGATATTCCCCTAGTTTTGATACAAACACTAAAGCAGAATTTACGGCTTTGTGGACCTTGTTTTATATCACCAATTTTAAAAACATTTTAAGATTTTGCAAATCATGGGAGATTCAAAGCTTGTCATTGATGGGTTGGATATAAAAGTTTTCATTGAAGCCCTTTGTCTAGAACATATCCTATGGAATATCCGTAGCGAAATAAATAAGATGAAATGGTTTTCTGCCAAGCATATCCTGAGGGAATTGAACTCAAAAGGAGATCAGCGTTCTAAAGAGACTCTACAATTGCCATCTGTTTCTCTTGGCATCTATGAAATCCTAGACGGGCAGGAAATTCAAGTGATGGAGTTCCATCTTTAAAGAAAGGAAGTTTTGAGATGAACGATTATCTTGATAAAGATGTTTAATTGTCTATTACAGTTTATCCTTTTGGTCATTTTCTTCTTGGATCATTATCCATATTAGATCAGGTTTCAAACCTGGTATGACAATGTATATTTCACTTCACTACGAAAATATAAGTTTTATTTTTCAGGGAAAAAGAAAATACAGCAGATATATATTCTGAAATACAGCACCATGAAACTGTAGAACAAAATTTTAAACATCAAACATGAATCTTAGCCAAAATAGAATTAGTTTGAATCTCCAACTACACAACGAAAACTTTCCTAAGTATGTTTGCCAACTTACCCTAGATTTTCCAAGGTAGTATGAATGCTGCTCTTGGACCAACCTACTCTCATATCAACTAGCTGCAAGAAACCAAGTGATGATGTAGTTACTCCATGAATGTGTGGCCACTGCATAGACCAATGAATGGATGGATTTTCCATCAACCTCCACTTGAGTGATAAGTTTAGTTTCACCTACCATATATGGACAAAGTCAACCACATGAAAACGATGGTTTTCCGACTACCTGTGATCACCATTGACCAAGTTCTCAAGCTTCTGGATGAACATGTAAACTTGGTCTATTTTGGCTTCTTTGGCTTGTAAAAACACTGATTACATAATTGTAGCTAAAATTACAACTTCTTTGAGGCATATTTTTATCTGATGCATCTTTGATTTTTTTTTTGTCAGTTAGGAATTGTGATGGCATAGTCTTTGCTAGTTCACAACCTGAGTTTATCTGGTCTCTGTGAATCTACTGTTTTGCTAGAGATTTGGGGCCAAGTGCCTTAATGGTTGCGCTGAGCCTACTATTGTTCCCCTTTTTGTAATTTATCTTAATCCTTGAGTGATGAAAAACTAAAATATGGTTTCATCTTTCCTGAAATATCCTAATCTTTTTGCAGACGATAGATATTGGTAAAATTATAATTTCTATATATTAGAGGATCATGTTATTAACTTATTAGCATATTCAAATTGGACTGTTATGTTCAATTCTGTTCTAATAGAATAATCTTCTTTTGGATATTGTTCTATATAATATTTTCTGTCTCTAATTTTTTTAAAATATCATTTCTTTTTCTAGATCTATCTTGAAATTGATTGTGCCACTACAAACATATTGCAGTAGGAAGAAGTTTCTTAGCTTTTCCTAGATCGAAACGATTTTATCTTTCATATAAGGACCTGTTTTGGGTGCATTTATTAGATGGTTAATAAGTTCTGTAAATCATGTGAATCAACACACCATCCATGTGGGCAAAACTCACATTTTCAAAGCCATTAGATGTTATTGACCATTTCTGATGCCTCAAATAAAACTGGAGGAGGAAAAGAGACCATATACAAACAGAGTATAGCATTTGTCACCATTCCTAGATCAGGAACAACTTCTGCCTTGAGGATTGAGCTTATACTCAAGACCATATCGGAGAAAAGCTATAGAAAAAACCTCTGGATTCCTGCAAAGCAAATCATCCTTTTGAATTTGTAGATAATTTCAAGGAATATTGCCAGTGGGAAAAACATCATAATGGATGAAGACTATTGCTGACTGTTGCCAGTGGGAATGTTGCTAACTGAAGTATATTACTTAAGCAGTACTCCATCTGATTATAATTTATTACCATGATACAAGCTTGTTTGTTGACCAAATCTTTGTTTGAAATATTTAGATCACACATTGATCATTAAGTCTTAAACATAAGGTCTTCATTACCTATAACACTTACACTTTTGGTTGTCTTTAATCTTTTGTAAGGCACTATTTAGTTTATGGTCCAGCGTGATGTCTTATTAAAATACAATTGCTTTCAAGTCCACAATAGGGTCTTTAAGCCACCATTATTCCTCTACTTAATTATTGTCTTACTTACCAATAATCAAACTTATTTCATGGTTATTCCAAACATAAAAAGGAAGATACCAAAATGGAGTGGAGCTGAACATCAAAAGTTTGGAAATATAACAGCCCGTGGAAACGCTCTTTAATGGAACTATAGCTTTAGCTGGTCGTGATCAAGAAACCACTGGTTTCGCTTGGTGGGCCGGTAATGCCCGACTTATCAATTTGTCGGGTAAATTGCTTGGGGCTCACGTGGCTCATGCCGGATTAATTGTATTCTGGGCCGGAGCAATGAACCCGGATCGTATTTCCCCTGAGATTAGACAAAAGACGGGTAAATTAATTGATTACATTGAGTGTATTCTATACAAAAAGAGTGGATCCGATTCGATACCTATTCCTATCATATCATTTGAGTTAATGACTATTCATAATCACGTCTCGAATCATGATTCGAGATCACTGATTGCTAGCAAGAAATT
Source organism: Pinus tabuliformis (assembly GCA_031772625.1). Lineage (NCBI taxonomy): Eukaryota > Viridiplantae > Streptophyta > Pinopsida > Pinales > Pinaceae > Pinus > Pinus tabuliformis. The sequence continues at coordinate 436,116,852 of CM062808.1, read as the reverse complement.
CACTGCAATGGATTTCATTATATTCAATTTATTACAAAATGACAGAACTGTTTCCTCAAGACCGTGGAAACCACCACAGTATTGAATAATACTTCCCTTGTGCTTCCAGAGCATCATTTCATGTAATGATGCTTATACAAAAAGTAAATTAATCTATCACAGCTTTATCACTTGCTGTACAACTGGAAGTTGGAAAACCATGGACTAGATAAAATACAAGCCTTCAACCATGACCATCACTTCCATCATGCGTTTTACAACAAAAAATAATTGTATAGATAAACATTGTGTGCTTGACAAAAGACCACATTGTGTGCTTGGATGAGAATTGCATGCTTGGAAAAATACCACGTTGTGTGCTTGGCTGAGAATTTATGTCTTCAGTCCATCAAATTAACCTGAATTATTCAAGAACTCCAGTGGTTGCTGGGAGCTTTACATTAGACATATTTTGTGTTCATTTTGCATTGTCTGTTGCAATATGTCAATGGTAGAATCTTACACATTCTTTCTTCATTTATGTTGAACTTCTTACATTACAAGCTTTCAAAAGATTGTTCTTTTCTGTTATGATTCAGCATGTTTCTCACAAAATCTAAATCACTTGTGGCCTAAACTGGTGTAAAGGCATTTGTTTACTATCAACATTATCCAAAATACTCAATGCTAACAAGAACAGGTCTGGTGTGAAGCTTGAGTAGCTAGTAGCTAACTATTATTGGTGTGTCCTGAAATTTTTATATAGAACAGCTTGTTGGTAACTCTGACCTCTTTCTCATATACACAAATGCCATTGCATGGTAGGGTGCAAAATTCGATTCTGCTATGATTCCTGAGTCTTAATAACTCAGACCTCTTTCTCATATACCCAGATGTCATTACATGGTGGTATAAAAGTCTGTTCTGATGTGAGTATATAATTAAATTTAGATATACATTCGCCAGTGTTTTTGTCTCCTTTGTTAGTATGTAGAGATTTGTAAGTGTATTGAATTTAATAACTATGATTAGTATAAATTTATACTGATTCATTATCATCCTTTCATAGGGATATGCAAATGCAACAACAACGTTAGATTTTTATTTTTTTACAAATTATCATCTCTTCACAGGATATGCTAAATTCCAATACAATAACAATGTTAGATATACTCAATTAAGAGTGTTTTTCTATCCAGACATCAAAAGCTCATCATCTTACTACGGGGATTTTAACCTGAGTGGGGAGGATATGTCAGTTCTGCCCAACCACCTAAGATAACTCCAATTAACAATTTAACTCATGCCTGATACAAATTATTCCAAAACAAACAATTTACCCATTAAATCCTAATATCCCTGATACAAATTATTCCAAAACAAACAATTTACCCATTAAATCCTTTTAAGGACAAATTCTGATATATACGTATTCTTGATATTTCAAAGTTATAAACAAATTTCTTACCTACTATTGATATTCGGAATTGTTGATTATTCATTTTACTTCCGAAAAAAATTTAACAAATGGCATAATCCCTGTATTCAGATAAAAACAGAAGCTGTAAAATAATATTATTCGTTACAGAGGCAGAGTGAAAATGAAATCTAAGACTACTGTAATATTCTGAATCGTTTTTGGCCATTGTAAACCTCTCATCCACTATACACAACCATTGGTGTTGAGACTGATACACAACCATTGTTTTTGGCCCATCGGAAGGTTGATGTGTTAATTCCCTATTGAAATCCGATCAGCTATCTAGCGTTAGTTAATTCGTATGAGAGTTGAAATTTGTAAGTCATGTGGATTCAACTGAATGCTGATATGTTTTTGGGGTTTCACCTTCTGGTTGAGTCCCAACATCTTTTTGGTGATGCAACCCTTTTTGTTAAATGCTAATCATTAGAGATCTGCAATTCGTTAGCACCAGTAGTACTCAAACCTCACCATTTTTTGCCCAACGTCGATGAAACTTTTAGGAATATCACTGAAATATTCTTTCAAGGGTTTATGGAATGGTGTTGAAGTGTTGAGAATTTGTTCATTTTGCACTTTTCCACCAAATGCCGATAAGCAGGGTAAAGCCCACTGAGAGAATATTTTTCAAAAGCACTGAAATGGATGAAAATTGAACCTTTGAATGCTCTTGATGCACTGGACCTGTCATTAATGGTGGATTTAATGTTTTGAGCTGCATTTAAGCTTGAAGATTCAGAGAATCTAATCGTAATGACTAGATACCTAGATTCAACCATTGCTATTTAAATCCACACTCAAACCTTCAAATTAGTCCCTCTGCCCTATGTTTGAATGATTAACGTTGTTACCTCTGTGCCCTGAGATGTCTGAGTCGCGCAAATTACCAGCCACAGGAGGTAAAATTCTTGGTTGTTCATTGATTTTCTTGTCATCTTATCATTGGTAAGTAGTTAATTATTTTTAATTCCACCAATGCTGGGTGATTATAGATTCTGTCAAGATGTTTAGAATATCCCCCATCCCATTTTGTTAATGGGAAGACAGTGAGTTGTAGGTTATAATATTGAGTATTTTGTTCCAGGAAAATGCTGTCAAGGAGGGCTTCCATTTTGGAATACCTGAAAAGGCTAAATGGGAATGGAAAGAAACCATCGTAGGCATATGATCCAACATGGGTGGGAGAGGCCTAGGTAGGGCTATCAAGGAATGTCAAGTCAGTGATCAAGTTTCCTCCGAGGAAAATGTTCGCATAGGTATTGTCATATAAGGACACTGAGCTAAGCACAGAGACAAAGGTCCTCTTTTTTTTCCAGCAGAAAAACCATCATCCTTTATTAAAAATAAAATAGGTTACAATCCCCTGAATCTATAACGCTCAGAAAGAGCTCAATACAGCGAAAAACATCGTGAGATATAGTAGAGGAAAACAATACAACATAAACCTGAGGAAAACCTTCAATCCGATAGCCGGGAAAGAACCCTGAAAATGCCCAAAACAAGTCCAGAAGGACCATACCACTGAAAAACAGATAGACAAAGTCTGCTTGCGATCTTTAATAATCTGGTTTAGCGACGTGAGTAGTGCAGGAAAAATGCAGGACCTGGTGTATCTCTGTGAGATGTGAAAAATGCAGGATCTGGTGTATCTCTGTGAGATGTGAAAAATGCAGAATTCGCAGTATCAGTGAGCTCTGTCTGGTTGCAAGTTCTGAAAGCGTGCGATGGGGTTCCGCGCGTGGTTGAGGCCTCAGTCTGAAGTGAGCCAGGCATTCAATGTGTAAGTCAGAAATCGACAAGCGTGGTACAACCGCCGGAAAACTGAGATGGATGTCAAACTGTCTATGCCATGTATGACCATCCATCCATTGAAATTTCATATCAAATTCTAAAAAGTCCCATTATAGACTACTCCATTTTTTTTTATTTCACTTTATTGTGCGCAAATTGATCATGGAGTAGGTATTAAATCGATCAGCGCCACGCCGGGTAATGAATGGAATTTTTTTTTGGAATTTGACTTGATAGGGGCGTAAATTGACTATTGGAGTGTTTAATGTATTCCATCGTTTTGGTTTTTCTCTTGGTGATAATGTTTGTCAAATATATATATATATATATATTTGTGCAGTTGTTTATAATGCGATTTTCTAGAAGTTTTTTTAGTGGGTGTTTTGGTCAAAATCCAGCAATAATTTATTGGAATCACAAGTTTGATAGCTAGTTTCTGCACAATCAAAGCGTCCAGGGGTTTTTCAGGGTGCTGAATCCAAATACGCAATTAAAAAACCATTTTAACTGCAACAAATCAAGATTTAACCTCAATTTATTCCACCGGATTCCGTCACTGGAATCTTCAAAAAATCACATTATATTTGTATGATTTTTATAAATTTATAATTTTTCATTTTGGAGTATAAAATGTATTTAAAAATATTATATTAAATTTTTTTGTATGGTTATGAATTTGTATAATTGTTTTTTTTTAATATTGAAATGATATTTATGATATTTTAAAGTTTATTTTTTACGAAATTACATAGACGAATTTGGTTTAAAAGAGAAGTTTCATGTTCATTGGGAAGGTGTAAAGTTTAGTTTTTTTTATACGAATATAAAATGTATTTCAACCCATTATATTAATAAAATTTTAATATTTTAAGATTTTGTTTTTTTTACAAGAATATAAGGATTTGTTTAAATAAGAAGTCTTAAGCTGGTTCCATAAGTATGGTTAAATGAAAAGTTGTTTATCACATATTTTTAATTTATTATTTATTAAATTTGATTAAAAAATTTCGATTAAAAAAATAATTATTATATGATTTGGATTTTTTTCCAAAGAATTATAATTTGAAAAATTTGATTATTATATATGATTCAGATATTTTTTCAAAGAATTATGAATTATGATTAGAGTTTTGTTATATAGTTTGAATGAAAATGTATTTTTAAAGTATAAATAGTTCATTATTTTAGATTGTATAATTTTAATCTATAATTTTACAGTTCCAACAAATTTTTAAAAAATTTAATTGAATTTTGAATAAAAACAACTAAAAAAAATATTGAAATCATAAGTTTAAATTAAGTTATTTTTATTTTTAAGGAATTCAATTTTATCTAATATACTTGAGTTTATCAAATAATTGTGAGGAATGATTGTTATTCTTCTCACCTAAATTCAATTTCTGTGATAAGTTTTATTGTAATGACACCTAACCTTGTTGTATCAAAAGTATAAGAAAAAAGAACAAACGAATAAAAGTATAAGAAAAAAGAACAAACGAATAAAAGTATAAGAAAAAAGAACAAATGAATTTAAAAAGAGAAATAAAAAAGTGTTCAAAAATATGTAGAATTAAAATAACATTTTATTTTATATATATTTCATCTTTCATATATATGTGAGAATATTAAATTTAATCATTTACAAAAGGAGAAATTACAAATTAAATATTTAATTTAATGAATATTTAAAGTTATAGTTTTTCCAACAAACTATTATCAACATCTAATTATATTAGCAATTGCACCAAATGTTGCAAAGAAAACATCGTAAGGCAGTACATTGCTAATATCAAATCACTAAAATTTCACAGAATCTTTGTGCCTCCCCCAATAGGTTCCTCTTCTTCCTTGCTTGTATCATATTTTCATCATTCATCAGTGATTAAAAAAAAAAACATTGTTTTTGTCTCAAGGTTCATCTTACAATCCTAAGTTGTCGATAGCATATCATTGACGTGAGCATGTGATATACAGTTTCAAAATCCTAATCCCCCATTCCAAATCCTTAATAAAACTAAATTGTTATCTGAGTTAATATATGCGACCACTTACATACACTATTGTGTATGATGTAAATAATTACGAGGCCACGATGAATGCTCTATGTGAATACCTTGTCTAATGGATAACTCCAATTCAAGGTCTTCTTTTTATTTGATATAATGGTGATCTTGTCTTCTAAGTATGATGAAGTGCTTTTACTACCAAACTCCTCTTATGCAATACTCAAATCAACGTTACCCCTTGTGTCACTATTATTATTATAGTTAGGACTGCTCTAACACTGTATAATGCTTCTTAATTAAATTGGTTCTCCTATCATCGAAGGGGGGAACCAATGCAAAATTAGTTTTTCCCTTGAGTCCATGAGTGCTCGGGTTGCACAATCATATGCCCAAATTTAACCATAATGATACATACCCAAATTTAAGTCTTCCTATAATTTTTTTCTCCTTGTTATGCCCCATCTCAAGCTCAACCAAAGCCTTTATTCTTTCTTCCTATTAGCATTGCTCAAATCAAATATCTACTTAGCAGTGTCTAATATTTTTGCACAAGAATTTACAAAGGGGGTAGGGAAGATATTATGCAATTTTTTTTATTTGTTGCATAATATCTCTCGCCACCCCCAACCTCATATATTGCATTATAAATCTATCAACATGACAATTTTTAACTTTCTAAAAAGTAACAAAAGCATGGTTGTTTCATCCCATCAATAAGTTCATATATCCTTCACAACAATAATATGGTCACATTGACTGATTCAATGTTGTGTTGAAGTCAAGGATCCAAAGTATGTGTTGTTGCCTCTACAATAATTCCTTCACACATGCAAGTAAAATCTACCAGAGAACAAAATCCATAAAATGTTTGGATATATCAAGGAATCTATCTTTGAATTCTCTTATGATCTTAGCAATATCACCTTCCCTCTACAGACGCCCCATTAACTCTGATATATCTTTTTCTGTAACAACTTTCGATACTGCAATATGAAATATTATCTAATTAAATGACATTTCAATGTTGTACAATCTTAGTGATAATTTAGAGCAAAAATATCCTATAGTCATCATAAACAACAAATAGAAAACTTTAGTGGAAGCCTAGAATTCACATGATACAACCAAAAGCCCTTATTTTTTCTTTCTACCTGAAATGAATTTCAAGGCCATTAAACCCCTACAGTTGTTTACGTAGGTTACTTATGATGATAATTGTGCATCAACATCTTTTGTCATGGGTCAAAATGGGAAGCATTATAAAGTTAACTTAAATAAATGACATTTTGGCTTCTTATTGGTGCTTCTTATTGCCAAACATAATAATCTACATGAAGCAAGAATGAGACAACTACCAACAACATGTTCCTTTTTTTTTATAATATCTCCAATCAACAACATAAATGTAAGAAAGAGTGCATGAACTATAGCTAAACACAATATGAAAAATAGATGGTTGCACTTGAAAGCAAGATATTCAAACCATAAATTTAATTTCAGTCATGACAACATTTGCATGCATCTTATAAGGAAATTTTAATTCTAAATACAAATCAACATAACAATTACAAGTTCCTAATGAACCCTTGAATGATAAAAGTGTTGAATGGAAGAAAAAATGCATGCTAGGAAGAGATGATAGTCTACTAATTTGGATGGGAGTGGAGCTAATGGATTTCATCTCTGGAATTCAGCGTAAAAATTAGAACATAAATTTAGCCCTCTTTTGAGAGGATTCCTAGCAGCAATGGGCCCAAATTAGAAAAATAGAGAGTTGAATGAGCTAAAAACTTGTTTGATATCATAAGGTATAATATTGGTCCAATAGTATTGGATGTAACCTCAATCTCAACAAAAATGGAAGCAGTGGCAAAAAAACATGCATTGGACAGCGAGCATAAGCTTAGAAACACAGGAAGTCATCACAAATGAAAGGGAAAGAAGAAGAATTAAAATCCAATCTAGGAAAGATATCCTTAAATGGAGATAGTGGCCTAAAGGATATTTAGCTTAAATGAGGCTTACAGATTAATAGTTGGCATAAAAGAACACCCAAACAAAAGTAAATGGAAAACGCTATGGGACTCCAAACTTTCGCCAAAGGTGACCCTCTTCCTCTAGCTGCTCATGCAAAACAAAATCTTAACTCAGGACAATCTGCAAAAAGGGGTTTTCAAGGTCTAGCTAGATGTAGCATCTACCGGAAAAACATAAAAACGACTAAGCATCTACTTAAAAATTATAGATTTGCAAAGGAAACATTGTAAGGAAGTAGCACAAGGAAGAGTAGTGTTGATGAAAGAAGATGTGACATGTAATGCAATTTAATTGAATATTTAAATTATAAAGTATTCCACTCCAACCTTCAATTCTCAACCAACCAACCAACGGATTAGTCTTGACATAAATTAATAGTAGTTCTAACTCTGTAACTTTTAGTTTCAATCTTGAGATGAAGTGTGGTGATCATCCCATATAATGTGTGTTGAGCTGCAATTTGTTGCAACAATTTGAAAGAACAAATGAAACACATCTTAGTGGAGGGAAAACCATTTGAATGTTATCCAAATAAATGGAAACCCACTTCAATTAAGTTAAAGCAAATGACACTGATTTCAATCAAACAAATCCGATTTTTATGCAATCCAAAGAAATTAAGGAATATTAGCCCCACAATAAGACCATTCTTCTTACTTTTCCAAGCCATTAGAAAAATAGTCAAAAGGCCATCAACACCCATTAGTTCAACCTTTCTATTAGGTCTATGTCTATTGCAGTTAGGTGTAACAATTACAAAGATAAAATAATTCATAGTTAATGTATAAAAAGATATGAAACTAGTGAATGGATACTTGACGTGGGAAACTACTCAACCAGAGCATACTACTCCACCAGTTACTAACATACTAAAAAACTTATGGGAAGAGTTGTTATTGACAGAGCATACTCTCAGTAGGAAAGAACCATCTACATGGAAAAATTAATTGACACACTTCTCCTCTTTGAACGATAAGAGGAGGCTCCAACCACCAACTTCGGTGGACTCCCTAACTAAATGATGATCAAGCCAGCCAAATCTTTCAAGAAGAGTCGTCATAATGTAGTGTTTTTCATCTCTATCAACTCGTGTTTATTTTATTTTCTGGTCTTATTTCCATTTTGAGAGATAATTTGATAGACTATAGAATACTCAATTGTAAAATTTTGAACTTATGCTATTGGTTTTGTTTCCCAAATAGCATACAACTAGCTAGTAATGACTATCTATGGATACATTTTAGCTTTTTTAAAATAAATATATAAATTATTATACACTAATTTCCACATAAATAGTACATACATGTGATGGTTGTAATGTATGCTCATTGAATAAATATATGAGTTGGTCAAAAATATATATGAATAATGACACACACACACACACATATATATATATATATAAAATAAAAAATATTGTATTATTTTACAAATATTCATTTTAATTAAAATTAATAAATAAAATATAAATTTTAATTATTTAATTTGATTAAAAGTAATAATATAATATATAAAATATGTAAAAATAATAAATTAAATTAAAATTTTTATTTTTATTTTTAAATATATTAAAAAATACATTACATATTATAATTAATGGAAAAATATAATTTGTCATTGCAATTAATGAAGGGTTGAAGTGTAAAATATTTAAAATTAATAAAATAACTAAAAATTTAAAATATTAAAAAATACAAAATTGTTAAACTTAATATTTTAAATACATTAACAAGTAGTTTCATAAAATTATACTTTTTAAACTCTAATATTACACACGAGGTAAGATAATACAATGTTTTTCCTTAATCAACTAAAGGTTAATTTAAAATATAAAATTATGTACAGATAGATATATTCATTGTTGGTTGGATGTGGATTCAAAACAACCACAAAAAGTTGGATTGTATTTGTCAATACGATTTTTTGACACTTAAAAATATCTATCTAAATTAGCAAAAAAAATCTCATTAATTAATTAAATATGAGAATTATTATATTTCTTGGTCGATCTTGGGACAGGAAGGAGCTAGGGTTTAGAACAGGGAACAACAAGAGGAGCGAGCTGGTAACAATGGAGGGGCTGGGAGGAGGGAGTTCCACTCCCTCCTACAGTAAAGTTGTATCTTTTTTTTGCTAAAGCAAGAGTCGTACCTTCGTTATCATTAAATCAGAAAAATATTTACATAGAATACAACCATCCACATGGTAACATGGATCTTAATCAAAAACTACTTTCTAGAAAACCAAGGGTCACGAGTTAAGTGTGAAAACTCTGACCCTTACCCACAAAATTGCACCGCCCTAAACAAAAAAAAGTACCAAGGCCACAAAATCAACCCATCAAATCCGAAAATGGGGAGAAAGCCGTTAATCTCCACCATCATAACTCCTAGCTCCAACCAACGGCAGAGGAGGACCGCGCTCAGCCAAGACTCCCGCCAAATAACAGTTTGGATCCACTAGAAAGCGCGCAGATTCCTGATCGTCGATCCTCCCAACTTGATCCAACGGCATAGGTGAATATCGCGCCGCCTATAAGTCTGCATTTTAACCTTATGGCCCCACTGACAAGCTCGATGAATCATAGCCATAGATCTGTCGGGCTTGATCCTATGGCATAGGATCATATTCCACCGAGCAAAAGTACTACTGGTTAACGTGCGATAAGGGCGGAAAACAAAACAATCCCTCTGCCACGTGTAGCCCAAAGAGTGTGATCGCTCCCAAATTTTCAAAACCACTTCCCACCCGAGAGGCCCCCGATACACCGGAAACCACTCAGCTGGCGGATTTGCGTCCTTAGACAACATATCAGGAATATTCTAGTCGCCATTGGATCCTGGATTCTGACAGCTACCACTTTCTCCTTTGCAACCGTATGTGAGCCTGAGCGACGTACTACCCCTTCCCTCCAACCTACTACTCAGGTAGTAGAATCCTCTAAGCAACGTATGAAAAAACGAGAAAAGGAAAAACTTACACCTCATAATTAAACCAAATTGTTGGACAGAGCTTCCATAGTTTTGGTGCGGAACACCATCATATCCTCGTCTGCTTGGGAGTCATACTGATCCATGAGACTATCCTGAGGCAACCTATGCCCACCCATCGCAACCCTGTTCATTGTACACTTCACTCCTTGATTAGCCAGTAAATCAGAAAGTTTGTTGGCTTGCCTTTGCACATGGTTAAAACTAACCGTGCGTAGGCCTATGAGGTGGAGCTGGATCCTTTGAAAGACCTGGACCAATCTCCAGTGTTTCGAAACCTTCTCTGGCTTCGAGCCCCAACTAATTTTTTTGACTGTGTTGATAATTAACTCAGAGTCAGCTTCGATAATCACATTCTGTCGGTTATCCTGCACCAGGAGTTCTAAGCATTGCTCCATAGCCATGGATTCTGCCATGTTATTTGTAGCTCTGCCTAAATGTCCATGGAAGATGGAAAGGATATTACCAGTATCATCCCTTAACACCCCTCCAAAGCCCGCATTGCCCGGGTTGCCTTTTGAAGCCCCGTCTATGTTATATTTCAGAAAGCCCAAAGGGGGAGGATGCCAGAATTCCTGCTTAGAATCCATAACCATAACCTTTCTGTTCAGGCCCTGCGACATAAGCCCCTGCATTCCCAACTATCCCAGAATCCTCATGTCAGCCTCTGAAGGTGGATTTTTAGGGGTATTTCGCACTATGGTGCCAACCGTCTCTTTAAGTTGAGTCAAGGTCTGCTTCAAAAGACATTGGAGGGATCTTTTTTCATTTTTGAAAATTCTCTTATTCCTTTCTTTCCAGACATTCCAAATAATGAAGCTAGGCGTAAGAGCCCAAGCTGAGCCAAGAATTTCATTATCTGAATAATTACGCCTCCACTTGGTTAGGGTGTTGATGATACACCCTTTATCCCTGTCGCTCTTTTGGAAGATGTTGGCAAAAGAATCCCACAAACTAGAGGTGAAGATACAATTATTGAGGAGGTGTTCCATGGTTTCTTCTTGGGCTTCACAGAGCTGGCATCTGGAAGGCCCCAGAACACCCCTTTTCCTTATGTTATCCCAAGTCAAAATTCTCTTATGATAAACAAGCCACATGAAGAGTTTAATCTTCATCCAGCCTTGATGCCTCCACAGATTCTGCCATATTCTATCCGGAGCAAGAGAATCCATCTCAAGGAGTTTGCGTTTTGCCTCCTTAAGATTAAAGGTACCCTCATTATTGTTGCCCCATCTCAATTGGTCACGCCCTCCTGTCACTAAAATCTTCCTTTGTTCCAGTATCTGCATGAGAGCCTCAGCTTTAGTTTTCAAGGGGTTATCTTCCCTGTAAATCATGTTCCTCCACTTTCTCCATTTACTTGCATTATTGTTTTGGTCCCAAAAATCTTTGACCTGTGATAACCCTATGATGTTTGTCTCTCTCTTGAGATCCAAAAATTCCTCTTTCAGCAGTATTGGTTCTTGTTGCCATTTATCTTCCCAAAAAAGTGCCAGATCCCCCTCTCTGATTTCCCATAAGCTATTCTTTTGAACTAAGCCTCTATTCTCCCAGGCCTTATTCCAGATGTATGAGCCCTTTATATTTCTAGACATCCTTATATGATCGTTATTATCCCAAGTGCTGGCATATTTTTCTGTCCAGATACTAGCCCACTGGGCCTTTGGTTCTTTGACCCATCTCCACCATAACTTAGCTCCTAAAGCCCTGCTTAGAACCTCTGGATCATTCAAACCCAGACCTCCTTGATTTTTGGGTTTGCAAATCTTTTCATAGGCAACTAAGGCCCATTTCCTTTTTTTCCCCCTTACCCCAGAGGAAGTCGCTTTGAATGGTTCTGAATTGTTGTAAGACTCCTTTTGGTGCAGGGAGTGCTGAAAGCATGAAAACTGGGATAGATTGGAGAATAGCCTTTGTGAGCACCAACCTGCCAGCCAAGTTTAAAGATCTGATGGTCCAATTCCTGATTTTATCTTGCATCTTATTAATCACCGGTTCCTAGATACTCTTATGAAGAGGTTTAGCAGTAAGAGGGACTCCCAAATATTTCGAAGGAAGAGAATCTCTTTGAAAGCCTAGAATTCTGGAGATATTCCTTTGAATAGCAATATCGGTATTAAAGAAAAAGATTTTAGATTTGAAAAGATTAACCTCCATACCTGTGGCCATACCAAAGTCAATTAGAAGTTGTTTGTATGCCAAAGCTTCTTTGACTGTAGGAACTCCCTGCAACATGGTATCATCCACAAATTGTTGATGAGTCAAAGTCTGTCCATTCTCAGAAAGTTGAAGACCCTTGATTTTGCCTTCTGCTTTTGCCTGCTTAATCGATCTACCAAGTCCTTCCATCATGAGTATAAAGAGAAAGGGAGAGAGTGGATCTCCCTGCCTGAGGCCTCTTGAGGGAATAAAAATCTCGGAGGGAGAGCCATTTACCAAAATTGAAAAGCTAGAAGAGGTTACCAAAGCCATGACCCATCTAACCCAATTATGATCAAACCCAAAAGCAATAAGAACCCTCCTGATATAGGTCCAGTTCAACTTATCATAGGCTTTAGCTAGGTCCAACTGCATGATCATTCCAGCCTTCCTGTTGCTAGTCAGTGAGTGCACCACCTCCTGTGCTTGAATGATGTTATTGAGAATTTGTCTACCTTCCACATAACCAGATTGCTCCCCAGACACCAGAGTGGGGAGAAGAGGTTTGAGTCTGTTAGCTACAACCTTGGATATAATGTTGTAAACCGCATTGCACAATTCTATGGGTCTAAACTTATCAGGAGTTAAGGCATTATCATGTTTAGGGATCAGTGAAATGAAGGAGGTGTTGAGTGCCTTCAGAATAGTTCTATTTCTCCTAGAATCTTCTACTACATTCAGAATATATTGTTTAACAATATTCCAGCATGCCTTAAAGAAATCCACATTAAAACCATCAAGACCCGGTGCTTTACCATTCTACATTTCCTTGAGGACTTCACTGATTTCCTCTTCAGTTACTGGCCTATTGAGGTTGAAATTATCCTCTCTGGACACTAGTCTTGGTATATGTCTTGTTAGATCCTTAATGAAAGGCTCTCTATTTGAAATGGTTTCCTTTGCAATCCCACTAAAGTGTTGAACTAATATAGCTTCTATTTCTTCATGGGTACTGAGTAGTTTCCCTTCCTCATCCTTAATCGAGGAGATTCTATTATGAGCTCGGTTTGCCAAGGTTGACCTGTGGAAAAATCTGGTGTTTCATTCCCCTTCCTTTAACCATTGCACTCTAGATTTTTGTCTCCAAAATATTTCCTCTTGTTTGCATAAGTTCTCCCACTCGTGCTGAAGTTTGGTGGCTCTATCATTGTTGACTTTATCAAAGCCAACCTCTATAAGGGATTGGTTGAGTATCTGCAGTTTGGTTTCAACAACTTTTTTTCCTTCAAAAATATTGCCAAATTCTTTCTTGTTCCACTCTTTTAGCCTGAGCTTGATATGTTTTAGTCTTTTGTGAAGAAGGAACATGCTTGTACCCTGAATATGCAAATCTTCAGACCACCAACTTGAAATGTTGTTGATAAAATCTGGATGGGTGAGCCAGATATTCTCAAATCTAAAAGGTCTATTCCTGGGAGTACCAATGCCCCAGATCTCTAGTTGAATTGGCCAGTGATCAGATCCTCCAAAGGGCAGAATCCTTGCTTCCATTCCATTATCATTGAGTATAAGGTCCTCTGATATGATAAATCTGTCTAGCTTTGAGGCCACCAGAGACCCTCCTCCTCTTCTATTATTCCAAGTAAAGAGACCATTACTTGAATCAATGTCAACCAGCTTCATAGTGTCCATAAAAGATTGAAAGGCTAAGGCATCTTTGGTTAGAGCTCTGGTGCCCCCTTTTTTCTCCGATAGTAATTTGATCATGTTGAAGTCCCTACCCATAATCCATGGAATCCCAGCATATCTCTCTCTGAGATCCATAAGAGAATCTAGAAATCTCAATCTGTCGTCCATTCTCTGAGGGCCATAAACATTCGTTACCAGATAGATCTCCCTATCCCCCACAAGTTGAATGACCACTGATAAATAATTTCTGGAAGCTTCAGCATCTATTATACTAATCTTTAGGGGATTCCAAAGAGTAAGAATGCCACCTGCTGTATTTTCTACCTTGACTTCTAGAACTCAAAAATACTGAGCCATTTACTATGAAGTTCTTTAATTTTCTGAATAGAACATTTAGTCTCCTGGATAAATATAATATCCGGAGCTTCCTGTTTCATTATGTTACTAAGTAATCTTTGCTTCCTTTTACTACCTAGACCCCTGATGTTCCAAGAAGTAAACTTCATCATTAAAGATTAGTGAAAGAGTAACTAGTTAGGTCTTTCATCTTACCCGAATCTATCATTAGCTTTCCACACTCCATTAGCAGCTCATTCTGCTTTTTTCTGCCTCTTTTCTTTCCTGGGCCTCGAGGTGCTAATCCTGGTGTGTTTTTTATAGATTTCACACCTTCTTTGCCATGGTTTGCCGTGATACCTTGCCTTTCCACCCCACTAGCCTGAGTTTTCCATAAGTACAGCTGTTGTACTCTAGAGAACTCTTCTTGAGGTAATGAATCTAACCCTCCCATGGTTCCTTGTTTCAAGAACCCTTCCAAATCTAGGTGCTCTCTGTCTAGAATCTCCTACAGTTCATGATCCTCCATTTCCATCTCGCTCTGGGTCATTTCCTGGTCCATATCCAGTTCTACATCGCTCATCATAGCCTCTTTCTGTATGTTATTGTTCTTTGGTTGGTCTTTGTCCTCCTCTGTCTCCTTGTCCTCTGAACTTTCCTCTATTCCCTGATCTACTTTTATCGTCTCTTCTTCTTCCTCGAGAACTTGGAACCTATTCTGCGTAACTTGAGGCCCTTCTGCTTGATGTTGCTTAAGTCCCCTTTTGCCGCCTTTTCCTCTGTGGCTCACTTTTTGAAAGCTTTCTGTATCTTTCATTGTGGAAGTTTTGCTCTTATTCTCGATTTTACTGAGAGGGCAATCTCTGAATAGGTGTCCATGCTCATGACATCTGCAACATCTAAAAGGAATATGTTCATAATCTACTGTTTGTACCCATTGTTCATCATAAACTTCCAAGATCAACTCATCCGGTAGAGCTCCGGAGAGATCCATTTCCACACAGATTTGTGCAAAGGAAGTATATTTTCCTCTTCTAGTGGCTTCAAAAGCCTTGACAAAACGTCCTAATTTATTACCTATGGCTGTTAATGATTCTGTTTGCCAGTAATCAAGAGGAAGGGAGTAAAGTCTTACCCAAACCGGAACTGATGTAAAAGTCTCCCGCTCCAGGACAAAGTTCATCATCCACGGCCTCATATAGAGGCTAGCAGCTGCATAGAAGTAGGGCCCTTCTTAAAACACTATGTCTTTATCCTCAATATTAGTGAAGACCACTATAAAGAATCCTTTTGACCCCAGATGTAGGTCAATGCTCCCTTTTGGTTTCCAATGGTATTTAATCCATGTCTGTAAAGCTTTTTCAGTGGGCCACACTCCCATGAATTTACAAATGATAGCATAAGTTCGCATGTGGTCCCTATGTGCCTGCAGCGCAGGATCATTCAGGACTACCCTGGGTGTAACCTCAGATTTGGGCTTACCAGATCCTTTCCGAGCCTGGGTTTTTGCTCCCTTTTCCTTGTCATTTTCTTCCTTGTCTCTTGTGCTTTTATTTTCACAATGTTTGTCTCCCTCCTGCTCTCTTTCCCCTCGTCATCAAGACTTCTGACTTCTTCCATTGGCTTCTTACCACGGCTGGTAACAGCCTACTTGTAGGAGGGAGTAGAGCTCCCTCCTCCATGCCCTACCATGGAGATCAGCGCCTGCAAACTTTCAACCCTAGCTATTCTTCGTGCTCACCCCCTCTCTATTTCATGTTTTCTTTCACATGTACTAAGATAGTTTGCCTACAGTAACGTTGTATCAAATAGAAGCAAGGAAACGAGTTTGAATGGACTCAGGAAACCCTTGGAGGCAAGAAAAAAGAAGACAGACTAAAAAAAAACCGGAAAGCAACAAATCTGATGAACAGGAAGAAACTCATGGAGCGGTTAGAAGGGAGGAGAGACCAGGGGACAACAGTCAGAGAAATGTGTACAAATCTGCAATAGGACCCTGTAAACCCAAGTCAACCATCAAACCTCAGGTGGTTTTGCATGATCCTGCACTGCAGGTGCACAGAGATCACATGGCAACGTATGCTATTATATGCAAGTTTATGGGTATATGGCCTACAGAGAAGAATCTGTACACATGGATAAGAAACAACTGGAAACCAAAGGGAGAAATAAATCTGCATCTAGGGTCCAAGGGTTTCTTCACAGTGCTTTTCACTAGCCTAGAGGACAAAGACAGAGTGTTTGAAGGAGGACCCTATTTCTATGCTGTTGCAGGCTTATATATGCGATCCTGGGTGATGAAATTTGTCCCGAAGCAAGAAACGTTCACATTGGTCCCGGTATGGATAAGCCTATACTCCATACCTCTAGATTATTGGCTGCCCGAATCTTTAAAAGCAATAGGAAATAAATTAGGACATTTTCTAAAAATATCAGAGGCAACTCTCGAGGGAAATATACCTCCTTCGCACAAATATGTGTGGAAATGGATCTATCAGGAGCACTCCCGGATGAAGTTGTCCTAGAAGTTTATGATGAGGAATGGGTACAGGCGATGGACTATGAACATGTCCCATTTAGATGTCAGAAATGTCATGAACATGGGCATCTATTTAGAGAATACCCACAGAACAAAAGGGAGGATAATCCGAGAACCAACACACGCAAAGATCCTGAAGGATTTACCAAGATGGGAGGCAGAGGGAAAGGAGGGGGAAGAAAGTACCAGAAGAAACCGAGTGAAAACAAGCTATCAAGTTGCAACAGTTTTGAAATTTTAGAAGAAGAAAGGGGGAACATAGGAAAGGTCGATACACCAGACAACCATCCTATAGAGAAGAAAAAGGAGGACAACATGGAAATAATACAGGAAAACAACAAACAAAGGGAGACCATACCAAGCAACATGGAACTAATCAGGGACCAGGAGATGACCCCAATTGAAGTTGGGACAGAGGACCACGAACTACAGGAGATTCTTGAGAGGCAGAATCTTGATCTAGAAAAATTCTTAGACCAGGGAACCAACAAAGGGATAGACTCCCTACCACAAGAGGAGTTTGACAGAGTACAATAGCTCTTCCTCTGGAGGTCTCAGACAAAAACCTCAGGAATCAAAAGATGCCATGATAGCCAGGAGCATAGAGGGGTCAAATCAATGGAGGAAGCATCAGGACACTCGGCCAAGAACCCAGGCAAGAAAAGAGGAAGAAAGAGACAAATAGAGCTGCTAACAGAGTGTGGGAAGCTCATGCTCAAGTTAGTAAGATGAAAGATCTCACCAGTTACTCATTTAAAAACCCATCATCATGAAGCTCACAACCTGGAATATTAGGGGTATAGGAAGTAAAAGGAAACAAAGGAATCTCAGCAACAGAATAAAAGACGAAAACCTAGATATGGTGTTTATACAGGAAAAAAATGTTCCATAGATAAAGTCCGGGAGATACATAGCAAATGGCTTAGTAAATATGAGCACCTAGAAGTCAAAGCCAATAATACAGCGGGTGGGATTCTTACTCTTTGGAATCCTCAGAAATTTGGCATTCTAGACGTCAAAGCATCCAGGAACTACTTTCAATGGTTATCCAACCTTTGGGTGACAAGGAAATCTATATGGTCACAAATGTCTATGGTCCTCAAAAACCTGAAGACAAACTCAAGATTCTCTCTTCACTAGAGGAGCTAAGGGAGAGATACCCAGTAATTCCCTGGATTCTGGGTGGAGATTTCAACATGATCAAATCTCTCACAGAAAAAAAAGGAGGAACTAGAGCAATAGGAAGAGACTCTATTGCATTCCAGAACTTCCTAAACAACATGAGGCTAGTGGACTTGGAAACAGCAAATGGAACCTTCACATGGAACAATAAGAGGGGAGGAGCTTCCCAAGTTGCCTCAAAACTAGATAGATTCATCATCTCAAAGAACCTCTTCCTCTCTGGACCTAACTTGAATGCTTTTATCCTTCCTTTTGGAGGATCGAACCACTGGCCTATTCAGGTAGAAGCTTCTTTTATTGGCACTCTGAGGAACATACCTTTCAGGTTTGAAAATGTTTGGCTTACTCACCCTGACTTCATCACCAATATTGGTAAATGGTGGAAGGAAGATTTTCCCATTCAAGGCATGAAAATGTTCCTTCTGCAACAAAGACTCAAACACATTAAGGTCAAACTCAAAGAATGGAACAAAAGTGAGTTCGGCAACATTTTTAAAGCCAAAAGAGAAGTGGAGCAAACGTTATAGAAAATTAACCAAATTCTCATCAAGGAAGGTTTTACTGAGGATAGGAAAGTGCAAGCTGACTCTCTCCAACAGGAGTGGGACATCAGATGTCAGCAGGAAGAAATCTTCTAGAAGCAGAAATCAAGAGTGCAATGGCTTAAAGAAGGAGAAAGAAATACAAGGTTTTTCCACAAATCAACCATGGAAAATCGGGCTCATAATCGGATCACAAAGCTCATAGATCCTCAAGGGAAAGATCTGAGCACGCACGAAGATATGGAATCCATTTTGGTACAAAATTTTCAAAATATAGCAGAGGAGCCTATCTTACACAGATCGCTAGCTATTAAAAAATTTACGCAACACTTTCCAAAACTGGTGACCAGGGAAGATAATTATAATCTCAACAGACCAGTGATGGAAGAGGAGGTAAAAGAAGTAATAAAAGAGATGCACAATGGGAAAGTTCCTGGATCGGATAGTTTCAACGTAGACTTCTTCAAGGCAAGCTGGGAAATAGTTAAACAGGACATTCTAGAGGCGGTGGAGGATTCAAGAATTTCAAAAACAATCCTAAAAGTGCTAAATGCCTCCTTCATAGCCCTAATTCCTAAACAGGATAAAGCAATGACTCTAGATCGATTTAGACCCATAGCCCTCTGCAATGTAATATACAAAATCATCTCTAAAGTTATTGCAAATAGACTCAAGCCCCTTCTTCCAACTCTTGTGTTGGAGGAGCAAACTGGATATGTGGAAGGAAGGAAAATTATCAATAACATCATTCAAGCTCATGAAATAGTGCACTCTCTCAAGAATAATAAGCAAGCAGGTATGATCATACAACTTGACCTAGCGAAAGCGTATGACAAGCTAAGCTGGTTATACATCAGAGAAGTTCTAAAAGCATATGGCTTTGACCATAATTGGATAAGATGGGTAATGGCTCTGGTAACATCTGCTAGCTTTTCTATCCTTCTCAATGGTTCTCCATCCAGATCCTTTCATCCCTTGAGGGGTCTCAAGCAAGGAGATCCTCTCTCTCCCTTTCTCTTTATCCTTATGATGGAAGGATTAGGAAAAGCGATCATTTCAGCCAAAGGGGAAGGCTAAATCCAGGGTCTCAAGCTTACCCAGGATGGAGACTCTTTGACTCATCAACAATTTGTAGATGACACCATGCTACAGGGCATACCAACAGTCAAAGAATCAAAAGCTTTCAAACAAATTCTGCAAGATTTTGCTATGGCAGCTAGTACAGAGGTAAATCTCACAAAATCAAAAGTATTCTTTTTCAATACTAATATTGCCATTCAAAGAAACCTCTCCAAAATTCTCGGATTTCAGAGAGACCATCTTCCCTCCAAATATCTGGGAATACCTCTCACTGACAAGCCTCTGAGCAAGGAAGTTTGGGAGCCATTGACTAATAAACTGAAGGACAAAATCAACAAATGGACAAGTAGATATTTATATCTAGCAGGCAGGCTCGTTCTCACAAAGGCAATCCTGCAAACTATTCCAATCTACATGTTTTCGGCTCTTCCTGTCCCTAGAGGAGTAGCACAACAAATCAGGAACATTCAAAGAGATTTTCTTTGGGGAAAAGGGGAGGAAAAAAAAGAAATGGGCTCTGGTAGCTTGGGACAAACTTTGCAAACCCAAACCTCATGGGGGTCTAGGTCTCCATGACCCGAAAACTCTCAACAAAGTTTTGGGGGCCAAACTTTGGTGGTGATGGCTAAAGGAAACAAGAAACCCATGGGCCAAACTCTGGAAACAGAAATATGCAAAGGACTGACAAGAATGGGACTAGATTAGAATGACCGAACATATTAGGGGCTCCCATATTTGGAACAATGCTTAGGAGAACAGAGCATTAGTTCAGAAACATAGCTTTTGGGAGATCGGAAATGGGAACGTAGCCTAGTTTTGGGAGGATAGTTTGCAGCAGGAACTGTCACATGGAATAAGTCGATCTTGCGGACAAGATAGACCTTCCTAGAATCTAAAGAAGACCTAATGACAAGCAAACCAACCAGACGCTATCTTTCTCTAAATATGCTTTAATAAACAATGGCAAACAAGTGTTTTTAGGGCCTACCTTAGGTCCAACGCAAGCTTGTGGATGCCCTCGCTTCTTCGATCCAAATGAGCTCCTTTGTCGCGAATCTGCAAACACAAACAAGGCAAACAAATTAAATAGCACCTGAAAAGCCAATTGCATAAAACATATTTAACATGAAAGTCAAGGAGTCCATGAAACAAATAACATAAGATACTTGTTGAGAAAAATGAGTTTGATTGTATTAATTCAAAAGAAGAAGAACTTTACAACCTTTGCCTTGACGCTGTACAAGCTCCTCCCAGGGTCCAGCAAGAAGTCTCCTCTACTTTGACAAGTTTCACTCACTCCCCAATGAAGCTAAAAAGATGTGTGATCTCTCCTCTTAAGCTTAACTAGAAAGTCTTGATTTCACCAGCATTTACCCTAAAAAATGTTCAGCTTCTAACCTCCCCAGCAACCAGCCCAATGCCTGTATTTATGGTGCAATGGAGGGAGGTTACTAGTTCCTCCTTCAAAGGGATAAAGCCCTCCTTCAAAGGGATAGCTCCTCTCATCAAGGGATTAGCTCCTTCTCTTTTGGGATGGATGAACCACCTCAGAGCGAACAATCCACGTCAAAATTCCTTCTAGAAACCTCTAGAATTAACCCAAAGTGAGTTTTTTAAGATAAAACTTGCGCCTTTTGACTTTCACAGGGGTCCGAACCTACACCGTTAGGGACAGAGCAGGCAGGTCCGCAGTTTTTGTACACAGAAGGTGCGGGACTGCAGGTGACAGTGAGAGAAAGTGCGGAACCAGAGTTTCATTGATTTTTAATGTCTTTCTCCCATTTTCAAAGCTTGACTTGAAGAGCTGAGGTCTGAGACTTGCTTAGGAGGACAGTACAAGTGATGATAGACCCATACTTGACTGCAAATAATCATGGTGACGATATTTTTGTGTAACAGATTGCCCCCTAAAGTGCGAAGTCTGTAGTAGATGAGGATTTCTTATCATTTAGGAAGAGTGAAGTACTTTATCATTTCGAGGATCATCTTGTGGAGAGCTCGGTTGGAACCTGTAAAAACATTCAATGCAAGATATATATATGAGATCATATCATCGCTGAGGTAGGCATTCCCATACTCAGATCAAAACTGACTAGAAAAAACTAATTACTGGTCTGATATAGGAATGATCTTGTAAAACATCACAAGTAAAGACTCAGGTGGACACAGTATGGACGTAGCCATCTGTTTATGAATAGTCCATTATATAATGAATACAAAATTCCTCGCAGCCTGGATTGTGGAAACTAGATCCAGGGTCTTCATTTCTACTTCCCGAAACAGTACGATTCTATCCATGGGAATGAATGTGTTGATGTCGAACATGGTAGAAACCACTTGATTACCAGTCAATGATGTAAACTGTTAACAAGTGTGAGAGAAACCACCAGTGATGTCAATGGCTCTCAAAGTACCCAGTACAATCCATGAGATGCGAATAAATGTGTTGATGTCAAACATGTCACGGAATCCTTTGATCGAAAGTCAATGATGTAAACTGTCGTCAAAGGCGAGAAACCTGCCATTGAGGCATGCAGATCTCAAGGTACTGACGATTTCTAGATCATCTTTCTAGATAATGAGCTGAAGTTGATAGAAAGCGATCCGTCGTAGGCAAGCCCACAACACGAAATCATAGATCAAGTCGAAGAAATTTAGTTGCAAGGACTGACTCAGGGATGGTCAAGATGGATGACAGATATTTTGCAGATGAATGGCTTATTGGCAGTGACCTCTTGAACACATAACGACATGACAGATGGCTTGGTGACAATTGACCCAAAGTTAATACCCAGAAACCGGCTGAAGACTTTCAATGTGGTTTGATCAACTGTTAGGCAAAGGATTTCCCAACCCAGGTGAATGAAAGTGTCGTGTTCAAGAGTGGTTACAAAGTATGACAAACAGGCTCATTTTTCTCTCTTTTCCCCCACCATTTCTGGCAAGTACCTCTTTATTTTTGACAAGCTTGAGGAGGATAACATTTGCTTGATTATAAGCTCATCCTTCGGATGAGTCCAACTTAGTTTAAATTCGAACCCTAAGAAGGAGTGGTTCGTTCCTGTTTGTAATTGAACAGGTCCTTTACTGTGAAATTTTAACGAGTCCAGTATAGGAGAAACTCGACATTTTTTAATTTTAGAGAGTTTGAAAAAACTTAAGAAGACTCCAGGGTTGACCTTTTTCGTAAATTTGTGTCTCCCAAGCCCGAAAAAGTATAAAATAATACTTGAGAGAACCGCTTGATCTTTTACGACCAAGGAGTACTTTTCGTTATTAGTGCCCTTGACCCGAAAAAGTAAAAAAGCGATCAATGGCACGTCCTTTTATAACCAATATCGAATTTGAAACGACAAAAGTCTGGCAATCTTTTCATGTTTTTTTACGGTCGGAAAAGAGCTGTAAGTGGAACGTCTTTTAATTCCGTTTTAACGAGTTTAAAAGAAAAACTTGGCAATCTTTTCATATTTCAGGAGTCAGAAAAGGGCTTAAAGATGACTCTACATGTTTTTCCGTCGAAAATGATAGATTTCACCTGAATAATCCGTTATTCTGCACAAAAACACAAACATTGCTCATACCTGTTTGAGATGGATAAAAATGTCGCAAAAATACCTTTTCAAAGTGAAACATAAACAAATTTGCAATTTATTTACTCAAAAAACTTATAAAAAGGGCCTTTGTCAATTCATTTTTACTGTTTGAGTTTGGGTGAGAAAATAGTGCTTTTGCTCAGAAAACTTCCCGTGAAGATTGCGGAAAATCCAACCGTCGGAATCGAACGCCGTCTTCTCCAGGTAATCCACATCATCCCACTCTTCATTTTTAACCGTTTAATTTTTTGTTTTAGTCATTTATTTCATTTTTGGGAGGGTTTTTAGGCACAAAACCCGCGCGCGGGGGCCCGTAGGTTTACCACTGCTGGCCTGCGGACCCCGACTTTTTCTCCATTGGGAAAAAGCTCGAGGTCCGCACCTTCCATGTCGACAAAGTGCGGTCCCACGCACTGTGTCTAACCCAGAGGGTGCGGTCCCCGCCGCAACGGTTTTTAACCCAAAAATTCTCAAAATTGGACCAAACAAAATAATTTCTAGCAATTTAATTTATCCTTATACTTGATGCAGAGAGTACATCATGCTAGATTGGCGCGAACGAGAGCATGAGGACGTGGATGCTGCCGCATGGAATCATCAACCTTCACTTGATGCTTTGAGGTCGTGCGGCTTGTACAAATTCTGGGCCATTCCTAGCATGAGGGCTCAGGTGGATTTCTTACAGTGGATGGTTGACAGATGGAGCGTACAGGACCAGTGCTTCTTCATTGGCAGCCACCAGCTCGAAATCGAGCTAGCGGACATTTATTTCTTGACTGGTTTGCCTAAGAGAGGCGAAGACTTGACTCTGCACGGGACTAGGCCAGGTGGCCAGTCTGTCGATAGCCTCCGGCTGGAGTACTGCAACATCCAGGCTAGAGATAAAGGGATAGAAATAAAGACCATATCCCGTCCTGAGCTCATGGTGATTGCGTTCGCTGTCACCAGACTTTGCGGAGCTGCCGCATTACATATTGCCACCGGATCCCAGATGCGTATGGCAGTTGATTGCTTTCGAGGCACCATCTTCAATTGGTGCGATGCTGTGTTGGCCAATGTGAAAGGCCAACTGACCAGGGCCAAGAACGGACGACTAAAGACCTTTGGTTATGGGGCTTTGGTCGTGAGTTTTGGCCTGGAGAGGGTTCCTATGCTGATCCCACAGCACCTTACTGTTGGAGCTGGGCTTCCTCGAGAGCCCAAACTGATGCGATGAGTCGCAGTTATGGCCCGTCACCCGGACGAGAGGACAGAGGTTGCTCGATTCAAACCTGAGTATTTCCAATGGCTGGAAAACCAGGTATTTTCTATTCAGGACTTCCCTTACGCTGGGATAGATTTTCGTGGTGACCCAGACATGGCTCTTCCACCAGGAGAGCAGTGGGATGACTCAGGTAAAATCCTTTTCAACATTTTTCCTATTTTAATTTTTTTTTATTTTGTTATTTTTCCATCGTCTCAAAACTGATAGTAAAAATTTTAAATGCAGATGTGGGTCCACAGCGACCAGCCGCTCTCCAGCCTTTCGAGAGGAAGCAACCAGTTGCACCCGCGCCATCCCCACAGGACGAATCAGCAGAGGTTTTGGCCGAGTTGGAGGGTCATCTCGAGCGCTTGACAGGAGATATTCCTGAGACCACTATAGACGACATTCCTCGTCGACTTCAGTGCTATGTGATTGGGGTCCCGGGACCTTTTAGGAGGTTCCTTTGCAAGGTGGCCCGTGCAGTGGTTTCTTATAGAGATCATCACCAGTGATAGGATGATCGCCTATTGTGGGCACATGTGACATTTTTGTTTTTTGTACTTATCATTTTTGCCGATCATAAGGTGTTTTTCAACCTATGATCGAGGACGATGTATTTTTTGACACACTCCTATATATATATATATATATCACTATTACCGGCTTATCTTGTAAATCATGTTATGGAATGGTTTTAAATTTACATGTATGATTATTGCAAATGTCTATTTAACACTTGAGAAGCAATTGCATCTGCTAATGTATTTAAAGACCTTGGAATATGCTGATATTCAATATAATCAAATTCACGTTCCAAGAGACGCACTCTCAAAAATAATCTCAATAACACTGGATTTCTAATGGCATACACTCTATTAAGCTGTAATACAACGAGTTCAGAATCTAACCTCACTATCAAACTCCGAATCCCAAATGAAATAGATTCAGATAATAACTCAATCACTGCACTATACTCGGCAATGTTGTTCGTTGTTTGACCGAGGCTTACCCCATGCATAGATACTAACTCGTCAGAGGGCGAATAGATAACCCAAGTTGTGGAAGAGATGTTCCGTGTATTACGACAAGCACCATCAGCAAAACCAATGTATGTTTGGAGAGGCATCAACATCTGCAATATCAAGAGTAAAACCAAGATAAGCAGGAATAATGACGAAAAACACTCCCTAAGGTAAGCACACTGTTTAAACTAAAACACACCAGCTAGAAAGAAAAAACTATCCTAACTAAATCTCCATACCCATTCTTTTAAGCATAATACCTCTTCAAGTAAAGGCCATTTCTGGGTTTACCCAAAGAGTCCCCGTCAAATTCTACCAATTCATAGGCCCCTTTGGCTAGCTTTTGCTTGACAACATAGGGACCATGCCACATAGGAACGAATTTTCCAGCGCCTAATTTATCATTAGCTTGATCATAAACTAAGACTAGATCTCCTTCCGAAAAATTTCGAGGGGTCACATTTCGATCATACTGAGCTTTCATTCGTTTTGCGTGAGTCTCGATCGCCAATGCAGCATCACATCGATTCTCATCTAATTGAGCCAAGTATAACAAACGCTTTTCCTCTTCAGAAGTGGGTAGAAGTAAATCGATGGCCATTTGCAGTGACGGGATTTCGCATTCAATGGGTAACACAACTTCCAAACCATAGACTAGTTGGAAAGGAGTGAACCCTGTTGATGTTTTTACTGAAGTTCGGTACGCCTAAAGTGCTGAAAATAGCATGTTATGCCAATTTGACCGATGAATCCCAATGATTCGTCGGATCATGATAACTAAAACTTTGTTGATGGATTCAACCAGACCATTCGCTTGTGGATAATAAGGGGTTGAACTATCGTGACGTAAACCAAGCTGGCCTGTAAGTTCGGTCATCATAACGTTTCGAAAATGACGACCATGATCAGTGATTATCGCTTGTGGGACACCAAACCTAGCAATTATATGATTGAACACGAAAATTGCAGCTGTCTTGCCGTCTGCCTCAAATGTAGGCATCGCCTCGGCCCACTTAGTAAAATAATCTACCGCAAGGATGATATACGCATGCCCCCCGACCGAGTGAGGGTTACATGTAATAAAATCGATACCCCATTTGGCAAAAGGACCAACGGTAATTATAGGGTGGAGAGGAGTAGGTGGAGCGCACATCTTACGATAAAAAATTTGGCAGTTGTGGCATTTTCGGACCGCCGTAATACAATCTTTAAATAAAGACGGCCAGAAGTAGCCAGCGCGCAATATCTTTTGGGCTATGGTAAACCCAGACATATGACCGCCACACGCTCCAGAGTAACAGTCATTTAGAACCCTTTCAGCTTCCTCGTGAGTTAAGCAACGTCGAAAGACAGAGTCCCCCCCACGGCGATAAAGAGTATCTCCAATAATCCTATATTGTTGGGACTAGAATCGAATTTTCCGACGTTCTGACCTTGAAATTTCTGGCCGAAAGGATTGGGTCTAGAGATAAACGATGATATCCCCATACCACGGATCTAAAGTGCTGATTAGAAACAAGGATTTGTCCGCAATGGGCTCCTCCGCCACAGTTTCCGTGTCAGCACGCGGGAAGTCACACATTAACTCCGCAAAAACTAAAGATTTCTTAGACTTAGATTTCTCAAATTCCAAGTCGAACTCCTGCAGGATAACAATCCATTTAGAGTACTTGCCCCCTAGAAATTTCTTGGTCAAAATGTAGTTCATAGGGTTGCAATCCGAAATTACCGTAGTTTTACGTAGTAGAATGTAGTGACGAAAACGTTGGACAGCTTGAACGGCTGCCAAAGCCAATTTCTTCACATGTGAGTATTTTAGCTCAGTTGGATTTAAAGTTCGACTAAGGTAATATATCACATGTTCCATCTTCCTGAACTAAGACCATTCCAATGGTGGAATGAGAGGCGGTGAGATACAAGAAGTAATCCTGGTTGTAGTTGGGAGGATGCAACAACGGTGCATGGGTCAACGCGTGTTTGAGTGCATCAAAAGATTTTTGAGCTATCTCGTCCCAATAGAATGGAGTATTCTGTTTCAACAACCGGGTAAAACCCTTTGTAACCTCGGCGTAGTTAGGAATGAATCATCGTAAAAAGTTTGCTTTCCCCTGCAAACTTTGGAGTTGGCGAAGACTCGAAGGAGGAGGCAATTTGATGATAGCTTCGACCTTCGAGGGATCGACACAAATGCCGGCTTTCGGAACTACAAACCCCAGCAATCGACCCGTTTCTATACAGAAGACACATTTGTGTGGGTTCAACCGAATCCAATAATGCCTACACCTCATAAAGATTGCTCGTAAATGAACGAGGTGATCAGCTCGATGTAATGAATGAGCAGGCCAGTCATCGAGATAAGGTTGCACAATGTGCTTGATGTCATGAAATGCATAAGACATCGCCCTTTGAAAAGTAGCTCCGGAATTCTTAAGCCCAAAAGGTAACTTGCAATAAGAAAATGTCCCCCATGGACAAATGAAAGCCGTTTTTGGTTGATCGGCAGGCAGAATATTGATTTGATTGTATCCGGAAAAACCGTCCATGAAGGAGAATATTTCGCTGCCGGCACAATCATCAATGATTTGATCGATATAGGGAGTTGGGTAATTGTCCTTTGGACAGGCTCGATTAATGTCCCTATAGTCGATGCATATTCTTATTGTTCCATGCTTTTTATTAACCGGAACAATATTCGATACCCAATCCGTTAACGGGATCGGATAAATGAAACCTGCTTTCAATAATTTTTCAACTTCTTCTTTAATTGCATCAGCTTTTCGTGGGTGAATCTGACGCAAACATTGCCGGACGGGTTTAGCGTCCGGGTAAGTCTTGATCTCATGAACAACAATCGCGGGATCAATTCCTAGCATTTCCTCATAGGACCAGGCAAAAACGTCGCGAAATTCTTGAAATAGGGCCTTATATATTTGAATTTCGTCATCTGTACACGAGGCACCTATATGAATGTTCTCAACAATTCCGGGCTTAACCGAAATGTCAATAGGAATAGTTCGAGAGATGTTTCCTAAATTTAACTCTGAATCGGGATGTTTCATTGGATTCTGAGGTTCCTTGACATATTCAGTTGTAAAAATTAATGAGAAATCATTTTCAAAACGATCATCCTCAGGTAAAAACGAAGATCTGTGATGGAGATCTTCCCATGGTAAATCATCTACACATAGGATTTCACGAATTTGCTCATCAGAGTGAACAAGTTCAGAAAACGTGGTTAAATCTGAGGTTGATGTGAAAAGTGATTCCTCACGGACCACATTCATTAAGTCATTTTCGGTTGAAGATGGGTCGGCAAACGACTGCACGGCTTCATAGGCAATTTCATATGGACTCAAAGGCATGGCATTACCAAATGAGTCTATCTCAGATTCAGAAGGAATGATCCAAGGATCATCATAAACAATGGTGTCTGATGTAATCATATGAATGGTTGCAAATGAAGACGATGCGTTGATTGGAGGAAAAGGAAAAGTTCCCAGTAAACCGAAATCTTTAACTAATCCTACTCCAACATCCTTATATGGGATAGTCGTTTTACCGACATGCTGAATACTCTCCGAAGAGGCTGGGTCAGATGAAAAGTAAGCCAATTGGTCTATTGTTACGATCTTTCCATTATGTGGAAACTTTATTACTCGAAAGACTGATGAAACGATCGCTGTCATAGCGTAAGACCAACTTCGACCCAAGAGAAGGTTGTAATCTAGAGGGGCATCAACCACCTCCACATCTAGACTAACAGTTTTTCCTTCAACCCCTATAGGCAAATCCTGTAGAATGCCAAAAGGATGAAACCCACGGCCATCAAAGGCCTTTAGAATCGTCGGGGATTGGTTTAGCGAAGGAGAACCAAGCGATCTCCAACACTGTATCGACATAATACACGTTGAGGCTCCCTCATCAATTACAGTCCGATGAATAGGCCTGTTTTTGACTATCATTGGAATCTGGAAAGCCATTTGATGAGGCAAATGTAGTGTACTATTTTCTAGATCGAAGATTATTAGGTTCGGGTCCTGAACATCAACAGCTCCTATAACCGACAAAAGTAATTTACGCTGTGCTGGACATGATTGCAGCACTTCCAAAGCCGACATTGCTGAGGGTGAAACAGCTAAATCCTCAACAATGTTATAATTCTGAGCCGCTCTCGCATGTGGATTGAAAGCTGACTTTCGAAGTATACCCTTGGCGGGTGGTTTGATTACCAAGTCTAGATTAGGTTTCTCGATCTGTAGTGGATCAGAACCAGGAGCTGAGGTTGATGGATTAGAATGAGAAGATTCTGCTTCTTTACCATCAACGAGACTTTTACTACCATAACCTTGCGATCGAGTCGCAATCCTAACATGGGACATCATCAGTATGGGTTCTTCATTGGCACTCAAGGATGAACCTATCATCTTACTGTCTTGAGCCGGAAAAAGATCCTTCAAAACAGCAGGAGTTTGGGAACCCTTGACAATCTTCGCAACCTCTGCACGATGAGGGCAGTCTCTTGTAAAATGTTCATCGTCACAAATGAGACAAGGATAACGAGGTTTGCGCTTTTAATCATTGGATTCCGCCTTTTCAGGTTTCTCCTTTGAATTTTTGTCCGTTTTATTCTTCTTCTTTCCTTTCTTCTTCCCATCGGATTTTGATTTGGCTGTAGATGACTCTACAACGTGAATATCAGTGGAAATCTCTGCAGAAGAATCTCCTGTTGGGGAATCAGGCAAGGTTATGATAGGGGAAGAATTCTTGGAAGACTTCTTCTTACTTTTAGTGTTAACCGTACCAATTATACCATCGGCGACATGGGATCCCGAAGGAGCTGCAGCGATTTGATTTTGCTTGGGAAGATCGGGGATTTTTTCGTGTAACGTACCTAACTGAGTATAGACCAAGTCAAGGTACTGTGCTTGAGCAATTACTTGCTCCTCAGTAACAACTCCGGCTTTATCAACATCTTCAGTGATCTTTGGCAACAAAGATTTT
The DNA here is from genome assembly GCA_031772625.1 of Pinus tabuliformis. Taxonomy (NCBI): domain Eukaryota; kingdom Viridiplantae; phylum Streptophyta; class Pinopsida; order Pinales; family Pinaceae; genus Pinus; species Pinus tabuliformis. The sequence continues at coordinate 436,086,200 of CM062808.1, read as the reverse complement.
ACAAACCACTCAGCCAAGATCTGATCCGGAATAAATACCTTCACTAAACGTCGTCGACGTCTCCACTCATGAATATGATCTGAAATGTAAGTGGATGTCGATTGTTTTAGCGAAGTTAACAATTCCGTGCCATTGTCATATCGGACTGACAACTGAAAATGAGTTAAAAATGAGGTAGCTAACTGACTAAAATTATAAAAAGTGCCTCGCGGTAACTCAATGTACCACTTGGCCACGAGACCAATTAGAGTGCGCTGGAAAATTCTAAGACGGTTGAATCATCTGTAATGGAGTTAGACGCACACCAGAGGTGGTAAGTCATCACATGGTTCGACGGGTCCTCTCCTGATTTACCTTCGAACTTGGGAATATCACTGGGCAACTTATTCGGCATTGGCGGCCAAAACGGAAGATAATTAATGGGATCGTTCGTTAGGCGCAATAAGTCAGGTAAGTCCAAAGTTGCGATAAACGGTAACTGCCGATTAGGATCCCTAAAACTCTGGGTCATGAGACCAGCTCCAGGAGGAGGATATCCAGGATAACTAGGAATAGGAATCGCGTTTGGGATATTGTATCCTCCCGGAAAACCAGGATTAACCGGACCGTACTGGGGTTGTTGAGGTTGTTGATAAGTGTACCCAGGGTACGGTTGATACTGATAAACTGGCTGCTGCACAGTAGGACCGAATTGATACTGTCCCTGGTACGGTTGATAAGTGAATTGTGGTTGACTTGTGACAACCGTAGTTAAACCAGGTTGTCCTACAGGCATCTGAAACGAAATTTGAATCGTAGATCCAGACGGTGGTAAAGATGTCTGAGGAGTAGATACAGGAATAGTAGAAACTGGAGCTGTCGATACTCCAGAAGTAGGTGGGGTAGATTGAACAGATGTTGTGGTAGTTGTAGCAGTCGTTTGAGGCGGAGTACGAGGTGTACTGGGCCCAGGCTGAGAAACTACCGAAGGTACAGAAGTTTGAATGTTAGACTGGACTGGTTGCTGGGGTGAACCAGAAACTAGGGGCTGTCCAGTTTGAGATGACAACTGTACACTTGGCTACAATATTTGTTGAGCTTGCGATGGATCCCACACTATATTCATTCAGGGGTACTGACCCATAACTTGTTGAGAATACTGAGGACCATAACCGGATTGAGGGTAGGATTGATAATTGAAAGGTACATTTCCCGTTCCTTGAACATACGTTTGACCTTGGGGTGGTTGGAAACCTTGGTTCGAGTACTGACCTTGGGGTTGATACCCTTGAGGCACATACTGATACTGGGGTTGACCTTGAGGTATAAATTGATACTGGGGTTGACCTTGGGGTACATATTGAGTCTGGGGTTGACCTTGAGGAACGTACTGTCCCATAGGTATGTACTGTCCTTGAGGTTGCCCCCCAGATGCAAATTGTGTACCTTGAGGTTGCCCCCCAGGCGTTAATTGAGGCTGCCCCCCAAGCGGTAACTGGCCACCTTGAGGTTGAGGATTGGGAATAGAACCTGACATCATAAGAATGTCTTCTACACTCAACGGCTTAGTACCATTGCTTCCAGTTAATAACCCTTGCTCAATGGGTTGAGGAGATGCTCCCGAAAAAGTACCAGAAAGTGACTGATACCCGGAGGGAACAGAAGGACCGCCGTACAAAAAAGATTCGGGCGATTGAGTAAACATGGATGACTGTCCTGCCATATTGACGGGAGTATAAAAACCTCTAGGTGTTGGGTGATAAGGAGCACGAGGTGGTGAAAAACTTAACCCTGAGTTTTCTAGAAAATTAGTCAAAGAAAGATACCAAGAACTGCTCCTAGGTGGACTGTAAAAAATTGATTCACGCTCCCTTAGTTCAATAACAGGTTGATTTTCAGGGATAGGGATGCCTACTTCTTCTTCCGGAGCAAGTTCTTCAATAGCAATAAGTCCAGAAGGAAGATCTTGGGTGATTACTCTTTCTACCCTAGGTGAACCAGGACCACTAGAAGTTGGAGAAACAAACCCCGATGTCGGAGTAGCAGCAAATTCACTTTCAGGCTCAGATATTTCGGGTTCTTCACCTATATCACTAGTAGATGAAAAGCTACCAGCAATTTCGGAAACAGACACTGACTGTGGATTATACTCTGCTACTAACGGTTGAAAATCAGGATGTACTATCAAAGAAGATTCTCCTTCCTCAGGTGACCCAACTCTACTGTCTCTAGGAGTTACGAGGACTTTCAAGCCTTCGAGCCGGCTCGGTACTTCCTCAGGCGGTTGGCCCCGAAGTCTACGGGACTTCCTCAGTAACTCAGCCACGTTTACAAACTCAGGAGGCTGGCCCCGAAGTCTACGGGACTGTCTTGGTAATTCAGCCACAGTTGAAAACTTTTAACTACTTCACATGCAAACAAAGTAAAATCTCAATGAAAAGCACCTAAAGTCTCTAAAGAACCAAACAAATTTGAATCACACGCCTAAAGAATCTAGGAGATCAAACACACACAAACAGTAACTTTTCGTACCGAAAACACTAGTTGGTGATGAAATCCAACGTCGCAGAGTTCAATACAGAAATGGCAGTTGGAACAGTTACCCCAACAACCTGCTTAATGAATAGACTGGCACAAGTTCCTCCACTTAACCGTCTCGAGTGAAGAGAACCCCCCAGAAAATCCAAGTGAGTCTAGCCGACGTCTGCTCCAGGTACAGTGGGATCTTCCCACCACTGTCACCTCAGGAAGAGTCCTAAAGAATATGGCCACTAAGGTTACCAACTGAGACAAATATACCTGGGGGAACAATCTACGATCCGATACACATGCAAGGGCAGAGTAGCAAGCTCAATCCCCTTGAAGGCTCCTTGACATAATCCAAGGTTTACCAACAAGTGACCCTAGGCTCCTCGACAATGGTTAATCCGAGGTTTACCGTTTTTAATACGTGAGTATCTGGCGTCATTCCCAATGAGGAAGGATTGATTCCCACACTGGTTCGGACACAATCTCGTGCTTCTCCTTTAAGAGGAGCTTTCCCAGAGCATAAATGCAACAATTGGATTTCTTCCCTACCACAAGATACAACTACTTGTTTGTTTTTACTGTCTTGGAGAGTTAATTACTCTCCTACTCCAAGGCACTAGCCTAAGCTAAGTTGGTGTATCAGAGCCCTAGAAATAAAAATGTTACTAGGTGAATTTTACTTTAAGCGTTAATTTTAGTGGTTTTTGTTTAAGTCAAAAGGTGCGGAGATGAAACTCGTGGTATGAAGACTCGACTCAAAATCACTAAAAATGCACCTAAGATGATTTAAACAATCTTTTTCTCTTCGATGAACTTCTAAACTAAGAAAGAGTTTGAGAATGCAAATACTTTGTAAACACAAATCTTTCTCAATCAAACAAATTAAAAGAAGAGCTTTTGTCCTTTTCCAATGCACTCAAAAAGAGACAACTAGTTATTTCACAAAAATTTCCCTTTTTCGTTTCAAAGCACTGAAACACTACAAAACAAACTTTTTTCAAAAGAGATTTTTATATTTTTTTAAATAAAACACTCAAAACTATGAAAATGACTAACTTTGAGATCTACAAATTATAAAAACCTATTTGAAGTCAAAGCCTACTAAATATCTTTTTTAAGGATGTTTTACTTAGCTAAATGTAAGCTAAGGACCAATTTATGCAGAATCACAAATAAGTCAAGAACAACCAATTTTGTTTTCTTTTTGAAAATGAAAATCCAAACTTTTGAATACAAGCTTTTCGAAGTTTTGTAAAGAGAAAACTCAAAGCGGATTCCTCAAACAAGGGGAGATTTCATAAATGGTCAGACTCATAAGAAGGCTGGTAGACACTAAGGTGATCTGAAGTCCCTACAGCTTCTAAGCTCAGAGCCACTACACAACCAAAATGAAAAACAAACCCAACAAGCAAAACTCCTAGGAATTTCACCTAAAACCCTAACACTAACGAAATCAATCCAAGGAAAGCTTCTGACAAGTTATATGCAGGTCTGGGCAATGGATAACAATTTCTAAACACAAACTACGCTAACTAACAGAGGAAATCTTAGGGTTTTCAAAATTTTGACAGGGTCCGCAGGCCCACAGTTGGCACAGGTGCGGTCCCGCTCTGTGCTAAAAGCCAAGCTGCGGGTAGGTACGCACTGTGTGAAACGGCTAGGGTGCGGTCCTCTCTCAAAGCTATGAAAAACGAAAAATAACCCTGGATCTATAAACTCTACCCAATTTTACACACAACAAGCCAAAAACAGAAACAAAAACACAGTTTCTCAGGTCAAAGTAAAAACAAGGAAAACAATCAAGTCCCCAGTATGGTCGCCATTTTGTCACACGGAATAAGTCGATCTTGCGGACAAGATAGACCTTCCTAGAATCTAAAGAAGACCTAATGACAAGCAAACCAACCAGACACTATCTTTCTCTAAATATGCTTTAATAAACAATGGCAAACAAGTGTTTTTAGGGCCTACCTTAGGTCCAACGCAAGCTTGTGGATGCCCTCGCTTCTTCGATCCAAATGAGCTCCTTTGTCGCAAATTTGCAAACACAAACAAGGCAAACAAATTAAATAGCACCTGAAAAGCCAATTGCATAAAACATATTTAACATGAAAGTCAAGGAGTCCATGAAACAAATAACATAAGATACTTGTTGAGAAAAATGAGTTTGATTGTATTAATTCAAAAGAAGAAGAACTTTGCAACCTTTGCCTTGACGCTGTACAAGCTCCTCCCAGGGTCCAACAAGAAGTCTCCTCTACTTTGAAAAGTTTCACTCACTCCCCAATGAAGCCAAAAAGATGTGTGATCTCTCCTCTTAAGCTTAACTAGGAAGTCTTGATTTCACCAGCATTTACCCTAAAAAATGTTCAGCTTCTAACCTCCCCAGCAACCAGCCCAATGCCTGTATTTATAGTGCAATGGAGGGAGGTTACTAGGTCCTCCTTCAAAGGGATAAAGCCCTCCTTCAAAGGGATAGCTCCTCTCATCAAGGGATTAGCTCCTTCTCTTTTGGGATGGATGAACCACCTCAGAGCGAACAATCCACGTCAAAATTCCTTCTAGAAACCTCTAGAATTAACCCAAAGTGAGTTTTTTAAGATAAAACTTGCGCCTTTTGACTTTCACAGGGGTCCGAACCTACACTGTTAGGCACAGAGCGGGCAGGTCCGCAGTTTTTGTACACAGAAGGTGCGGGACCACAGGTGACAGTGAGAGAAAGTGCGGAACCAGAGTTTCATTGATTTTTAATGTCTTTCTCCCATTTTCAAAGCTTGACTTGAAGAGCTGAGGTCTGAGACTTGCTTAGGAGGACAGTACAAGTGATGATAGACCCATACTTGACTGCAAATAATCATGGTGACCATATTTTTGTGTAACAAGAACCCAACTTAAGTAGAGAAGGATTGGATATTCTCAAAGATGACACTGTCAACAAAGGACTAAAAAAGTTCAGTAACTATTGGGATCAGACAAGGAATAATAATAAATGGAGAACATGAAAAGTACCAGTTTACAGTGAAGAGACTCCTCTGAAGACCCAGGCTAAAGCTCTTGCAACAATCCTAGAAAAGAGGAAAATTTTGATCTCAACTTTCACAGATCAACTTAGATGGGGAAGAAGCAATGAGGGAAACTTCAACCTCAAAGAAGCCAAAGAAATTGCCACTGGACACAATTTTCAAACCCGGATAAAATTTGGAAGGACCTATGGAAGCACCCTCACTAGATGAAAATCAAGCTGTTTATGTGGATGGTGCAACACAAAAAGATTCTAACTTGGGAAAATCCTAGAAAAAAAGGTTTTGCGGAACCATCTAGATGCCAGTTATGTGGTATTTAGGAAGAAACGAGGGATCACCTTCTTAACCTCTGCACCTTCACCTCAACCTTATGGAATTGGGTTGCCTTTATCTTCAGGCAAACTAACGGGGATGAAAACGACATCTCTAAAACCTTAAAGAATTGGAGGAAAAAACTATCTGAGAATGAGACAGTCAACACAGCCTGGACATTGATACCAGGTTTTCTAATCTGGAATGTCTGGAAAGAACGCAATAACAGAATTTTCAATGATAAATCTGGCTCAACGCAAAAAATAATAGCTCAGCTCCTAAGGCAACTCAAAGAAACTATAAATACCCTTCAGAAGAAACCTCCTAAGGATCCTCCATCTCACCAGGAGGCTCGCATTCTTCTGCTTTTGGGCCTCCAGAAACTTGTCCCCAAGGGCACAATCGGGATTGCAACACACTCTACAATGGGGTAGGATTATTGGCAACCACCTCCCTTGGCTTCTTGAAATTCAATATAGACAGAGCCTTGAAAGAAAACCCAGGGGTTGCGGGTTATGGAGGAGCTATAGGAGATGACTAGGGCAATATAATAGTTATCTTCCATAGTCATTTAGGGAATGCTACCAACAATATGGCGGAACTAATGGCCATAGAGCAGTGCTTAGAGATTCTAAGAGATATGAATATGTCAAACACTATCATAGAGGATGACTCTGAATTAACAATTATTTCAATAAAAAAATAGCAAATGGCTCAGCACCAGAGAAAGTCTCAAACCCCACTAGCGACTTTTGCAAGTCTATCATCGTACTCAATCACATCTAAGAATCCTGAGAACCCTAAGTTTCGTACATGTGCGCAGAAAAGCCAACAGATTAGCGGACCGGCTGGCAAATGAAGGGGTGCTCTGTAAAAAGGATCACAGTATATACAGGTGGGAGCTAGCACCTGCAGGGAATTTGCATGATGAATGCCACAGTCTGGCGTATGCAGACATTGAGCATTCACTATATGAAGGAGAAGCAACAATTGGGAAATTAAGCAAATGGAGGACAAGGGTTCATCAAGCAGAAGACCTCAGCATTGATGCGAGGGGAGCTTTTAGATGGACGGAAGGATGCGGAGAAAGAGCGGTTTTCTTTTTCAAAGAAGACAGAGGTTAAGCAGTTTAGTGGTTTATCGGGCGCCCCCAAGCTCCCAAGCGGTTTTTCATGGTTTGCCTCCGATGCCATTCATCAATCACCACATGGCGGCGGGTGGAGAGAGAAAACCACCTATATCGGGCGGGGTTTCCTCGAGCTTCTTCTCCGCCCGATATTCACCTCAACCATAAGATTTGGTGGGTGAAGATCTACGGCCACAATTCATCAAGCTTGTTGATCGTGTTATCCTCTGAGCTTATTGCGATCATTATGGTGGCTCTTGGGTTTCAGACGTCAAAGTAGCTCGGGATTTATCTCCTTGGGCGGACCCGATTGAACCCTTGAATTGGGTTTAATTTCCCTTGAGGTCCATGGTGTTTTTAAAATGTAGGCTTATTGGGTTTCTAATTTCACCCCTCGACCGTGTGATCTTTAGAATCCGATCCTACGGTCGTAGAGTTATGCGGGCCTGAGGCCCGATTTTTGAAGCATGGAGGACAATGGCTGCTCCTGTAGGCATTTGTGCCGGGACTTGTAACATAATTTTGTAACTTTTTAGTTAATGAATGAGAAGAAAACACTTTTGCTTTAGCAAAAAAAGAGAATTATTATATTTCTTTGGTTAATTTTTTGCATAGATACATATCATCATAATTGTTTGCTTTAATTTCCCACATAAAAATAAATCATTAAAAAATTAAATCTTTACTTCTTAAATAAAGTATACTTAAAATTCAAAAAGCAGAAGCTTCCTAATCTAATTTACTATCTGTGGTTAGGAAATTGACAGTAAGACATGAATTTGCCAATAAAATAAATTATTAACAAATCTTCTACAAATAAAAGACAAATCTAAACTTTAACCTTCTATAAATAAAAACAAATTTAAACTTTAACCTCTTCTGATCTTCCAATATTTATTTACACATTGATATATCCCCTAAATAAAAAGCATTGAGTAACTAAATAACCGTAACCAATTGTCGTAGGAAAAAAAAACCTAAAAAGAAAAATAAGTTGGGTAGATTATAATCAATGGCAATCAATCAAGCTCACCCGAATAAGAGCATGGTGGCATTGCAAAACCCGGATTTGAAACATAATCGTAAGAAAAAGAAAAACCGAGGAGAGAAATAAGCTAAGGAGTAGCTCCGCAATAACCGTAGCCAATAACTCTGAAAAACAAAAACTAAAAATAGAAATAAGGTATTTACTATTTAAAATACCATCAAGAAAACAAGCAGGAACAAACTGTTTGTAATACCCAAGAATATCCCTGCACGAAAGGAATAAACAAGCAGGAGCAAACTGTTTGTAATACCCAAGAATATCCCTGCAAGAAAACAAGAAGGAACAAACTATTTGTAATACCCAAGAATATCCCCACGGGTATTTATGATTTTCAAATTTCAAATAAGCGGGAGTTTCAAATTTCAAATGGGCGGGACTGCATCTCCAGAGATGCTCCATGGATGCTTATGTGACAGTGACGGTCATTTGATAGGACCAGAGCAACAAGATGCTCATGGATTCTTTATGTTGCATAGGGTAGTTACTGGACGTTCCATGTATGCATGCCACCTGATGTGCAAAATCTTAATGACTTCTATACAACAATTCGATTAAACCAAAACGATAACCGAAACAGAGGGGCGAGTGAGCCACACCAATAAATCTAAGCAACCTACAATGAAGATAAGTTTGGCGCTACCGTTGCAGTCTTTGGATCCAACGATGCCTAGTTTAGTGTAATTCTTGAAAGTATGCACAGTACATCTGACCTCAATTGTATCAGCGCTTTTCTACTCGAAATGATCGAAAAGCTCCTTCATGTCCTGGAATTGGGAGCCGCATCCCATATCTTGTGATATAGAATTTGCTCGATCATTTGCAATACTTGATCCTTTCTCAAATTTTGTAGGTTAGCACCATTGTAGTTTGCGTTCTGAGAGAGACATGAGTGTGGGTCGTATTTCATAGCAAGGTGAAAGAGAGATGTAGTGCTTAGTGAGTTAGTTAGGTAGTTATCAAGGTAAATGAAGGAGACAATGGATCTAATGGGTTAAAACATTTTAATAGTATAAAATTTGATCTGATGGTACAGAGGGGTATACAGTCAGCTGGGAGAGTTGTTTTCAAAGGAGAACACCTTACGACGTAATAATTTTTGGTGAAATTTGCAATTGAACCTAATTAGGTATCTCAACAATTGATATATGCAATTCCAATAATATATTTTATTTTAATATTTTTAATTCTTAATATTTTTAATTATTAATTTACCAGGTCATCACGAAAAATAATCATGTCATAAATAAGATTTGAACTTGGATAAATATCATAACAATTTGTCCTTTCAACCACACGGTATCTCAATAATTGATATTTGCAATTCCCATAATTCTTTTTCTTTTAATGTTTTTAATTCTCAATCTTTTAAATTCTTAATTTATGAGGTCATCATGAAGATTAATCATGTCATAAACAAGATATGAGCTTGCTTAGAGATCATAACAATTTATCCTTTCAACAGTTTGAGCTAGACACAATGAATTTTTAAGGTTGAATTGATTATATTAACTTTGTTAAGATTAATTTAAACTCTTTATTTCTCCATTTTAAGAAGCTTTCATGATTATATAGATATATATATATATATATATATATATATATATATATATATATATATATATATATATATATATATATATATATATATATATATATGAGAATTAATTCTTTGATATTACTTAGAAAACAAACTTACATGGATTTCAAAAGTGACCATGGAGGATAAAACCTCATCTTGTTGTCACTTACGACCAAAGGACCAAAAGACTCCCATAACCAGGTTACATTAAGGCCAATGCTAGCATTGGATTGTATCACTACCCATCTATCCCATACATACATAACAAATAAAGTACCCAACACTACAACAAAACCAGCGATTTGCGCCAGATTTTTTGCCAGATTTTAGTGCATTTTTTTGTAATTGTGATGAGCAACCTGGTGCTAAATCTAGCTCTATTGTACAATTTTTAAAGCGTCCTGTTTTGCGCCTGATTTTGCATCCTTTTTCACGCTAGATTTTGCATCATTTTTTACACCAAACTATGCATCATTTTTTGCATCAAATTTTGAACCAAGATTTGAATTTTATTTTATGACAGGTTTTGCTTCTAGTTTTGTGTCATTTTTGCATCTATTTTTCATTGTCTTTTGCTTCCTATTTTGTGTCATTCTTTGCTTGCATTTTTGTGCCATCATTTGCATCAAGTTTACACTGTATTTTGCATCCAATTTAACGTCTTTTTCTGCATCCATTTTGTGTCAGTTTTTGCATCTAGTCTTACGCCAGGTTTTGCATCTAGTCTTATGGCAGTTTTTGCTTCTATTTTTGCACCAGTGTGCCTATCTTTGCACCATGCGTTGAATTCGATTTAGCACCAAAATTTGCATCCATTTTTGTGCCCATTTTTGCATCTTTTTTTGGACCATTTTTTACGTCCACTTTTACGTTTGATTTGTCTCCATTTTTCCCATCCCATTTTGCACCATATTTTGCGTCATTTTTTGCATCCAATTTTGCATCGTTTTTAACACCATTTCTTGCATCCAATGTTACATCATTTTCAGCATCCAAATTTGCATCTTATGTTGAATCATGTGTTGTGTCCACCTTTGCATCTTATTTTTTGGCTATTGGTACATTCAATTTAGAGCCATTTTTTACGTCTAATTTTGTATTTGTTTTTGCACCAAGTTTTGCATCCAATTTTGAGCTATTTTTATGCCCATTTTTGTACCATTTTTTGTGTCTACTGATGTGTCCAATGTTGCACCATTATTTACGCCCACTTTTTCATCCAATTTTGCATTTTTTTGGTGTCTCGTTTTACATCGTTTTCACCATCCAAATTTGCATCTTTTTCTGCCTCATTTTGTGTCCACATTTGCATATAATTTTGTGTCTAGGTTTGAGCCTAAATTTGCATCTAATTAGGCATCATTTTTTACATCCAATATGGCATCCTTGGTTTCACCATTTTCCAGCCCCATTTTGCATCTTTTATTTTTATTTTTTTTCCCCCAGCCCCATTTTGCATCTTTCTTCTTTTTCTTTTTGCATCTTTCTTCTAGTTTTACATCGTTTTCACCATCCAAATTTGCATCTTTTTCTGCCTCATTTTGTGTCCACATTTGCATATAATTTTGTGTCTAGGTTTGAGCCTAAATTTGCATCTGATTAGGCATCATTTTTTACATCCAATATGGCATCCTTGGTTTCACCTTTTTCCAGCCCCATTTTGCATCTTCTTCTTCTTCTTCTTTTTTTTTGCCTCCCCAGACCCATTTTGCATCTTTTTTTTTTTCCTCCCCAGACCCATTTTGCATCCCTTTTTTTTTCTTTTTTCTTTTTCACCCAAGTTTGCATCCCAAATTTACACCATTATTTGCATCATCATGTGGCATCTTAATTTGTAATATTTTTTTCTTCTTTTTAGCACTCAACTTTGCATCTTATTTTACATCTAGTTGTCTGTCTTTTTTTGCATCTAATTTGGTGTCCATTTATGTGTCCTTGTTTTTGCCCAATTTGATATCCTTTTGTATGCCATGTTTTGTTCCCTTCTTTGTGTCAACTATTGCACAATTTTTCACTTCTAGTTTAAAACACTTTGTATGTCATTGTTTGCATTTTGTATTAATTCCTAGTTTAACATCCAATTTTACTTTCAATTTTGCATCCATGGTTACATCCGCATTTGACTTCTTATGTAGAGTATATTTTTCTTTACATATATGACTCCCTTTATAGATTCATTTTACTAATTTCAATTGCATAGTGAAATATATCATAGTTTCTAAATATCATTAAAGAAGATATCACAATTCAAAACCATTTGTAAAGAAATTTAAGGGAAATTGACAACATCCATCCAAGAAAATAACAATGTGTCATTGACAATTTTCAACACATACGTATAAAATAACAACATAATACTAATAAGATCAATATTATTTTTAATCAAAACAACTAAAATTCAAATATGATTAACAAATCAAAATATTTCATGAATATCATTATTCTACGATAAATTAACAACATACATCCAAAGATGGTAATATCACCATACATTATAATTCTCTATCAGAATAATGATGATACTTTCCAATATATAAATCAAATAAAAATATAATAATGATAATATCATCATCATCTTTAATCAAATCAAACTCATCAGATGATGAAAAAATCAAAATGTTTCATTGATATAGGGTAAATTCACAACACCCATCTAAACATAACAATGTTATTCTACACAATAATTTCTTCATAAAAAAAATTTCATGTGCATGCCTAGCTACCACCACCAAGATCATCCTCATGATCATCTTGACCCTCCTCATTAGTCTCATCCACATCATCACCAACACCACAACTATCATCATCATCTCCTCCTTCACAACCATCATCCTCATCCTCATCCTCATCATCTCCTAATATATGTTGAACATAGTTTGGATCATCATCGTGATCATCGTCTTGGAAATCATTACCTATAGCATTTTGACAAAAAAAAATCAATATTACGTGTTAGTATTAATTACATAACACAACGCATGTTTTTGTTATACAATGCTAACCATAAAATGAGGTAAGATATAATATCTAATAGTACTAAAAAATAAAATGAAAATACGGTTCAAAAGTATATTGGAAATCCAACTAAGATTACATACCATAGAGTCCATCCAAACAACAAATTCAACCCATCTCTTTTGCTGCAACACCTCCTTTTCCAAATGATTTGGAGGTCTTCCATATTTTAGTTCCTGTCAATTAGTAAATATGGAGAAATTAGATAACAATGACTTTCTTCTAGTACAAATTTTATTAAAAAAATATCACATGTTTAATATACTTACAAAGTTTGTTATCAGTTTTTTTAAACCTTTCTGGCCACTACGATGAGTGACTTTTGTCTTGGTTAACCTCGCCTTGGATGCCTTGTCCTTAAACATAGACCAATTCAATTTATTTTCACACAAATACACATCTAAGATACTTATAAGTATTAATACATTCTAAATAACGTTTAATGAAAAATTCAATACTTGAATGCTCTCATCGCCGGCCTTTCTTTGTGCATCCAACTTCTCATATGATTTTACAAGTTATTTCCATACTTTAAAAGGTATGTCAAATGGTCTTTGTTTCAGTCTTTGATCTTGAGGCATTATTTTAATTTTTCTTGTTTGGTTGCAACGAAACCTCTCACAGTTGAGCGACATTTGCAATTTTATCTTCTTAACCGACCAACCTGTACCAAATTCATTCTCTATTTCCTGTACCACCATCTTTTTTAGGTGAAGTGGAATCTTGGAGAATGTGAAGTGAAGATGATCTCTAAATCGTTGAAGGCGTGAGTCCTTTAGCCTATTTAAGAATTATTTTCCTGCATCTGTCATTCTTATCTCCCCTGAGACAGGGTCATACTCTATCTTGGTACCTAAACTACCAATAGATGATGCATAATAAGGATGAAAAAGAATTCGCAGCCTCGGGAGTTGCCATCACACAAGACGTTTCAACACAATTTTCTTCATTATTGGTGTTTGATGTTATGACACTTTTTTCGATTTTTTTCTTGATCCAAGAGAGGATGGGGAATTTATCGATTCTCGTAAAGCTTGTTGATTACCTGGACCTATTTGATTAGCTTCAAGGGATTTTGTCTTAAGAAAATGGATTAGGGATTCAACATCCAAAGCATGAAGTTTTTTAAGTCCTTCTGTCCCAAAAACATCTTCAAGCAAGGACTCCGTTATCAGATTCTTTCCCTGTCCAAGTTTCAATGATTTACCACAAAGTATAATTATAAAATTATAATTCTAACTTCAAACCTAAAACAAAAAATAAAACATATTATATTATGTAATTATTCTATAAAAACAAAGTAAGCTTACCTTTTCCGATCCACTTGCACCTCCTTCTCCAATTGTCGTATCCCAAAAGTAGAAGAGATCAATAAGAAAGGATGTTCTCCCTAAAAAAACAAAGGATTGAAGGTGAATAATCTCAAAATGGCTCTCTAGGGAGGAATTTGCAGACAACTTAGTTAAAAATCCAAGTGACAATTTGTTCCTTTCTTGGAATCATATTCTCTAGTCCTAGATGATAGAGTGGTTCAGCTCTTATGTTGTCATGTTTATAGAGGACCTCATGCCATTGTTCCCCCCCTTCATGTTTTTTCCTAAAAAAACATTACCCTTTTTACATAATTACAAAATATAAACAACAGCGGAATTTTACATACTTACATAATACAAACAACAATAGATTTTTACCAATTAGAAATTAGATTTACCAAATTTCTAAATGTTTTTTATCTAATTACAAAACATAAATAGCAGCAGATTTTTACATAATTACATAATACAAACAACATCATATTTTTATTTGATTTTTATCAAATTTGATAAAAATCAAATTTCTAATTGGTAAAAATTTGTTGTTGTTTGTATTGTGTAATTATGTAAAAATCTGCTGCTGTTTATGTTTTGTAATTAGATAAAAAACATTTAGAAATTTGGTAAATCGAATTTCTAATTGGTAAAAATCTATTGTTGTTTATAAAAGACTTCATGCCATTGTTTTTCCCTCTTCATGTTTTTTTTTTCTAAAAAAAAACATTTCTTTTTTTTGCATAATTACAAAATGTAAACATCAGCATATTTTTATATAATTACATAATACAAACAGCAACAAACTTTTACCAATTAAAAATTAGATAAAATCTAATTTTTAATTAGAAATTTGATACAAATCTAATTTTTAATTAGAAATTTTATAAAAATCTAATTTCTAATTTGATAACAATCTAATTAGAAATTAGATAAAAATGATGTCGTGGCATCACCCATCCTATTTAAAAGAAAAGCAGTAGAGCTTTACCAATTAGAAATTAGATAGAAATCTAATCTATAATTTGATAAAAATATCATTTCTAATTTAATAAAAATATAATTTCTAATAAAGCCCTAGCATCACCCATCCTAGTTAAAAGAAAAAGCCTGGTAAAAGGCAGACCCTAAAAGCAGTTGCTAGGAAAAATCTACTAGTAAAAATTTATAAAATATTACTAAGGGAATACAGAAGGTGTTATTCCTAGAAGGAAGAAGTCTATGCTCGAGAGGAGTTGGTGGTGCCTGCGTGTTGGTTGGGAGGAACAAGCACTCTCCCATAGATTTCCCAAAGGAATTTGTAAGTTTTTATTTGTGCTTAATAACAGACTTAAGCTTATTTTGAAGTGGTATATTGGTTTGTTTTCACAGCAAGGTTATTTTGGTCAAATCATTGTTGCGGTATCTAAAATTACATGAAACTTATATGAGTTTATTATTTGCATTAGGATTCCTAGGAAATCTACCCATGTGAAAACCTTAATGCTGTAATATCTGCCCATTGTGACTTGAATTGATGTTTGGATCTTGATGCTGAAATGACATAGTTGTGTCTTTGCCTACAGTTAAACATATATATTTTGTAATATTTTACAATCGTTTCTGGGGCTATAAAATTTCCACTCTCCATCCTTGCCAATGATGTTGGTATCCAGCTATGCCAATGATGTTGGTATTGGAGTTGCCCAACACAATGCTAGTTGTTATGCATATCTCATCAATATGGATTATTAGGATTTTTTTCCACAGGTTGTGGGTGTCAATAGCCCATCAATGGTGTTATGAGTTGCAATCTGATTCAGTTGTTGCTGATTCACATGCATGGGGAACTTGAGCCTCTGTCGCTGGTGGGGAGCATGACCTCACTAGGGTAGGCTTTCTTATCTACTCTCCACTGTGTCTTGAGTAGTTTGCACCAAATATTCATGGTCCAAAACTGGGTGATAGGGAGTTGTTTTGCTAAACATATTGAAGGCCAACCCTTTGTTCTGCAAAAAGGTGATGCACTGAATGATAGAAAACCAAGCATACTGTAATTCCTGTTTATGTTTGGCTGACAATTTCCATAAATTGCAGGAAGTACTTATTTATTTGCGGTTTGTAGGTCACTTATTGTTTCTTTATTAGATGAAATATAATTGATATCTCGTCCTGCAGAAATAGTACTATATCCATGGTTTGTAAAATGATCAATGATTTATATCAAACCTCAACACTCTTGGAGAGCAATGGAATCTCTCACTTTGACTTTGTTCTTGTAATATTATTACAATAATGTGTGGAGAAACATGGTTTGCTAATGTGTTGAATAAATTGTTAAAAAATAATTATTTAAAATTGATTAATTAATGAAGGATTGGCTTATGGATCCACAGCTTTAGGGAAAACTTGCTTGCTTACTAGCGTGCCATGAAATTTGAGCCATCAGTTGAAGGCCAATAGAATCTCCTAGCAAGGGTATGGTGAGATAAGACTAGGGGTAGCCTGTTGCATGTTGTGGGTAAACTATGGCTAGCTGCATTGATTAATTGATGAAGGCTTGCCTTATGGATCCACAACTTTAGGGAAAACTTGCTTTCTTACTAGCATGCCATGAAAGTTGAGCCACCAATTGAAGGCCAATAGAATCTCTCCTAGCAGAGGTATGGTGAGATAAGACTAGGGGTAGCTTGTTGCATGTTGTGGGAAAACTATAGCTAGCTACATTGAAGTTCCTAATATAGTGTGCTTTAATGCGTCACTTTCTTTTGGATTATCTGACTTGCTTAGAAGGTCAAGAACTTTTTGGCTCAACAGAAACAATTTATAAGTAGAAATTGAACATCTCAGTACATTATAATATAAAAAACTAGTAAAAGCTGGTGGACCAACAAATAGATAAATTACTTAATAAAAAAACTTGAACCAAAACCTTACCTTGATAAAGATGTTGGTTTGTTTGAACAAGACACTTAGACATGTTTGTGGCACTATCAAATACAAATGAGTTTGCAGAAGCATAACCTATAGAAAAGCATTTAGGATCTCCTCCTCCCAATTTTTCTCTTAAATTTGTTTGTAAATTTGAATTCAGAACGTCCTGCAAAAGAAACAATTACTTACTACAAAAGGGCTACAAACAAATCAAGCATATGATATCAACAATCTAAGCATGAAGTATTTTCAATTAAGATAAAAGGACATACAATACTGAAACATTGAACTTCTTACAAGGATCCATAGTTTTCATAGATTAAATATTTCTTTCAAGTCCAAATAGAGGGAATAAATTTAATACCTCTCTCACATTCATATTACTGTTTTGTGAACATGTCCTAACCACCTTTGAATGCACAAAGTTTGCCTATTCAAGAGCCTTTTTTCCCTTGAGAATCCATGTTCACTATTCCTCTCAGAGATGAGTCTCGTTTAACACTTTCTGCATGCCATTGGTTCATTGAATCCATTCCTACTGCCTGCTGGAGCATGTGCCTAGGGGGCGTTCTCAGCATATCATTTCCAGAACTTTCACTTGAACAAATATTCATTTTACTTACCAGGCTATATCACCATTGATTCAGTCATATTGATCGATTTCAGAGATTTGGGGATGTAACAATTCCCATTGATTGTACTATGTGTCAATCATTACTACAGTGTAGCATTTTATATGCAATGGTAAAAAAATTCAGAGATGCCTTCTGCATTGCTTGCTAAAAATGCTACATATTAGAATTTCAATATTTAATTAAGATAAGATGATGAGAAAAAAATGGGAGTCATACTTAACAAATAAACAAGGAACAATTGCTAAATAATAAGCAGTCTCTATGGTCATGTTGTTACCTCATTATATGTGGTCTGACACTTGCTCTCAACCTTCTGACTGACTGGACATAGTTAAACAATCGACAGTAAGTGAAACAAACCCCCAAGGCCAATGTGTAATACAAATATAATTACAAGCATGCCCTAAGGACACCATGTATAACAAACAAAAACATTATTTTCCAGTGGATCAAGATTTTTTTTGAGCTAGTCAACCACAGGGATTAAACAGAACTCCACACATATTAGCTACCCACATTCTCTCCATGGCTGGAGAGGTCCACACCTGGCTTGCATTTGACCTCCCTCTGTGCCCCATGACTGCCATTACGAGAACAAACACATACGAATCTACTATCGATTTATATCAATTCCATTACCTCCAGCAACATAAAGACGTCCATCCATCAACATGTACCAAAAGAAAATTTCAGTCAGAAAAAGAAAGAGAATAGGTGAATTGTGAGGATACACCTTTCATGCTAAACTGTCAAAGTCCCCTCTCACCCTTCTCCCCACCATTGACTCTAGGAACTCTTTTTCTCTTCTTTGTGTTGTTCAAGTGCAAAGGTACAACCGATCAGTAATGCTCTATCTCAAACATGACAAATACACAACCCCAAGAAGCCAACAACATAGAGTAATGAATGAGACTCACCCTGCAGTATCTGAAGAATCTAAGTCCTACTGATGAATATCTAAACATTGTACCCTTGCCATATGATTGTTTCTGGAAGGTGTTGCAATTGTTGCATCACTACCTCTTGATACACCACTTCCACTTTCCACAGAAATTGATTGCCCTGGTGCACTTGCAGAAGTTCCTAAACATCTACCAGCAATTTCATTTGAAGGATATTCTCCCTCCCCTTGCTGCAAAGTTGATTTATTTTCGTCAACATTCATTCCTGCACAGAATAAAGTTAAACATTTTCTCAACTTAAGAAAGGAATTAAATATCTAGAACTTTGTTAGGAAAGAAGACTAAAAGACATTTACAATCCAAATTGCCATTAACAGTTGATAGTAATTGGCAAGCATGATCCTTCATTAGAAACTTTTCTCTTCTTATTAAATCCAAACATGTTTCTATAAATAGAAGGCTGGCAACTTCAACACCTTCACTGAGCTGGTAATTAGTACTATGATCCGATGTCTTTTTTTCCCAGTGAAATATTATAAAATAAGTTTGTATTGTCAAGACCTGACGTCTTCTACAGGGGCAGAGGGGAAGAATTAGGAGGTAGGAGTAAATAACAACCAAGGCTCAAGATACCTTCCATAAACTATTGAATCAATGAATGTGTTAAATTTGAGCCACCTGCAAAGTGGAAATTTGGAGGATACTCGACTTTACTATGCTCGAAACACTGCTTTACGGATTTCAGATTATTCTTGTCCAGAATATATGGTAAAATTTGAAGAGTGCTTGCAGAATAAGGAGCACAGAGTTGACAATTATTTACACTCTCGCAGCAAGCATGGGTTATTAGAGATAGTCCAAAATGAACTCCTTGACCGTTATGAAATTCAACTTTTAGGGAAACATGATTAAGGTTTTGAGGCCCTGCTTAGGGATGATAAGAAAATTGATATTTCTAGGATGTATAGGTTATTTTGTAAAATCCCCAAAGGTCTCTAACTAGTGCCAAGTATTTTTCAACAACATATAATTAGCCGACAAATAGACTTAGTCAAATGGGCAGAAAACACTACTAGGAACAATAACTCATGAAACAATACAAGAATACAAGGACTTGAATTCCTAGAGAAGGTCATTGAAATTTATGACGAGTATGTGGATTATTTGGAGCATGAATTTCAAAATGATAATTCCATTTCTAAAGCTCTGCACGAAGCATTGGTGGTAATTTGCAATAAAATAGTTGCAGGAACCACAAGCGAAAAGTTGTTTGTAGCTTTTTGGGATAATTTATTGAAGAAGGGTGGCAGTCCAAAAATTTCCAGTGATGATAATATTGAGAGCCTATCGGAAAAGGTTGTAAAACTTGTTTGCTATGTGAGTGATAATGATTTATTTGCAGAATTTTGCAGGAAATACTTAGCTAAGAGATTGTTACATGATATAGGTGTAAATATTGATGATGAGCAGAACAAATTGTCAAAGTTAAAGGAGCACTGTGGTTCTAGTATTTTATAAAAAATGGAGGGCATGGTTAAAGATTTCGCAGTTTCGAAAGAAATCCAAACCGAGTTTAACAATTCTGCATATAACAATCTGAAACAAACCTTGGGTGTCACAATATTGAATTCTACACGTTGGCCAACTTACAAGTCTTCCAATCTTTATATACCTTCTGAGATGGCTGCATGCCTTGTTGAGTTTCAGGAATTTTATTCTCGGAGATATGAACATCGTACACTTACATGGGTATACTCCTTGGGAACCTATGACATCATCTCCAAATTTGACACCACGGTAATAGAATTGGTAGTAACAACATACCAATTAGCTCTGCTATTCTTGTTCAATGAAGCTACGCAGCTGAGCTATGTAGAAATTAAATATCAACTAAATTTGGAAGATGAAGATCTTATTTGACTTCTGTATTTAGTTTCACGTGGCAAGTACAAGATTCTTCTAAAGGAACCTAGCACTGCAACAATATCTACAAGTGATAATTTTGAATTCAATCCTCCCTTTTTGCACACGTTGAAAAAGATTAAGATTCCACTTACAAATATGAATGCGAATGAGAGGAATAGAGTGATCGAAAAAGTAAAAGAAGACAAACATTTCTAAATAGATTCAACAATAGTTCTCATCATGAAGGCTAGAAAAAGCTTACCTCAGCAACAACTATTAAGTGAGTGTGTTGAACAGCTCCAAAGCACGTTCAAGCCTGAACTTAAAGCAATAAAATCCAGAATTCAGGACTTGATCTCAAAGGAATACATGGAACGTGACAATGAAAACAGTAATTTATTGAGATATATAGCCTAATATCGCTGATTGAGATGCAAGTCGAAAACAAATCTGTAATGCAACTTATGGTTAATTTCGTTTTATTTTAGAGAAATAAAACATATCATAGATTGGATTTTCCATGTGAGTTCGATTGACTAACATAGAAATACTATGTTTTGCAATAGAGGATGAAGAAGTTTTCTAGGTCACTTGCAAATCACTCACCCAGTTCTACCTTCAAGAGGGGGGACCTTAGATAATGCATGGTTTTTGTGCCACAACTCATCACAGGGGAGAACACTGCTTGACTCGTGCTACTGTTCCTTAAATTTTGTTTTATGTTTCAGACAGGGAATTCCATCCCTTCGTCTAAAAGGAAATAACATAAAGTGGTGATGGATCGATATAGAAGTTGAAACTATTAGGATCTAAAGGAGTGGTGGTTTTATCCACTACTCTAGCTAGTGCTTAAAAAAAAATAAAATTTGGGTTTGGTGGTTGTGAATTCCATTGTCACTGAAGGTAGGTATAGCTTAATTTTGTGTCCACCAGAAACCTATCCATTATTTTGGCTATACTCTCCTTACCCTTCCTTTCATTACACCAATCTTACAAATAGCATGCACTTTCAGAACCTAACCACATTTCTCCAGTGTAAGTGAACACCTAGGATCAATTGCTCAATCTCTTCTTTAGCTTTAATGGGCTTCTTCCCCTTACCTTTGTTGGTAGCAATGTTTTTGATGTCGACCAATCAAACTGTAGTCAAAGAGCCCCCAACTCCATTGGTTTTTCAGAGTGGTTGCACTTGTCCTCCACTTCCGAACATTCAATGCATGAAGAGATAACAACAAATTATTGGAAAGGTGGCCAATTATAGTTTAAAAGGCCATCTTGGGAAACAACTGTCTCTATTGGATAGGCAGGTTTCTTAGGTGTCAGGATTCAAATGTTTTTACCTCCACCAACCTCCTTAATTACTTGTATGTGATGGACACCGCAGGTGAACTGACTTGAGTTAAAAACTCCAAGTGTCAATCTCTAAGAAAACTGTACATAGCAAGTTTTCTTCCCAAGAACTGGATCCATTAGAAAACACATTGCCTCACAAATAGAATTGTTGTTGTTTATATAATGATCACAATCAAGGTTCAACTGAAAGAGGCCATTTGTGAGGACAACAGACACACGGAACTAAGTGGAGCAATGGATAACAATCATCAGCGTCAGCATAATAATTAATAGTGAATTTCATATGAGGAAATCAGCAGAAAAAGAGAGATGTGTACATAGTTAGGAATATACCAATGCATTCATTGCTCCGGTTTCCTTGTGGTGTTGGAAACCAGGCCTCTTTTCATGGGATACATAAACTAACCATGACAATTCATTGCCAAAATTGTCAACTCCCCCTGATTTAGTCACTAACGGTGGCTGCAGAGCATTTTCAAATGGTGTGCCAATAACAACATTATCATTATCTTATGTAAGCTCACGATTTGTCAATGGCGTACTACATTTTGGTCCAAATAATGTGTACAAGCAAGGAGATATATCATGGCCCTTAGTATGTCCAAGTGTCTTCAGTGGTGTGTCGAAGGATTCCATCCTCTGTTCCAGTGTAGGTGATGACATATTCTGTGAAACAAATTGTTTACTTATCTCCTGAAAAGAAAAAATGAAAAAATGTCATACATATAGTGCACCAACTGTGTACTATGTTCCTTAAGATGAATCTGATAAAGAAGATGGAAAAATATGAAGTTCGTACATAATTTAGCTTACCTTTTCAGAATCATTTGCTGTTGTTTCATTTTATTTGTGTAGATTCTGTAGCTTCCATAAACTAAGTTGTCCCACCAGCTCAGCTGACTCTCCTTTAATGAACTGTACATAGCCTCATCACTTCCTATGGATTGCCTTGGCCTGTAAACAGAAATGGTATCTATGGTTTTCTCTGTGCTTCCATTAAGTTTTCAATTCATTGGCCTTCTGGAAGGTGTAGCATAGAATGACTTTGGAAGTTCTCCTTGTAAGTCCAATTGCAAAGTTTGCAATCTATTGCTCAAAGTCAGTATTCTGTCTACAAGTTTGGTGCTTTTTGAATCCCCTTTACTAGGAACATTCATATAAGCCAAAATAGTAGAACCCTTAACTACTTCTCCAGATTCTACAGGATTTTCTGTAAGGAGAATACTTTCAAAATGCTCTGTCCCTTCCAAAACCATAGCATCCTTCTCCATGAAAGACACATGGTCTCCAAGTGGGACATGCAGTGACAAATATTTAGTCTCTGATGTCACATCATAAGCCTATGCTTGTCTTTCCAAAGTGCATAGTGACCATCTGGCGGCTTGCTCAACATAAGATCCATCCTCTTTGTATATAAAACATGCCATGATACCATATAAAGTGGTATAAGAAAAGTTCAGGATTCTCTGGATCCTACTTTGTAAAATACAACAACGGAGTTTACTTAAATGGCCATGCTGGCTACTTTACTCATTCAGTCTTAATGGAGTTCCAAGAGCCACAGACTTTAGTCCAGCTTTTGTAATATACAATAGCAGAGTTTACTTAAATGGCCATGCTGGATACTTTACTCATTCAGTCTTAATGGAGTTCCAAGAGCCACAGACTTCAGTCTAGCTGTAATCAGTTACTCATCTGTCACTCTCTGTCGACTCAGTTTATCATCAATCACACTCTGCTCAATGATAATGTGTAATTTAAACTCTGTGCATCATACCTTAGCATATTGTCATACCTTTTAGCAAGCACTTGTCAAGCTATATTCTGTCAAGAAAGCTTAAGCAATGTCAAACTTTTAGCCACTTCAGGAATCCAATCAATCATCACAAGTGAAGAGTAGATCCCACTGATGCAGGCTCAGAAAATAAATCTTAAGTGTCAAACTTTTAGCCACTTCAGGAATCCAATCAATCATCACAGGTGAAGAGTAGATCCTACTGATGTAGGCTCAGAAAGTGTCATCCAGAAATGACTGCAAAACTAATATTCTCAGCAATGTAAGCAGTCTAGCTATTGCTTCAGACTTGCACATAATTTTCAAACTCTTTCACATCTTAGGTCAGTGTCATAGACATATGCAATATCCATATATTCTTATACAAACAACTGTTAGTAACATAACCAGTATCTACACTCGATCCGCAAAGCTTATGTTCACAACTCCACTACTTCTTTTGCTAAATGCATACCAGCAAAGGTAAACATATGAAGGTGTTGTTAGCTCAACAACTAACCCTGTGAGGTTTATAATGATGAACCTCTTTACTTACTACAAGGATATATGCCATGCAAATGATTGCCTGGTGATTCAGCTTCAACTCAAAGGACTTCAATCAAGGTGCTTGCAAAACGAGTATCCTCTAAATATCTTGAAGATTTTCTATGATTCGGTTACTTTTCCTGTAGATATTCTTGTGGACCTTGTGACATGAATATCAATTCTGCCTGGATTCTATGGCTCCCCAGAAGTCATAATCTAGTTGATCACCCAGCCTTTCCTCATCATTAGGATGTTGTATGTGATATTACCTCCAGGAGACTTGTTTTGAGTCTGCATTGGAATTATCTGTTCTGTCCCCCTTTTTAACCGAAAAATTCAAGTCTGATTATGCCAAGGTGTTTGATCCTTGTCAGCATTGTTCCAAATATTATCTGTTATATTTAGGATGGACCAAAGTGAATCTGAACAATGCTTTACGCTGATGATGCAAAGTTGTTATCTGTCTTAATATGCTGATACTATCCTTATTACCATACTTGAAACAAGTCATTCATACTACTGAAATGGAGCAACCATGCTGCTAGATAAAGCTCAAACTTGATGAAGATATTCTTACTGCTATTCAAAACTTTTTGTAGGGTTATGATTTGAAACCCTGCTTCGACTGGAACCCCAAGTGTAGAAGATAGTTTTGATTTTGAAATGCTAATAGTATAGACAGTGGATGTCAACAACAACACTGACTGCCAGAACAATCTGCCCATGCATATGCTCTTCCTTGATTATGATATTAAAGAGGGGCAAAATAAATTATACCAATGAGATAGATCAATGCTTCAGAGAATGAAGGTTGGTGGATACTCCTGGAATTATTATGGAGATTGAAGACACTGCAAAAGTCTGACATTCCTTAGAAGTGAAGTCAGATGATCTTTGGTATCATAGAGCTTTGTTCCTTCAGTGAGTTCTGAGGGAGAAACATATCTTTTCTTACTATGCCAACTATATGCCCTAGACTTGAATCTAAATAGCGAATTGTCAACAATGGTGTCTTGTCACTTAAAAAAAAAAACTCAACAATGCCTTGTGGATCTTAAATTAAACAAGTTTATTTATGCTAGTCTCTGTAAGATTATAGTCTTCATTAGGAGTTCTTTCCATGGTCATATAAGATGATGCCATTTGATGCTATTGGTTAGATTACATATAAACAACGAATTCTCAACAATGGTGTCTTGTCACTTAAAAAAAACTCAACAGTGCCTTGTGGATCTTAAAGTTTATTTATGCTAGTCTCTGTAAGATTACAGTGTTCATTAGGAGTTCTTTCCATGGTCACATAAGATGATGCCATTTGATGCTATTGGTTAGATTACATATATATGGAGTTTCGATTCCATATTAACTATGCATCAGTGCCAAAATATGTTGCAGAGAAGCAATGTAGATTGATGCCATTCATTCAAACCGACTTTGTTGTAGAGGAACGTGTCAGTCGACCTGTGTGTTAATGTTATACATAATACAGAGGAACAAAGTCTTATACATCGTGAGCCATACGAACTATGTAGAGCCAAAGAAACATCTATATATATACAGAGGATAGTGAGACACATATGTGCAGTGAAGCCTACTAGCTCGCAAAGGAACAATGTCTCTATGTCAATGTGATCATTGATGAATGGATGAAAAGTGTACAATGTAGTATACAAGAGATGGGAGACTGTAACTGAGAGAAATAACAAGGTCCCTTGAGAACAATGAAGATTTAGAGTGAGAGACTTCCTGTGGCGAGAGTCATGTAAAAAAACCTACAAACTTTGTAACCAAAGTCATTACATCAGAGGGAACAACACATCAGTACTATCATTACTGAGACAATCCATCTTTTATCTGGAACAAAATCATAGATATCTTGATGAGGGAACACATTGTTACAGTCTACAAAATCGATTGAAATGTCTGCTTCTGTTTCAAGAATAGAATCGGTTATACCTGAACAAGGGAACATATCATTATTATCTGGGAGCTTCACTCATTTAATTTATTCTAGAATTATTGTAGCAAATCATTAGTGGCTGGGTTGTGTCTCTTCAGCTCCTTTTGTATAGATTGTTCTTCCTGGTCATCCTCTTTTCCCTCAATTTTGTCAGGGGCAATGAATCCCTCATGTTTTCCATGGTTGTCCATATCAAACAATTTTTCTTTAATTGGACTTGCATCAGTTATGCCATCAACAATACTAATGCTTTCCTGATATGCTTCATCTTAAATTGCATTCTTTTCCAGAGCTACATTGTAAGATCCACGTTCTACTTGATCACCATCTGTTAAGGGAATTTGAACATTCTTGGTGATTTTCTCAACTACATCTTCCTCCTTTTGAGGAGTTGAACCATACAACTCATTGAGGTTATAAAACTCATTTCCATTGTCTGAAAAGTTGTCTTGATGCACTTCATCCTCTGAAGCTTGAATGTTCTCATATGTTCCTTGAAGTTCGTTGGACATATCTACCTATTCAGGATTTCTCACTTTCATCCAAACTGCATCAGGAGAGCCATCATTTTTCTTGTGAAATATAGTTTCTTCAACATCCTGAGTTTCAACCATTGAAGCAAGTTCATAACGCTCCTTTCTTTGATATACAGAGTCATGAAATCCTTTTCTAGTTTTGGGATCACTCAATTTATCTTCCTGAGACTCACCATTAACCAGTGAGATGTGACTTTGCCGAACATCATTTAGAACTAAAAGCTCCTCTTCACTGCATTCCCCAGGTGCTTGACCTTCACTATATGACGCCAGTTGTGACAGATTTTCTAGAGACAAAGCCTTTGGCAGGAGTTCGAATTGATGAGCACCATTCAAATTGTCTACATCAAATTGAAGCTTATTTTTTAATTATGGAGTGTTGCCACAATCCATTGATTCACCTTCATAAGCTTCATTTTCGTAAATCTTTTGGCTGTCATATTCCTCCTTTTGAGGACCATTCAACTCATCAAGGCCAAAACAAACTTTGCTTTTGTCTGAAAAATAAGACTTGATTTCATGAGCTTCATCCTTCACAACCTCTTGAGCTTCCTCATTGTAGTTCTTAGGAGATATAGTTTCTTGAGCATTATGAGTTTCACTCTTGGAAAACTGTTCAATTTGCTCTTTTTTTTCAACTATAGAGACCTGATACCCTTCTGTGGTTTTTGAATCATTCAATTCATCCTCTAAACCTTCATCATTAACAAGTGATATGTGATTTTCCTGAAGATACTCTTTATTGCATTCTTCATTGGCTTGAGCTTCACTATTTCATGTCTGCTGCACTGGACCTTCTAGAACTTGATCCTCTAGTAACAAATTACCTTTTTGCTTACCTCCAACTAAATCTGCAATCTGCTCTTCATCAGCAGTTTCTTCAGAAATGTCCAAATCATGTGATTCATATTCATTATCTATGTCTCCTAGCAATGGACTATTTTCCAAATCTACATTTGAAACTAGAATCTTCTCTTCCACGTCATAGTGTCCAAGCTTTGGCTTTTTGGATGCAGTACTATATTCCAGTCCAAACAAAGTGACTAAATAGGGAGATATATTATATCTGTCAGTAACCTCAGGGGTCTTCAACAAAGTATTTAACTGGGGCATTTCCTGCTTACATGCCTCTTTTGTAAGACTCTCTAGGAGTTTGTCTAGTACAAAATCATCCATTCCTGAACAAAGAAACATGTCATTAGTGTCCGTAGGTTTGGGCTTGTTTAAAAGAGTACCAGAGTCATTACATCAGAGGGAACAACACATCAGTACTATCATTACTGAGATAGTCCATCTTTTATCTGGAACAAAATCATACATATCTTGATGAGGGAACACATTGTTACAGTCTACAAAATCGATTGAAATGTCTGCTTCTGTTTCAAGAATAGAATTAGTTATACCTGGACAAGGGAACATATCATTATTATTTGGAAGCTTGGCTCGTTTAATTTGTTCTAGAATTATTGTAGCAGATCATTAGTGGCTGGGTTATGTCTCTTCAGCTCCATTATGTATAGATTGTTCTTCCTAGTCATCCTCTTTTCCCTCAATTTTGTTAGGGGCAATGAATCCCTCATGTTTTCCATGGTTGTCCATATCAAACAATTTTTCTTTAATTGGACTTGCATCAGTTATGCCATCAACAATACTAATGCTTTCCTGATATGCTTCATCTTCAACTTCATTCTTTTCGAGAGCTACATTGTAAGATCCATGTTCTACTTCATCACCATCTGTTAAGGGAATTTGAACATTCTTGGTGATTTGCTCAACTACATCTTCCTCCTTTTGAGGAGTTGAACCATACAACTCATTGAGGTTATAAAACTCATTTCCATTGTCTAAAAAGTTGTCTTGATGCACTTCATCCTCTGAAGCTTGAATGTTCTCATATGTTCCTTGAAGTTCATTGGAAATTTAAGCTATTTGAAGGCTATTTAGTGGCTGACCTAAAGGCCACAAATCAGCCAAGAAGATTTGGTTTAACCCAACATTTCTTGGCTGCCATAGGGTAGAGTTTTATTCAAGTTTTAGGATAGTTAATTTGTTAATTTTTTCCAATTGAGTTTGATGACTAATCTAGTGGATGCCCAAGTAAGCTTGGCCTCTTTCACATTGGCTTTTGCTAACCTTTTTTGCAGGTATCAAGTGTCTCCTGAAGCTGATTTGTCTCTCCTCTTTTGGACTGATATTGGGCAGAAAGGAACTTGCTTCTTGGCAGAATTCCTCTACCTAAGAAAGCTGATTTTTGTTGCATTTGAGTGGCCAGATTTTCCATTTTTTGGATTGATATCTGGTAGTTGTACCAGAAGACCTAAAACTTCATTTTGAGATGTTTTTGGGGTAGATTTTGAAAGGGAAATAACAATTGTGGATTTGGACAACAAGGACAAGCAAACTCTTTAACTATTAGACCCTTTCATTGTACCTTCCAGAGTGGTTCTACATTCCAAGGATTCTTCATGGATTCCCTATTTTGTAACTCATTTAGACTTCTCTTCTCATCCATAAAGGGAGTTCTAAGTTTTGTTGGTTTTTTATCTTATCATTGAGTGAAAGATCAAACCAAATTTTGTAACTATTTCCAATTAACATCTAGTTTGATTTTTTAATCACTTCTAAATATTGGAAGGAGGTATCTCTCCCTTTTGAGGGATCATTTGTAAACTTCCTCCAAAAACAACCCCCTTTCCATCCCTCATTTCATAAGAGGGAACCAATATAATACAAAGGCACTTGTTCTTGGGAGCTTGGTGACCTTTTCCCCTTGGCATCCCACTCTTCCTCATTTGCGGAAGGTCTCCATGTGATTGATTGAGTGGTTTGTTTTTGTCACTTAACACTAAGTAGATTAAATGAACACTAATTACTTTAATTTTAATTCTCTTTTTTTCTTTCATTTCATGCATTGCATTTCATATGCTCTAAACTTCACATGCAAAATACTTAGATGAGTCTCGTGAACTATTTTAATTTATTTTGAGCGTTCCATTTTCTTATAGCTTGTATCTTGCTCTATTGCAATTCCAAATCCATTTTCTTATTTGCGTAAGTTGCTCTTGTTCCTTTTCTTAAAGGCATCATTTATTTATTGAGGCATATTTATCACTAGTTTGGCAATTGCAAATCCTTTCATCTCCTTTTGAGCAATTAGTAGATTTGAATTTTTTTGCACTTAGAGGAAATTAACCTCTAGCTTAAGTGGTTGTATAGTTTTATAGGGCTCCTCTTCACCCATTTCTTTTCCAAGCCTGGAAATGGTAAACACTCGACTTGCTAAATTAGTTTGGGCATGTCCAATGTTGGATCTAATTGTGAGTGGGTTGACTTGAAAAATTAGTTGGACACTCATTAATGAGGCTAAGCTTCTCCATGTTGGATCTCCTTGCAACCATCCTTATTTTTTCTTGGATAAATATTTGGATCCTCCACCCTCAGTTCAGTTAAGAACCCTAAAGAACCAACCGGCAACTATGTCTAATGGGAGGCAAAAGGTTCCAAGGTATTTTCCAATGTTAAAGGATACAATAACTGTCTCAGATAATCACAAATTTCTTCTGCTAGAAGTGGCTAGCTTGGCCTCTTTCACATTGGCTTTTGCTAACCTTTTTTGCAGGTATCAAGTGTCTCCTAAAGCTAATTTGTCTCTCCTCTTTTGGACTGATATTGGGCAGCAAGGAACTTGCTTCTTGGCAGATTTCCTCTACCTAAGAAAGCTGATTTTCGTTGCATTTGAGTGGCCAGATTTGCCCTTTTTTGGATTGATATCTGGTAGTTGTACTAGAAGACCTAAAACTTCATTTTGAGATGATTTTGGGGCAGATTTTGAAAGGGAAAGAACATTTGTGGATTTGGAGAACAAGAACAAGCAAACTCTTTAACTATTAGACCCTTTCATTGTACCTTCCAGAGTGGTTCTACATTCCAAGGATTCTTCATGGATTCCCTATTTTGTAACTCATTTAGACTTCTCTTCTCATCCATAAAGGGAGTTCTAAGTTTTGTTGGGTTTTCATCTTATCATTGAGTGAAAGATCAAACCAAAATTTGTAACTATTTCCAATTAACATCTAGTTTGATTTTTTAATCACTTCTAACTATTGGAAGGAGGTATCTCTCCCTTTTGAGGGATCATTTGTAAACTTCCTCCAAAAAAAACTTCCTTTCCATCCCTCATTTCATAAGAGGGAACCAATATAATACAGAGTCACTTGTTCTTGGGAGCTTGGTGACCTTTTCCCCTTGGCATCCCACTCTTCCTCATTTGCGGAAGGTCTCCATGTGATTGATTGAGTGGTTTGTTTTTGTCACTTAACACTAAGTAGATTAAATGAACACTAATTACTTTCATTTTCATTCTCTTTTTTTCTTTCATTTCATGCACTGTAGTTCATATGCTCTAAACTTCACATGCAAAATACTTAGATGAGTCTTGTGAACTATTTTAATTTATTTTAAGCATTCCATTTTCTTATAGTTTGTATCTTGCTCTATTGCAATTCCAAATCCATTTAATTATTTGAGTAAGTTGCTCTTGTTACTTTTCTTAAAGGCATCATTTATTTATTGAGGCATCTTTATCACTAGTTTGGCAATTGCAAATCCTTTCATCTCCTTTTGAGCAATTAGTAGATTTGATTTTTTTTGCACTTGGAGGAAATTAACCTCTAGCTTAACTGGTTGTATATTTTATAGGGCTCCTCTTAACCCATTTCTTTTCCAAGCTTGGAAATGGTAAACACTCGACTTGCTAAATTAGTTTGGGCATGCCCAATGTTGGGTCTACTTGCGAGTGGGTTGACTTGAAAAATTAGTTCGATACTCATTAATGAAGCCAAGCTTCTCCATGTTGGATCTCCTTGCAACTATCCTTATCTTTTTTTGGATAAAGTTTTGGATCCTTCACCCTCAGTTCAGTTAAGAACCCTAAAGAACCAACCGGTAACTATGTCTAATGGGAGGCAAAAGGTTCCAAGGTATTTTCCAATGTTAAAGGATACAATAACTGTCTCAGATAATCACAAATTTCTTCTGCTAGAAGTGGCTAGCTAACAAAATGTCTACAATTCCTCTGCCCTAGGAATAATGCTAACCTAGCAATAGAAAGCTAGGGCTTATAATAATCCATTCATTAACAATACTGAAAAATAACTCTACGCACAAAAAGTTTAGGGGATTCCATCAGTTGTTCACATAATGTGTATAAACAGCGTGGACAATGTCAAAGTTGGTGAGGGTAAGTTCAGATGGATCAACTAACCTCTGTGCTGCATCTTTCTAAGCCACACAGATTTGTCCCACTACCTCCTCGACCCATGCACTTTCCTTCTCTCCTGCCACCAATAGCTTCAATCTACAGATGATCTGGTATTGTTGGCCCTTTTTCGTTCCCACCGCGTCTTTTTCTGTTTTTGGTTATCCTCCCAAGTCCCCTCCTTCCACCTTTTTTCCTATTCCAAATCGGGGTTTTCCCAGAGCAAATGATCTATGGTCAACATATTGAAGATGGGAGCGAGATCCATAGGTTCCAACGCTAGCCCTTTTTCATTCCCACCACGTCTTTTTCTGGTTATCCTCCCAATTCCCCTCCTTCCGCATTTTTTCCTATTCGAAATCAGGGTTTTCTGGAGTGAATCAGGGTTTTCTGGCGTGAATGATCTATGATCAGCGCATCGACATGGGATTAAGATCCAAAGGTTCAAGCGCTGGCCCTTTTTCGTTCCCACCGCGTCCTTTTTGGGTTATCCTCCCAATTCCCCTCCTTCCGCATTTTTTCCTATTCGAAATCAGGGTTTTCTAGAGTGAATGATCTATGGTCAGTGCATTGAACATGGGAATGAGGGCCATAGGTTCCAGCATAGTTAGGGCAAGCCAAAAAACAATAACCTATTTATTGGCCATGTATATTTATTTCTTGAAATTACAATAATCTCTAGTAAATACATAAATAAATATATATACATATTCATCATCTCCAATTAACAACTACACATTAAGCAAGTTCATGCATTCCTATATGGATAAACATGCTTATTATCTTTCATGAGTTTCATCAAATATTTAACATATTATTCATCAACTTTGGATATTCATCATCTTCAATTAACAAAATATACATTAAGCAAGTTCATGCACTCTTATATCGATAACATGCTTATTATTTTTCATGAGTTTCATTAAAGATTTAACATATTATTCATCAACTTAGGATTGGGCAAGGATGAATTCTAGTATATTACCAAGTGTATGTTTTTTTTTCAATTGTAGTTTTTACTTTCATGATTAATTTGGTTGTAGTTTTTACTTCTGCGATTAATTTAGTCTAAGTTCTCTAGGTAGTCATTAATGATCTATTCGGTGCTATGTGGGGGTTTTACTTTTCAACAAATCTGAAGTATATATGTTGCATTGGGATCTAGTGACCTTGTTGAAAAACCCTAGCAAACATCTTTGAAACCATCTACTAGCACTAGTTGAACTTGAGATTTCCCAAAAACTGAAAGGAACAAATAAGGGTTGCTTTGCCAATCCACTCATAACCTAATCCACTTTGGTGATGAAGGGAAACCAACTATAAGATATCAAACACCTTCCCTCATGCACAGTGTGCATAGAGGCTCTACCCCTGTAAAGGTTTGAACATGTGTTGTTTACATTGTAGTGCCCATAGTTGTACCATTTATACTTTACTCCTGTCTCTTTGGGAGGAATAGATCACTTAGGCATCATTTTAGGATTTATTGATTTATGCAATAATTATTTTAGTCATTATTGACTTAGGTTGGAAATGCCATAGTGTTTTTTTTCCAATAAGAAAAAAATATCATTTGTGTATTAATATTAATGCAAAGGTGTAATTTAGATCATCTAACATATATTAAATATGCTTCACATGTATGACATGGAAATATAATATGTTCAACATCTAATGTTTGGTAAATATCGAAATCTCCATAGGATTCAAACAATTTCATGAGAGTCTAGTACCGCTATGTTCCTAATGTACATTCAAACTAGATAAGCAACTTGATATCCACGTTAAAAACTAGTATCCAAAATTCAATAGATATGACCCTAATAATCAGAAGTGTAGATCTGCATGAAAAGTTAAGACTTCAACTCGGGTTCAATCTTTATCATAAGAGTGTCACAAAAATGGTGGATAATTTCATAATTGAAAATGCAAATAGCTAACATGAAAATTAGAATGGTTAAAATAATGGAATAAGAAATAAGACTATAACAATTCCATAGACGACTTTAATAAAAATCGTTATCATTGTTGTGTATTGCAGGTGCTAGGAGAGGCCACGAAAACAAATGAATTTATTTCCAATGAAGACCACAACATGATTTAGGGCATCAAGTACTTAAATATTACATTAATTTATGAAATATAATAAAGTGAAATTTAGTTTCCGATCCTTGTTTTCCTAAACCTAGTAATTTATATGGTTTATTATTCAAACTTGAAAAAAAATAATGCATGTCGTTGATTATTTTAGGTGGAAATTGTGTTTGCAACAAATACAAAGTTGAACCCTTTTACTGTAAAACAACCAAAATATGTACACAAGGGTGGACCCCACACTGTTAAAGCACATCACATGAGAAAGTGGGTGGAAGAAGATATGACAATTGAGTTTGCAAATACAATAGAAATTGGTGGCAATGAACAAGAGGTTAGTCATGATGATAATACATGGAATGAATACTTTGATACAATTGTTATACTTTGTGGGTGTTATAAATAAGTTCAGCTATAAATTAATGGACAATATAAGTACACTATATAGTCTAATCTCTAACCTTGGAAAAAATAATCCATGTATCAATTATTTTAGTTTGGCAATGGAATCAGAACAAATGAGGAGTTTAATCATTTTGATAGACCAATACAAATACCTGCATATGGACGTGGCCTACGTCGTACAATTAAATCACGCAAAAAGAAATGGGTGGAAGAGGATATGACAATGGAGTTTGTAAATGCAATAGAAAATCAACACAATGAACAAGAGGTTGGTCATGATGATACTACATGCAGGGATGAATACTTTGAGACAATTGTTGTTTTTGGATGTTCCTAAGGTAGAAAATCTAAGAATATGAAATTGATGTGGCTTGTTTTTAAAATAATGTGTTCAAAAATAAAAATTTTAATTTATTGTATATATGTATAATATTGTTTTGTTGAGTAATTTATTGCATATATCTTTGAAATGGATCCATGTTTTATACAGTAATTGCTATCTAACATTAAATAATGGTTGCATTTAATTATAGGTAAACGATGTTGATGATACACCTACTAATGATCAAGATCCAACTAGACCATTAAGAATGCAACGAGATGATCCAATTCATCCTTTAAAACATACTAGGAGAAGAAGAGAAGCATTGAAGAGAGCACTACCACATGAAAAATTTGAGGAATTGATGAAATTAGCATACACTGATGACATGCCATCCACTGTTCAGAGTAGAGATGTTGATGGAAATGTAATGCATGAAGAAGGATTGAACGAAATGCTCACAAGTTTCTTTGGGGATGGAAACAATGATGAGGGTGATGATCCTATGCATAATAATGACGATGTTGATATAGAGGGAAATTACCACCAACATAATTATGATGATATCAACATCAATGAATCAATTAAGCAAGAAGCAAAGACAGTGGTGTTCAAATCAGGTGCAAGTAAAACATTCAAGCTTTCATGCACATTAATATTATTGGAAATCAAGTCATTATTTGGTTGGTCAGACAAGAGCTTCACTACTTTACTAAAGTAATTTGAATTATTTTTCTAGTTTTCCACTGTCAATTTGTGTCCTCAATTAGAATATAAGTACTAACTTCATTTAATTTAATTTGAGGTGGATTTTACATTATGGTATATAAACAATGTTATAAATGACATTTCTAACATGTGGGTTTGAAAAAAAAACTTACAGGGCTCTAAAGGATAAAATATTCCCTGAAGATAATGTGTTGCCATCAACTTGTAGAGAAGCGTGTCAATTGTTAGTCAAGTTGGGGATCAAATATAAGGAAATTCATGTATGTAAAAATGATTGCATCTTATATAGAGATGAATATAAAGACAATGAAGAATGCCCTGTTTTCAAAGAAAAAAGATATCGTACGGATGTACAAGGTTCTACAGTTCCAAATAAGGTTTTACGACACATGCCAATTATTCCTAAACTACATCGGATGTTTCATTGTAAATCTCTTGCACAATTGATGGATTGGCATGCAAAGAATAGGAGTAAAGATGGATTCATGCGAATCCTTGTGGACTCCAAAGCAATGAAACATATAGAGGAAAAATGGCCAAGAAAATTCAAAGATGAACCTCGCAGTATTAGGTTAGGACTTGCAATGGATGGAGTGTGCCCTTTCTCTTTCCTAAACTCAAATTATAGTGTTTGTCCAGTTGTACTGATAGTATACAATATTCCCCCATGGATGAGTGTTAGAAAGGAACACCTTATGCTAACTCTCATCGTTCCAAGAAAACATCAAGTGAAAAAAATGGATGTTTACATTGCACCTTTTATTGATGAGATGCAATTGTTATGGAAAGGCATAAGAATGTATGACATATCACGTCCTCCATCAAATAGGTCCTTCATGTTTTATGGCATACTATGTTGGATAATTCATGATTTCCCAGGACTTGGTGTTTGTTCTGGTAAGAGATAAAATAATTTGCATATTCGTAGTACATCATAATTTATTTTCAATTCAAGTTGTATATAAGTATTACATTATTATTGTTTTCTTATGTAGGCTAGTTATTGATTATAAGGCTACAAACAAATGGGATTTTTGCATGTCCAAGATGTGCAGAACAATTTGAGGTGCGATATTCTAAAGATCTACACAAAGTTATTTATGCAAACAACAGGGTTTTTCTACCACCTGACCATAAGTTCAGAAATTGCCTAAAGAATCAATTTGATGTAAAAATTGAAAATAAATCTCCTCCCAAGGTTATGGGTCCAGCTGATTGGCTTAAAATGTATGGAGATGCTAAATCAAAAGCTTGGAACCATTTTTTTTGTCATGATCATTCAATTGAGGAACCATAACAAGTTATAGTTGAAATGCCAAAAGGAATGAAAAGGAAATCCATATTTTATGATCTCCCTTACTGGAAGGATTTATTAATATCTCATTTACTAGATCCTATGCATGTTTTCAAAAATGTCCCTAATTCTATTTTTCGACATATATCTAGCAAAGATAAAGACACTTTATCATCAAGGAAGGATATTTCTCTTTCACATACCAAATTTGATAGAAGACATTTGTGGCCAAGTAAGGAAAATGAATCATATGTAGAAGATCCATGGATACTAAAAAGGAAAGAGTTAGATCAACTAAAAAAATGTGATTCGTTCAATAAGAACACCCACTGGATATGGATCATCATTGAATAAAGCTTTTACAATAGAGGGACATATCATAGGATTCAAATCACATGATTATCACAATTTTATGAAGGTATTAACATAAATTAATTGTTATTCTTATCATTTACTTACTAAAAATTATTTTGATATATTATGATAAATAAATACTAATGAAATATAATAATTTGGTTTGATAGCATATCATTCCACTAGCAATAAGAGGGGATTCATGCCTTACAACTGACTTGAGGAATGCCATATGTTGATTGTCAGCCTTTACGAGGTATGTGGTCGCTTGATATTTACAAGGTTTTACGTGGTATGAAATGTTCCTCTATATGATTCAATGATATATTATATCTCATTCTAAATGTCACTAAAAATTCATACTAACTTAATGACAATATCTCATTAGGTGGGTGACCTCTAAAGAGATCCATGAGTCTAAAGCGCCAAAATGGAAGAAAGAAATCACAAAAATTGTATGTGTATTTGAAAAGGAGCTCCCTACAGGTTTCATGGACCTATAGGTCCATTTACTTATACATCTAGTTGATGACATTGAAATGGAAGGTATCGTTTCAACAATATGGATGTTTTTCTTTGAGAGATACATGAAAACCCTAAAAATATATGTTCGACAGAAGGCACATCCAGAGGGTTGCATGGCTGAAGGGTATGTACTAAATGAAGCATTTTTCTTCCTATGTGAATTCCTTGGTAACGATTTTGAAGATGGTGCACAAATTTGGGATGAAGAATGCGCATCTGATATTATAGATGGAGAAAAGCCTCAAACTAATGGTGTTCAAGAAGTAATTGGTACGTAACATATTCATTATTATAGTTATTTTAGAATCATTTACTAAATCATTTTGGGCTTCCCGAATTGAAAGAATAATATTTTAAGTTTGAATTATACATGTTGATTTTTAATAGGTGTTGATGAAAGTGTTGTGCTCAACAAGTTTGTCCTCTACCAAATGGAATTCATGAATAAATGGATTGATATGTATGATATAAAAAGGAAAGAAGTGTTAGAAGCAAGGAAACAATTTAAGATATCAAACCCAAGGAATACCCCACTTCCCACTGATATTTCCAGTCAATGGGGAAAATAATGCACAATAGAATGGGTTTCTAAACAAATTCAAAACTGAATAGATGAGGAAGGAATAGATGCAAACATAATAGAAGATGAGATCAACATGTGCAGAGGATGTGAAAAAAAGGTAAATTTTGAATTATTACAAAATTTTGCTTGAATACATTAATCACAATGTTAACTATTTAACTATGCACAATCATATTTAATTTCACTCAAGTAAATGGCTTGTCATAGGTGAGGAAGTATCCTGCAATGTGGGCATACAGTCATCATTATCGTGTAGAAAGAGTAGATGCAAAAAGATGATCCTTTGATTATGGGGTCATGG
The DNA here is from genome assembly GCA_031772625.1 of Pinus tabuliformis. Lineage (NCBI taxonomy): Eukaryota > Viridiplantae > Streptophyta > Pinopsida > Pinales > Pinaceae > Pinus > Pinus tabuliformis. Next base: position 436,047,894 of record CM062808.1, on the reverse strand, counting down.
TTGATTTCAAGCAAAGTCGAGCAAGTTCAAAAGATAAAAATGTTATTGAAGGGAATCTTCAATACGTTGGAAAAATACAAGAAATTATTGAGTTAGATTACCGCCCTTTAAAATGTAAATGGTATGAAGCATTTAATAGGACACGGAGACATGATATCCATAGTGGATTTTTTTCTATATATTCATCAAAATACCTACCACCGGATAAGGAGCCCTATGTTCTACCAATTTACTGTGAGTAGGTATTTTTTCTCTAAAACAATATAATAAATATAAGAAATAATGGTCTTTTGTAATTTTCTAATTCATTTTTTATTGTGGATATATACATTCTCATTGATAATAAAATTTCATACCACTGGAGATCTAATATATTTATCTTCTTCACATGTAGGTTTTTTTCTATGAAGATATTTTGGATCTAAAATGGATATTTGTCATTTATTATGATCCAAGATTAAGGCATATATTCAAAGATGCCTCAATCAATACAGAGAAAAGTGATGATGACCAACCAAATATAGTTCAAGAATCGGGGAACATAACATCAATGATGATGTTCGGCCAGAAGACTGTGAACTAGATGATGGTGACAACATTCCTTTAGCAGTATAGAGAAGCGGGGCTAGAGGTGTATTTTCACAAAATGATAAATTAGATGAGGCAATTCACCATGACAACCAAAAATTTCCAAAGACAAATGATCTTATAGAAGAAGGCAATATTGATGATATACAAAATGAAGATCAAATTAATAAATCTGGTAACATTGATATTTTTGATCTAGAAACAACTTTTATTGATACAGAATATGACGAAGGTGAAGATGAGGATGATCACAATATGACTTTAGCAGAATGGTTTAGGAAGAGTAATATTAATTGCCTGCAAGAACATATGAACATTGACAAGGAAGCATTGGAAGACATAGATGCAGATGATAACATAAATGAAGACTTCTAGATAATTTACAGGGTATGTAATTCATATTTAAATAAGGACAATTATTATGTCCCATTTTGAAATGATTCATTGTTATTTGGTTGTAATAGTCATTTAATTACCATGTTTAGAACTCATAATCTAAATTGGTGTTTTGAATATTCTTATAGGTATACTCATTACTTGATGCAATTAATGTCATTAAAATGTATGTTAGTTAATATGGTTTGTTGGTTGGAAATAACAAGCTCAGTTAGTTAGATAAGAGTTACTATGGTTAGTTTCATCTATTAGTTGAAAATGGTTAGAAATGATATGAAGTTATGACCAAGAAAAAATGAAAATAATTTATGTGTGTATAAATTGTCACATATTGTGCATATAGAAAAATATAACATAACACACAAATATAACTTGTTAAGTTGAATTTATGGAATTAATTAACACAAATATATTAAACTACACTGCAATACAAATTCGAATTATTAAGGATATTTGGATGGATAATGAAGGTGAATTCAAATTGTCTAATGAGTTTATTCATTTTTGTGATCAATAATAAATTTCCCACATGCAGGTAATATTTTCCCCATATAGGGAATCCCTGATGGCATAGGGTCCCTATCATTGTATTGTTGTCGTCGTTATCATCATTTAATCATCATCCTCATTTCCATTGTCATCGTCATCATATTCACCATCGCCACCACTATCATAGGTCATTTTTTGATGAGGATTATCATCATATCTTCCTTGGTTTCTAATATATATATATATATATATATCTATATATATACACATATATATACATATATATACAGATATATATACATATATATATACATATATATATACATATATATACATATATATATATATACATATATATATATATATATACATATATATACATATATATGTATATATATATACATATATATACATATATATGTATATATATGTATATATATATATGTATATATCTATATATATGTATATATATATATATGTATATATATATCTATATATATATATGTATATATGTATATATGTATATATATATATATATATATATATATATGTATATATATATATATATATATATATATATATATATATATATATATGTATATATATATATATATATATATATATATATATATGATGATGATGATGATGATGAGAAAAAAAATCATTGGTCATAAAAGGTTACCATACATAGACTATCTTTAAAGGTAGATAAAATTATTTTTTTGCACACTCCCAAAACATATGGTTTCTATTCCAAGGTAGATCTTGAACACATTGATGAAGCCACCTTTGTCTTGGATGTATAATCCAAGCATTCTGTATATTTACAACTTCACCTCTCATTTTCATTGTTTTTTAAAATGTTAAATATTTTCACACATGATATACTGAATAGTTAATGGACAATACAAATATTTTCCATGGCTGATATTATTCTACTTATATGCTCTTTGTAACTGAACAAAATTACTAATTTTGTCTTGAGAATTAGACTTGTAGCACAAAGAAAATGGTTGGGAATCATTTAATGGCTATATCAACTCACAACTACTAACAATTGTTTTTGCTTTCTCCTTAAGTTTTGCAACCCAATTTGACTTAAACATGCTTAATAGTGAAAAAACCATTTGTCAATACTTCAGGTTTTACAAAATTCCTATAAACAACTATCTCTACTTGGTAATCTAAAAAATATCAACAAATTCACAATCTCATATATTGGTCATAAGAGGCCATCGTCAAAGTGAATCAAATACCAAGAATGATCTATGTCTACTAAAACCTATAATCACATTGTTTCCCTAATAGCAACTAAAAACTTCTATACCCAGTTGTTGAAATTTTGAAACCAATTATAAACCTTCAACAAGAAGTAGTTTTCTAATGAGGATTATTGCCATATCTTCCTTGGTTTTACGAGGAAAAAGAAATAAAATTTCATTAGTTATCAAAGGTAAACCAAATTAATTATTTGCATACTTCCAAAACCTAGGGTTTCGTATCCAAAGTAGATCCTAAGCACATCAATGAAACCAACTTTGTTTTTATGTATCATCCAAACATTATGTACAATTACAGACTCACCTCTAATCCATTGTTTCTAAAAATGTTGAATATTTTCATACATGATATCCTGAACAGTTGGACAATACAAATAGTTGCCATCACTATTCTTCCATTTATATGCTTTTTGCAACTTATTTGAAAGAGCAATTTTGTCCCAACAATTAGACTTGTAGTACAAAGAACATGGTTAATACATATGATTCGACCAAAAACTAGTTACTACCAAAATTCAACCAAAAAAATATTACTGCATAAAAATAGAATTAAAAACAAAAACAAAAATTTCCCAAATTAAAAATAAATAAATAAATAAATTATCAACTTTTTTTACCAAAATTTAATGATTTTTTTAGTGCTAATACTAACATCACCATTACAACAAGATATTTTTCTAGTGCTAATACTGCCATTACAACAAGATATAAGAGGGATATAATGCAAAAAGTTTAATAATAATTGTTACACAGTAATTTGTCACCGTTGGTCACCGTCCCTATCGCCCCGATTTCAGTACATTGGAGAATGCATCCTCCAATGTACTGAAATCGGGGCGATAGGGACGGTGACCAACGGTGACAAATTACTGTGTAACAGATGCCCCCCAAAGCATGAGGCCCGAGTGAGAGAGAGGGGTGAAATGCTTTGCAAGAACACATATAGCTGCTGCCGAGAACCTGCACTGAGAGATACCATTGATAGCTCAAATACATGATGTACGTGGTATGGTCGCAGCCATCCATAAGAGAGTACATGATAATTTAGATCCATAGTATCGACGCAGCCATCTGGGTAGGATCTATGAATTGACTCAGGTATGGTCGCAGCCATCCAGTGAATGAGTCATGTATCAAGAATCACGCCTGGATTACAACAGACACAATCCAGGGTCTTGCGCTCCATCTCGACCCGAACAGAAGTACAAGTTCAAGCATGCGAATATGTGAGCTGAAGTCGAACATGCATGAACATCGTCTGATTACCAGTCAATATTTGGAACTGTTAACAGACGCGAGAGGTACCACCAATAATGACAATGGCCCTCAAGGTACTATCGGTACAATCTACGGCGTGCGAATTAGTGATCTGACGTCGAACACCCGTAGAATCATTCGATCGGAGGCCAATGATGAAAACCTCGCGTCGAACACGAAGAACCTGCCATTGAGGCATGCAGGCTCCAAGGCACCGGAAGGGAGTCTCTAGATCAGCTTCCTGGATAATGAGCTGAAGTCGACAGGAAGTGACCTTGATCGAAGGTGGGCCATAATGTTTCCCACATCATCGACACGAGACAGAGAGATAATGTTATGAATCAAGATTGTACGAGCTATCAGAGGGAGGTTGTTTCTTTACAGAGGTCAACTTCTCTTGAACATACCGGCGACACTAGAGTGGAGTTGGCAGTATTTGACATCGGCGGATCAGAGGTCATAGTGATGAGACAATGAGCAGATGAGAGGTCAAATAGGATTACCCAATCCCACGAAGGCAAGTGAAAAATAAGATGAGATGTCTCCACCCAGACACGAAAGTAGAGAAGTGCCATGTTCAAGAGCGACATACTGCCGACACGACAATAATTATGGTTCCGAAATTTTCTTTTCCCCACCATTTCTGGCGAGTACCCCAATTATTTTTAACAAGCTTGATGGGGATAGCATATGCTTGTGGTGCGTCATTTCGACAAAATCCGATGTCATTAGGTTTTAGCGAGTCTGACAAAGGAAGAACTCGGCGTCTTTTCATGTTTAGAGAGTTTGAAAAGACAGTAGAAAAGGAAACTCCAGGGGTGGCCTTTTTCGTAAAGTTGTGTCTCTCGGGCCCGAAAAAGTATAAAATAATGCCCGAAAGAACCGCCCGACCATTACGATCGAGGAGAACTTTTCATAAATAGTGATTTCGACCAGAAAAAGTAAAAAAGCGATCAAAACCACGTCGTTTCGTAACCATTAATGAGTTTGAAACGACAAAAACCTGGTAATCTTTTTATGTTTCAACAGTCGACAAAAGAACTTAAAACGACCGCCCCTTATTAACGTTTAACGAGTCAAGAGGAAAAACTCGGCAATCTTTTCGTCTTTAAATGGTCGGAAAAGAGTTGAAAGCGGACCTCCATTTTTATTTTCTTTAACGAGTCAAAAAGGGAAAAGTACTCGGCAATCTTTTCATATTTTACGAGTCAGAAAAGAGCGTAAAGGCGACTCGTTCTGAAGGAACGAGTGGTATAAAGGGTAGCAACTGGTTCCGGCAATGGTGGAACTGCTCAAAACATATAATAGTTAAGAGGCTGGCTAATAAAACCACTCATCACTGCGGTTCCTCAAGAAAGGATAAACAATCAAGTGAGAGCATATGATCAACCAAAGAGATGGTGGCGATGGAAAGAAACAACCAAGGCTCATCTAGCAGAATTTAGCAGATAGGCAGCAGTCACGAGATGTAAATGGGTTCATTTTTACACAAGCTTGAACCATGAAGAACTCTGCTTGGATTCGGTTTCATGTTTACACAAGCTTGAAACGAAAAACTATGCTTGTTATAAGTTCACATGCCCCCAGCATGATAATGAAAATCGAGGTACATGCCCCCCAAGCTTCATTGCATTCAACAAGGTGGATGGAATGAAGGTTCACTCTCGAGATCTATGAAAGACTCGACTTGTATTTTACGAGATCTTAATCAAAAGACTCGATTTGGAAAGGGAGTTGTTTCATTTTTTAATGAGGTTGATGCAGTAAAAGAACTATCCTCATAACCCTTGTTTCATTTTTAAACGAGGTCGCCACAAGATCAAAACTATCCTCGGCCAGACCTAGTTTCATTTTTTAAGGAGCTTGACATAGGAAAACGAACTATGCTCCCCAAGCATAATAACGCAAAATGAGTCGCATGGATGCATTCCGGGACCTGTGAGCAGTGACATAGCCTAAAAACACTTGCACTATGTTCCCCTGAGTATGTACTTCATGTTCCATCAAGACACCTTCTGCAAATTATCCCTGAAAAGTGCCCTTTTTCCATTGGCGCAGGTACACAATGTTTGACCCGCGCCAATCACTCAGATCCTCAAAAAGGGGCGCGCCCATTGGCGCTCTGTCTTAGAACAACACCCGTGCCAATCAAGTTTGGTAATGATTTTTGCCAAACGCGCACCTGCATGATTTTTCCTCCCAGATCACAAAGTCCTTTGAGGGAAAAATCCATCTGATAGAGGTCGAGAGTCATCATTTATCCTTGATATCTATCCGCAGTAGCTTTTCAGAGATGTTGCAAATCCACAATGGGTGTCCTGGTGCATTGAATCTTTCTCCCTTCTTCATCTATAAAAGTCTGTCCTCATGCATTAGACAAGCTAGTTTTTGAGTAATGCTAGTTGTGATTATGCTTGTCTTGAGTGATAGTAAGAGTCTTGAAGTATAGAGAGGTTATGCTGCCGGAAATCCGAGAGAGAGGAAGTCTACTGCAAGGCATATAGCTGCTCGCCCAGCCAGAGGAAAGGTTCAACGTCAGAACCTTGGTTGTATCTTACTCTGCCTATTATTTGTTAATAAACAACTGCTATTATGGTTCCAATCTCATTGCTTATTATGATGTTTGATTTATTTCCTTTCTGACTGAAATATAGTTGTACCTTGGTGGATTTTATGCTTGTAGTTGTCTCGTTCTTTGCGTGTGCAGGTGTCCGTTCGCGAGGATCGCAAGGATTGTGACCTGCTGGAGCGAGGAAACGAGAGGGTCAGCTCTACTTCGACATTTGCGTTGGATCTCAGGTTGGTCTTCGTAATCCACCTTTTAATATACAACTAGGAACTTGCGTAGCAGCGTGAATTGATTGTTACTAGACCCACTTTGGGCTAGTGGGATCGCCTCTGTTCGCAGAGGGGATTTACCTGTTTAACAATAATATGTATGTAGAAGATGGTCTTCAAACTGGTGAATTCATGATAATCAATGGGACTACAGTCAAAATAATTGTATGTTATTTGCTTTTTTACATAGATTGTCAAAATAATTGCATAAATCAATTTTTTTAAACCAAAATTTAACAAAAACTTTGTTGGTGCTAACATTAGAACCACCATTACAACAAGATTGCTTTCTAGTGTTGACAACACCATTATAGTAAGATACCTCAAGAGAGACAGAAAATGTAAAAAGTATGATAGTAATACGTATCCAGAAGATGGTATTGAAACTAGTAATTGTTCACAAATCCATAAGATTGTAAGGTCATTCTCATTATGATAATCATTGTCATCATCTTCATTGTTATCATCATCACCATCATCCTTGTCATTGTTATTTCCATCATTAAATTATCATCATAATCACCATTCATGCCATCATCATTAGCTCCATCATCATCATCGTCATCATCATCATTATGGACATTGTTTGCAATTGTTCATAATTATAGATGTTGTAAGAAATATCGTCAACCCAAAAAATGTGATCAGTGCTAGAAAAGGTTCTTTAGGACACATCGATATACGTAAGAGAAATAACAACTCTATTTTTGAGAGATGACCGATGATGATGATCATCACCACCGTTATCATCGTCATTGTCATTTTTATCATCCCCATCATCATCATTAATGTAATTTCTATCATCATTGTTGTAATCGTCATCATGGACATCATCATCATTCATGCCATTATTTTCTTTGAGGATGACCTAGATGAAAATGATGATAATGATGATGATGATGACAAGGAAGACGACACTAAAGATAATGCTTATGATTATGACAATGACAACATTTAAAAATTGGGAAGATTCGCCAAGGTCATTAGCATCGTCATCATCATAATCATTGCCATCATCATCATTGTCATTGTAACTACTACCGTCTTTATCATCATAATCACAGTTCATGTCATCGCCATCATCTTCATTTTCATCATTGTCAATATTATTGACATTGTCATCAATTGTTCATAATTTTCAATGCCATAAGGAATATCATCAATGCAGAAAATATGATGAGTGTTGGAAAAGGGATGCCAAAGCGAACACAGAAATGGGGGCAACAATAGAAGTAAAATTGGATGAAAATTGGATCCAACATAAGTAGATGCATAACAACATGAAAAAATTGACACAAAAGTGGATGCAAAAGCAGATAAAGTTGTCAATGCAAACTTGGATGCAAATATGAATGCAAAAGTGGAAGCAAACATGGGTCCAATGGTAGGCGTAAAATTTGGCACAAATTGTGGTGAAACAAATGTGGATGCAACAACGGATGCAGAAAAGGACACAAACTTAGATGCAAAAAAGAGACAAACATGGGTACAAAATAAGATGAAAAAAGGGATGTAAACATGGACACAAACATGGGTGCAACAGTGGACACAAAATTAGATGCAAAAATGGATGAAACAAAAGTGGATGCAATAGGGGATGCAAAAACATGCACAATATTCGATGCAAACTTGAACACAAAATAGGGCGCAAATGTGGATGCAGAAGTGGAAGCAAATGTGGTTGCAATGGTAGGCGCAAGATATGGTGCAACAAAAGTGGATGTAACAATAGAAAAAAGAATATGAAAAATAAGATGCAAAAAGGGATGTAAAAGTGGAAGCAAACATTGATGCAACATGCAAAACAAAATTGGATGCAAAAAATGGATACAGTGGAAGTAGATGCAAAAGTAGATACAGAAAAAGATGCAAAACCCAATGCATAAACCTGACACAAAAGTGGATGGAAAAAGAGATGCAATATTTGATGCAAAAGAGGATGTGAACATGGATGCAAAATTGGAAGCAAATGTGGATACAACAGTAAGTGCAAAACATGGTGCAAATTGTGGCACAACAAAAGTGGATGTAATGATAGATGCAAAAAAAGAATCAAACTATGATGTAAACGAAGATGTAAAAAGGGATGCAAAAAGTGGACTTTAAAATGGGTGCAACAATGGATGCAAAATTGTATGAAAAGGTGGATGCAATATAAGTCGATGCAAAAGTAGATACAAAACGAGACACAAAACCCGATGCAAATCCTGATCCAAAAGTGGATACAAAAAGGGATGCAAAAATAGATGTATAAGTTGATGAGAACCTAGATGCAAATGAGGATGCAAACGTGGATGCAAAATTATAATCAAAAGTGGGTGCAAAAGGAGGTGCCAAACTATGTGCCAATTATGGCACAAAAATATTAGATGCAATAGTGGGCATAATAATAGATGCAAAAGAGGATGTAAATATGGATGCCAAACAAGATGGAAAAGTGGATGCAACAAAAGTAGATGCAAAATTGTATGCAAACCTAGACACAAAACTCGATGTAAAACTTGGCGCAAAAGGGATACAAAAAATGATTTTAAAAAGGATGCAAAAGTTGATGCAAGTGTAGGTGCAAAAAGTGGATGCAAATGAGGATGCAAGAGTATGTCAAACAAAATTAGGTGCCAAACTTGATGCAAAACCTGGAACAAAAACTGGTGCAAAGGATGACACAAAACTTGGCATAAAATTTGGTGCAAAACCCGGTGCAAAACCTATTGCAATACCTGGTGCTAAACTTGGTGTAAGATTTGGTGCAAAACTCGATGCAAATTTTGTGTCAAGTTTTGCACCATATTTGGCAAATGGATGCAAATAGCATAAAAAATGGGCTCTAGATGCAAAAAACAGAAGTAAAAAGGGACGCTAATCATAGGGATTTGTTGTAGTGCAAGTATAAGTGTCGTCTAAAACCTTCAAACAAAAAAATATCCCACCATAATTCCAACATAAGAGACCTAAAAAAATTACCATGACTAATACACAAACAACCAAATTGAGACTGAATTGTCGTGTCCAACCATTTCCATACAACAAGGATTTCAAAAGAAATAACAAGCTCTCTAAAAAATGAGCCTAGAACGACCACAAAGATCACAACGTCGCTACCAACCTATGCCAACAAAAAAAGTATACCAAAAGAGATAACAAGTGCCCTACATAAATGGGCCAATAACTATTAGAAGAACAACATAATGCACTACCTACTATCCATGCTCACTGATCATTATCTGAGGATGAAATATTTGTCGGAGTCCTCACACTAGAACTAGGAGGATCCATCACGTCCCCACCATCTGAATCACATGCAATATGGCTCTCCACATGCACCAGGTGGGAGTCAATCCTAACCAAGAAAAACCTCTGATTCATAAGCATCCTCTTGATGTCCTCCAGGGATGCAAATACATTGCACTTCTCCACTTTCTTATCCTTCAAAACCAGACCCAACAAGGTCTTCATTTTCCAACGAAGAGCCATAGAGTTTAGTTATTACTTCCTCCCCCTGGTATGCCCAAGGTCAAGAACCCAAGCCGACATTTCCTCCAAAAGCTCAAAATATGAAAGAGATTGTCTTTTCTCCCCCACTTGGGTCTCAAGCTTACGAATTTCCTTCTGAGTATTTGGTGAAACAAAATTGAAATATGTGGTATTCAAGTCATGGGCACAAAGTCTCACACCTCATATCCCTGGCTAATCTCTGCCACCTCTCGCCAATTTTCACCTCATTCTCTATCTCTACGGCACAATTGAGACTCGAGGGGCACACTTATTGCAACTGCTATGAACGCATCTACCTGCAAAAAAACAAGAGAATGGATGTGACCCACCTCCTAGAATACCATGATACCAATAGACCAAATCATCACAAAAGATCTAGACATATGACTCAGTCTTTACCGAAGACCGACCAATTGAGATAGAGGATGAAACTACATCGACCAAGACCCTTTTTCCATTAACCATTAAACAAGAGAAAAACAACACAAAGATGAGAAGACCTCAAAACCCAGGATTGCACAACTAGACAAAGAATTCAGAAATCAACGCTCATCTTGCCATGGAAATGACTCAACATTTCATGACCCCCGTAATTCACTTTGAATAAGATTCACAAACCCCAACTTAACCCTTAAATGCCCCCCTCCCTGCAAAAAAAAAAAACCCAACGCCAAGTTAATAGACCACTCTGGATAGAATCGCTAGACCAAAGATGAAAATATATACACAAAGATTTGTTCCTTATACACACATACCTAGACCCAATGAAATCCATAAACAAGGAAACCAAGAATAGCAGAGAAATAATCCAAGAGTTCGTGCTACACTTGAGACTAGAAGCCCCCAATAACTCCTCTAGAAAGTAATCTACCAGATTCCATGAACAATACCAAGCATCCAAGGAACCCCAAGCATTCGAAATTCATTTACACTGGCCATCATGACCTCCTTTCCAACCTTTGAAATCCACTACAACCCACAACACCAAGATTGTCACGCACTCAAAATGAACAAAGGTGTAGAATTTCCTGTAGATTCACAGGCTCATGCAATGTACTAAAGCACAAGACAAGAGTCTACTTCTACTTTCAACCAGTGGAAACCAATAGATCGAAGAAAATAATATGAACAAGAAGAAGACAAATCAATGGCGCATAACACAGTAAGTTTTCCTCGGTAAAGCCACAACTCAAAACCCCACCTATCTGTATTGCATTAGATCATAAATATGAGTGAAGATACAAAGCTTGGTCTCACAAGAACAATTCCACACAAGTATCTCAACTCTCTACCTCACAAGCCTACTCTTAGCCAACACTTAGCCAAGTTCCACTGCCTTCTAAGCCCCTATTTCTTTGCACAATTCCTAGAACAATGTAAACTTTGAAACGGGAACTATAAACTCAAAAAGGGAACTTTGGCCAAAAAACCCCCGTAAAAACATAAAAAACAGTGCTAAAAACGAAAAGCGTTGATGCTGGAATAACACCTTTTTTTTCTAGGGAAAATTTTCAACATGTTTTAAAAATGACGGTGAAAACCAATTTTTTGTAAAAAAATTGTCTAAAAGACACCCTCAAAAAGAAAAGTGTTGATGTTCGAATAACATTTTTTTTTTCAATGGTAAATTTTGTGCAAAAAGCACCCTCAAAACGAAGAGTGTTGACACTAGAATAACACTTTTTTTTTCAAAGGTAAAATTTCAACATTTCGAAATAATGGCGTAAAAGATTTTATCATGACCTTGAAAAACATTAAAATTTCAAAAGAATAATGAGAACATAAAATAAAATTAAAAATTAAAAAACTAAAACAATGAAAAAACACAAAACAAAAAAAAGTTAAATAAATAACAAAACAAAAATTAAAATATATACTACAAACAAAACATAAAATAATATATATATATATATATATATATATATATATAGACAAAAAAAAAAAAATCAAACATTAAGAAAAAAAAAAATTCAATCATAAAAATGTAAAAAAAAAAAAAAAAAACTATCCTACAAAAGATAAGAATTAAAAAACTAAAAAAAAACTTAAGATTATAAAGAAACAACTAATAAGAAAAACATATTAAAAAAAAAGTGGAAAAAAAAATTATCTTGTTAACCATAAAAAAATTTGGTAAAAGAAAAAAAACAAAAATATAAAAAAAAATATTAAAATAAACTATAAAATTAAGCAGGTAAAAATAGAAAAATTTAAAAAACATTAACAGAAAACTAAAAAAAAAAAAGAAAATTAAAAACAAACTAGATTTAAAAAAAAAGAAGAAAATTAACAAAACAAAAATTAAAAACTACTAAAATTATGATTAAAAAATTAAAAAGAAAACCTAAAAAACATAAATATACTCAAATTAAAAAAAAAGAAGCAATTAAAAGGTAAAAAATATATATGTATTTTCAATTAAAAAAAAAAAAAAAAAAAAAAATAAATTAAATTTAAAACAAAATTTATATTTTTTTATTTAAAAAAATAAAAACATTAAAAAAAACAATTTCAAAACAATTTAAAAAGCAATATTTTTATTTAAAACAAAATAAATAAACTATTAACCCTAATTTTTAAATAAAATTTTAAACTTTTTTTTTTATTTGAAAAAAAAATAAATAAATTATTAAGCATATTTAAAAACAAAAAATTAAAAACTTCTTCTTTCTTCTTCTTCTTCTTTTCTTTTCTCTTTCTTTCTTTTTTCTTTTTTTTTTTAAATTGACCCTGTTGCCGCCTGGCCGCTCGTGGTGGCGTGGCCCTGGGAGGAGGGGTCTACATGCAGCTCTGCTCAGGGCCGCGCCACCACGGGCAGCTTGGCGATAGTGGGGGTCAATTATTATTATTATTATTATTTTAATTTTAATTTTAATTTTTAATTTTTAATTTATAATTTCTTTTAAATTTTTTTATTTTTATTTTTATTTATTTTTATTTTTTATTTTAAATAAATAAATAAAAATTGTTAAAAAAAGGTTTAATTTTTTAATTATTATTATTATAATTATTATTTATTTATTTATTTTTTTGTGTTTAAATAAAAAATCTAGGACTTAATAAAAAACATTTCAAAAAAATAAAAAATACATCTTTTTTTTTTGGAAAGATATATATATTTTTAAAATTTTCATATATATATATATATATATTATTTTATTTTATTTATTTATTTATTTTTTTTTTTTTTTTTTTTTTTAAATATTAATTTTACTAGTTTTTAATTTTTAATTTTTAATTTTTTTTTTTTAAATTTTTTTTTTTTTTTTTTTCTAGTTTTTTTTATTTTTTTTTTTTTTTTTTATTTTATTTTATCTTTTTCTAGTTTTTGTTAATGTTTTTTTTTTAAATTTTCTATTTTTACTTACTTAACTATATATGTATATTTTTAAATTTTGCTTTTTTGTTTTCCAAATTCTTTTATGGTTTATGAGATAATTTCATTTTATTATTATTATTATTATATTCTATATATATATTTTTTTAAGTAGTAATCATTCAAAAAAAGAAAAAGAAAAATAAAACAACTTGAAAATTCGTTAAGTAATCATAAGTTCAAAAAAAATTGGACACAATAAATTTTAAAGTGTGAAAAATAAGTCCTCTAAAAAAATGTATGCTGCATCAACACGTTGCATCAACATGTTTCAAAATCAGCATGAAAATCACTAACATTTAAAAACAAATATTTATATTTGATACATAAGAAAATTTAAAGTGTCAAAAATATGCTAAAAAAAAGAGAGAGTGTATTTTGCATCACCACTTTTCAAAATCGGGTCACTTTTTTACTACCCCTACGAAACGGGTAATCGTATCAGTTATTTAAAGTGCCAAAAGCTATGCTCTAAAAAAAATATGTGTGTTCTACATCGCCCCTTTTCAAAATCGGGTCACTTTTTTGCTCTTTACCAAACGGGTAACAATACCAGTTTCCGTTTCAAAGTTTACGTTGTTCTAGGATGAATAACTCATATTTAAAGGGAATTCATGCTTCCATAACTGTGCAATCCAAACATAGGCCCTTCTATGATTGCATGCATGATATTTACAACTCAGTAAATCATACAACTGATAGTACACTGTCCTTGCACTGTAGTCTCAACTAGGTCTTTCTCTGAACTGACATGCACGAGTTTCTCATGAGGGAATCTTCAGTTAACTAGAGTAACACTTGTGGATGCACCAATGCACCAACTCGTTGTTAGTCCTTTATTAGTTCCACAAACAGTTAGAACTAATTTAACTGACCATAACTCATCCTGGACCCCTAAAACTTAGGGAGAATATATATATGAATACAGAAAGACTTCCAACTCGAAATTCCTAAGCTAATTAAGTTAATTAAACTTAATGAACTATTTACAACTTTCTATGAGAATAGAATTCGATTTTATTTCATAGTTTAATTCAAGGAAAAATTAAACTGGAATTTCTTGTTGCCATTTCTCAACAAAAGGAACTACACTAGGAGGCTAAGGACCTTACCTTGGTTCCTCTCCACTCACCACATAGTGTCTCACTGCCTATCAAAGACCTTAAATAAAACCACCACAAACTATGATACTACATGCATATTCATGCGAGGGCAGGATGTGTCCTCCCTCTTTAAAAAATTAGTGTGTACTCGGGGTGGTGGGCATAGCCTCCAAGGCCCTCATTCCTTCTACATTTACACCCCCATCGGGGAGTATATAAAATTTTAAAAATAATGATAAAAGTGAAATCAATTTAGTATATCTTCACTATAATAACAATGCATACATTGAAATTTCCATGTCACCATCTCCCTCCCTTTATCATCATATTTGAGGAGGGGTATTATTTTTTTCTTTGCTCATTGACTTGATCCTTCAAGGTTATGAATCTATTTCCATTCAAATTATTTGTCATGGTGTGGGCCAAATACCATGGATGGTTCCATTTTCATGTTTGCATTTGGCCCTTTCGAAAGTTTAGATAAACATGAAATTAAAATATTAGTCACATGATACACCTAAATACGTAATATTATGACCCTTGGTTTCATATCCAAAGAGGTCCCTTCAACTTCTCATGACCCTTCATGTTCACTTGTGGATTTTCTATTTCCACGTAAGTGAATATTACAATTTACATAATCCCCTATGGATTATGTTTCCAACATTCACCCCCATCATGACCCTGCCTTAATCAAAAGGGTGTATTTGAGTCCATGAAGAGAGCTAAAATATGAAGGTAAATAACAACCAATGGTTATATGTGATCTATAAATCTAGTGGTTTAAGGTAGACCACAAATCAAATGGGGTAGAAAAAGTCATAGTCTTCTAATATTGGTGGTTGAAGGAAGATCAAAAATAAAAAAGGTATTAGAAGCCAAATTCTTCTATCAATAGTAGTTTAAGGCTAGTCACCAACTCTAGAACTTGGGTTGATTTAATTCCTAGAGAAATTTTTAACTTGGCTAAAAGTTGGCGTATTCTACTAAATGTAAGTGCTTTCTGATAATGGTTTAAAGATAACCACAAACTATTGAAATGGTAGTTTGAATATGACCACAAGTTATATAGTAGAAGCAGTAAGTCTTCTACTAAGTGGCGGTTTAAGGAGGACCACAAACCAATTGGTGGTTTTGGGATGACCATAAACCAACTTTTGTTCATGGAACATGAGTTTGTCTCTAGCTACACCTTATATTCTCATTTTGGTTGACTCTAGCTCTAGGCTTTGACTACTAGCCTTTGGTTCTGACTATGGCTCAAGCTCAATTAATATGACTTCGAAATTGGTAGCTGACTATCAATTTCCACCTTATCAGATACAAGGTGAGAGGAAGTGAAAAATAAAAGTATGTGATTTGTAGCTTGGAGAGGAAGTGACAATACATTTGAAGGTTAAACACATCATATGAAACATGTCACTGATGTTGAGATTTCTTTGAGAAATTTATATAGCTAATCTAGTATTTATGCATGGAATGTTTCCATTCTCAAAAGACTATGTGATGTGACACAATCCAAGGTCCTGTAGTAGAGAAACATGAATTAAAAAAACATAATTGTTGTTACAAAGTGCACAACCACAACCATTGGTTTTGGATACTGTATTAAATGAATTGAAATGACGAAATCATAAAACATAATAGAGAGTGACTTAAGCATGCATACGAGAAATCATAACAAACTTCAAATATTTTATATTCATTCAAAATGTGATGATACATACAAGAAATTTAGATCAGAGAGAGTGGAGTCCTCAAAGTACTTGAAATTCATATGTTGTTAAACAGTGATACCATGCAACAACCAAAACACTCTCGCTCTCATACAATGACCAGTTGATCTAAAATTAAAAACTTGAAGGTTTCTTTAAAAAAATTGCAAGTAAGTCTATGTTTGGTGAGAAATGGATCAAGAAAAAGAACATAAACTTAGTGTTTTTAGCTTAGTCTACATAAATAAAGTAGAGAAAAATGAACCATAAACAACAACACAAAATAGCAATTTGATAACGGAGTTCACCCCTCCTGAGCTACGTCTTCGGGTCCAACTTCCAATGTTGGGCCTCTTCAATTATATGCTAAAATATGGAATTACATCAATGCACAGTGCTCAAATTGAAAAAATAGTGTCGCCAATGGATTTAGAATGCTAAAAAAACCCCTATCTAGGTTTTTCTTGCGCTAAAAAAGGTTAAGAAATGACACTGTCATCTATCTTGATCTCAAAAGGCTACTGGAGGTCAGGTAAGGCCAAAACCGATGCAGTACTGATCTTCTCTTTCAGTGTATCAAAGGCTTTCTACTGCTTTCCTCTCCACTAAAAGGTTTGCTTCACACTCGTAATTGCATGTAAGGGGGATGCAATGACAGAGAAGTTATCAATGAACCTTCTCCAATATTGTACTACACCCAAAAAACTACGAACCTATGTAACATTAGTGGGTTTAGGACACTTTAAAATCACATTAATTTTAGAAGGATCTATTTTTAATTGACCGCCTCTGACAATTTGACCCAAGTAAACCAAAGAGGTCTTACCAAATTCACACTTAAACATTTTGACATACAATTTTTCTTTTTGCAAAACATCAAGTACCTTTTTAACATGTCTCACATGATCTTCCCATGTCATATTGAAATCAAGAATGTCATCAAGATACACAAGTACAAAATCATGAAGAAAAGGTCTAAAAATATCATTCATCACCCTCATGAATGTGGTTGGAGAATTGCATAGTCTAAATGGCATCACCAACCATTCAAAAAACCCTTGTTTTGTCTTGAATGCAATCTTCCATACATCCTGTTCTACAATCCTGACTTGATGACAACCATTTCACAAGTCTAGTTTTGTGAAATAGACAACATTTTTCAGTTGATATAATAAATCATCAATGCGAGGGAGAGGGTACCAATTCTTCACCATTATTTTGTTGAGTGCTTTATAGTACATGCACATCTTCCATGTGCCATCCTTCTTGGGTACCAACACAATAGGTGATCCACATGGAGAATAAATTGTCTATATGAACCCTTGCTTCATCAATTCCTATACCTACTTATTTATCTCCTCCATTTCAATGGATGACAACCTGTACATACCAATGTTGGGTAAAGGAGCATCCTGCTGCAAGTGAATCTCATGTTGGATCTCATGCTTTGGAGGAAACCCACTTGGTTCCTGAAAAATCCCATCATAGTTAGAAACAATTTCATACAATTCCTTTTTATGAGTGGGATCACAACCTTGGAAAGCTTCAGATGTCTCTGCATCTTTTTCTCTCACAACCATGAGCATGCACCCTTTTCTGGAATTGATCAATCTCTTCATCTGACCTGCACTTACAAGACTGGCACTGATTTTTGGCATGATGAGATCTAACAATTTATTGCACCTCATCTTTCATGAGATGATACTTGTTTTCATGGAGAAAGAAAACTTCTTTCCTCTCACATAAATATGGACTCCCCAATACAATACCACATATATCCAAGGGTACAACATCAAGATCAACCTCATCTACTAGTTTGGATGCAATCGCAAATCTAGCTCTACACTGTTTGGTAACATGTAATTTTGCTTTATCACACACCCAACCAAGAGGGTAAGGTTTCAGATGAGGTTTGGTTTATAATCCTAGCTTCTTGACCAAGGATTATGAAATCAAATTTTCTTGTGAGCCCGTATCAAACAAGGTTTCCACTTTAGTATGTTTCATTGTGACTCTAATGTGCAACAATTCAGCCCTCTCTCATTCATTAACAAGAGACTCATTTGAAAAATTTGTACTTGCATGTAATTCAGAAATTTCATTAACATGAAGAGAAAGAGTACCTTGTATGCCCACTGTTGTGATATCGTCACCAGAATCGGATCCAAGGTCCTACTGTATGGTTTCCACTATATTTTGCTTGTTCTTCCCACCAAATATCTTTGGTTTCGAATCTGGATGCAACTTCCAACAATGCTCATCATCATGGCCTTCCTTCTTGCACTGTGTGCAAGATGGCTTTTCTCCTTCCTCCTTCTTTGTTGTAGCTACCTTCTTGTCATTTCCCTTGCATTTTCCTTTGAGCTTTCCATTATGAGGTTTGAAAGATGATTTTTTCAGTTGCTCTTCTTTATCATTCTTTCCCTTGCTTTCAAGGTGAATGGCCTTCACACTAGTCACATCAATAGAAGTAGGCTCAAATAACAACATAGAATGCTTGATGTAACTATGTAAAGCAACAATATACTTTGTTATAGTTTTAGGTGAATCAAGTGAAATTCCCAGATTCAATGTTTGTTTTCTAAACTCTTTTGTGAATATTTGTACATTTTGACCCTTTCCTTATCTTAAATATTTCCATTCCATTAAAGCCTTTTGTCGATAACCCAAAGGATATAATTGATATTTTAATGCAGAAACAAAATTGGACCAAGAAGAAATGAGATTAACTACGTTTTTGTTGCCTTTCTGCAGCTTTCTCTCCCACCAAAAGAGAGCAGTGTCAATCAACCGAAGAGATGCTAATTAGATCTTGGCCTCATCTTCCTCAATCAGATGAATCCAATAATAAACCTCGATATGTCTAATTCAATTGTTTAGTTTCTATGCATTACATTCTCCATTATATGTGGGCAAATCAAACTTTACATCTATCTTGAAAAATGGTTTCTTAGATGTTTTCCTATGATGCTTGTTAGAGTGATGAGAAGAAGAAGAAGAAGAAGAAGAAGAAGAATAAATGTCACTAGAGGATGGAGAGGGTGGTTTAGGGGGCTCTTCTATTCCACCTTCATGATTTACCGAGGCATGATCATTTGGTTCTTTCTTCTCAAGCTTTATTGTCTTCTCATATTATGCAAACAACTTGTCAACTTTCTCTGCCATGGTGAAGAAGGTCTTGCGATAATTTCGTTCTTCCTCCATTTGAGCTTCCTCATCTTCCATGTTTCGTCTTCTTGGTGCATGCCTCACTTCGAGATCAAAGGATTTAAGTTTTCCTTCTCCTCTTTGGAGCTTGTTCTTGGTTATCATTCACTTGACATGTAACTCACATCAAGAAGACCTGCTCTAATACCAAACTTGATCCATATCTTTTAACTTCAAGGATGCATACAAAATTTCATATAAAAGATCATGTAACCAAGTAACTTAAAACACATGGAAACGAAGCGAAAATCATAAAGAAACCATGAGATCAAAGGCACAAAATTATTTGATTACAGAGTTCGCCTAGTGTGGACTACGTATTCAGGCCCTTCTTAATGTGGGGAGGCCTCTTTCATTAAATGGAAACCAAAAAATGAATTACAATCCACTTCACATAAATGACCCTTATACCTCCAATTTTTGTCATGGACAAAAAATGAAAAGCTAAGATGCAAAAGCATACATCACCATTGGATTCACGACATGAAATCATGTCAAACGACTATAAACTTGACCATATTTTGAGCAAGTGACCTCAAGAGTTCCAAGGAATCTTTAGATTCCCTCAAGATTCCTTGGAAAAAGATTCTCCTAATATTCCTTCAGAATCTTTCTTGGTTTCCATGCCTTCTTGGGCATGGTACCGACCTGGGTGCTCCTAGTCCCACTTGAAAAATGATCCCGCTGCTTCTTAGTTTTGCCACACCTCCATTCGATCGAATCGAAAATGTGAGTTTAAGTAATGAAAAGTGGCAGACCTTCTGTTATCACTCCTCCGGATCTCCAAGGCTGAGAAGGAGTCCAGTTGAGGTAACCACAGACCAACCTTTTAACTTGGTAGCAAGCCCTACCAAGCCAGAGAGGGATCTGTCCAAAGGATCACAGCCAGGAGGGCCAGATAGATTAGGGTTTTGGGCTAGATATAGTAGCTCAGGGTTTGTTTCATTTGATTTGGTTGGGGTAGTCACTGGATGAATGAATTAGGTCAGAGAGTGAACTAGGTCAGGGAAAAAGAGAATCAGAATTGAAGGCATTTGATGGGTCAAGGTAGGCAAGTTACTTTAACAATTGGTAGTATAGTGATGAGATGGTTTAGACTAGTGAGGTGCTAAAAAGAGCATGAAGATCATGAATTCTTTTTAAATTGAAGAAATTAAACAAATTATGATGATTTTCCCAAAACAGAGCATAGGAGATGTATTCTTCTTATCACACCTTGAAAATCAAACATATTTAGAAGTAAAATGGATCATGGAAGATATAAAACATTCACACACATGTAACTAAAGAAGAAACAATATCAAAATACCATGCCATAGGAATCCCACCAAAATAGCTACACTCATCCAATATATTCCATGCCAAAGTCTGAAGCAATAATACAATATCCAATGGAGTCCAAACACTGAAAAGAGTGAAGAAAGGGAAGATATAGAGCTCAAAACAAACTCCTCCTAAAGTCAGGGGTAAAATCCATGAGAGGAGGAGCAGTTCCACCAAAAACTAAATTGATAGCTAGAGTGTAGGGTGGTCAAAGTGATTCATCCCTCACTTTAGGAAACTGATTCATTACACCATAAAAGGAGCTTTCACCTAATGTATTTACCCTAGGTAATAATAAAAACATCATTATTACATTTAAATCCATTAATTACATTGGTAAAACATGATTTGTCAAGGTGAAACTATCAAAACTGAGAAACTCAAAAAATTTGTGTCAAAAGCGCACCACCACTTTCCTAAGTGCATCACCAACTTCAGATTCACTTTTGAGGAGGTTCTCAGTGTCCAAATTGAGCCTAGGATAGCTCATTGGAAATCCTGTCCTATCCACTTTCCATATCTACCCTTAGTTTCCAAAATTGTCAAGTTTTGACCCTCAAAAAGTTGATTCTCCCAAGACGGGTCAAAAGCGCAGTGCCAGACTCCAAAACAAGGCAGAAACATGATTTTTTGGGTATTTTTTGACATTTTGACTACCCAGTTCACCCAAAAAATCTTAGCAAAGTGGCTTTCCTGACTGTAATTGGCCTTCTGAATCCAATGGTGGTGTCCATTTTTAAATTATAGGTCCCTAGGAAAAGTGCAATGCCTAGGGCGCTGCTCTTTTGCTAGTGTGACTCGTGCACAAATTGCCAAAAATGCACAAAACTTCAAGATTTCCCCAAATTGCTCAAAATTTTCCAAACTTTGGCTTGAGGAATGCTGATGATGTGTGTCAAGCCATGAGTGATTCCTCAACAAGTATGTTAAGTTTATCTTCCTCCCTTTGCTTGGTTAGGGTTTCAATTTTCTCCTTTGCAGCTTTGAGTTTTGCCCTGGAAATCCTTTCTCTGTAGGCATAGTGTTTTTCCATCTTCTTCTTAATTTCATTATCCATTTTGGCCTTGTATAGGAGCTTTTCAAGATGGTTGTTTACCTTCTCAAGCCAATGCTCCCAATTCTCATTGATAATTTTGGAAAACTGTTCATTTAGGGTGAGTTGATTAGCTAGTTCAACCTCTTTTTGTTTTTCTAGCTCCAATGCTCTTTTTAAGCCTCTAGTCCTTGCCCTTCTTCTTTGCACTTGTTCCTCCAGATATTCACCATATTCTCCATATGCTTCATCAAGTAAAGCCTTAGCCTTTCCGGCCTCCCTCTTTGCATTGATGAGATGAATCTCCATGAGCTCTTGTTTGGTCTCAAATTGTTCGTTTTCTTGCTCATAGTATGAAATGATGTATTTTCCCCTCTGCACGTTGACCTAGAGCTCCCCTATGAGTGCATCCTTTTCTTCGATGACAATGCTTGTGCTTTCACTGTCATCATGCTCACTTAAATAAACTAAGTCAAAATCCTGCTCTGTCTCATGGAGGTCCACCTCCTGTTGTTGGATCTATGCCTCTATCATCTTCTCTTTTCCCTTTTGTACCTGCTTTTCTGATGAAGAAGGCAAAGCCCTTCCCACAATTTGTAGGGAAAACACCTGCTTGTGGCCTCTCTGATAGGTATGTGCCAATGTGGTCACATCTTTCCTCTTAGGCTTGATGACCTCAACTCTGCTAGGTGACCCTGCATGATCATGAAATGGTGATGATGGCGGTGAAAATGAGGGTGGCTGATTAGATGGAGGAATAGAAGTAGTGGGATGAGATGAAGGGGGTATGGCTTAAGCATGATGATCAGTGGGATGAGATGAAGAAGCCATACTTTCAGCATGTGGATTTGATGGAGCAATGAAAATGTCATTGGCAATGAAATTGTCCCATGAAATATGCAACTCATGAAGGTGATGAAGGACAATGATCTTGACCAATGCATGATGGAAAAGGTTGTTCATCTGCTGGCCATAATCTCTTTTTTGCACAATGGAGGCCATTTTATCTATGTTTCTGAACATATAGTATGGGATATTGGGGAATTTGACCCTTGTGAAGTGCATAAGCAGTCTGATATGGTAGGTATAGAGCCTAGAGAATTCACAAGAGAAGTACTTAATGATGATTTTCATCATAGGAGCACACCTATTAAGAAGGTAGGTGAAAGGGAACACCCTCTTCCTTTCATTCTTGTACAGTGGTTTGATAAATGGTTCATAATAATGATCCTCCAAATCCTTTGATTTAAACCACCTCTCACCCATGTTTGGAATCCATGTGGCAGCAACAATGATAGAAATAGACAAAGTGAAGGTCACTCCTTCTAAGGTTACTTGATTGCCTTTAAGGTATGATGCAAAGAGTCTGGTCAAAACTAGGTGATGCTGAACTCTTTCAATCAATTTTCAAAAGTCAAGGCAACCCACATACTAAAAACATGAGGTTGCCATTGGTGAAGCCATAAGTTCATTTATGCTAGTGGGCTCTAGCCTTAGGATTTTGCCCCCTTTGTGTGGCCTCCTCTATTCTCTGTCTTCTTCTTCTTGTGCATCCTCTTCTTCCATATAATCTATGTCTTCCTCCATAGTGTTTGTTCAAGAGACCCTAGTGATAAGGTAGGTGAGAATGGGAAGTGGGAATAGGTCTAGGGAATGGGGATAGGACTACAAAAATTTGGGGAGATGAGGTGGTGGGTAATGGAACCGTGGCAGGTGATGGGGGGTGAAAATGTGAAGGGAGTTGGAAATGAAAATTAATTTACAGGTTTCTGGTAGAGGGTACCTAGGGATTTTTAGAAACCTAGGTCTTATGGTTTTGTAGGGAAAGTGTTTAGGGACTAAGGAAAGATAGTGTAAAGGTAGGGATGGTTTCAACAGTGATGTAAGAAGGTATTGTAGGGCCTGTGGGTAGAAATTTTTAAGATAGGAATGAATTTAGGTTTTTTTCCCTTGCCTAGGGACCAATTTTTCTTAGGAATCAAACACTAAGAAGAAGTGTTGTTTGGAAGAGAAAATGAGTGGAAAATAGTGTTACTTACTTGGTAGAGGAGGAAAACCCAGTGTTGTTAAGCTTTATGAGGATTTGGAGGTGTTTTTGGTGCTTTGGAGGCTTATTGGGAAAAAGAGTAGCGACAATGTTAAAAAATGTAGTGCCTAAATATCTAAGCGTAGTGCCTGGCTTATAAGCGCAACACTTTCTTCCTAAGCACAACGCTAAGAAATTTTTCTCCTCTGAACCTACAAAACTGACTTTGTGAGCCAAGGGAGTGTGAGCTCGACCTTTGAGAGTGAAAATGGATTTGCTTTTGATGTCTTGGCGGTTTTTATACTTCATGAAATTGATGTTTTGGGCCTTGGGACCCACTTTCTTCCTTTTGTAATTCAATTTACTCTTGGAAACTATATCTTTACATTTGACCTTTTCGTGTACAAATTGATCACTTGATATACATTGGCATACTTTGACCTTTGACTTCTGGAATTGAGTTGATAGCTTGAGAAAAGTCACGTATTACATATAATGACATAAAATTACATATATATATATATATATATAGCATTACATCTATGTTTTTGGAATAAAATTACAAATTGGAATGAAATTCTTACTTAAAATCAAAATTAGAACTTTAGCAACCATGGTTACATGCTTGTAAACCCTTATTTAACTAAAAAAGGGATATTATTTAGTTCGTTCTCATACTTTGCTGGCCTTAGGTAGTGAAATGGTGTTTTATTGGACCTTGGAAAATGAAACCTAGTGACATAATGGGACCTTGAATGACCGGACTCCAGCTGGACTTGGATGACACAAAACATGATGAAATGAGCCTTCATAGTCAATGTATGCTCAGCAAGACACATGAAGGTGGGCCAGCAAATATTGATTTTTGAGAGGGAATGGGGTTTTAACTTGGGCTACCATCAGTGAGTAAATTTTTGCATGAGGACCTAGGTGGAATGATAAAAATTTCAACATGGGAATCTAATATGATATAAAAGAGGAGTTTTGATCCCTGATTGTAGTATGCAAATACTGACTCTAACATCGACCTTATTTGGGGATGGCAGCTCCTTCGAGGTGTCAAGAACATCGTAGACCAAGTGCCTAACCATATGGGCCAATACGGTCAAAAACTTAAACTGAAATGCATGACTAAATGCTGACAACTCATAAAACACAAACTGACCCAAAACTGACTTTTTTAACTGACGACTGAATATTGAAAATGGTAGAAAATCAGTGAAGCTCCATGCCCTTCACTTCGGGCTCCGAACTCCAATGATTCTCTACTTCACACTTGCAGAAAATTAAACTGTATGTACAATGAAACCAGGACAATTCAGAAAATATAGTGCTTAAGGAGCCTACCATTGACTGGTCCTCCTAAGCATGGTTCTCCATTCATCTCATCCAACAAGAAAGCATTTTGTCCTCGGAAAGTTGAAATCTGATAAGGGCCTTTCCATAGGTTTTCAAATTTACCATGCTTACCCTTGTCTTCATTTCTGGCATCCCAACGAAGCACCACATCTCCAATTTTGAAGTCATATTCCTTTGTTTTCTGATCATAGATTCTCTTTGTCCTCTCATGAAGCTTAGAGGTGTTCTGAAGTACCTCATCCCGTGTCTGCTCTAAGTGAATCATTTGATTGATCCGATGTTGAATACCATTCTCTTGACTTCCTTCTTCTTGTAACAATTTCATGACCGTTACTGCTAATGATGAAGGAAAAACAATATCTACTCCATACACAATCTGAAAAGGAGAAAGCCCAAGAGATTTCTTACTACTCACCCGATTTGCCCACAATGCATTGATCAACTTTTTGTGCCAATTCTTTTTATTGTCCTCCAACAATTTCTTGATGATGTTGATTAAGGATTTATTGGAGGACTCTGCTAGACCATTTCCTTGCGGATAGTATGATGGAGAATGTCTCAACTTAATGTTGTATATGTCACAAGACTCGGTCATCTTTTTGGACTTGAATGTTGCTACGTTGTTTGTGATAATCTTATTAGGACAACCAAAATGGGACAAGATATTATTTTTTAAAAATTGAATGATAATTGAATCCGTTGCTTGCCTAGTTGGGATCGCTTCGATCCACTTATTAAAGTAGTCTGTAGCTGTCAATATCCACTTGTGTTGTGCAGAGGATGATGGATTGATCTAACCTATGAAATTTAGTCCCCACTGCTAAAAAGGTGCATTAACTGATATAGGTTGTAGAGGCAAAGGAAGAAGCTTTCTTTTACCTTGGAAAACTTGACACTCGTGACAACTCATCACTGCCTTATAGATATATGAAAAAAGTGTAGGCCAATAGTAACCCGCTCTCAGTACTTTGTTGGCCGTGGTATTCCAATACAAGTGGCCCCCATAATCTCCTTTGTGGAAGTCATTTATTACCTCTTTAGACTCATCTTTAGTCAAACAGTTCAAAAACACACCTTCAAGATCTTTCCAATAAAGTGCACTATCCATGATACAATATTTGGAAGTCTTCAACTTCAATGACCTACTCTTAGCCTTCGACATGCCTAGAGGGGGATTTAGATGTTGAAGCACATAAATAATATCAAAATATCTAGGGGATGATAGAAATATTTCAGATACCTAAATGAGATCCACTTCTTCTTGATTGTCGGATAATGCTACTACAAGGTTGATATCTAGAGCGTGAAGGTTTGATTCAGCCATGAGTTTGGCTAAGCCTTGAACCTTGATTAGCTTGGTAGGCTTGATCTCAAGATCATATTCTAATAATGCTACTATCCATCTACCTCTTCTACCTTTTGGGTCATTCTGCATAGGAACTTCTTTTACCATTGCATTAGGCACATAAGCAAGAGTATGTGAATGTAAAATGTAAAATCTGAAATCTTTGATCGCCTTTACCAAAGCTAAGGCCTGTTTCTCAATGATGTTGTACTTAAGGGCTGCATCCCTGATGTTGCGACTGAAAAATGCTATTGGAAGCTCGGTTTTATCCCTTTTTTGCATTAGTATTGCTGCCATGGTATGCTTAGAAGCAAATGAAAATATAATAAAATCATCGGTGTAATTAGGACTAATTAAAATAGGGGCAGTGGTTAAGGAAAGCTTTACTGCATGAAAGGACTCATGGGCTTCTTCGGACCACTTCACCTCATTATCCTTTTTCAACATATTGGTCACTTCTCTAAGATGTTCAACCAAATTAGGAATAAATATGCGTAAGAAATTCATCTTACCATTGAATGCTTGGATTTCTTTCTTGTCGCGAGGGAAGTCAATTTTCTGAATGGATTCTACTCATGAAGGATCAATCTAGACGCTGTCCTTCAAAATGATGTGGATGAGAAGTTTTCCTTCCTCCATAGCAAACAAACTTTTCTTCAGATTGAGAGAGATCCCAAACTTTATACACTTCTGAAAAATGACTCTTAAATGATGCAAATGTTCATCATCTGAATGTGAAAATATGGTTACATCATCTAAGTATACAACCAAGAAAATATCTTTTTCATCTGAAAAGACTATGTCCATGGCACGCTGAAAAGTGGCCCCGACATTTTTGAGACTAAATGGCATTTTTACATATTTGAATGTGCCCGAAGGTGTGATGAATGCTTTCTTGTCCTGATCATCTTCATGCACTAAAACTTTATTGTAACCAGAGTAGCCATCCAAGAGTGATAGTCGGGAAGCACCAACAACTCTCTAAAGGATATGGTCCATTTTGGGAAGTGGATAATTATCTTTTATAGATACTTTGTTTAAATTTCTGAAGTCTACGAGGAACCTAATCTCTCCAATCTTGTTTCTCGTCGGGACTAGATTTGATATGCAATTGGAAAATCTGATAGGAACAATGATCCCCACCTTGTAAAGTCTATTAACTTATTTCTCTATGGATGGCAATAGCCTTGGGTTGATCCTTCTTAGATTTTGTCTAAAGGGATTTTGATCAGGCTTGATTGGGATGGTGTGCTGAATTATTTTCTTGTCATACTCCTTTAAGTCTGCATAATCCCAAGCGAAAATATCAGAAAATTCAGACAATAAATGAATGTATTTCTCTTTTACCTCGGGTGACAATGTTTTGGATGACTTTATCATTTTTGGTTTTTCTGTTGTTTCGATGTTCACATCTTGAACACCTTTCTCTGTAGGAACCAATGTAGGCTTCCTTGCTACATCATCCCGATCAAACAAGTCTTCCAAAGGTATAAGACCTTTTGAAACATTGTTGTCCTTCAACTGTAATATACCAACTTGGGTTGCCTCAATGACTTGATCATCCTCGTCATAAACTTCATCCATCGAATAATTTTCCAACTTTCCTTCACTCTGAAGAAAGTTATTCACCTGTTTTATCATCCCAGAATACTTGCCAATATCGCAAGTTGTCAGGAATAGAGGGCTGATGCTTCACATGAATCTCAAACTTCTTGTTTGAATAAATGGGGATTTTTAAATTGCTTGCAGTTGTAGCTAATGAATCTGCGATAAGATTCTGACTCCTTGGTACAACTGAAAGTGTATATTCAGGAAACATCCTAAGAATATCTAAAACCATGTTTTTATATTGTTTCATTCGGAGATGGTGATCTTGATATTCACATTTAACTTTCTTGATCACAAGTTCTAAATCACCATACACCAAAATTTTTCGTGCACCTAACCTTTTCAAGATCTTTAAACCTGTGATCAGCGCTTCATACTCTGCCTCATTGTTAGTGCAATCAAAAGCTAACTTGTATGAGCATAATCTAACATTCTGAGGGAGCTCACCTTGCTGATGATGTGGACTTCAAATCCAAATGCCAATACCTGCTCCATCTTTCCCAAGAGCACCATCAAAGTCCATGGTCCAAAGGCCATGTTCCTCTTCCAAGGGTTGTACATCTTCTTTCTATTTTGGGTGAATTTTCAGAAATTTCTCTTCAAAATGTTCTGAATTTTATATTACCTTCTCTGATGGCTGATCTGAGCCTTTTTATACCTTGTCCGATGGCTATTCTGATGAACTTGGCAACCTTTCTTTCTCATGATATGAAATTGTCCTTATACAATTGAAAACCTCAGGTACATCTTTAATTTCCACAAGATGACTATCTACATCGTTCAACCCACTATCATTATATAAAATAAATGACTCTAAATCTGTATGTACAACATTTATAGGATGATTATTGGGCTTCTCCTTGCTAGTTATCATGAATTTCATTTTGGTTTCTCGGTACAACTTCCTCAATTGCCCGAAAACCGGGATGGTGGCATAGGAGAAGTCTAATTGCAGTGTGCCTCTTAGTTTCGCTCCCCAGGATCTTGACAATAACATACCAAACCGTGGTGGTATATCATCTACCACCACATCCATTAAAACATTCTTTTCTGGGATTTGGTCTAGGGATACTACCAAATCTTTGATTAGACCAAGACAATGGACCTTACCGGAATCAAAAGAGTACAAGTCATGGTATTCTCGAGTTATATCTAGACCCAACCTTTCCATGATGTCCTTGGGCATTAGATTATGGGAGGCTCTAAAGACAAGCATGGAGTTGTGAAGAATAAACTGATGGATTCTTAAACTCAGGTAAAATGGAGGAACATCACTATCTCCTGACTGACCATCTATGGTTGGACCAAAATTAATTTAGGTTGGTCATCTTCAATATTAACCATATCATTCATATGATCAAATTTTAGCATTTTAACTATATCAAACTTGTAATGGCTATTTTTGACAAGTTCAGTAAGAGGGGTTGACACTTTCAACTTTGAAATTTCAGTTTCTAAATCGAATGAGCTGGATTTTTCTACCTCTTTTTGGATGGTATCTCTTTTCTCAATTAGATCTCTTGGTTTCTGATCCTTCTTCTGATTGTTAGGATCTTTGCTTGGATTGCTTGTAGATTCTTTGTTTACTTTGCTTTGGTTTGTTGCTACCAACTCTTTACCTTTGCTTTGATTTCATTGAGGATTTATTTTTGGTTGAGTATCCTTCTATTGTGATGTTCTTTTCTGAATGGGCGTGATTGTGACATCTCTATTTCTCAAGGAATATTGCTTATGCTGAGAGCTGAGTGCATTCAAGTATCCTCTTTGATAATATCAGATTGAGTTTCCAATGCATTGTCATTTTCCAGTATGTAGTCTTCATCCTTAGGATCGTCCATATTCTCAACATACTTCTCATTTTCAATCAAGAAAATGGGATGGTAATCTTCCCTAAAGAAGTGATTTTCCTCAACAATCGGGTTTGTTTCATCATAAAATTCTCCTTGATCGTAATTCTGCTGCAAGGGTGTCCGAATTGGCTATTGAGATATCGATGCTTCAGAAGCTTTCTGCTCTCTTTGTTTTATCCTGTACTGAGGTTGCTGCTAGTTTCTGAAATTAGGATTTCTAACTTGTGGCTCCTGAGGTCTATCTGAATTTATCATCCGTTCGTCCATTCTCTCCATGGTTCTGATCAGTGCATCTAGTTTAAGATTGGTGGAAGAAGAAGGTTCTTCTTTAATGGTTACTCTTTTTTCCAGTTTCTCATGTTTTAACTTAGACTTTTTAATCATCAAGTTCGCTTCCACACTTACTGCATTATTCTGCATTTCATCCAGAGTTGGTGGATCTCTTTACCTTAGTTGATAAGCCATCTCCGGATCAAAAGCATCCGGGTAATGTTGAAGTGCCAAATCAGGTGTATGTTTCATGTTATCCGGAATAGAATTGTAGATCTGATTAAACCATATAGTGAACTCCTAAACTGTCTTATTAGGATTCCTTTCTAATGTATTGTATTCCGCCAAGATCTGCAATGGATTATTCTTTTCCTACCACCTAGCTAAGAACAACTCATTTAACCTTTGAGGAGTATAAATAGAGCATGTTACTAAACCACGGAACCATTTTTCCACATCTCCAGAAAAACTTTGGGTCATTAGTCTCATTTTAGCATCATCTTCATCAACCTCCTCTAAATCAATGAAATCAACCATCTTATCAATATGTTGTTGTGTAGTGACTCCCGGGCTTCCATCAAAAAGAGGAAGTCTATGGCCATAGGTCTGAGGTAAAGCTGCCAACTGACCAGGAACACTAAGGGTGCAAATCTCGCCATAACTCCTTGAGAATGGTGAATGGGAACTGCAATGGGTTGTGTTGGTTGAGATGAAGATGGAGGAGGCGATATGGATGTTTTTGGAGGTGTTGTAGAGGGTATGGCCGAAGATAAGCTTTCAATTTGATACTAGATATAGGCCTTTTCAACAGTGATTTGTAATTGATCAGCTAGGCTTTGAAGTTTCTCAAAATTAGACCAAACCTCGTGTTCAAGTTTTGAAGATTGAGAAGTAGCAGAAGGTTGGTTAAACAAAGACTTTGAGGAGGGAAGGTATGAATCGAACTTTATGGATTCAAAAAATTCTTCTGTAAGACAAGACTCAGATTTTGAACGAAATAGGGATAGCTCAAATTTAATGTCAAAAGGAATATCCTCAATACTAAGTATTTGATCTGGCAAGGAAGTGGTCTTTTCCAATTTTGTGCTTTCAGTCTTGGGGAAAGGGACTTTAGATTTTCTTAACAATATTTCAAGATTATCAACCAGAGACAGAGGATTTGGGTTAGGGTTTGACCTGATATATCTTTTCGGAGCCAGTATCTTAACAAGGTCACAAATTATACGAGGTAAAAGACCTAAGACTTTGAGTTGAACAAAGATATCGTCAAAGGAAATTCTTCAATAGAGAAGTTTTAAGTTGGTAATGGTTGAGAGATTACCAATGGAATGAAGTCTGATCGAACTTGTGATTTGTAACCTTCTTTGCTTTTTGAACAGGCTCTAATTGTCTTCGACTGAATCAGCTGGATTAGGATGCAGAATTTTGTCTTGTTTGTCTCCTCGAGGCTAGCTCTACAATCTTGAGACTGCAGTTATGAAATCAGCCTTTATGAAGCTTAGTCCCATCATCCAAAGGACCAAACTCCAATGAGAACTAGTTGTACACCCAAGGAAGATAAACCTATCATTCCCCGGCAACGGCGCCAACATGTTATCACTCCTCTGAATCTCCAAGGCTGAGAAGGAGTCCAGCTGAGGTAACCACAGACCAACCTTTTGACTTGGTAGCTATCCCTACCAAGCCGTAGAGGGCTCTCTCCAAAGGATCATAGCCAGGAGGGCTGGATAGATTAGGGTTTTAGGCTAGATATAGTAGCTCATGGTTTGTTTGATTTTATTTGGTTGGGGTAGTCACTGGATGAGTGAATTAGGTTAGAGAGTGAACTAGGTTAGGCAAAAGAGAATCACAATTACAGGCATTTGATGGGGCAAGGTATGCAAGTTACTTTAACAATTGGTAGTATAGTGATGAGATGGTTTAGACTAGTGAGGTGCTAAAAAGATCATGAAGATAATGAATTCTTTTTAAACTAAATAAATTAAACAAATTATGATGATTTTCCCAAAACATAGCATAGGAGATGTATTCTGCTTATCACACCTTGAAAATCAAACATATTTAGAAGTGAAATGGATCATGGAAGATACAAAACATTCACGCACATGTAACTGAGGAAGAAACAATATCAAAATACCATGCCACAGGAATCCCACCAAAATAGTTGCAACTCATCCAATATATTCCATGCCAAAGTATGAAACACTAATACAATATCCAATGGAGTCCAACCACTGAAAAGAGTGAAGAAAGGGAAGATATAAACCTCAAAAAAAACTCCTCCCAAACTCAGAGGTCGAATCCATGAGAGGAGGAGCAGTTCCACCAAAAACTAAATTGATAGCTAGAGTGTAGGGTGGTCAAAGTGACTCATCCCTCACTTTAGGAAACTGATTCATTACACCATAAAAGGAGCTTTCACCTAATGTATTTACCCTAGGTAATAGTAAAAGCATCATTATTACATTTACATCCATAAATTAAATTGGTAAAACTTGATGTGTCAAGGTGAAATTTGTTGGAAATAATACTGAGAGGGGGGGTGAATCAGTATTATCAAATTCTTTTCAATATATCTTCCTTATTTATACTTTGAATAATTATTCGAATATTGATCATTACTTTGTATGTCAGTATCATAAATTAATGAGCAGGAACAAGAAAAGCAAATAGTCACACAAAAGAACACCAGATATAAGGTGGAAACCCAATGTGGGTGAAAACCACCTGCTGCAATATGTCTCTATCTTCTTTCAATTAGAAAATTCCTTTTACAATGATTTTGTACTGGTGCAGTCCTTTACCAGTACGCAGGCTACAACCTGCAGAGAGCTACAACCCTCTCTCGTTCTCCAGCTTCTCCTGGAAGGGAGCTACAACCCCCTTAGCTCTTGTACTAGCCAAGATACTAGTACGTAGGTGCTGGCCTACTGAAGGCTACAACCTTCTCTTTCTTCCAGGGACCACGTTTCATAAATTTTCAGACTGGATCCATGAACATCAATCAATCATCAAGTATATCTGCATCAAACAATCTCCTTTCCCAGTTAGTACTGAATCAAGTAAACACTTCTCTGACAGCTGTACCCAGAACACAGTAACAGTAACCACACACCAAATTCTGAACCCAGAATACTGCAGCAATAGACAGAGGCAGCTAGATCATAATTTAAAGATATACGCTACTTCAACAACCTGAAACCTGCGTGCAGATCTATAAAGGATAATTCCTTCTTTCAAATATTCAGACACTAATTAACCCAGATTGTCAGATTTATAGATCAAGCATGCACCTCATCTAACATATCCAAATCATGCAAAGATACTATTATTCAAGCATAAATATTATGACCCATCAATAGAACTTATCCTTCTTTATGCGCTAAGGTTCCTCCTTCATTCAGATCTAGATCTGCACCATAACCCAATCACAAATATTTCAGATCTAGCACTTATTAGATATTCAATTTATTCGATGATGCTTTGCCAAATGATCTCCTTCCTCTTTTATAGTCTTAGGCCTTCCACAATACCACAGTCCAAAACCATAGGATCAAAAAACTGTTGGACTAATACCATGAACCAACCATGAAAGTGCGTGAGATCAACACTTTTGGATGCAATACCACGAGCCAAAACCATAGGATCAAAAACTATAGGACTAATACCATGAACCAACCATGAAAGTGCGTGAGATCAACACTTTTGGATGCAATACCACGGACCAAAACCATAGGATCAAAAACTGTCGGACTAATACCATGAGCCAACCATGAAAGTGCGTGAACTTTTCTCTTCATGAAAGGGACTTTCTCTGCATGAAAGTGCGTGAACTTTTCTCTACATGAAATAAACTTTTCTCTGCATATAAGTGTGTGAAATTTTCTCTACATGAAAGAAACTTTTATCTTCATGAAAGAAACTTTTATCTTCATGAAAGTGCGTGAACTTTGCTGCACTATAATTTATCATCTGAGATGAGTGGGTTGCCATCAAGTACAACATATGTATCATAATGCCAACAATCTCCCCCTTTGGACTTGATGGGAACAACAACCAATCACTCTCTCCCTTTGACATCAAGGGCAAAGGGTTATGCTCCCCCTAAGAACATGCTCCCCCTGACTATAAACCAGATCTGCAAAGAAGAACCATAATCCATCAAACACTATAAATGACCATGAAAGAGATAGAGACGTATTGCAGCAATATTCAGACCAGCATCCATGATCTCCTTCTTTACTTCCTCCATAATGCCAACAATGCATGATATGCTCCCCCTGAACCTGTGCCATTCGATCTTTGACCAATCCGCAACCCAGCACATGTACGCATATACTTCAGATGAACCTTGCGTACAACCAACAATCAGAAGAGATTCAATAACAAGATGATGCATCAACAACCCCCAGCTTTTGCCTGAGGTATTCAAAGGTCTCCCTAGGCAATGGTTTGGTGAGTATATCAGCAACCTGTTCCTTAGAAGGAACGTACTCCAACTTGACCTTTTGTTCAAGCACTTGTTCCCGGAGAAAGTGATAATTGATTGGTATGTGCTTGGTTTTTGAATGCATGACTGGGTTCTTTGAAATGCTGATTGCACTTGTATTATCACATCAGATGGAGATGGGTGGTGTACAAGTGATTTGAAAATCCTGCAAGGTCTGCATCATCCAAAGGAGTTGAGTGCAGCAAGATGCAACAACAACATATTCTTCTTCAGCTGTAGACAAGGCAATCGAACTCTGTTTCTTGCTGAACCAAGATACTAATCTGGAACCCATAAAGAATGCACCACCACTTGTGCTCTTCCTGTCATCCACGCTTCCGGCCCAATCTGCATTAGTATAAGCATGAAGTGTGAGATCTGTATCTCTAGGATACCATAAGCCATAATTTTGAGTCCCTTGAAGATATTTGAATATTCTCTTTACTACCTGAAGATGAGTTTCCTTTGGATTTGCCTGAAATCTTCCAACTATTCCCACTGCATGCATGATGTCTGGTCGGGTACCTGTCAAATAAAGTAGACTTCCAATCATAGATCTGTAGGTTGGTTGATGTAATGCTGCTGATTCATCATTTGCACTGAGGCTACATCCTGTGACCATGGGTGTACATACTAGTTTTGCATCTTCCATGCCATATTTCTTCAAAATCTGCTTGAGATACTTGGTTTGAGACAAGAAGATCCCTCCTTCCTTTTGTTGGATTTGCAGGCCAAGAAAATATGTCAATTCTCCAAGCAAGGACATTTCGAATTCTTTCTGCATCACCAAGGCAAATCTTTGACTCATAGATTCTTCATTGCTGCCAAAGATAATGTCATCTACATACACAACAAGTATTAGCAATTTGTCATTTTCAATTTTTATATAAAGATTGCTATCTGCTGATCCTTTTGAAAAACCTTGTTGATGAAGATATTTGTCCAAACGATAGTACCAAGCCCTTGGAGCTTGTTTAAGACCATAGATAGCCTTTTTCAGTCTGCATACAAGATTTGGATCATTTCCAAGAATGAACCCATCTGGCTGCTCAATGTATACTTCTTCTTCTAAGTCTCCATTCAGAAAGGCTGATTTCACGTCCGTTTGAAATACTTTGAACTTTTGAAAGCTTGAGAGAGCAAGGAACATTCGGATGGCCTCAAGTCTTGCAACAGGAGCAAAAGTTTCCTCAAAATCTATTCCTTCTTGCTGCGCATACCCTTTACAAACAAGTCTTGCCTTGTTTCTAATTACTTCCCCATTTTCATTCAACTTATTTTTGAAGACCCATTTTGTCCCTATAACATTCTTATCCTTTGGTCTAGGAACCAACTCCCAAGTGTTGTTCTTTTCGATCTACTCAAGTTCTTCATCCATTGCTTTGACCCAACATTCATCTTTGCATGCCTCTTTTACATTTTGTGGTTCAGTGGAGGAGAGCAATGCCAAATAGCTTGAAGCTTCTGCAATTGTTCTTCTTGTTTGTACACCTGCTTCTTTCTGCCCCAAAATCTGAGATTCTGGATGATTCTTCTGAACGTACCGGGATGGAGTCTTCTCTTCTATTCTTATCTGTTCCTCTGGTGCTCCTTGAGGTTCTTCTTCTTCATCATTCTGTCTTTGAGGGTAGTCTTCATCTTCTTCGATATTTTCATGATTTACTTGCCTAGGAATGTATCCCTTTTCATCAACCACTACATCAATGCTGTCAACAATTCTTCCAAGTCTTTTATTGTAGCACTTATATGCTTTGCTGTGTGGAGAATAACCAAGAAGAATGCCTTCATCTGCTCTAGGTTCAAGTTTGCCAAGTTGCTCATCAGTATTCTTAATATAGCATTTGCTCCCAAAGATTTTGAAGTGCTTTACCGAAGGAGTCTCACCATACCAGAGCTCATGAGGAGTTTGAGTGCTGTTCACTCGGACATTTGTTTTGTTGATAATAACAACCGCAGCATATGCAGCTTCACCCCAGAAAGTTGCGGGAGTTCCAGACTCATCCAGCATAGCACGAGCCATTTGTTGGACTATTCTGTTCATCCTTTCCACCACTCCATTTTGCTGAAGAGTTCTAGCTGTCGAGAATTCTCTTCTTATCCCATGTTCTTCACAGAAATCGAAAAATTCATTTGAGGTAAAATCCCCACCTCTGTCAGACCTGAGGCACTTAATTTTGTAACATGATTCATTTTCAACCAAGGCTTTGAAGGATTTGAATTTCTCGAATGCTTCGTCTTTGTGCTTCATAAGTCCTAACCAAACAAACCTGGAGAAATCATCAATGAATAATATCAAGTATTCTTCTCCTCGAGGTGTCCTTTTCCTAAATGGACCACATACATCTGTATGGACTAGCTCAAGAGGCATGCTAGCTGATCCTTCCTTCTTTGGAAAGTTAGTTCTGGTTTGCTTTCCAAACTGACATGATTTGCATATGGTGTTGTCTGGAATTTTGATATCTGGAAGACCATGAACTGCCTGATATTTGCATGCTTTCCTTATTTGTGAAAAGCTTAGATGCCCCAACCTCCGGTGCCATAACTAGTGTTCATCATCCTTGCTCAAATAGCATTGTTGTTGTCCTTCTTCAAATATGTATATATTATTTGGAGGTCTTCTACCTTTGATCACTGTTTCACCTGTATCAAGATCACGAACACGACATCCGTTTGATCTAAATATCACCTCGGTTCCTTGATCACACATCTGGCTGACACTTAGAAGATTATGCTTCAATCCATCAACATATAAAACATTTCCAGCTTTGACCTTTTCTTTTAACTGAGCAGTGCCTTTTCCTTTTATAGCTGCAGGAGTATCATTTCCAAAAGAAACTTTCTTTCCCTTTTCTAAAGCAGAATATGATTCAAGTTTTTCTTTGTCACCTGTCATATGTTTCGAACATCCACTGTCAATGTACCATAGATTTTATTGTCCTTCTGCATAAAATGCTATCCCACATCTTTCTGTTTGTGGTTCCTTTATTCTCCATGTTCTGGTGCTTGAGGCTTGTTCCTTTGTCTGCTGAAACCTGCTCCTGCATTCAGAATCTTCATGACCAAAGTTATTGCAAATAGAACATTCAACTTCATTTTCAAGAGCCGAAAAGTTGTTATAGGTCCTTTTTGTAATCCCGATCATACTTCTTTGTTTTTGAGCTTCTCTAGTCATGATTGTTTTATATGCAACACATTGAGCTGCTTTGTGACCGAAGTTATGGCAAGAGAAACATTGCCCATTGAAGAAACTTCTGCGATTATCAAATCTACTGGCCAAATGATTGTAATTTCTATTGTCATCCATTCTTGAAGCAAATTGAGAAGATTTTACCTGTGGCTGGTTGTAGCTTTTGTTCATCCTTAAGACAGATTGCCCCTGGTTTACCTGATAGTCTTTGTTTGTTCTTGATGTAATTCGTCCCTGCTTTACCTGGTGATCTCCATTGTGCTTTTGCTCATTCCTTCTTGCTGCATCAAGATAACTCTTTGATGTGGATGCTTGAGATGTTTCTCCATTATACCCCAGACTCGTCTTGTTTAGCGGAGAACGCTGTACATTGATGATCTCATCCAGAGTTTCAGATCCTTTGAAAAACTTAAGATTAATAGCCTTTGTTTTCTCAATTTCTTTTCTAAGGCCAACAATTTCACCTTCTAACTTTTCAAGATATTTTTCTTTTTCATCAATTTGAAATTGTAGAGTATCAATGATCATATTCTTTTCTTCTATACATGTCTTAAGTCTATAAATATCTTCATAAAAACTATCCACATCTATAGCATCCATGTAATCATCATCTTCAAATGCCATTAAAAGTTTATAGTCATTACCTCGTTCATCTTCATCATTATTTGATAGACCATCACTGTCTTCATGAGTGCAGTAGCTTTTCTTATTTGCATTCTGTTTCTTGTTCCATCTGGCAGGTTCCTTTCCTTCGTCAATCTTATCCTTATGAGGACATTTGGCAGCATTATGACCTACTCTTCCACAAGCAAAGCATTTAAAAGGTAGCTTACCTCTGAACCTTCCAGTACCCCATTGAAGATTTCTGACAAAGTTTGATTCTTCTTCTTCTTCTGGCACGTGACTTGATTCATAGTAGTCTCCTTTGCCTGAAGCCTTAAAAGCAGCTTCTCTCCTGTCTGATGGACCTCCTTTTCTCATTTCATAAGCAGTTAGAATTCCGTGTAGCTGAGACATAGTAAGAGTTCGTAGATTTTCCTTTTCTTCTATTGCAAACACTTTAGATTCAAACTTGGGAGACAATGATCTTAGGACTTTTTCAACCACAACAACCTCTTTTATTTCTTCACCCAAGTTTTTCATACAATTAACAATCTCATATACCCGAAGGAAATAGTTAGCCACACTTTCATCATTATACATTCTGAGATTCTCATACTGAATCCTGAGGGTTTGAAGTTTTGCACGTTTTACCTGTTCATCTCCTTCGTAGCTCAAAACAATCTTGTCCCACATTTCTTTTGCGGATTTATATTGCATAACCTTCACGAATTCAGATTGAGATAGACATCCTAGAAGAGTATTAACCGCCTTTGCATTTGTTTCATATTTCTTCTTCTCAGCTGAATCTATAGGAGTAGCTGATGGAAAAGTATACCCTGTTTCTATAATGTCCCATACTTCTGTACCCAAAGATTGAAGATAGGCAGTAACTCTTACCTTCCAATATACGAAGTTTGTCCCATCAAAAATCGGTGGCCTGATTGATGCTTCCCTCTCGTAGTTTCTCATGATGTTAGATCTTCCTTCAAGCGATCAAGCTTCTTCAGAAGGACCTGCTCTGATACCAATTGTTGGAAATAATACTGAGAGGGGGGGTGAATCAGTATTATCAAATTCTTTTCAATATATCTTCCTTATTTATACTTTGAATAATTCTTCAAATATTGATCATTACTTTGTATGTCAGTATCTTAAAATAATGAGCAGGAACAAGAAAAGAAAATAGTCACACAAAAGAACACCAGATATAAGGTGGAAACTCAATGTGGGTGAAAACCACCTGCTACAATATGTCTCTATCTTCTTTCAATTAGAAAATTCCTTTTACAATGATTTTGTACTGGTGCAGTCCTTTACCAGTACGCAGGCTACAACCTGCAGAGAGCTACAACCCTCTCTCATTCTCCAGCTTCTCCTGGAAGGGAGCTACAACCCCCTTAGCTCTTGTACTAGCCAAGATACTAGTATGTAGGTGCTGGCCTACTGAAGGCTACAACCTTCTCTTTCTTCCAGGGACCACGTTTCATAAATTTTCAGACTGGATCCATGAACATCAATCAATCATCAAGTATATCTGCATCAAACAATCTCTTTTCCCAATTAGCACTGAATCAAGTAAACACTTCCCTGACAGCTGTACCCAGAACACAGTAACAGTAACCACACACCAAATTCTGAACCCAGAATACTGCAGCAATAGACAGAGGCAGCTAGATCATAATTTAAAGATATACGCTACTTCAACAACCTGAAACCTGCGTGCAAATCTATAAAGGATAATTCCTTCTTTCAAATATTCAGACACTAATTAACCCAGATTGTCAGATTTATAGATCAAGCATGCGCCTCATCTAACAGATAAAAATCATGCAAAGATACTATTATTCAAGCATAAATATTATGACCCATCAATAGAACTTATCCAGATCCAGATCTGCACCATAACCCAATCACAAATATTTCAGATCTAGCACTTATTAGATATTCAATTTATTCGATGATGCTTTGCCAAATGATCTCCTTCCTCTTTTATAGTCTTAGGCCTTCCACAATACCACGGTCCAAAACCATAGGATCAAAAAACTGTTGGACTAATACCATGAACCAACCATGAAAGTGCGTGAGATCAACACTTTTGGATGCAATACCACGAGCCAAAACCATAGGATCAAAAACTATAGGACTAATACCATGAACCAACCATGAAAGTGCGTGAGATCAACACTTTTGGATGCAATACCACGGACCAAAACCATAGGATCAAAAACTGTCGGACTAATACCATGAGCCAACCATGAAATTGCGTGAACTTTTCTCTTCATGAAAGGGACTTTTCTCTGCATGAAAGTGCGTGAACTTTTCTCTACATGAAAGTGCGTGAACTTTTCTCTACATGAAATAAACTTTTCTCTGCATAAAAGTGCGTGAACTTTTCTCTACATGAAATAAACTTTTCTCTGCATAAAAGTGCGTGAACTTTTCTCTACATGAAATAAACTTTTCTCTACATATAAGTGCGTGAACTTTTCTCTACATGAAAGAAACTTTTATCTTCATGAAAGTGCGTGAACTTTGCTGCACTATAATTTATCATCTGAGATGAGTGGGTTGCCATCAAGTACAACATATGTATCATAATGCCAACAAAATTGTCAAAACTGAGAAAATTTACAAAATTGAGAAACTCAGAAAATTTGTATCAAAAGCGTAGCGCCACTATCTTAAGTGCAGCTCTAACTTCAACTCCACTATTGAGGGGGTTCCCAGAGTCCAAATTGAGCCCAAGATAGCTCATCGGAAATCTTGTCCTGTCTAGCTTCTAGATATACCCTTAGTTTTTAAAAGGGTCAAGTTTTGACCCTAAAAAAGTTTATTCTCCCAATATTGGTCAAAAGCACAACACTAGCCTACAAAAGAGGGCAAAAACATGATTTTTTGGGTTTTTCTTTTTATTTTTTGACTGCCCAGTTGACCCAAAAAAGCTTAGAAAAGTGGTTTTACTGACTTTAATTGGCCTTATGAATCTAATGGTGGTGGCCATTTTGCAAATGGAGGTCCCTAGGAAAAGCACATTGCCTAGGGTGCTACGCTTTTGGCAGTGTGACTGGTGCAAAAATTGCCAAAAATGCACAAAACTTCAAAATTTCCCGAAATTGCTCAAAATTTTCCAAAATTTTGCCTGAGGAATGTTTATGATGTGTTTCAAGCCATGATTGATGCCTCAGCAAGGATTTCAAGTTTATCTTCCTCCATTTTCTTGGTTAGGGTTTCAATTTTCTCCTTTGCAGCCTTGAGTTTTGCCCTGAAAATCCTTTCTCTGTAGGCATAGTGTTATGTTAACTTCTTCTAAATTTCATTATCCCTTTTGGCCTTGTCTAGGAGATTTTCAATATGGTTTTTTACCCTCTCGAGCCAATGCTCCCAGTTCTCATTTATCATTTGGGTAAACTATTCATTTAGGGTGAGCTAATAAGCTAGTTCAACCTCTTTCTGTTTTTCTAGCTCCAATGCTCTTTTTAGGCCTCTAGTCCTTGGCCTTCTTCTTGGCACCTGTTCCTCCAAATGTTCACCATATTCTCCATGTGCTTCATCAAGTAAATCCTTAGCCTTTTTAACCTCCCTCTTTGCCTTGATGAGCTGAATCTCCATGAGCTCTTGTTTGGTCTCAAACTGCTTGGTTTCCTTCTCATAGTATGAAATGATGTATTTTTCCCTCTGCAATTTGACTTGGCGCTCCCCTATGAGTGCATCCTTTTCTTTGATTACAATTCTTGTGCTTTCACTATCATCATGCTCACTTAGGTCAACTAAGTCAAAATGTTGCTCTGTCTCATGGAGGTCTTCCTCATGCCGCTGGATCTTTGCCTCTGTCATCTTCTCCTTGCCCTTTTGTACTTGCTTTGCTGATGAAGAAGGTAAGGCCCCTCCCAAAATCTATGGGGAAAACACCTGCCTGTGGCCTCTCTAATAAGTATGTGCCAATGTGCTCAAATCTGTCCTCTTAGACCTAATGACCTCAACTCTGCTAGGTGA
The DNA here is from genome assembly GCA_031772625.1 of Pinus tabuliformis. NCBI lineage: Eukaryota > Viridiplantae > Streptophyta > Pinopsida > Pinales > Pinaceae > Pinus > Pinus tabuliformis. The sequence goes on along the minus strand of CM062808.1, from coordinate 436,005,064 downwards.
CCCTGCATGATCATGAAATGGTGATGATGGTGGTGAAAATGAGGGTGGCTGATCAGATGGAGGAATAGAAGTAGTGGGTTGAGATGAAAGGGGTATGGCTTCATCATGATGATTAGTGGGATGAGATGAAGAAGGAATACTTTTAGCATGTGGATCTGGTGGAGCAGTGAAAATGTCATTGGCAATGAAATTTTCCCGTGAGATATGCAACTCATCAAGGTGATGAAGGACAATGATCTTGATCAATGAGTGATGGAAAAGGTTGTTCATCTGCTGGTCATAATCTCTTTTTTTCATAATGGGGGCCATTTTATCTATGCTTTTGAGTAGATAGTATGCGATATTGAGGAATTTGACCCTTGTGAAGTGCATAAGCAGTCTGATATGGTAGGTATAGAGCCTAGATAACCTACCTTCACAAGGGAAGTACTTCATGATGATTTTCATCATGGGGGCATGCCTATTAAGAAGGTAAGTGAAAGGGAACACCCTCCTCCTTTCATTCTTGTACAATGGTTTGATAAATGGTTCATAATACTGATCCTCCGAATCCTTTGATTTAAACCACCTCTCACCCATGTTTGGAATCCCTGTGGCAACAACAATGATAGAAGCAGACAAAGTGAAGGTCACTCTTGCTAGGGTTACTTGATTGTCTTTAAGGTGTGATGCAAAGAGTCTGGTCAAAACTAGGTGATGTTGAACTCTTTCAATCAATTTGCAAAAGTCAAGGAAACCCACATACTAAAAACATGAGGCTGCCATTGGTGAAGCCATAAGTTAATTTACGCTAGTAGGCTCCAGCCTTAGGATTATACCTCATTTGTGTGGCCTCCTCTATTCTTTATCTTCTTCTTCTTGTGTGTCCTCTTCTTCCATATAATCTTTGTCTTCCTCCATAGTGTTTGTTCAAGAGACCCTAGTGATAAGGTAGATGAGAATGGGAAGTGGGAATACGTATAGGGAATGGGGATAGGACTACAAAAATTTGGGGAGATGAGGTGGTGGGTTATGGAACTGTGGGAGGTGATGGGGGGTGAAAATGTGAAGGGAGTTGGAAATGAAAATTAATTTACAGGTTTATGGTAGAGGCTGCCTAGGGATTTTTAGAAACCTAGGTCTTATGGTTTTGTAGGAAAAGTGTTTAGGGACTAAGGAAAGATAGTGTATGGGCAGGGATGGTTTCAACAGTGATGTAGGAAGGTGTTGTAGGGTTTGTGGGTAGCAATATTTAAGATAGGAATGAATTTATGGTTTTGTCCCTTGCCTAGGGACCAATTTTGCTTAGGAATCAAACACTAAGAAGAAGTGTTGTTTGGAAGAGAAAATGAGTGGAAAATAGAGTTACTTACTTAGTAGAGGAGGAAAATCTAGTATTTTTGAGCTTTGAGAGGATTTGGAGGTTTTTTTGGTGCTTTGGAGGCTTACCGGGGAAACGCGTAGCACCAATGTTAAAAAACCCAACACCCAAATCTCTAAGTGTAGCGCCTGGCTTCTAAGTGCAACACCTTCTTCCTAAGTGCAGTGCCAAGATTTTTTTCTCCTTTGAAGCTGCAAAACTGACTTTGTGAGCCAAGGGAGTGTGAGCTCGACCTTTGAGAGTGCAAAATGGATTTTCTTGTGATGTCTTGGTGGATTTTATACTTCATGAAATTGATGTTTTGGGCCTTGGGACCCACTTTCTTCCTTTTGTAATTCAATTTACTCTTGGAAACTATATCTTTACATTTGGCCTTTTCTAATTGATCACTTGATATACATTGGCATACTTTGACCTTTGACTTTTGGTCCTTTGGCATTTTCGAATTGAGTTGACAGCTTGAGAAAAGTCACTTATTACATATAATGACATAAAATTATATATATATATATATATATATATATATATATATATATATATATATATATATATATATATATATATATATATATATATATATATATGATTACATCTATGTTTTTGGAATAAAATTACAAACTGGAATGAAATTCTTACTTAAAATCAAAATTAGAACTTTAGCAACCATGGTTACTTGCTTGTAAATTGTTATTTAACTGAAAAAGGGATATTATTTAGTTCGCTCTCATACTTTTTTGGCTTTAGGCAGTGAAATGGTGTTTTATTGGACCTTGGAAAATGAAACCTAGTGACCTAATGGGACCTTGAATGACCGGACTCCAACTGGACTTGGATGACACAAAACATGATGAAATGAGCCTTCATAGTCTTTGTATGCTCAACAAGACACATGAAGGTGGGCCAGCAAATATTGATTTTTGAGAGGGAATGGGGTTTTAACTTGGGCTACCATCAGTTAGTAAATTTTTTCATAAGGACCTAGGTGGAGTGATAAAAATTTCAACATGGGACACTAATATGATATAAAAGAGGAGTTTTGATCCCTGATGGTAGTATAAAAATACTGACTCTAACACCTTCCAACAAAGGCCTAACGACTTGTTGGCTGGCAGTGTTAAATTAAAGCATTGTTGGTTGGGAGGTTGGAGGTTCCAAACCCCGGGACTCCTGTTTTGAGTCCTTCGTATTGTTTTTGGTGCGCACTTGGTTTTATATGGTGATGGGGCCATCCGGTTGGCGGGTTGTCCCACTGGGACAGGCGGGTTCAAACCCCGCCGACCCCTTATGATAATTACCTGCCAAACAAACTATATATATATATATATATATATATATATATATGTTGTTGCGGGGTGGCAGCCCGCCACCCCAATTTATATATTTTTTATTTTTATAATATTAATGGACAAAATTTGTTTGGTGGTTTTTAAGGGTCACTAGGAAAATTAAAGAGGCGAAATTTTTTCCCGTTCTAACCATTAGATTCTGTGTGTCGTTCCTTTGCCAAATTGTTGTCTCATTAGTGACTGCCACTTGGCCTAGTTTGACGAGAACTTTGACTAGCTATATCTTGAGCATACAAACTTGAATTTGAGTGTTGTTCACACCATTGGAATCAGGACGACCAGCACTATGATCTGTTCCTAGTTTCACTTCAATCCAATGAATTTTATTTTTGATATTTTTCAAGGCATCTTCTATTTCTTGAACCACCTAGAAAGCATTTGGACCGCTTCATGGTACATGAGCATCTCATTGAAAGACTGGGGAATTGGCGATCCTGGGTGGAAAATACTTTTGTTCTTGACCATCTCTGAGTCATTCTTCAATGGTGAATGGAACATTCTCGATTGGGCATTCCATTCAAGTTCAATTGAGTATAGTTGAAGGAGGCATAATTTAATGAATTGATTAGAACCACTTGGCTCTATATTAAGAGGGATGGCATTACTTCGCCCATGACTAATATATAGGAGAAATTAAAGCTTCTTAAAAGCAGAGTCAGAACCTGGGAAATAATAAAGAAGAAAGCGCTTACCAAAGAACTTAGTGATATAGTGGTGGAGATGGCGCGTATCTAGAAGGATATGAAGTTGGGTATCCCTTCAAATTCCATGTGGGATGTCATGAAATCCATGGAACAAAGCCAAAGATAGATTCTACAGATACAAGGAACTACCTGGTGTTTGAAAAGCAGAGCTATATAGCTAAGGGAGGGAGATAAGAACACACACTTCTTCCATAAATATGAAAATCAACGAAAAAATATCAACACTATCTGGCATATTCTTGATATGTTTGGTGAAAAGGTATTTTCGACTGGGGAGATTCAATGAGGAGAAAAATAATATATTATATAACCCTATCTCTCTAAAGAAATAATACAGGTACTAAAATCCTTTAAAAAAGATAAATTCCCCGGTCCGGAAGGCTGGACAGTTGATGTCTTTCTTCACTTATTTGATCCGATGGGTAAGGAACTACTGGATATGGTGGAAGAAGTGTGAATTATTGGTATTGTATCAGGTGCCATAAATTCAACTTTTATTGCTTTGATCCTGAAGGTCACAGATACATCCACCTTCTCATATTTTCTTCCTATTTCTCTATGCAATACATGTTACAAACTCATTTCAAATATTATAGTAGAGCAAATAAAGGAGACACTCTCGAATTATATCTTTTGGGAGAAATTTTGTTTTCTTCAGAACATGTTGATACACGATGCAATAGCTATAACATAGGAGGCTTTACGTACTATCCACACAAATAAATTGGAGGCATTGGTAATGAAGATTGATTTAAAGAAAGCATATGAATGCATCGATTTGTCACTTATTCATCTCATTCTCTCGAAGATTGGTATATCAATCAATATGGTCTAATGGATCATATTGGTTTGTGTCACCACTGTCCAATATTCGATTCTTGTGAATGAATACCCATTCAACTTATTCAAAGATCAAAGAGGATTGCGATAGGGATGCTCCCTCTTGCCTTTGCTTTTTATCTCGATGATGGATGGTCTCAGCCTTAAGATAAATATTGCTTGCTCCTTGGGACTATTCAAGGCACTATTACAAAATGAGACATTAGCGACTACATGAATAAAAACGTTAGTCACCACAATTATTTCAAGTGAATTACTACTAAATTTGAGTAATTTTAAGTGATCGAACTAAAAATGACTAACTTAAATGACTAATTTAGTCCAAGGATAAAATATATGACTAGATATTAAGTGACTCAACTAAAAGTGACTAACTTAAATGACTAATTTAGTCTAGGACTAAAATATATGACTAGATAATAAGTGACAAAATAAAAAATGATTAACATAAATTAAAAATGATTAGCACTTTACTTGTAAGGACACAATATCATATTTTTACTTGTTCATGTTGGATTTGATAGGTCTAGGTAACATATGTATGGCATAGTAAACACTCTTAAGCTTCACATGAGTACATGAATGCATGAAACACCTTGATATTTAAGCTCTTTATAAATAATTGTGAAAAGGGTTTACAACTTTGCATCATGGTCAAATTTTGTTCTTGATACATTTATTTCTTACATTTTTTGAACAAATTTGACATTTTAACCACACCCTCATGCAATTCAATGCATGGGAATGTGAAATGACTTGGTTCATAACGCTAACAATTCATTATTTTTAAGATTGTATTGATGGTTTACTTGCGTGCCTTTTCGTAGATATATAATCACTTTATAATTTGAAATGCCACATCCTAACACACATAACGATATAGTGATCAAAGCCCAGTAGTGCTATTATTGGGGCACTTTGCACACAATTTAGACAATGCACACAATTCTTAAATATTTGATGTTGACATATGGGATTTCTTATTGTTTAGGGGTGCTTTAAAACTTACATTGATCTCTAGTCTTAATGGTAATTTGTTCTAATTACATCGTGGTTATTTTTCTCACACACCAATGGTATTGATCATGGTTCATTAGTTGTAGTTACACACTTTTGAATGTTACAAACACATCGTTTGGGTCACAATTCTATGGTTACAAACTACCCAACTATAAATGGTGATAAATTGATGATAAATGGATTACATTTGAATGTTACAAATGTGTAAGTAGTCCACATTCAACTTTGTTTTCTTCATTGTCCTTAGTGACAATGACAAGTTTGAATATTTCCTTTATTTATCATCACAAACACGTAACTCTTTGTTGTCCCAAACATAGTTAATGTTGTTGGTGTATAATCTCTTAATTGTGGAATGGTATCTTGATGATGATAACAAACTCTCAATCTCCAATGCTCATGAATACGATGAATGAATGATCTAATGCCTTACTTGTATAGACAATTTATGATTCATTTTCTATTTTTATTGTGCCATTTTATATATCCTTCACTAACATCTCATGTTATATGGTTAATTGAGCAAGATTTATCTTTCATTTTTCAAGTGTAATTTCTTTGCATGAATAATCATAGTTGTGTAATTAACATAATTCAAAATTTGTTAATAATTCATTGTTTGTTAGTCTATTCGTACACTTGTCCCTGACCGTTTACTTTGAGAGTGAGTAGTGTCAAATCACTAGTCTTCGTTAAGGAACTTCCTTTCATTACTCAATCACCTAGCTTAGCTTGATTTTAAGGATTCCCCCCCTAGATAAGGATATCCTTCTTGTAGTCTAAAGAGTGAGAGAAGGCCACCAAGGTGACATTGGGTGGCTTGCTTGATGGGTGGGGTCAAGACTTTTTTTTTCTATAAGAGTGTTTGAGTGGAGATGCAATTTAGAAAATTCTTACAAGAAAATTAGTTTCCTTTATTTCCATGACCTAAACTACTTCCAATAAAATCATGTTCTTTTAATAACATCTAATTTTGATAAATAATTAATTCAATAAAATTTTAAAAAAATAAGGTTATTATTATTGTTGTTATTTTTTTGTATATGAGAGAACAGACAACTATAATGAGTTTGTACTTAAGTATCAATTCTATCCACTACCACAATCACCTCCAAGTGTACCCACATTTCCTAACACATGGCACACTGAGTTAATCAAATTTTAAACCAATAACATCATAAGAAATGCCTTAATAACACATTCTATCATCAACTAATATACACCATGGGGACAATTAAAAATAACTTTTAATATTAAAAACGATACCCAATTTATTTTATTTGAAAATCAATTTTAACTTCTAATTTGAGGAAACTCTATAAAATAAAATTTAATCTGAAAAATGTTAAGAAAAATAAAGTTGGGGTAAATTATAGAAATAAAAATAAGTAAAATGAAATATAAAATTAATAATTATAATTATAATTAATAATTTAATCATCTTACTCCTAATTTACCAAGTGCCAGAGGCATAAAATCTCTTCATATACAAACCTTTTTTAAAGTGAAAGAGATTTGATCCCCTCCTGCCCTTAGTAAATCCAAAATTAAGATCCAAAATTAAAATAGATCCAAGCTAGTTTTATATCAATTTATGTGAAAAGTTAATTTCAAAAATATTTGTAATTTCCTCAATTTTAAAATAAAGCCAACCTAGTTCCATCTTAACTCCGGATCTATCAAGAGACGAGAGGGATCACATCTCTCTAGGTGAAAACCTCTTTTTTGAGTACAAAACTTGAGGAAAGGTTCGTACCTCGAGAGATTTGATCCCTCTCGGTGCTTGATAGATCCAAAGTTAAGATGGATCTAGGTTGGTTTCATTCATGTGCGGCCAAAGAAAATCTAACGAACATATGATTAATTTTATCAATAATACGCAAATTCATATAATATTAATATAATCATTTTAAATATGATAATATGTCTCAGATTAATCTGTATATTTTAATTTTAAATTTTCTTAGTTTCAGCAGTTTGTTGTGATGATAATAACTTTAATGATTAAAAATGATGAAATATAAATTTTGAATGTAAAGGGACAATGTAATAGTGTTGAATGATAGAAAATGTGAATAATAAGAATACAATCAATTACAAATAGTCTTCATTGTGGTTAATCTAAAACTATTTTCTTCTATTATTCTTATTTTCCTATTGTCACCCTTGTTACTTTTGTCATCTTTTCATATTGATTGTCATATTTTCATATCGATTATATGAAAAGGATAGGTTAAACCACAAACCATGTAAATATTTAGCTCAATCTATTGTAGTAGACATCATTCCTTGTCTCGCCTTCTCTCCAATATTAATAGGTTCAATTACTATAACACAAAAATCAATGTACATTGCCAATAAGTTTTTTTGCTTACACTGAAATCAATGCACAATGTTAATCAAATCACTTTAAAATTAATGTACCATCATACATCCAATTACATCAAAACAGAAATCAACATTTACACTGAAATTAATGAATCTAATGCAAAAAATTAAATAAGATTAGAAAACAACATTTACACCAAAATCACTGCATCTAATGAAAGAAATCAAATAAGATTAGAAATCAACATTTATGCTCAAATCAATATATCTATATCTCCCTCCATCTCTCCTTATTTTCCACTCTATCTCAACTCCCCAAACACACATGCTATTTCACTTCATATCTATCAATCTCTTTGTCCCTCCCTCCCTCTCTCGATCTCTCTCTTATTTCCTCTCTTCAATTTCCATCTATATGTCCATCTCCATTTGCCTCTCTATATCATTGCCAAAACATACACTCTATTTCTTCAATATATCTACCTATCCCTCCCTCCTCCTCTCCATGTCTCTCTCTCTCTCTCTCTTCCCTTCTCTCCCTCTCCCCCACTTCTATCTCTCTTCCCTACTTCTTTCCTCTCTCCCTCTCTCTCCATCCTCTTTATCACTCCATCTCTCTCTCTCTTCACCTTTCTCTCCATATTTCTTTATTTTTACCTCTCTCTCTCTCTCCCCCTCCAACTCCATCTCTCTTTCCCTCCCTCACTCCACTCTCTCACATCCTCTCTCTCTTCCTTCCTCTCTTTCTCTCTCTCTCTCTCTCTCTTACTCTTATTCCTCCAACTCTATTACTATATCCCTCCCTCTCTCCTTCTCTCCCCCATTTTCTCCATCTCTCCTTATTTGTCTCTTTATCTCACCCCCAAAAATAAACACTCTCTCTCCATATCTCCCTTGTCACTCCCTCTCTCTCTCTGCACTTCTCACTCTCTATATATTTCTTCTTCCCTCACTCTTTCCCCCTCCAACTGCATCTCCCTATCCCTCCCTCTTTACTCCTCTCTCCCTCCCTCTCTCCTCCTCTCTCTCAAATCTTCTCTCTCGTACTTCCTCTTTCTCCCTTTCTCTCCTACCTCCCTCTCTCTTCCCCCATCACTCTCTCTGTCTGTCTATCTGTCTCTCTCTCTCTAATACTCTCTCCTACCCCATCACTCTCCTTCTCTCTTTCAAGTATTATCTCTCATTCATCCTCGCTCTCACTCTCTCACTCTTTATATCTCTCTCTACTCCCCCCCCCCTCTCTCTCTTTTCCCTCCAATCCTATCTCTTCCCCCATCTCTCTCTCTCTCTCTCTCTCTCTCTCTCTAGCTATGTTATTATATCCCTCCCTCTCTCCTCCCTTCTCTCTCTCTCTCCTTCTTTGTCTCTTTATCTCACCCCTAAACATACACTCTTTCCCTCCATCTCTCCCTTGTCACTCCCTCTCTCTATCCACTTCTCACTCTCTGTGTCTTTCTTCTTCCCTCCCTCTCCCCCCTCCCGGCCCCCCCGCCCAACTCCATATCTCTATCCCTTCCTCTCTCCTCCTCTATCTCATCCTTCCTCTCTCACCCTTTCTCTCCTACGTTTATCTCTCTTCCCATGCTTCTCTCTCTCTCTATATATCCTCCAATCCTCTCACGATCTCCCTTCCACTTTCCTCTCTCTTCCCCCTCCATATTTGTGTCTCCCTCTCCCTCTTTTACCCTTCTCTACCTCTCTCTCTTTTTATTCCTCCTCTCCCCTCTCCTTCAGTTTATCTCCATCTCTCCCTTGTCACTCCCCCTATCTCTCTACCTCTATCATTTTATGTCTTTGTTCTTCCATCCCATATATATAGAGTTAATGTATATTGTGATAGATTAATATATATTATAATATAACAAATTTAATATTGGATTAAAACAAAGTTATTAGATTTAATAATAATAATAATAATAATAATAATAATAATAATAATATAATAATATTATTATTATTATTATTATGGTGAATGGTATTTTTTTGCATGGTATTAATAATAATTTGGCCCATAGGCTTCACTTAAATAAAACCTCTTTCTTGAGTGTTAGTAAGTGTAAAGAGGTTTATGGAGCAAATATAAAAAGAGGTTTTATTTATTTACCATACCTCTTGTTTATTTATATTTTTATTTATTTATCACATTTCTTTTATTTACAATGGTATTTGGCCCATAGGCTTGGTATATAATTAGATGTTGATTTCTAATCATATTTGATATGTTTTTATTTATTTATCATACATCTTTATACCTCTTTTATATTTATTTATTTATCAGCCACACCTCTTTTATAAATATGGTAATTGGACCATAGTATTAATAATTATGTGTCCCATATGATCCACCTAAATAAAACCTCTTTTTTTGAGTTTTCATAAATATAAAGAGGTTAATGGAGTAAAGATAAAAAGAGGTTTTATTTATTTACCATACCTCTAGTTTATTTATTTATTTACCATACATTTGGAGTAAATACAAAAAAGTCTTATTTATTTACCCTACTTCTGGTTTATTTATATTTTTATTTATTTACCATAACTCTTTCTTTTACTATTGGTAAACCTCTTTATATTTTAAAGTTATGTTGTGTTAATACATAATAATAATTAGATTGATTTTTAAATAGGGCTGACATTAACAATGTTAAATATTAAATATTAATGTTTACATTTACATTTATTTTTACATGTTTACATTTTTACGTGAGATCTACCCCATGGGTGCAATAATTATTTTATTTTTAATCTGAAATTACAAATAACTTTGAAAAATATATATAAATAACCAAAAACAATTTTATATTAATTAAAATAAAATAAATTTCAATTAATTACAAGTTAAAATAATATTATTTGAATGAAAAATTGCTTTCTATTTTCAAAGAGAGTAAAGAGATTTGTAATTATTTTATTTAAACTTTGAATTACAAATAACTTAATAATTTAATCATTTAAAGTGTAAAGCAGTAAATTTGAGGTTTTAGGTCATTTTGCCCTAAACCCTAGGGGTTAAATTTGGGGTTTTAGGTGATTTTTCCCTAAACCCTATGGGTTATAGATCATCTTGCCTTGATAATTGGCAATGTAAATACATTGTTTTACATTTGTTTCTACTAGGGTAACACCTATCCAAATTTCTGGGAGGATAAAACTGATCTAGATCACGGGGCTGGATTTTCAGTGGATCCACTTGTTTGGTGCCCCTAAAAACCGCCATCTCAACCATCAGAGTGATTTCAGATTCTATTGGCATTGAACTAGCCACAACTAGTTGGGAACTAGAGAAAGAGGGATGCAGTGAGCTACTGAAACCTGGAAAAAAACTAGTATGGTTTTAGATTTGAAGTTCCTTGTAATGAAGACATGGTGGGTGCTTTAGCTGGTTGTTAATGCCGACGGTCATCTAAATTTGGTCTTTGACAAAGTTGAGGAAGCCTTCGGATCAGAAGCTCGATTACTCTCACATTGTTGTTGAGCGAAATAAAATATTCATCTTGCAGAATGATTGATGCTTGATTACTCTCACATTGTTGTTGAGCTAAATCAAATATTCATCTTGCAGAATGATTGATCCAATAGTTACGCACTATGGCAAAGGTAAATTATCTTGCTTCTTGGCCGATCAGATACTATGCTAGATCTAGTGAGTAACTCTTAATAAAGTGTGAAAAAGCATTTAGTAATTAATTTTAGATTTTTTGGAGTATTTCTATATTATTTATTTAGATTTTCTAGAGTATTTCTATATAATTCTTTTTTTATTAGATTAGGTTTTTCATCTATATCTTGAAGATGACAGTGGATGGTTTCAAATTTAGATTTCACATTTTTTAATTATTTAAATTATATTAATTATTTAAATCATATTGATTTGATTTTTCTGGAGCTTTTCCACATTATTTATTTCTCTTGGGAGATCAGATCTTCCATATATATCTTCAAAACTTCGACCCAAAAAACCATTATCCTTTTTCTCTTAAATGTGTTAGTTTTTTTGATTGAATTCAATTTGCAGACATGGTTGCGAATGAAACTTTAGCAGCCATGGCCAAACAAGTAGGAAAGCATGGCATACAGGTTTATCAGGTTGCTTCTTCGGTGGTAAATTCCCTAACAATTCAAGAATTTTTAAAAATAATATTTGCACATTTTAAATGTAATCCCTACATTGATCGCAAAGGAAACCCAGTAAAATTGTTGAAGCAATTGACCTGCGTTAATACTATGGAGAATTATGGGCTCTGGACACAACACTTAATTCACCAAACACTCTGTGTTTCCAACTAGAAATTTTGATGAATATAAGTGGAATTTGAAAAGTTAAAAAATTATTCACGTAAATTTTACTTTGCATATAATCTATGTTCAAGGAGTTCACTTAATCTAAATAATTATGGATTCACCATAATTAAAAAAAAAATACATAAAATGAATCATTGCAAACTAATAACCATATTGCAGATAGGGGGGTTATGAATCATTGCAAACTAATAGCCATATTGCAGATACGAGGGTTATCAAGATCATCTACAAAATATATGTTACAACAATTGAAGCACCTGGAAAAGATCTACGAGCCATATGCACTCTACAAAGGAAGGTGAATTATGTGTAATGGAGATGAAATACAAATTTGTTGGTGTTGTATTGTTTTAAACATTTTGATTGGTAATCAAGCAGCATATATTAATAATTTTTTTAATATATTTGTATAGATTCAATACAATTCTGAAAAATTGTTTCAAGAGCTCTCTGGATATGAATGAGACAATTTCAGATTTGATGTTAAGATTATCGAGTGGAAAAATTATATAAGAAATATTCATATTCTCTGACTTTGTGAATATGTCTTAAACAGGTGAATATGTATAAGTGGATCACAATGGTTTCAATGGCCATGGAGACATCAATTTTCAATGCACTGGGTTCACTATTTCTGGGAGAGTGATGGGGACTGTTGGAGCAAAAAGTTGTCTAGATATAAATGGAGGTGCTGGAAATATGAAGGTTGAACTCATTTCCACCAGCAATGATCTCATTCATGTTGTGTTTACGTCGATGGGAGGCAGTTACATGTTTACAAATATTACTCTAGGAAAATATAGGCTGGTTTCTTTCCATCATGAATACATAAATTTCATCAATCCTCAAGCAGTATAAAAATATCAGGTCATATCAAATCCCACTACATTTTTTTTCAAAAAGGAAAGGCCGTGATATTTTTCTCTCTTTGCCTTCGAGAAAGAATCCTTTGCATAAAGTTCAGTGATCAAATATTTGTATGTGAAGCATGCATGTGATAATTTTAATCATGTATAGTAGCCTAATGTTTTCAACCTAAAATAATTCAGAGTTATTCCTTTAGGATGAGTTTCCAGAGGACAGTAGCCCTCCGTGAAATCAAACATGAAGAACTGGAAAGAGCAGGCTTTGTGAGCCAATTGTTAAACATAGGAAGAAGATGCAAGGTCATACCTAATGTCGATCCTAACTAGGATGGCGCTATGCATGAGGTACAATTATTGAGGTTTATAGAGTATATTTTCTATAATATTCTCTTTCAAATACATGATTCTCATGTTCTCTTAACAATTGTCCAAAGAGGCTCTCTAGAGATCGAGTTGGGCTTTGGAAATTTGGTAGTAGATGACATCTTTTTTGTCCCACGTTATGATATGGATGACTTAGTTGTTTCTCAGGGTAACCCTGTTTTAGGTGTTCATGTATACCTTTATTGAGATGATGTCCATGAGGTGAAGTGCCCTCAAAGCAAAACCTTGGCCAAATCAAGCACTTTCTCATTCAATATCTGATGCAGATGGGAAATTTTCTTTTAATTTTATTCCATGTGGAAAATAAAGGTTGTTTCCATTCTACAAGGGTGAGAATACAATATTTGATGTTTCACTTTCATCTATAGAGGTTCTTTTTGAGCACAATCATGTTAATATATCTCAGCCATTTTAGGTGTCACAGGTTTCTCAGCTGGAGGACTTATCGTGACATCTGAAGGAGTTGGTTTTGAAGGTGTAAAGATATTAGTTGATGGACAAGAAAGAGCTAAAACACATGTCCAGGGATATTACAAACTTGATCATGTAACATCAACCAGCTACATAATCAAGGTTGAGAAGGATCACTTCGAGTTTAGCAGTTTGGAGAATTTCATGGTTGTTCCAAAAATGGATTCAATTCCAAAGATAGAAGAAACACATTATAATATTTGTGGTTCCATAAAATTAGTGATAGATGGCTATTTTGGAAAGCATCAGGTAGGCTTAACACATGGGCCAAACAATGTTAAGCCTCAACTAAAGAGGATTGATGATATGGGAAACTTCTGCTTCGAGGTCAACCAGGTGAATATCAAATAGCCCCACTGGCTATAACAGACAGTGATTTTGGTCTTCAATTTTCACCATTACATATTGATGTGACAATAACTAGACCAATGTTTGGCTTTGAATTTATAAAGGCCCTTGTTGATATCCGTGGATCGGTGATATGCAAGGAAGGATGTGACTCCTTAGTTTCTATATCACTTACTTCTCTGGCTGTTGAACTCTGGGTTCAGAAAATTTTTACTCTTTAAGTTTAACAAATGAGAGTAGTGACTTCATATTTGAGAAAGTCCTACCTGGTGCATTGTGTCTTGAGGTAAAGCATGGGCCTTCATTTGATTTTTTAGATTGGGATGATGACTGGTGTTGGGAGAGAAAGGTTATTGATGTTAATGTTGGTGTTTTTTATCATTCGGAGATAGTGTTTATCCAAAAGGATATTGGTTGCGTATTATGTCTACTCATCTTGTGGCCTCTTACATCGTATAGCCAAACAATGAACCCATGAATTTTTTGATTGAGAAAGGATGGTAGCAAATCTGCTTAGAATCTTCTCGTGTGCACATGCTTCATTTCTTGAACTCATGCATTTTATTTGGAATGTCTTCATTAGAATTCCATGTATTGAACCATAAGCCTATATATTAGATTGGTGAAAAATATATTTTGAGTGGTGAAGTACATGTTGATTCAAGTTCTTATCCCAAAGAAAATGAGTTGTCTCGAAGCATTATTGTAGACATATGGAAAAAGGAGGGTGCATATATAGATATGATCAATAATGTCAAACTCATTTCAAGTGCTAATGGACCAAGCAACATTGTTGTATATCAGTACACTCACCGGGCCAATATTGAAGATGAACTGGTATTTGTTCTAAGAGATAAAAGGAATGCTAGTGAGAAAATTAATTTTGAAAAGGTCTTGTTTTATCCAAGAGGACATCACATTCCTGTTAAAAATGATTGATGCCAACATGCTATTCCTGCTTTTGTGGGGTGCCTAGGAAAGTACATTGAGGGTCAGTGCTTCCAACAATCCCAGGTCTTGATAGTAGCAGTGGTCTTCTACAAAAGGGTGACTTGGTTCTTCAAACTTCGACATGATCAAATGGTCTATTTTTGGGTGGTCCTTTGTATGATGATACAAAGTACTATGTTGAAGCTTCCAAGGGATATCATTTAAAAGCACTTGTATAGGACCCATTTTGAAGCTTAGTTGTATGCTCATCCAATTTGATTGGACACCCCACTCAACTAGCCAAACCATAAAGAATATTTGATCATCAGTATTCGACCTTTTGTGCACTCCCTGCGTTTGTGGTCCTCGGTAGAGGAATCACTGAATTTTCGTCAAACAACTGCCAGATATGGACAAAACCTCTTCAATTGCATTACTTCAAACTACAACCATGTAAGTCTGGGTTTTACTATTACTTTCAACACTTTACAGTGAAAACAATGTAAATGCAGGTTGTATGTGGATAAAATATAAACCACTGTAAACACAGGTTGTCTTGTATGTGTATGTAGGGGCATACATGATAAAATATTTGAGAGTGAATGTGATACTGTTTCAAGAGATTTCATGCTCTATCTTGAGACTCAATATGCAACGTGGTAGTAATTTGATCCTACTGGAAATGGACTCATATCCCGATAATTCATACAATTTCTTTGTGGACATATTGATTGAGATGATAAGGAGCTTTAAATCATTAAAGGATCTAGTCATATGTGTTGTGCCTTTTCTTAAATAAATATGTGTCTTCTCAATTTTTTGTTCGAGAGGCTTCCTAATCTCCAACATCTGTTAATGGGTGACAATTTTATCTTGGTGAAAATAGAATTTCTGCTTTTTTTTTTACATGTGCAACGAACAACATGTTTCAATGTTTAAGAATGTTTGCATTTGCTACTTAGTTGTCAAGTATAGCATAAAAAAAATTATACAAAGCATATATTGATGTAGCTTAGGTTGACTATTAGGTTTGCTTCATTATTATGACTTGTTTGAAAATTAAGTATATCCAATAGATATGAAACAAAATCAAGTAACGACTTTGTATGATATCTATTCCTTAATGAAAATCTACACTACCTAAATTAAAAACGTTAACCTACTATAAGATGTGAAAAAACCATAAAATTCTTCCATGGTTTCTTTCCATGATGTTCATAATGAATATTTATGTCTTTTACCTTGTAAATGAGTGCAGAGTTGGCTTATTCTAGTTTTGAAATGCAATGCAAGAAATTGCAAAATATCCCATACCTCAACGTCTCAGATCCCCACTCTCTCCTCTCCCTATGATACAGGTTTATGTAGACATAGCTGAATTTCATGATAGAAGTTGCTTTCTTCAGAGCACCCCTGCTTTAAAGATGATAGAACTTCGTTTAATTGATGACTTGAATTATGATGATCCACAATATGTAAAGTTTTTGGAGGAAGTGATGTATTTGAATACATTTTCAAAGAAAGCAAGGATATTGGTATGAGAATCTTATTTTTAAATAAAGGCTTCAAAATCTTTAAACCGTTGATCAGTGAAAAGGATTTCTGGCTTCATTTTCTTTTATTTTTTTCTTTACGAAAGGGTATGACCAATGCAGGTTGTATGTGGATACGAGGATGAATTCTACTGTGGATATGAGGATGTGGACACCAATGGAGTGACCTGCTTAGCCTTGGGAAACATAGAGTATGGAAGCGGATGGCAGTTTCATGGAGTGGGTATGCGACATTTTGCCCCATTTTAATTTTGTTTATCATTCATTGTTTGTGCTGGTTCTAATAGTTAGTTTTAATTATTTATCTTTTTTTCATTTATATCATTAACATTCCATGTTTCCGAGGTAAGGTAACATTTTCGATTGCTTTAGATGAGCAACCTGTAGGATTAGGATGTTCCCAATGAGTTTTGAACAATTTTCCAATATGCCTTATCGATTTTGGATTGTCATTTTGGGTTATCCCTTGAACTGTTATCCGGTTTGACATTTGATTGACAAGGAAATCCCATGCTTTTATAAATTATTTGTATGTTATTTTTTTAAAGTATTTAAGAAATTTGTCTTTAGTAGCCACACTTCAAACAATGGATTTCACACTACTAGGTTTAAGGTTTGGGTTATGTATTTGGTTAAAATTTCCCAAGATTTATATCATACCTCAAATGTCAGGTTTGGGTTATTTATTTGGTCAAAATTTCCCAAGATTTATATCATATCTTAGCCTTTTGAAATTCATGCATGCATGCCATTCGAATGTAACACATCACGACAAGGATGAGCCCTATTAATCTCACCAACTCTGTTACTATGCTTCATGAATCATAATTCAAATGGAATTTGAATTTGGTTCTTTTCCTTGACTAAACAGTATTAAGCAAAATCCTCTCATTCAAACTCAACCCCAAGTCATACTCGAAATTTTGAAATGTGAATAACATTGGCTCGACAAAAAGTTTGACACCCAAGTCCTTGCAAGTCAGACAAGACTGTCCATTTAAAAAAAAATTGATCATATCCTTAAATTGTTAGCCCTTGGACTCCCTCATTAAAGAAATGATCATTCTATGATCTTGATAATTGTTCTATCAAAATGTGGATGGGGCGAAATATGAGTTAAGGAGTAGAGAAATAAATTTTCCTTGACATTGCCTAGAATATTTTTAACTTTTGGGGCACATCACGTGACACTACCATCACCACACTAGCATTTTTTGGTAAAGTTCCACTACAAGAGGCATCCACTAATTCACATTCCTCAACCCATGACCGTAAAGATGATTCTTCCTGAACATTTTTCCTAGATGATGATAATGATATACAGTACTTATCATCATCAAGTATAGATTTTATTTCTTCACCCATGCTCCACCTTACCCCTCCCAATTTTATATAAGCATCAATTTCTTTTGCATGCTTCACTCTGATTGCAAAGTTATACCCATACCTGATATCCTAGTCTTGATCTTGGTTCTTATGATTCTCTGCTTCTTCTAAGCTAAGTAATCGTAAAAACATTACCTCCCTACCACCACAAATAGATAAACCATTTTTCCTACACTATCTTTCAAGCTCCACAAGAGGAATACTAAACAATTCTCAAGTTGTTGCTCCCTCTCCAATTGCCATAGAAACATCTTCATTTGGACCAGATCCATCTGTTATGTCCATAATATTGGATTTAGAACTATCAAGGTCCTTCAATGGTGGGGCATCTCCACATATTGAATGAAAAGGAGGTACACCTGAATTTCCAAACCAAAGAAAGGTAGCTCTTTATCCATTCACATAAGCATCTGAAAGGAGAAACCAATTTGACCAAACCTGGAGAACTTTCATCACTCTCTCTTGCAAAGACGCCATAATACAAATGTAAAAAAATTCACAAAATGATCCATAGAGTCATTACACTAATTATGATATTTCTTTTACAAGTAAAAATTACCATCCGCCTTGCTAATTGATGACCAATAAGGCGCTTGATCTTAATTTGTGATTTGTTTTCATCATTATTATCCTCAACATGTTCTATTATTTAGAGTGAGATTTCGTGAATTGGTAGGTGTGTTTTCCCACATTTTTGTTTTTATATCCCACACAATTAGAATCCTGCTACATTTGGCATCCTCTTCTTCCCTAGGCTACATGTGTTAAAGAGGGTACAAAACACTATTGATATGTTCTTTTTTCATAAGTTCTCATTTTTTGGATGAATTATGTGGAAATTTCATTCATGCCAATTATGTGGCAGGAAATAATGTTCCATTATTCTTTTTTATCATCTCTTGTTTATGAGTTAGCATGCTTCTATTGTACTAGATCATTATGACTATGTCATGTAAAGGTCAAGTTGAGTTGGTTTTACATTTGATTTCCACTGTAGTCAACAACTAAATATATATGTTTTCTGTTAGGTTGGATGATGGGACAACACACTTTGATTTCCACTAGTGCTCTCTCTTTCATATACTATCACAAGTGCACAAATACAAACTCACTTTTTTTTACCTGGATAAGAAAATGATGACAACTTTGTATTTTGTAGTGACAAGGATAACTATGTATTGGAGCTAGACCTTGAGCCCTTCAATTCATCCTTTCCTTACCCAACACAACCATCTCCTATTGGTAATGGAGTTCAATTTCTGAACCAACATTTGTCTTCAATACTCTTTCATTATAAAGAAAGAACACAACCATTGTTGGATTTCCTTCGAGCACACAAATACCAAAGCCATGTCATTTTTGTTTCCTTGGTTAATATATTGCATCATTGTGTTTGATAGTTAATTCATTATTATTATATGACAATAAATCTCTATCAAATAACATAGAAGGATGACCTAACTATTTTAGAGATATATAATATGAATTAATTAAAAATTCACAGGGTTATTTCGATTCTCATATTTTTATTTCACTTCTTTAGAGAAAATTATATATTCAAATACCAACTCAACTCAAACCAAACTAAAATAGAGAATCCTAGTTATGAAGATGTTTCTCTCTGCATACCTTATAATGACATTATTTTTTTGAATTATACTTGAAGTTCACTGATAATAACTTGGATTTATATATTTCTTTTAGCACCAAATTGAAATCATGGTAAACATATGAATATCCCATTAAATATGACCTAAACATGACTCAAAGAATATCAT
This sequence comes from Pinus tabuliformis, assembly GCA_031772625.1. Classification (NCBI taxonomy): domain Eukaryota; kingdom Viridiplantae; phylum Streptophyta; class Pinopsida; order Pinales; family Pinaceae; genus Pinus; species Pinus tabuliformis. Next base: position 435,985,448 of record CM062808.1, on the reverse strand, counting down.
CTTTTGTTTGAGCACGTGGCAGAGTAATTTCTAAGGTGTGAAGTTTTACTAGAGGCATTGTTTGTTTATTTTTTTTGGTTAGAAAATGGTTTTCTCTTGCTTTTAAGTGACTTTCAATTTATCATATCTAGAATGTTGAGAAATAGGAAAGAATAATGTATGACATTTATCTTGCAGAAATTGATGCTGAATGAAAGGATATAGAGTTTAACCAAGCTACAATCCACTTTGGTAAAGGTAGAGAGACATCTTAAAAAGTTACCTAAGAATACAACATATACATAGTTTGAACATAAGTAATATATGGCTTTTTCTTTTGCAGATATGTTCTTTTTTGTATCCAAGATATTAGAGCAAGACAAATATTGATATTGTAGAAATTGTTAGAGGACCTCATTGAGGTCAATCTTTCTGATGCTCTACTTGATTGATACATTCTCATGACATGAAGGCTTTAAATACTAATTAATATGTTACCAAAACAAATTATATTCAAATTTTATACATTAAAAATAAATAAATGTCAATGCCTTCATTTGATTGTTACTTGACTCTGGTGTGGGCAGGTTACACGAAATGTGATTGAAAAAAGGATGGGGATACAATATAGAGATCATGTCTTGGATATGACTCATTTGTTGTTGCAAATCCTTCAGGCACTTTAGTTATCGACTTTGGAAATATTTCTAGTAAGTATTCCTATGGTTTTTAATGTTTGATTCTTTCACCTCATGGTTATTTTGGGCAAGCAAATGTTTTAGGAATGCGTGATAAGATATTGATGGACACGTAAACAAATTTTTTATAATTGTAATGTCCATTACACGATATCCTCACTTTATTGTTTGATTGTATTTCAAACGTTTATTTAAACAACAACCAAAGCTTAGAGATGAAATTAATATTACACGATATTGATTGAAATCCTTTTAACTGTTTTGTGTTGAAATATTTTCATGATTATTAGAAAACTTTACTTTCATGTTGTTATTTGAGCACATGTTGTTTATATACTTGACCAAGTTCATGCATTAGACAACAAATTGTTGTTGCGAATAAAATGACAAGGATTAGACATCACACCTCATATTATTTGTTTTAACAAGTTATTTACAGCTTGAGCTTTTTAGCATGTAACTTAGTTGGCATGATTGTGCCTAAGCTTTCCCTGAAGGTTGAATACTAAGTTACTAAGGTGTTATTTTATATGGTGACTTTAATTTGTTTATATAGGTCATCTAGCCACATAATGGCCACTATCACTCAACTGAAGAAAACTTGTTCGAGTTTCTTGCTTTTATGGGGAAGAATGACTTTAATACTATTGATGTTGAGGTATATGTAATATAAATCCTTTATAGTCTAATTTCATTTATATTCTTGTGTTCATCATCTTTCATGTCTTACACTCTACATTCTATGTTATTTTATTTTCAGAAAAGGAACTCAGTATTGATGGTAAGCAGCAGGATTTGAAGAAAGAGGAGAACACTAACATTGGAGCGACAAATGGAAAAAGAGAGAGAAGAGAACAGGTCTAGTGGTACCCTTAAAGCCAATATCCCACAAAGACACACATAGAGATTGATCTTCAAGTCTTCATAGTTGGTGAATTCACATGCAATGACTTGACAACATAATGATAATGTTTTATAGTGATGAAACAAAATTTCATGTGTAAATTGTAGTTCAACCAATGTTAAGTTGGAAACTCATATTGTAATACTCGACATTTCATATAATATAATTTCTCTAGTTGAAATTATTTATAGTTGCAATTGATATTGTTTAGTATTTTAACTAACATATGTAATTTTGAATTTTCATATTAGATGAACCAATGCACATTATATGATGTTTTTTTAATTTAATCGCAAAATCATACTAATTAACCTATGGTGATTAATAATGAACACATAAAATCAATCTAAAACTACTAAATTAGTAGTTTATATTGATTAATGATGAACACAAATAAAATGAATATACGACTAAATTAGTCATTTACAATGATTATTAATGAAAATAAATGAAATGAATATAAACTACTAAATTAGTCATTTATAAAATGAATATGAAACCACCAAAAAATATAAATGACTACTGCAAATGATTAATTTTTTCGTACAAATGACAACTAAATTTTGCATATATACGACTATTAGTAGCTAATTTACAGTATCTTATAACAGGACAAAAATTTAGTCATATTTCTTTGGTCATTAATTGGTTTTAAACAATAACTAAAATTTGCAAATATATGGCTATTAGTAGCTAATTTACAGTATCTTATAACACGGCCAACATTTTGGTCATATTTATTTGGTCATTAATTTGTTTTCTTGAATGATCATACATTAATATATTTTGTTGTATATTTGGTCATTAATTGTGGCAATTAATGACTAAATCAATAACTAAATTAATGACCAAATTTATGACTAAATATATTCCTAGATGACAAAATTGAGACAATCAATTAATGACTAAGTTAAAAACAATTAAAAGTTGGTGACATTATAAGATACTATAAATTAGCTACTATTGGTCATCGACTGAAAAATAATGATTTATATGCAAATTTTAGTAGTTGTTTTAGTAACTAATTAGCCATTTTGTACTAGTGAGGGTATTAAGATGGGAACACGTTCCTACATCACTCGTAGCTTCTTCATGGATGATTTTTTCTCCTACAGGATGGTTTCTAGAATACAATGGATGGTACTACATTATATTATACAAAGATTCGAGGTAGCTTTAGGTATGATGATCAATGAAGACAAATCATTAATTATATATTCTTTCAGTGAATAGGAAGAGATTAATTTCATTTCTAATCTTGTCCATTTCTGCACACATCCCATGGGGGAAGGATTCACATACTTGGGTTATCACCTAAAGTGAAATAAATACAGGATTGCAGATTGGCAGTGGTTACTGGACAAATTCCATAGAAAATAATATAGTTTGGCACACAGATGGTTAACCCTTGGCAGCATATATATTTTGGCACAATCAGTTCTTCGGCAGTTACTGGTATATTCGGCACATATTTTTATCCTTACATCATATGTGGTAAATAAAATCAAAATTATTATGGCACATTTCATATGGGTGGGTTTGAAGTCCAGTCATAGGTACCACCTGATTAAGTGGGATAAGATTATAGTCCTCAAATAATTTGGCGAATGGAGATTACTATATATTAAATATTTTGGATGGGCACTCATCATCAAATCTCTTTGGAGAGCACTATATCAAGATGCTATTTGGAAAGATATTATCTTTTCCAAATATTTGCACAACAGGGCAGCAGACGACTGGATGAGAACTAGGCACATTGGACTCAAAGCTGGATGATGTATACGGAACAAATTTCACAAGATCATAGAATGGTTTCTCAAGAGGATTACTCGGGATTTTAGCATGGGAAACAATATCATTATCGGTATGGATAAGATCTTGGGCGTAAAAGAGGAACTCATACTTACTGAGGATACTATGGACATAATACATGCAAGAGGTTATTTTATATTGGCACAGGTCATATGTGGATGACGTGGTCTATTTCTAATATGGAGAGATGCTGAGGATATGGGTTTAATTGGAAATTGCATGGAGGAATGGAGCACATATATATAGACCCTGAGTTGCGCGAGAATATGTCACAAAGATGAAGGAGACTGCATCACATGGGTTGGTATTTTGAGAGGCAACTTGATCATTGTAAAAGATACATATAGGTACATTATTACTTCCATAAATTTTTTTTCACAGTCATGCTGGTTCTATACAACACAGAAGTTAAATATACCCTATAAAATAATTATGTATGGTTTGTTTGGCACAATAAAACCTTGACGTGGGAGAATCTAAGGACAAAAGGATTGCAGGGGTCTGGTAGATACTCCCTTTGTAAAACATCAATGGAGACAAACACACACCTTCTTTTGGAATGTCTAATTTCATTATAGGTTTGGAGATATATCACACTAGAATATAACATCCCTTTTAGACACTTCCTGTCCATCAAACAATGCCACAATTGGTGGATGGAACATAGTGGATGACTATAAGCTATTCCACTCTTCGTATTTTGGGAAATACGGAAAGCTAGAAATGGATTTATATTTGAGAATTATGGGGTCAAAATTTACATAATCATTTACAAAGTTGGTGAGTGGCTGTATGATCTCGGATTAGGCTCACAAAGAGTTAAGGATTAATCGATCCATAACTTTCCTCATACAAATTTTCCTACCGGTTACTTCGATAGAGAGACAAAACGAAGGCACTGTCGATGTGGTGTATGGTTCAGATTGGATCACAAGACGCACTACAAAATTTATTGGAATGCAAGTGCGGGTACGAACATGTGGGCAAAGGTCCTGACACTATGGGGTCTACTGTGGGGTCCCATAAGACTAGGTATTTATAACATACATATATAGATGGGATTATGGAAAATAATACATTCTATATCAGTCAGTGGATTGCTCATATCAATGGTCTCAGATAGACTTTCCATCCAATCACTTTCCAACACATTTTCAGGGACACCAATAGTGTTGTAGAGAAAATCTAAAAAGGTTTTATCTGATGGTATGGGTCACATGAACTATACATATGTGGTTGAGAGTCACATAAGATATGAAGGATCCATTATTCTTCCCTAGACGTTTGTAACTTTTTGTATTAACAGATTTTCTGTTGGATACATATTTTTCTATGATATTATATAGGAGATGTAATTTTGATACATAGTTGGAATATGCTATCTTATTAGTATATAAGGATTTGGTCCTTTCCAAATATAGGTATATAGAAGTTATGTAATTATGTTTTATGCTAAAGAATGTACTAGTACATTATATAAACTAGTGTTTTTTTCATCTAAAAAAAAAACACATCACCTTCTTACAATGCAATACCATATTTGGTTTATTTGATTTCATAATTAGACATTTTACACAACATAAAAAAACAAACAACAAATATTGATTTATCGTTAATCATGACATTTTTTCTTCTCAATGGTTGATCTCTTGCATTTATAGATGAAACCTGCTATTTTACTAAAACAAAGTTTGGGATGCCTAGTCTATGTACTTATCTTGTGAGCAAAACCCTTAATCATTACAAACACAAACTAGTTTATCAGCTTATATTAATGAAGAGTCTTGTGAATTATCTATATTTGAAATATATAGGGATTTTATTCATGGTTTTAGATGAGTGTCTAAGTTGTAATTTTCTTTGCCCCAAGCATAAAAAGGGTCTATATTCATATTTCAAATGGAAATTAAAACATACATAATTATATGCTTTTCAATCACTCTCATAAGTCAATCACCGTCCTATTTCATCAAAATGACCTACATAACTCTCCACGTTTTTACCATCATCCATTGACATCTAGTTTAAATTGCCAGGTTTATGTTATGAAAAAAAAGAAACAAAGAAAAATGACAAAAACAAAATTTACGGAGAATCAAAGAGGTTTCAAGCTTCTAACTTGCAACACATTACCATCTATATCTCTTTTTCTAGGCATAAATTGAGAGGATTTTGCCACTCCACTTGTAGTCTATGATGCATGCCTCATTTATTTGATGTTCCACATGAGTATCCTTATTGATTACTATTCCTTTGGAGTGAAAACTATGTTCTTGATGCATACTAGTTCTTTTTGTGTGTTGTCATCTTCTTACATATTAGTTTTAGGCTGAAGGCATTTATTGAAGGGTGTGGCATCAAAACTTGTAGCTCTTTTTGTTAGCCTCTTGTCATTGTCTTAGATACTTTTTTTACATGCCAAAGGAAATGATTTAAGGGTATATATTCTCTATAAATCACTATCATTGAATTTGTTGTTCTGCACTACACAGTCTGTGTGTCTATGTGCCTGGTCATCATCTTTTTGTGGGGTTGAAGTTGTCCTGTTAGGGAGATCATTGTTTCAAGTTGTATAACTATTCAAATACCAAACTGATATAAGATAAAATCTCGAATTGTGTATTACAAAATGCATAATAATACTAGTCTAATTATAAGATTATGATCTAGTTAAACATCAAAATTATGTAAAATATTTGTTTTAATGGGATAATACTTTCTTAGTATAAAGTTTTTTATTGCTTAGTTTATCGATGTGTAAATGTTTTACTTTTTTCTATTTAAACTTAAAATGTCTAAAAAATCTGTTACACCCACTGAAATTATACATAAAACAAATTATACATCTAATCAACCAAGTGGATGACCACACTTAAATGTTATGTAATTACACAAACTCATTAAAACCATATTACTTAACAACGATAATGCATAAATATATCACACACACACACACAGATATATATATATATATATATATATATATATATATATATATATATATATATATATATATATATATATATATATATATTTGGTAACATATATGTGGGACAACTTTGAAATTTAGTGTTATACATAGTACTTGCACATAGAAGGAAAAAAATGTGGCAATAAGGAAAACAACGTGGCAATAAAGAAAACAATGGAAACATATAGACATAACTCTCAACATCTCCACCTCTCTTTTACCATTTTTTCGAAGATGGCTTAGTGACATCAATATGTTGTTGCCGCTACTATTCTGTAATCTCAAAATCATGGAAACTAGCTTATCAATTCATTGAATGGCAGGTGTATTTTTATTCATGCATTGTAACATGACATAAGTTTGCTAAGATCTTCCAAAAAAATGTGGCAACATAGTAGTTGGTATCTCTCTTGATGATAAAAAATATAGCTCTACACCACATCATCCCATATATACTCCACACACCACCTATGCAATACTAGTTTGCTAGTGGTTATGATGACACCATAAATTAATTTTTGTTTAAACAAAATAGTGACCTTATTCATCGTCAATCATCTTCTTTATTATTGTCTCTTTAAATTCAATTTGGATATCCCTCCCTATATGTAGCACTTGTTTGTGTTTTACATGTAATTTCTTATCTCACCCTCCAACCCATAAGTAATAGTGAGATATTTCTCATGAATTACAAAAATCGTCAATTAACAATTGTTTCACAATGAGCAAACAATATTACAAGTGAGATTTGAACTTAAGTGGCAAAGATAGTAATTTCTCTTCTCAACCATCCAAGTTAGACCTAATCAATAAAAATTGCACTTTTTTATACAAATATGTGATTTATTTATTTATTTAAATAACCGTAAAAATATTTTGTATTCATATAAAATTTGTGTTTGGGGTGCAACCTTACATCAAATTGGGAAAAAAACAAAATGGAAGACTATTACAAACAATTCTTATCAATTGCTAGTATTGAGAAAAGGAAAACTATGAATTGCATATACAATGCACGATAACCCTTAAGTTTGTACGAATCCAAGTTGACATATTAAAGTTGAAACCCATATGCGTATAACATCATTGCTAAAATACTAAGGGCCATGACTATTTGGCATCATTGCTAGGGAGGTGTCAAAATTTGAAATTTATCTTTTCTTCTCTTATCATGAAGAAAAAATAAAACATATTTTTATTTTATTTTAACGCATGCATGCCTCGTAGATTCAAAGAAAATTTACAATTTTTTTTAGCCAAAAAATATTGTTTCCGAGCCTTTAAGTAGCAATTAGAATTGTTCAGCTAATTGTGAAATATTGCCTTCCACAACAAGCATATTTGAGACTTATCTAGAAGAGTAGGATATAGCACATGAAACCATTTCAGAAGGATGTAGCTCGCCATTTTGTTATGCATTGGATGAAAATGGATACCTTCTTCAAGTCTTTGAGTTTCCTACCAGTGAAACCAATGGGAAAGGTAGAATGAAAAATATTAATCCATCTATACTTAGTCACTTCTATAGACTAATCACTGAGGATCTTGAAACTTTTGTATTTGAGTTTGATGTGGTGTGCAGGACTTATGAATACCTTACGGATGAACATAAACTCAAGCTCTTCCCTTATACCTTGAAGGATGCAACTCTAAGGTGGTTCATCAACCTTGAAGGGAACAAAATTACCACTTGGGAACAAATGAAACAAGACTTCGGAAAAAATATAGAGATTATTATGGAGATATAGATACAAGGTATGAGATATTTCGTATCACCCAAGGAGAAAATGAATCCTTCGAGGATTCTAATGACATATTTCAGTTGGGCTACAAAAGAGCACACAACTTCACTCTAGATGATGACTCTCTAAAACTTGTACTAAGAGGAGTAAGAAAAGACTTAATGGAGGCATTGAATCTTGTGGCCAATGGGTACATCTATCAGTTTGATTATGCTACTATCAAGAATATTTTCGAAACTCATAATAGGGCTAATAAGAAGAAAGATAGATCTAGAATAATCTTGGTATGTCCTTCTACTTCTTTCCTTTTTCTTACAAGGATAATTGGAGGAAAGTTAGAAGACATGAGAACAAAAATCTTGCATTCACTAGTTTTGCATATGGACACATTGTAGGCCAAGATAAATCAAGAAGAGGTGGAGAGGGCATTAGTTGTATTTTGTCCCAAGTGCACAAAAAGGCACCCTCAGGATGAATTTCCACTTAATAATAGAGAAATATGTGCACTTTGCGAAGAACAACACTCTATTGACAATTGGCCTTCCTTGCTAGAATTGGAATTTTTCCACCAAGGACCTTAGGAGGGCATGGAGTTAGTATGCTTCATCAACCAGAAGAGGCCAACAACATCAAGGCATTATCAACAAGGTTTGGGTTATAACTCTTCATAGTATTTCAATAATTACCCTACATAATTCCAACCTTAGTCTTGGTTCCCACCTTGTCCCTCGCCTTGGTCCATGTTTACTCCATTATAGTACTCGAAATGGATTGTTATCTCTGCTTACCAAGCATTCCAGAATCAACCTCCTTAATGGAACAATTCTTCCCAAGGTTAGAGGTCCCTTATGGCTAAAAAACTAGCCTTAATGCCTCCTCCTTAATAGACTATCACAGCTCAGAATTCTACTACACCAAATCAACCTCCACTTCTTGCCCAACCTACCCCAAATCCCAATAATAAGCAGACACAACCTATTTATAATGGTGAGAATTCTTAACAAACTTATTCCCTAAAAGTTCAAGAGATAAGCCTTAGATCAAGGAATATCTAATAGGAACCTTGTCAACCTTCTCTATAAGAAGAACAAAAGAAGGAAGAAGTGAAACATGCACTTCAACAAATTCCTCATTTCCTTGAGAGATTGACTATTAAAATGACACATGTTCAGATTTGGTAGCTTGGGAGTTACTCCAAGCCCTAGGTTTAGGGTTTTGAGGTTGGAGTGCCACAAATGGATTTGTGGGCTTAGAACCCAAGCATGTGGGATTTGCACCCAAGCTAGTGGGTGTGAAACCACGAGGAGGCTGAGTGAATTGACACATGAAGGTGTTAGAGGACCCTTACAGGAGAAAGGGGTAGTGAAAATAACTCAAATCGGAGCTCTAGAAGTGGAGGTATTAAATTTTCTATGTCACTAGTGGTTTTTTTGGCACACAAGTTAGGTCGGATTGGCATTTAAGGATGCCACAAGGGAAATTAGATGACACCACATGGAGCCACATCTTAGAATATAAATATAATGCACATGAGAGGAATTTCATCACATCTAATCTACATCTAACATCAAATATACACCTCTAAAAACTACAATGAAGTGTGAGGCTAGTGTGGAGGAAAGGAAGACGCGTTTTGGAGTGTTCTTAGCACTATTTGCGGAGAATTTTTTTTTTCCGAGCTAGGCCACAGATATGAGGTGAGTTTGGGATTGTTCTATGCTTGTTTTAATGTGTGTTGGTACTTTGTTCTAGGCTGTAGGGAAGGGTTTCTACAACAATGTGTTGGAGACATAGTTTGAAGGTTTGAGAGGCCTAGTGATGGCTCTCTCACCTAGTGGTAGACATTAGGAGTAGACTACATTCTGGAAACATGGGTGTTTTACCTTTGAACAAAGGTCAAATTATTTATTATTGTAGGACAAAGTGTTGTAGGGTGTCTTGAGGAGGTTCCTTAGGCCCAAAATACTGCTTTGGAGGCCTACACATGATAATGAAGTAGGGAAACCCGTTTTGAAGGAAAAACACAATATTTGGAGCAGTAGTTTATGGTTTTTGGTGTGGCCTTACTAGACTACTAGAAGCACAAATCCCAAGAAAAGAGGACAACAACAATGTGTTATAGATGGCTTCTTGTTGATGGTTGGTTACTAGTGGTTGTAGAGGTCCTAGTTTGGACATTGATATTGGTCACTTGTGGTTTGTTGGAGGGCAGCGTGAGAGTGGACCAAGTGTGGCCTAGAGTACCACATTGATGGACTAAGGTGGCTAATAAAAGAGGCAAAGAAGTGGAGCTCAAGGTCTGGTTTTACTAGGAGCATTTTTTGTACAAGCTCTTGTTCATTGTGGGAGAAGGACGTCTTGTAGTGATAGGTGACAACCTTCATTCCCTTTGTTAGTATTAATTGGATAAGTGAAGGGAGATTATAGTGGGAAGAAGTCCATAAGTAGTCGAGGAGCAACAATGGGCAAGAAGTCTCAAAGTGTTGTGGCCTTGAAGGATGAAGGAACAACTAGTGAGCGTGAAGACCCTATGTGTTTGTTGTATATGGACTTATGATCAACTAGAGGGAATATTGGAGAGCCAGGTTCGGTGGCCTAAAGGAGATGGTGCATTGATAGAGGAAGTGTTTCATAATAGAAGTGAAGGACCCGTAGTGTGTTCAGAATGTTATCGAGAAACCATGATGGTGCACAACATTAGCTAGATGATCAATTTATCTTGTTCTTGTGTTCTTGTACTAGTAGATGTACGAGGGCCATTATCCCTGGTACATGAGCCATAGATTGTTGTATTATTAGTTTAAGTAATATAATGAAGTTGGGTTGTTGTAAAAATTGTAAAAAGTTGTGTATATTTTGTGCACTATTAAATTTACTGTTGTATATTATTCCACTATGCAAAGTAGTAGTGTTTTGATACTTGGATTGGTAGTGTCAATGATTTAAGATTATATCCTAGACTATAATATCATGGAAAAACAACATGGTATCAAAGCTATTTTGATGGGCCAGTGAATCAGAGTGTGCACAACGAAGTACAACTTAAGAGGGAGTTGGTTACACTATTTGTGAAGGAATCACAACAATATCAAAGTTGTAGGTTGGTCTTCGATATGAGGAAAAGTTGGAAGGGTTTTTCAAATGTAGTCCATGGAAGGAACAAATCAAGTTGGTTTTGATGGTCAACAAGATCTGGGAATTTTCCACGAAAACAATCAAGTATCCAACATACTCTAAGGATTTGGAAGTGTACGAGGAATTGGATATGAAGCAAAATTTGATCATCATAGATGGAGTTAAAGATTCCTTAATATCTCATTTGTCTAAGAAGAACAATTCTCGTGAAATGTGGGAGTCTCTTCAGAATTTGTTCCAGAATAAGAACGAAAACTAAGTATTGGTATTGGAGGATAAGTTAAAGGACACCAAGATGGTACAAGGTGAAGGGGTGATCAGGTGCTCAAAATTAGGATCAAAATTCAAAATGGCAGAATCTCGATAAACTTAGGTTCAGAACGAAGTGCTCGTCATCCTGATTCCAATGGTGTGAACAACACTCGAATTCGAGCTCATATGAAGAAGTTAGAGAAAGGCAAAGTTCAGGTTTGACTTGGACGATGGTAGGAGAAGATGATGTGGCAGGACTCTTCAGAGAATGGGGAAGCGCCAAGTGGCAGGTCACCATTGGCCTCGCATTTTACAAATCACATATCACTGGTAGGTCGGTGTTAACGAATCGACCGCAGAACAAGCCAGGGTGCAATGCGATAATCACAATCGCACATCGCAGAAGGGAAGTACTACAGAAATCAGCCCCCAGCGTACCGGGTTGCGATGCGATAATCACAATCTCATAGTACAGAGTCCCATATATATGTTATCCCCTGACACCATTGATTATGATCTGTGATGGATCCTGGATGAGATAAGATTATCGGTTTCAGTTGATAGTTCCCTCAAGTCCGTCATTTATCTCAATCGCATATCACCCACGTCGCGTTCACAAACCATAAGACTCACCAATTCTTGTCGACTGCGATTTGCGATGGAACTCTCGGTGTTGATAGCTTATGGCTACCACGTGGCAAAATTTCTGCTCAGTTAGCACTTTTTGGAGTGAAATTGTAGGATAATGGTAAAAATGGTGCAATTTGTGGAGTGAATATTGGGAAAACTAGGAGGGGTCATAACTTCTTCAGTTTTCCACCAAATTGGATTCAAAAAGAGGCTAGATGGGAATTTTTGGATATTCTGGACTCATTGGAGTAGGTTTCAAAATTATTTTAGCATTGTAAACACATCTTTTTACAATTTTGAGCATAATAGAGAGGCCCAAGCCATTGGAAGCTAGACCAAGGAGACGTAGCCCAGGATGAGTGAACTCCTTTATCATGTTCCTATTGTAATGTGTTTTTGATGATGTTCTGTACATGTTTATACTATTGTTCAGTCTCTTATTTATGTTTAATTTCTCATAAAATTAACGTAAAAACTCATTTTTCACTTGCAAAAAAAAAAAATCATGAATCCTTAAGGACAATGAAAGCATTTTGTTTCTAATCTGAGGAGGATCTTAGCACAATAATCTAATATTATAAATCAAATCATTTTGGTATCAGAGCTAGGGGTTTTTGCTTTGTGAATGAAGTATTTAACTGTTTGCAAGTTTATGTCATGCTTACAAGGTTAAAGCTCGAAAGAGGAGAAGGGAAGATGGTTGGAAGCCCTAAAGTTGGGTCAAGGGGAAGGAGAGAAAGGATGCCACAATATCCAAGACCAATTCAACCTCAAGTTGTAGTTGAGACTCCATAGATCATGTCTCATGAAGGACATCCTACAAACATGATAGAAGATGAGAACACCTTCAGAAAAGTTTTCTTTGATATGAAAGAGATGGTAAAGGTCCTTTATGAAGAGAGGAATACCAGGTTGAAAGGGGAAAGTTCCAAACCTCCCAAAGGAGTAGGCTTTTCAGGAGGAGGTAATGGAAATGGAGACAAAACTCCACCCTCTCCACCATATTCTTCATCTTCTTATTCACAAGAATCTTATCCCTCTTCCACTAACACAATGCTTACTCATACTGAGTCGTCATCATACTTGAAAAGGAACTGGTAAATCACCTTTTTAAAAACTTGATGTTAAATTTGAGTTGCCCATGTATAATGGTGAAGTGAATGCAGAGAAGCTTGATACTTGGATTCATCAGTTGGATGTCTATTGCAAGATTCAAAACCTTCAAGAGGATGACATAAAGATTCATTTAGCTTCCTTGAAAATGGAGGGTGCAACACTAGTATGGTGGGAATCAAAGACCCAAGAGGAGATTAAAAAACATGGTAAGATCTCTATTTCTTGGAATGATTTCATTGCTGCAATCAAAATACAATTCTACCCTCTAGCTTATATGAAGAAATCCATCATGAATTGTCAAAACTTTAGACAACTTAAAGGTCAAAATGTGCAATATTACACCCAAGAATTCAGAAAAAGGTCTTTGATGTTAGGTGTAGATTTGAAATCACAAGACACATTGTTGAAGTACATAGGGGGTTTACACAGGTAGCTTAGGCATACTATCTTAATGTTTAATCCCAATAATCTAGATGATGTGTGTGTGCAAGCCACTCATCTTGAGGCAAGAGGGAAAAACACCTCAGAAGAAGGTAGTAAAAATCCATTTAAGGGTAAAGGAAAGGAAAAAGCTTTCAAAGGGAAGGCAAAGAAAAATGTGTCTATCAAAAAAGAAGGAGAGAAAGTTACATGCAAACATTATTCTAGGGAGGGTCACGACGAAGCTCATTGTTGGAAGCTTCATCCCAAAATGAGACCAAAAAGAAACAACAACAAGGGAAAACAAAAGACAATTGCAACTACTCAACAGGATTTGGGATCCGATTCGGGCGATGAAACTAAAATTACAGCCATGGGGTTAAAAGGAAAATAATCCATTTCTAGCACTAGTTCTTCAAACTCACAAAATGAAACTCCAAATGAAAAGAGGAGAATAGAACTTTTTCACATAAGGGTGATCTCAAAACACAACAAGATTGATACGCTTTTCGATAGTGGCTCTCAAGCCAATCTTATCTCTGAAAACATTGTCAAAAGTTTAAACTTGGAAACCATTCCACATCATAAACCATATCCACTTGGATGGGTGTGTGACAATGCACAATTGCAAGTTACTAGAAAGTGTAAACTGAAATTCTCCATTACTGCAAATTTCATAGATGAAGTGGAGCTTGATGTTGTGCCGTTAGATATCTATGGCATAGTTTTGGGCAGCCCGTACCTTTATGACAGAAAAGTTGTCTTCCATAGACATGAAAACACATATCATTTATTCAAAGTTGCAGTAGAATATATTGTGAGAGCTCATAGAAAGAAAAAAAACTTTTGCTTGTTAATGCAGGGCAGATGAGAAGACTAGTGAATTTGAGAAAGAATTTTGTGCTTCTAATGATCAAACCCAAGAATGATGTTGATAATGAAGCTTTTAAAGGTTGTGATTCAAATTTGAAATCTGAATTGGTTGACGTAGTTAACCAATATGATGAGATGTTTCAGGAACCAAAGGGCTTACCTCCAAAGAGAGGAATCTAGCATGAGATACAGTTGTAGCAAGAATGTCCTCTTCCTAACATTAGCATGTATAGGATGTCAGTGACGGAAAGCGCAGAAATTAAGAAGAAAATTCAAGAGTTGTTGAATAAAGGGATCATCAGATCATCTTCCTCGCCATATGGTTCACCTATTGTCTTGGTGCCAAAGAAGGATGGAAGATGGCGAATGTGTGTGGAATTTCGTGCATTGAACAAAATTATGGTAAAGAACTGTTACCCACTGCCTAGAATAGATTATTTACTTTATCAATTGAAATATGAAAAGTATTTTACTAAGATGGACTTAAGAAGTGGCTACCATCAAATTAGAATAGCTAAAGGAGACATTTGGAATACATCATTCAAAACAAAACATGGATTGTTTGAATGGATAGTTATGCCTTTTTTTATGTAATGCTCTTGGTACATTCATGCGTGTGATGAATTATGTGTTGAGGCCATTTCTTGATGACTTTGTCACAGTCTACTTAGATGACATCTTAATTTTTAGTAAATCTCGTGATAAACATGTTATGCATGTAAGAAAATTACTTGATGTCTTGAAAAAAGAACAGTTGTATCTTAAGATGTCAAAGTGCGAGTTTGGAAACACTTCTTTAGTTTATTTGGGTCATATTGTTGGAGGAGGTGAGTTCAAAATATATCCCTCCAATGTTGATGTAATTGTAAATTGGCCAAGGCCCAAGACAGTTACTAAGGTAAGAAGTTTTTTGGGAGCATCCCAATATTGGAGGAATTTCATTGCTAATTTTTCTCTTATAGCCTCTCCTTTGCATGCGTTGACAAGTGTGGAAAAGGTTTTTCAGTGGGGAGGCAAACAACAAAAGGCCTTTGATGCATTGAAGGAAAAGATTAGTACAACACCAGTGCTTTCACTTCCAGACTTGAGACAGTCATTTGAGATTCAGACTGATGCTAGCGACTACACCATGGGTGCAATCCTCATGCAACATGGTAAGCCTATATGTTTTCATTCAGAAACTTTTAATGATGCAGTGATTAACTATCCTACATATGGCAAGGAATTGTATGCATTGGTGCAAAGTGTGAAAAAATGGAAACACTACTTGATGGGTAAGGAAACATTCATTCACACTAATCTTCAACCATTGCAATACTTGCAATCATAATCAAAATTGCAGCAATCAAGGCACTTCCGGTGGATGAGTTTTCTTCAACAATTCCACTTGGTAATCAGGTATAGGAAAGGTATCTACAATAAAGTCACTGATATTCTTTCTAGGCCTATTGTTAGTGTGGCTACTTTACTCAAGCATAATTATCTTTTACATGAAAGTTATATTGAGAAATATGCACTAGATAATGACTTTCCAAATTTTTATGCAAGATTGAGTCAAGGTAACCAAGTAGAGGAATTGGAATCATTTTCATGATAACTTCTTGTACCATCTTGGAAAGCTTTGTATTCCACAGGGAGAAAGAGTTAACATCATAAGAGAGGCACATACTTCTCTTATTTTTGGTAATTTTGGTGTAAGTAATACGGTGACACATCTACAGAGGTATTGTTATTGGCCTTGTATGCTTGAAAGTGTGTCTCGATTTATTAAAGGATGTCAATTATGTGCAATCAATAAGCCTAACAATAGGAAGTTATGATTGTACACACCACTTCTGGTTCCTTCATGACTGTGGAAGATTGTTTCTATGGATTTTGTAGGAGGTATTCCATTGTCAAAAAGAGGTCATGATTATTTGTATGTAGTTGTGGATAGGTTCAACAAAATGTGTATTTTGATGCCATGTAAAAAGAAAGTTACAGCTAAAAAAACTACTTAGTTATTCTTTCAGAATGTTTGGGTGCATTTTGGATTGCCCACATCCATTGTTAGTGATCGAGATTCTCACCTTGTTGGAAATTTTTGGTCAATCTTGTGGACATTCATGGACACCAAATTGAAAAAGAGTACAACTTTTCATCCACAAATAGATGGTCAAACATAAGTGGTGAACAGAACAGTGATACATATTCTTTGTGGGTATTGTAGCAAGCATCCTAATTTGTGGGATGAACATTGGCACTATATTCAACATGCTTACAACCGAGCAAAGCACTCTTCAACTCAAACTTCGCCATTTGAGGCATTCTTGGGATACTTGCCTAAATATCCTTTGGATTTTATTTTTTGCAAAGATGTTTCTATTGAAGATCATAGCGACATAGACAAAGCAAGAAAGTTCATTTAAAAAATCCAATTAGTACACCAAAAGGTTCAAGAACAACTTGAGGAAAGCCAAGGAAAGTATATAGTAGGGCACAACAAGCATCGTCAAGATCACAAGTTCCAAGTTGGTAATGAAATTTGGCTTCACATTAA
Source organism: Pinus tabuliformis (assembly GCA_031772625.1). Lineage (NCBI taxonomy): Eukaryota > Viridiplantae > Streptophyta > Pinopsida > Pinales > Pinaceae > Pinus > Pinus tabuliformis. Next base: position 435,968,374 of record CM062808.1, on the reverse strand, counting down.
CAAAGAGAGGCTCCAAGGAGAAGGTAAAATCCTAAAACCAATTAGATATGGTCCATTCAGAATTTTGGAAAAGATTGGTAACAATGCCTTCAGGTTGGATTTGCCTTCATATATGCAAATTTATGGTGTTGTTAATGTTGAGAATTTAAGGTTTTAAGAGCCTTATTTGATTAAAGATCAAGGAGAGAATATTCAAATTCCATCTATTGAAGGATTTTCTCTAGAATTCCTTGATTATCTTCAAGAAGACACTATACTTGACAAAAGAACAAGGATTCAAAACGGGGAAGTGTCAATTATCTTCGAGTGGGGCTCAAGGGTACAAATCCTTTAAAAGACAAATGGATAGAGGTTGGAAAGGTGAGGGAACTGTACCCTCACATGTTGGACAATTGAAAGTGATGTGTTGGGATCCAAAAGGCTTCTAGTGGGGAGGAGTGATCATGTGCTCAAAATTAGGCTCAAAACTCAAAGTGGCAGAATCTCGATAAACTTAGTTTCAGATCGAAGTGCTCGTCATCTTGATTCGAATGGTGTGAATGACACTCGAATCCGAGCTCATATGAAGAAGTTAGATCAAGTCAAAGTTCAGGTTTCACTTGGACAGATGGCAGGAGAAGATGACGTGGCAGGACTCTTCAACGAATGGGGAAGCGCCAAGCGATAGGCCGCCATGGGCACCAAATTTCACAAATGACATATCATAGGTGGTTTGGCATTAAATAATCGGCCCCAACAAGCCAGGGTGCTATGTGATAATAACAATCACACATATTAGAAGGGAAGTACTACAAAAATTGGCCCCTAGTGTACCGGGTTGCGATGCGATAATCAAAATCGCAGATCACACAATGCAAAGTCCCATATATATGTTATCCCTCCAGTCCGCCGATTGCAATCTACGATGGATCCTGGATGTGATAAGATTATGGGTTTCAGTTGATAGTTCCGTTGGGTCCGTCGTTTATCGCAATCACATATCTCCCACACTGCGTTCACAAACCATAAGACTTGCCAATTCTTACCGATTGTGATTTGTGATGGAACTATCGGTGTCAATAGCTTATGGATGGCACGTGACAAAATTTTCACTCAGTTAGGTATTTTTGGAGCGAAATTGTAGGATCATGCTAGAAATGGTGCAATTTGTGGAGCGAATATTGGGAAAACTAGGAGAGGTCATACTTTAGTTTTCCACCAAATTGGATGCAAAAAGAGGCTAGATGGGCATTTTTGGATATTCTGGACTCATTGGAGCAGGTTTCAGAAGAATTTGAGCATTGTAAACACATGTTTTTACAATTTTGAGCATAATAGAGAGGCCCAAGCCATTGGAAGCTGGACCAAGGAGACGTAACCTAGGAGGGGTGAACTCATTTATCATGTACCTGTGATAATGTGTTTTTGATGATGTTATGTACATGTTTATACTGTTGTTCAGTCTCTTATTTATGTTTAATTTCTCATAAAATTAACATAAAAACTCATTTTTCACTTGCAAAAAAAAATAAAAATTCATGAATCCTTAAGCACAATGAAAGCATTTTGTTTCTAATGTGAGGAGGGTCTTAGCACAACAATCTAATATTTTAAATTAGATCAAGGGGTGACTTCATATCTGACAAGGTTGTATCAAGTTTGGGATGATCTTGCCATCGTAATATTATGAGATGGTGACGGTTACATTGAAGGGTTTACTCTGAAGTGGTAGTTTTTCATTAAGGGGATTGTTTCCATGGATAAGCTGCCAGACTAGAATACGTTATGGGAAGACTTCATTCAGGAAGATTTATGAAACAAGGATCTTCATCCAAATAAGAAGGCATCATATGATGATGTGGCACTTGTAGCAAGAATGAAGGGAAATCAGAAGAAGGACTTGAGTAAAATAAAGTGTCAGTCGGGAGCAAGGGTGCTTCTACATTTAGCAAGAGGGAGTCATGTAAAGATTGGAAGAAATTTTAGGAGAAGAAGAAGAAGCAAGAGGCTTCCAGTGACAATGGAACTTTCGAGAGAGACATAGTCCATGCTACAATTATGGGCGTTAGGAGTTGGGCAAGTGTTACAAGCAATGCTAGTGATGATGATGAGTTACTTCCTAGTATTGGAAGTACCTCCCTCGATAAGAGGGAGTGTTGAGATTTGGTAGCTTGGGAGGTACTCCAAGCCCTAAGGTTCAGTGTTTGGAGGTTGGAGCACCAAAAATGGCATTATGGGCTTAGAACCCAAGCATGTGGGCTTTGCACCTAAGATGGTGGGGGTGAAACTATGAGGAGGTTTGGTGATTTTACACATGGAGGTGTTAGAGGACCCATAGAGGAGAAAGGGGTAGAAAAAATCACTCAAATTAGAGATCTAGAAGTGGAGATATTAATTTTTCTATATTGTTGGTGGTTTTTGTGGCACACAAGATACGTTAGCTTGGGGTTTAAGAGTGCCATAAGGGAAGTTAGATGAAACCACATGGAGCCACATATTAACATTTAAATATAAGGTGTGTGAGAGACATTCCATCCCATCCAATTTGCATCTAACATCAAAGATACACCTCTGAAAATTACAACGAAGTCTGAGGCTAACATGGAAGCAATGTGGCACTATTTGTGGAGAGAATTTCTTGCAGAGCTAAGCCACAAATCTAAGGTGAGTTTGGGATTGTTCTATTCTTGTTTTAATGTGTCTTGGTACTTTGTTCTAGGCCACAGGGAAAGGCTACTACAACAACATGTTGGAGGCATAATTTAAAGGGTGAGAGGCCTAGTGTGGGCTCTCTCACCCAATCACAGACATTAGGAGCAGGCCACAGTCATAACATGGGTGTTTTCCCTTTGTGAAAAGGTAATATTATTTGTTGTTGTCAGATGGAGTGGTGTAGGGTGCCTTGAGGAGGTTCCTCAGGCCAAAAACAATGCTTTGGAGGCATAGATAGGACAGTGAAGTAGGGAAACCAGTTTGGAAGGGAAAACACAATATTTGGAGTAGTGATTTAGGGTTGATGGTGTGCCCTAACCAGACTTCTAGAAATAAAAATACCAAAGAAAGAGGACAAAAAAATGTGTTGTAGATGAATTCTTCTTGATGGTTGGTTGCTATTGGATGTAGAGGTCCTAGTTTGGAAATTGATATTGGTTAGTTGTGGTTTGTTGGAGGGTAGAGTGAGATTCGACCGAGTGTGGCCTAGAGTACCACCTTGATGTATTAAGATCCGCTAGAAGAGGTAGATAAGTGTAGCTCAATGTCTAGATAGCTAGGAGCAGTTGTTGTACAAGCACATGTTCATTGTAGGATAAGGATATCTTGCAATTACAGGTGGAAGCCCTCCTTCCTGATGTTGGTCTTTGTTGGAGCAATACAGGAAGACTATAGTCAGAAGAAGTCCCTAAGTAGTTGAGGATAAGTAGTGGGAAAGAAGTCTCAAAGTGCTATCCTTGAGGGATGAAAGAGAAACTAGTGAGTGTGATGACCCTATGTGCTAGTTTTATATGGACTTATGATCAACTAGAGGGCATATTGGAGAGACGAGTTTAGTAACTTAAAGGAGTTTGGGCATTGATAGAGGAAATGTTTTAGAACGAAAGCAAAGGACCCATAATGTGTTCAGGTTATGATCGAGAATTCGTTATGGTGCACAACATCAACTATATGATCAATGTATCTTGTTCTTGTATTATTTTCCTAGTGGATGTATGAGGGCCATTATCCCTAGTATGAGAGCCATATATTGTTGTATTATCATTTTGAGTAATATAACGAAGTTGGGATGTTGTAAAAATTAGTGTATATTTTGTGCATGATCCAGGTGGCTCTAGAGACACACACAGGACAAGGAGGACTCAGGGAGGCTCAAAAATCAATGTGTTTGGATTATGCTCGAACCAGGACTAGAGCGTAGATCTCGTCGTCCTGATCAAGGCGATGTGAACGGTTCGTCAATCCGAGTCCGGATGAGGAAGTTAGAAGCAATCAAAGTTGGGTTGACTTTTTGATGACTGGGCAGGTTTAAGGAGGCCAATATTTAGACTTTTTCCAGCCACCGAATTCCGGCCAACTTGGGCCAGATTCTAGGTGAAATTGTGGGGTCGTTAATTTGACTCCTACGACTTAAAATTCGAATTAAAAAAATGTGACGTTATTGTTTAATAAAACAAAAAAATATATATTAAAAGGGGGTGGGGCCACCAACCCCACCAGCCCCCCCAACCAACCTACGTACTATTAATGGTGAGGCCGATGGGAGTTGAACCCGCCCGGCCACGTGGGCCGGCCCACCAGGCGGCCCCATAACCAACTGAAACACTTAAACCATATAACATTATGCACCCACCTTAAATGCGACATGGCCATTAAAACACGCGTGGGGATTTTGGGGCGGGCTGCCCAATGTGGACCCAACCCCCATTTTCAAATAAATTTTGTTTAAAACAAAACCATAAAGTGGAAAAATAGGAGGGGTGGGGTTTGACCACCCAACCCCTCCTCAACCAATTAACCTCTTTACCAATGCACCATAACTAATTCCTTGGTTTATGCACCCAAAAATTTACATAAACCAGATTTCTTCAGTGCATAGAGGGAGATGGAGGAACCAGGAGTGGGCATGCAAATCAAGGCGAATTAAATAATTTTTAATGTAGGAACCATGAATTTTGCAAGAGGGCTGAATTTTCACTTTGTCGGAATTTGACAAATTTTATATGGATTCAACACCTCTCATCGCCAAGAATGCAATGGCACTGTCCGTTTCTTCATCAGAGTTCTGTATTTTTTGGACATGTTCAGGATGAAGGTGGAACCATGATTGCTACGAAAACAGGGAGCGGTACCATGAGCCTTGAAATTTCCCCAAGGAGGTAAAATTTTGCCATGTCGGAATATAGTCAAGTTTATACTTGTTTTTCATGGTTTTCCGCAGGGATCGCAATGGTGAGATCATATTTTCCATCTGAGTTGCAGATTTCCAGTCCACCCATGGAGCAGAATCTTTGAGGAATCTAGAGGGGGAATCTAAAAGATTCCTTGAGCCCCAGATTCTCAACTTTTCAGAATTCAGATCTTGGACAGTTGATTTTTCACTACCCAACGCCACAATTCTGATGGTACATTCAGATTTGTCATTCTCTGATTTCATTTTCCAGCCACTTTTCTAAGTGCTAGTGTAGATGTCCACATTCATGTGCAAGCAACCATTTTCATGCGATTGATGCTATGAGATCGATGGTCCAAACAACTTCAACAGTTTGACATCCGCTTCTTTAGATGGCCCTTGGTGGTTAGGTATATGTTGTGTTCATGTACTTCTTCTTTATGCATTGTGCTACACAGATCCTTGTTTGATGTTGATGCAGGATCTTGTTTCTTACATGTTCTCATGATTCCTTGCTTGATGTGATGCGGAATCTTCTATGTGATGTACTTGCTGTCATGATTCGTCATGTTATGTGTTGAGATCCCTTGTTGCATGTTGATGGGATACTCTTGTTGTCGTCATGCATGTTTTTGAAATCCCTTTTATGCCATGTTGGCGGGATGTTCAACATGCGTGTTTTTGTGTCATACTGATAGGATTCTTTTGACTGCTAGTTCCTGTAGTGGAACAGCTCTTAGAGCCACTCTTGCGTGAGGGCATTTTCCTTGTATGATCGCGACATCATCTCTTGTGTACATCATCACTAATGAAAACACTTAATGCAGCAGCCTACACCTTCTTTACACCGGGGCCCAGAGACATAGTCCCTCCTGGACGAACTCTGTTATCAACGTCTTGTTATTTCATGTGCTAATGATTGTCATGTTCCTCTTCTTTACAATATGTAGATGTATTCATTTATGATCTTTTAAAGATGCAATTTAACACATCATGAAAGTAAAAGGTCTTGGAAGGGTCCTTCAACACACCCAGACCTGGATCAAGTGGTATTAGAGTGGTCTTTGCATTGATGTGAATTGCACCATGAACAATGGAACGTGCAGCGATAGAGGATGAAAAAGCGATGTATGAGACCATGGTCAACATTTCCAAAAGGGTAGAGATAATGTATGAAACTCTATAGAAAGAGACAGAGGAAAAGGAGCGATTACAACTTCAGTTGCAAGCCACAAAAGAGGCCATGGGAGAACTGAAGCAAAACAAACATAATCTTCAAACAGAGAATGTTGAATTGAAGATGCGTCTACATGAAGAGAAAGAGGAAAAACAAAGTTCTCTACGACAACTGCAATCAAAGGACGAGGCCTTGGAAAAGCTACAGCGAGACCCATGTGAGGTAAAAAGTAGTTGTCCATCTTCATGTATGTGTCCTGATGATGATTTCGTTGTTTTTGAAAATCACACCACAGGAATTGGCTCCAAACTATTGAAGAGAATGGGGTATGAAGGGAAAATCTTGGGCGTTAATGGCCAAGGCATTGTTAATCCCATCAAAGTAGAGGAATTACCGTGTCGAACAAGACTTGGGTATGTCAGAAGGAAGTTGGGAAATGCGCCAAGACAACTAGTGAACCACCAACAACGGATGATAAGAAGCCCTCATCAGTTCTTTCCAAATCGAAAGAGGAGGTAAAAGACGTTGTTTTCCTTTTGATTCCGCCTTCACATAGTATGATGTCTATTGGAGATTTGGAGATCCCAATTATAGGGACAAACATGAGGCTCCTTACAAGGATGAGGCACGAGGAGAAAGAAGAACTTGGTGTTAATAACCAAGGCATAACTCAACCTTTGGAGGTTGTGCACAAACATCGATTTGCTGGCTCAAGATACACTAAAGGATAGTGCTCGAAGGTGTCAGAGTCGTCTGAGACATCGTTGAAATCTTCGAGGAAAGAGAATGATGGGAACACATCCCCATCATCCCACGGCAGTGCCCATTTCAAGGAGAGAGCTAAGGCAAGCTCTCATTGCCGTACTTACACCAGAGACAGCAAGGGAAGGTATAACCACTTTCGATCTTCGAATGTTAATTTTGATTATGATCATGTTGATAATAATGAGCGTAAAACATGGCATCAAAAAACATGCACCTTTTATGGATTACATAACCATACATTTTCTAAGTGTTGGAAACGAATGACAGCACACAAAAGGATGAGGCGTGAAAGACCCTCTCAATAGCATGAAAAGAAACAGGTTAAGCAAATATGGAGGAAGAAAACCTACTGTAGTCATTACGATACAAGTGGCCATCAAAGAGCCACTCGTTGGAGGCTCCATCTAGAGTAGCGTCGTAAAGACAAAGCGTCAATGCGTGAACCAGATGAAACATTTGATCGACAAGCAAAATCGCAACAAGGAGGTGACCCATTCGCATTGATAAGTGAAAAATGGCTTCTAGACATGTTGTTGTTTCATGGTCGTTCTTTTGTAAATCATTTGTTTTATTTTAAAATGTAAAAGTGATGATGTGTTTTCCATCACTTGTTCAGCAACAATGATGTCTGGTATTATTTTGAGCTGCATGATAAACTGTGAAAATGATGTTGTGTTTCCATCACTTGTCCAGCAAATAGTGTTTGGCCTTATCTTTGTAAATCATGTGTTGCAGTGATGATGTGTTTTGCATCACTTGTTGAAGCAACAATGATAGGTTGTCCTTGTTGTCATAACTGAGGTCTTGCACTCATCTTGATGTAAGATTGACCACCGAGTATGTGTTATAAACTTGTGGCAAGTGTGGGACGTTTGGGTCGTTAGTTGGTCAGTTAAGACAAGCATGTAAATTGCAAAACAATGTACTACAGGTTGCAGAGGTAGAAAGTGTCAGCTCGTCGCTTAAGGATCCGAAGAAAAAAGGTGAAGGAGATGGAAGCAAGACCTTTTCAGGACGCCTGTGATGCAAACATGGTACAGAGAAGTTGCAGATTATTTTTCATGCTTTTGGAGGACCGAAAGCTCCTAAGTGAGGGGGATTGATCCAGGTGGCTCCAGAGACACACAGAGGACAAGGAGGACTCAGGGAAGCTCAAAACTCAAAGTGTTTGGATTATGCTCAAACTAGGACCTGAGCGTAGATCTCGTCGTCCTGATCGCAGTGGTGCAAACGGTTCGTCAATCCGAGTCCGGATGAGGAAGTTAGAAGCAATCAAAGTTGGGTTGACTTTTTGATGACTAGGCAGGCTTAAGGAGGCCACAATTTGGACTTTTTCTGGCCACCGGATTCCAGCCAATCTGGGTCGGATTCTGGGCGAAATTGTGGGGTTGTTAATTTGACTCCTACGGCTTAAAATTTGAATTTCAAAATTGTGACTTTATTGTTTAATAAAACAAATATATATATATATATATATATATATATATATATATATTAAAAGGGGGTGGCGACCACCAACCCCACCACGCCCCCAACCAACCTACATACTATTAATGGTGAGGCCGGCAAGAGTTGAACCCGCCCGGCCATGTGGGCCGGCCCACCGGGGAGCCCCATAACCAACTGAAACACTTAAACCATATAACATTATGCGCCCACCTTAAATGTGATACGACCATTAAAACACACGCGGGGATTTTGGGGCAGGTTGCCCAATGCGGACCCGACCCCCATTTTCAAACAAATTTTGTTTAAAACAAAACCACAAAGTGGAAAAATAGGAGGGGCAGGGTTTTACCACCCGACCCCTCCTCAACCAATTAACCTCTTTACCAATGCACCATAACTAATTCCTTGGTTTATCCGCCCAAAAATTTACATAAACTAAATTTATTCAGTGCACAGAGGGAGATGGAGGAACTAGGAGTGGGCACACAAATCGAGGCGAATTAATTAATTTTTAATGCAGGAACCATGAATTTTGTAGGAGCGCTGAATTTTCACTTTGTCAGAATTTGACAAATTTTATATGGATTCAACACCTCTCGTCGCCACGAATGCAATGCACTGTCTGTTTCTTCATCAGAGTTCAGTATTTTTCAGCCATTTCAGGATGAAGGTGGAACCATGATTGTTGCAAACACAGGGAGCGGAACCATGAGCCTTGAAATTTCCCCAAGGAGGTAAAACTCTGCCATGTCGAAATATAGTCAAGTTTATACTTGTTTTTCATGGTTTTCCACAGGGATCGCAATGGCGTGATCAAATTCGCCATCTGAGTTGCAGATTTCTAGTCCACCCACGGAGCAGAATCTTTGAGGAATCTAGGGGGAATCTAAAAGATTCCTTGAGCCCCAGATTCTCAACTTCTCAGAATTTAGATTTTGGAGAGTCGATTTTGCACTACTCGATGCCACAAATCTGATGGTACATTCAGATTTGTCATTCTCTCATTTCATTTTCCCACCATTTTTCTAAGTGCCAGTGCAGATGTTCACATTCATGTGTGAGTAGCCATTTCCATGCAATTGATGCCGTGAGATCGATGATTCGAACAGCTTCAGCAGTTTGACATTCGATTCTTTAGATGGCCCTTGGTGGTTAGGTATATGCTGTGTTCATGTACTTCTTCTTTATGCATTGTGTTGCATAGATCCTTGATTGATGTTGATGCAGGATCTTGTTTCTTACATGTTCTCATGATTCCTTGCTTGATGTGATGCAGAATCTTCTATGTGATGTACTTGCTGTCATGATTCGTCATGTTATGTGTTGAGATCCCTTGTTGCATGTTGATGGGATACTCTTGTTGTCGTCATGCATGTTTTTGAAATCCCTTTTATGCCATGTTGGCGGGATGTTCATCATGCATGTTTTTGTGTCATACTGATAGGAGTCTTTTGACTGAGAGTTCCTGTAGTGGAACAGCTCTTAGAGCCACTCCTGCGTGAGGGAATTTTCCTTGTATGATCGCGACATCATCTCTTGTGTACATCATCACTATTGAAAACACTTAATGCAGTAGCCTACACCATCTCGACACCGGGGCCCGGAGATGTAGTCCCTCCTGGACGAACTCCGTTATCAACGTCTTGTTATTTCATGTGCTGACGATTGTCATGTTCCTCTTCTTTATAATATGCAGATGTATTCATTTATGATCTTTTAAATATGCAATTTAACACATCACGAAAGTAAAAGGTCTTGGAAGGGTTCTTCATCACACCTGGACCTGGATCAGTGCATTATTAGTTTTATTATTGTATATTATTCTGTTGTGCGAAGTAGTCTTGTTGTGATACTTGGATTGGTAGCGTTAGTGAATTAAGATTATATCCTAGACTCCATTATCATGGAAAATCAACAACACATACACCTAAAGAGGTTGAACTCCTAGGGAAATTGAAAATTTTATGTGTTAAGATACCAATTTTATAGGCTGATCTATATCAAAAACTTGAAGGTTTATGGAAAATTTACAAGTAATTTTTCATGTCTTTTAGGCAATGGATCAATTTGAAAAAGTACATAAATTTATGGTTTTTAAACTCAGTTTGTAGCATAAAAATAGAGACAAATATACCATACACAACAACACAAGACAACAAAATGATAAAGGAGTTCACCCCTCCTGGGATACATCTCCTAGTCTAGCTTCCAATGTTGGGCCTCTTTCATTAAGTGCTCAAATATGTGATTTCATGGATTTACAATGCTCAAAATGAAAAAATGATGTCTCCAATGGCTTCAAAAGACCCAAAACCCCTAAGTTTGTCTCTTGTTGGGCTCAATTTGGCCAAAAAATGAGAAACTTATGCTCTAGAGAAGTTTTGCTGCTCACTGCTCTACAAATTGTCTCCTCTGTCTAACCATTCTAAAAATTATGCGGTTCTAGAGACTGCCGAGCACCAATTTCGCCTGGTGCCAGCGAGATTCGTATTAGATGTGGTGCAAATTGTCGCCTGTTGTAATTTCCCAATGACCCTATGGGTGGAAAAACCTGGCCACATGGGGCCATGCGGCTGGGGGCTAGGGCTAACCACCCGCCCCCACTGTCTTAGCCCCTTAACTGTCGGGCCACGGTTCCAATTGCTCCATAAGACCTGGGGCTGGCTCCCGAATCCTTGCACCCATCGCTTTGGCTCCCTCTACTCATGCCCACGGTCCTGTGTGACCCCACATGCCTTGGGGTCGGGCTTAAACTTATCCCTCATGATTGTCACACCAACCCTTAGCATCTTCCTCTATGGTCTCATTCTAGTGGTTCATCATGGGACTGGGGGTTAAGGCCTCGACCCAGCCCTGTCACTTGTCAGCGCTAACACCTCTGTCTCTGGTCATATGATTAATGGTATGACCTCGGGCTGGGGCCAAGCCCCGAGCCCTCGGTTGCTCCACCATGGTTCTGTGGATGTGCAGTGACCGGGGGCCAGGGCTTAGCCCCGACCCCATTCCCCCAAACTGAAAATGCGGTAAAATTTATATATAAATCTGTGACTATGGTTATTAAGTACCACCAATAGCACAACGATAGAGCACTGTAGTTTTAAGCCTGAGTTCAGGGGTTCGATCCTACCCGGGCCTTTGGCCAACCTTTCAAATCTTTGTACGTCATCGGGTAGCCAGGTGGTAGCCCATGATTGGGCCACGTGGCACCCAACCTTTGGAGCACATCAAAACTGTTAGCCAATCGAAATTCACTAATGTATACCAATCAGATGAGGCCACTTATCAACCTGTGGTTGGTCCCAAGGTGCCCAGTCAGCACGAACTGCCTAATGAGTAGTCTTGTACTTCAACCTGATTTTTTTTACCTATTTAGGAAAACAACCAAAACATGATATCTCAAGAATATGATGTCAGTTTTGAGCGATTAGATCTACGTTTTGGCACCAATTTCGAGCACTTTTGAACATTTTTGAGCACTTCACTGATCCATTGGATCACTCCTCCCCACTGGAAGCTTTTGGACCACCAAAAGAATCATTTCAGCCAACATATAGGTGAATATATAGCTCCCTCACCCTTCCAATCTCAATCCATTTGGCCTTGCTTGGATTTGTTCCTTTGAGCCCCACAAGAAGATACTCCACATTCCCTCTTCTTGAAGTTCTTGTTTTTCTATCAAGGATAATATCAAGCTGCAATTATGCAAGATATTCAGGAGATAATCTTTGTTGAAGGAATATGAACATTATCTCCTTGATCTTCAATCAAAGGAGGCTCATATAATCTCAAGTTCTCAACATTAACAACTGCATAGACTTATGTATATCGTGTCAAATCCAACCGGAAGGCATTATTACCAATTTTTTCTAAAAAATTAAAAGGTCCATATCTGATTGGTTTTAAATTTTTACCTTCTCCTTGAAGACTCTCCTTGCTAATGTAAAGCCAAACTTCATCTCCAACCTAAAAACTGTGGTCAACACGATGCTTATCATGTCTTGTCTTGTACTTGGATTGAATCTTTTCCAACTGTTATTGAACCATTTGATGTGCCAATTGAATTTGTTCAATGAATCACTTGGGCTTATCAATGTCACTATGTCCATCAATAGAAACATATTTCCCAGAGATAAAATCTAAAGGAGAGTTTAGTAAGCATCCCAAGCATGCCTCAAATGGAGATGTTTGAGTCAATGAATGCTTGACACGATAGTAAGCATGTAATTGGATGTAGTGTAAGTGTTCATCCCAAAGCTTAGGATGTTTGCTGCAATAACCACGAAGGAGATGTACTACTGTTATGTTCACCACTTATCCCTGGCCATTGGTTTTGTAACAACCCTCGTGAAATTTCCATGTAATAAAAGTTAATAAAAGAAAATAACAACCACGATTGATGGGACACTTATTCCAAGCTTAATTTTGGGCATGACATCCTAGTGGGTGGTTATTGGTTTATTATGGCTAAGGAAATTGGAAAAGGCAATGGATAAGGATTTGGGAAGGCAAAATAACACTTTTGGCACATTTATTTATGAAAATAATGGAATTTTGGAGAAAAGGAAGGTGAAAGGTCACAGGTTTCATGTGAGGAGGAAAATTAAGGAAAATAATGGAAAATGAAGAAAATAGAGGCCTAATTGATAAAAAGACTTCTAAGGATCAGTTTGTAACCTTTTGTGAGTTCTGTTTTGGAGCTCTCTCATTATTCTCTCTTTCTCTCTCTCTCTCTCACTCACTCTTGGACACTTAGAGTTTTCTTGGAGAATTTTGGCATTGGATCAAGAAAGGCAAAGAAGGCAATAGGAGGGAAGGAGAAAGCAAGGAAGAGAAGGATCAAGCAACTACAACAATATTCTTAGAGGTATCGATTTGCATGTGTATTTTCCTTCCTATATTTGGCATGCATTGTATTGCATTTAGTTCGTTTGCTATTATGGCATGGGTTTTTCCAAGTGTGACATTATATTCAACCTAGCCTTTCCATTTCTAGATAGCTATGGTGTGATGGGGTTCTCATGTTTTGGTTGAGATGGATTTCCAGATGGATTCGAAGCAAAGTGAGGTGGATCTACGAATGATAGAGCACATGGCCTAGTGGTACCTAAACCGGATTGTGGATCACGGTAAAGCCACTAGCCCAGTAACCTTTGAGCCAGCCAGTGGATTGTGGTAAAGCCAAGATTATGTTGCCTCGGTGGGCTTAAAAATCCTTTCCGGTGAATGGTAGGATGTACAGTAAAGCCAAGAGGTGGATTTCTCTCGGTTGGGCCTAGTAATCCTAGGTTGGGATATACAGTAAAGCCTGGAGAGCGGATCTCGTTTTAGGGCCTAGTGATCTAGTGTGGATTGTGGTAAATCCTGAGAGACTAGGAGACAGGAAAATTCCTCACAGTTTAGGTGGCGAAATCCAATGGAATCCATGCTTATTTGGCCTAGTTATCGGGTGGAGATCATGGTAAATCTTGTTATTACATGTTTATTGTGTTGGCCTAGTGATTTGGGATGGATTACGGTAAATCTTGGTTTCTATTGATGAGGGTGAGGTGGTTTAGCCTCGGGATTTGGTTGGTTCTTTTGGTTTGAGTCCCAAATTCATGCTTGGAATATGGCACGGGGGTGAATGGCTAAAAAGAGATTTGGCTCAGCCATTCTATGTTCATGTGGAACAAAGTAGTCCCATCTCAGGTTTGGATTTTGCATCATCAATATGAGGTTATTTCACCTTGTATTTCCATGAGTATTATACTAGTATCATATGGTTGTGAGTTCCTTGTTATTTCTATTGCTATTATGCTGGTTATGTATATGTTTTATAATAGTGGCTATGTATGGCTCTCATCATGATTCTACTTGTAAATGAATGAACAATGTATCTATGACCTAATACATGATAATGCAACAAATGGTATAAGGGAACAATGCTTCATAGCGATTCTCAGATAAGTATGAGACCCCTATGCTTAAATATGTTGTTTACGCATGTAGATTACATATTTGTGATATGTTTGACGAAATGCCTGTTATGGCTATTAGGGGTTCGATTAAAGATTTCTTAAAGTATTTGCATTTGCGTCATTGTTTCCTTGTTATCTTTCTATTATGGCAGTGACCTGGGCTGTGGGCCTAAGGAAATGGCTCAAATCATAGGGACGCTAGCACAGTACTGGGAAAAATAGTCCTTGAATATTGGCATGCCTTGGTATGAGAGAATCTAGAGCCTCCTGAACGCTATCACGTCCATATCATGGGAGCGTCCGTGGGTCAAGTGGTCTAAAACTTCACTGGGATCCAGGGGCTAGCTACCTGAGTGGTTGGGATCAAGTTTGGAATTTGAAAATAGATTTACCCATCAAATTTGATAGTTTTCAAATTTCCCTAACCCCTTTTCACAATTTCAAACAAATATCTTGATGTTTTTTCAAATTTTCAAACCTTATTTGACGGGAAGATCACCCCATGACGGGAAATTTTCCCGTCAAATTCCATCCCTGGTTGGGATGGTTCCTGGGAGTCCTGTAGCTGATGTGGAAGGTCTATATGTTGTGTTTCCGTCGATTCCACTTTCTTAAGGTCGCATAGGAGGTTGAATTCAATCATAATAGCCTCTCATCACATGTTTACCCCAGCTGCCCGGTTACCTATGTAGATGTGGGAGGAGGGTGTTACAAAGTGGTATCAGAGCATGGTTCACCCCTCTGACTGGATGGGCAGTGTGTTGGTCATGCATTCATGTCATTTTCACGTGTGTTAATCATCCTTGTGGTCTATGTGCTTGCTGCATATGCATGGTGTCAGTCATGGTTTTCATGACGTCTCCATGTGAAAGAGGATGTTGTTGTTATGAAGTATGTCGTCATGAGTGTATGACTAGTTACATATTGTTTATGCTTGCATATTTTCAGTGTACATTGGTATGCAGTGGTTAATGAAATACTTCTTCAAAGTTTGTAAGAATTGTAGTGACAAGGGCCACTTCAAATGAACCATGTACAGGAGGACAAAAATAATGGGGCATATGGCAGTAGGTCTCATGGTGGTTACAAGTCGAATAAATATGACACAATTAGAGATGGAAAATTGTTGGATACTTTGGATAGGAGAGGTGATGGATATAAGTACTATTCTAGATTTGGTTTTGACATGCATCATGATCATCATCGTTATCATCCTTACAGGAAGAGTGATAAGGGATAATTTCTAGATGAATTAAGAAATAAAAGGCACCTACTTTTTATGGAGATGTGAAGAAGCCAGAAGATGCAGAGGCTTGGATACATGGGATGAAGAAGCTCTTTGAGTTGCATGAGTACACAGATAATATGAAGGACAAAATAGCTATCTTCAGCCTGAGAAGTAAAGCAGACATCTAGTGGGAAGATGTGAAGTGGGTTAGAAGTATTAGGACAAATGACTTGACTTGGCACGAGTTCCAGAGGATTTTCAGGAAGAAGTACTTGTCAAAAAGGTACTACGATAGTAAGGACAAATAATTATATGAACTAAAGATGGGATCAATGATAGATGAAGAGTACATGACTAAATTACTGGAGCTATTGAGGTATGTACCATATCTTAATGATGAGAAGGCTAAAGTTCAAATATTTTTCAGTGGGTTTCCATTAGCGTTTAGAGATCGGATTGAGTATGATGAGCCTCAGTCACTTGAGGAAGTTACTGGGAAATTGAAGCATTTATATGAACAATCAAAGTGTAAGAATGAATCTCAACAAGGATGGAAAGGGAAAGAGAAAGGTAAAGGTAAATGGCATCCTAAATGAATAAGGCCTCAGAATGCAGACAAGAAAGAAAATGTTGCACTGCAAAAGAGGTTCAATGCAACTAGACAGGGACATGGGTCACAAAAAAAACATAGAGGTGAGGGTACTCGTCGATTAGAGTGTTGGACATGCGGTAAGGAGAACCTTAAGAGAGATTGTACAAAACATCAGGGTGGTAGGCCTAAGATATATAGTGTTCAGGAGGCACAGATTATTGGAGATGTTGGTCAGAGCATTCCTCATATCTATGAAACATTGGATAAAAAAAATGCATACCGTCAAACATTTATCATTGAGATGGATGGTAAGCTTTGTGATCAATTTATTTATATCTTGATTGACCCTAGATCTAATTAGAGCTATGTTAGTCCTGACTTAGTGGATAAGTGTGGTTTGAGTAAGGAATTGCATGCAGAATCTTGGGTAGTGCAGTTGGCTATAGGTACAAAGAAGTGAGTTCATCATTGGGCAAGATCTTGTGCATTTGATTTTAATGGTATGCCTACCACAACACATTTGAATGAATTACCATTGGGATCATAAAATATGTTGTTGGGCATGGATTGGTTGTACCTTCATAGGGCGAAGGTGGATTTTTATGAAAAATCGATTGAGCGTGTGGATGAAAATGGGGAACCAAGGGTCTTACAGGGAAAGAAGAAAGCCACATCAGTTAGGATGGTGACAGTTATGCAGGAAAAGTGTAGTCATAGAAAAGGGTGTGTGTTATTCATAGTACACATTTCTAGTGGCAAAGGTAAGGAAGTTGAGGATGTATATTTTTTGAGCAAGTTCTTAGTTCTACAACAGTTTCAGGATGTGTTTCCTGAATAGATTTCAGAGTTTCCACCTCATAGGGAGGTAGACTTTTCTATTGAGTTAGTTCCAGGGGAAACCCTAGCATCAAAAGCACCTTACAAGATGAGAACACCTGAGTTGGTAGAGTTGAAGTTGTTGTTGAAATAAATGTTTGACAAGGGATACATTAGGCTAAGTGTATCACCTTGGGGCGCACTGGTATTGTTTGTGATGAATAAAGACAATACTCTGAGATTATGCATTGACTACAAGAAGTTGGACAAAGTGACGATCAAGAACATGTATCTATTACCGAGGATTGATGGCTTGTTTGTTCAAATGAAGCGAGCATCAATACTATCGAAGATTGATCTGAGATCCACATACCACCAGGAACACATCAAAGAAGAGGACATTTACAAGACAACTTTCCGGACCAGGTATGGGCATTATGAGGTTGTTGTAGTTCCATTTGGTTTGACTAATGCCCCAGCTACATTTATGTGCTTGATGAATAATGTGTTGCATCTGTATTTGGATAAGTTAGTTATTGTGTTGATTGATGACATGTTGGTATATTCTAAAAATGAGGAAGAGCATGCTAAGCATTTAGCAAAAGTGTTGAGGTTTTTGAGAGAGCATCAGTTGTATGCCAAGCTCAAAAAGTGCAGTTTATTTCAAATTGAGGTACACTACTTGGGACATGTTGTTTCCAAGGAGGGCACAAAAGTGGATCTAGAAAATATAAGGGCCATCATGGAGTGGGTAGCTCATAGAAATGTGGATGAGGTGAGATATTTCACAGGGTTGGCAGCTATTACAGGAGGTTCATCAAGAACTTATCACAGATTTCTTATCCAATTACATCATTGTAGAGGAAAGGTAAGAATTTTGATTGGAAAGAGGAGTGTGAGGCTAATTTTGAGCATCTTAAGCAGCTGTTGACACATGCTCCAGTGTTAAATATTGCAGATTCAGACAAGGAGTTTGTAGTATGCACATAGGCTTGCAAAAATGGACTTGGTGGAGTCCTTATGCAGGAAGAACAAGTGGCATACTATGAGTCACCAAAAATAAATGACCACGAGCATAACTACCCAACACATGATCTTGAGTTAGTAGCAATGATACATGCATTAAATATGTGGAGGCACAATCGTCTTGGTAGGAGGTTTGTGCTGATGAGTGATCACATTGGGTTGAGGTATTTTCTTTACCAACTAAATCTGAACACCCAACAGGCTAGATGAATGGCCACAATCAATGAGTTTAACTTCAAGATTAGGTACATCAAAGGAAAGGGGAACAGGGTGGAAAATTCTCTTAGCAAGTGGGTACAGGTAAATAACTTAGTAGCTATGAGCTCCTATGGGACTAACTTATAGGATAGGATCTTGTAGGAAGGTAATTAAGAAAGATGTCAGGTATATGGAGATTGTGCATAGGTTGCAACAGAGTACAGGTGCAAGTACAGGTAGTGGTACAGATACATGTATAGATATAGGTATAGGTGAAGTTGCACAGGATGTGGACTATTGTCTTACAACAAATGGATTAGTTAGATTTAGGGATAGGATATATGTGCTGGGAAGTAGTGAGTGCATGAAGGTTATATTGAGGGAGTTTCAATCGAAACCACATTCAAGTCACCTAGGCTATCACAAGACATTGACCACAGTGAAGATATTTGATTATTGACCAAATCTGAAAAAGGATGTAGCAAAGTTTGAGGCTAGGTGTTTCAATTGTTAGTGTGTGAAGGTAGAGTATAAGAATCCAGGTGGAATGCTATAGAAGATTGTGATTCCAAAGTGGAAATGGGAGGTCCATTCCATGGAATTTATCACAGGGTTACCAAGGACAGTGAGACAACATGATTCCATCATGTTAGTGGTGGATAGGTTGGAAAAGGTAGTGCACTTCATTCCAGTGAAATCTACATTCTTAGCTAGGGATGTAGCACATTTATTCATCAGAGACGTGGTTATATTGCATGGACTTCCAAAGAAGGTTTTGTCAGACAGGGATTGCAATTTCACTTCCAAGTTTTGGAAGGAGTTGTTTGCAGGTTTTCTCATAGAGTTGGCTTTCAATAAAACTTATCATCTATAGATAGATGGACAGACTGAGAGGGTCAATAGGATATTGAAGTACATGTTGAGGATGTATGTGGTGCATCAACAATGAAAGTGGGAAGGGTATCTTCCAATAGTAGAGTTCGATTACAACAATGGGTATCAGGAGTCTTTGAAAATGAGTCCGTTTGAGGCACTGTATGGGCGGATTTGCAATACTCCCATCAGTTTGAGTGATCCAGTTAATAACAGGGTGTTGACTGGACCAGACATGTTAGCAGACATGGAACATGAAATGCAGGTTATAAAGAAGAATCTAGAGGCAACACAGGATAGGCAGAAGAGTTATGTAGATTAGAATAGGTTGTTAAAAGAGTTCGAGGTTGGGGAACATGTGTACTTGTGCATCGAACCAAAGAAGACATACTTATGGATTGGAGCATGTGCCAAGCTAGCACCACAGTTTTGTGGACCCTTCAGTATTATTGAGAGGATTGGGCCAGTAGCCTATCGACTTGCACTGGCTCCAAAAGTGAAAGTCCATGATGTTTTTCATGTGTCATTTCTTAAGAAGTATGTTAAAGATGTTGATCATGTGATTGACTGGTCTGTATTACAGGTGGGACCAGATGGATAATTCCAGCCAGAGCCTTAGTGTATATTGCATAAAAAGGTTCTCATGCTCCAGAACCGAGCAATCAAGAAGGTTAAAGTGCAGTGGAAGCACTTTTGGCCCGATGAAGCTACATGGGAGATGGTGGATCAGATGCGGGCTATGTATCCTTCATTGTTTTCCAGTTGAGGCAAAGCAATTTTGGTATGGTGTTTTGGTATATGTACATATATATATATATATATATATATATATATATATATATATATATATATATATATATATATATATATATATATATATATATGGGTGTAAATACCACCATGAGCTATGTTATAAATCTTCAATAAGTGGTATGGGTGCCATGTCATTATGATGTTATGATGTTATGTTGTCATGTTTATTTTCTTTTCAGCAGGGTGATCATTGTAAATATTGCATCGAGGTATGATATAAAACTCCATGGGCAATGTGTTTCTTTTTCACCGATTTTCTAAGGTATAGGTGTGGTTGGACACTAAGGACGATGTCCCCCAAGGGGTAGGATTCTGTAACAACCCTAGTGAAAATTCCATGTAATAAAAGTTGATAAAGGAAAAACAATAACCATGGTTGATGGGAAACTTATTCCAAGTTGAATGTTGGGCTAGACATCATAGTGGGTGTTCATTGGTTTATTATGGCTAAGGATTTGGAAAGGAAAAATGACATTTTTGGCACATTTATTTATGAAAATAATGGAAATTAGGAGAAAAGGAAGGTGAAAGGAAGCAAGTTGCATGTGAGGAGGAAAATGAATGAAA
This sequence comes from Pinus tabuliformis, assembly GCA_031772625.1. Classification (NCBI taxonomy): domain Eukaryota; kingdom Viridiplantae; phylum Streptophyta; class Pinopsida; order Pinales; family Pinaceae; genus Pinus; species Pinus tabuliformis. The sequence continues at coordinate 435,948,049 of CM062808.1, read as the reverse complement.
ATAATGGAAAATGAAGAAAATAGATGCCTAATTGATAAAAAGGCTTTTGAGGATTAGTTTTTAACCTTTTGTTAGTTCAGTTTTGGATCTCTCTCATTATTCTCTCTCTCTCTCTCACTCTTGCACACTTAGAGTTTTCTTCGAGCATTTTGGCATTGGATCAAGAAAGGCAAAGAAGGCAAGAGGAAGGAAGGAGCAAGCAAGGAAGAGCAGGATCAAGCAGCTACAACAATATTATTTTCAGGTATCGATTTGCATGTGTATTTTCCTTGCTAGATTTGGCATGTATGGTATTGCTTGTGGTTATTTTGTTTTTATGCAATGGGTTTTTCCAGGTGTGACTCTATTTTCAGCCTAACCTTGCCATTTCCAGATAGCCATTGTGTGATGGGGTTCTCATGTTTTGGTTGAGCTAGATAGCCGAATGGATTCGAAGTTGAGTGAGGTGGATCTCCAAATTATAGAGCACATGGACTAATGGTCCCTGAACCAGACTGTGGATCACAGTAAATCCATTGGCCTAGTAACCCCTGAGCCAAACTGTGGGTTGTGATAAAGCTAGGATTGTGTTTCCTCGGTGGGCCTAGGAATCCTTGCCGGTGAATAGTAGGATATATGGTAAATCCAAGAGGTGGATTTCTCTGCATTGGGCCTAGTAATCCAGGCTTGAGATATGTGGTAAATCCTAGAGAGTGGGTCTCAGTTTAGGGCCTAGTGATCCGGTGTGGATTGCGATAAAGCCTCAGAGACTAGGAGATAGAAAATTTCCTCACGGTGTCAGCGGAGAGATCCTGTGGCATCCATGCTTGTTTTTCCTATTGATCCGATGCAAATCATGGTAATGCCTATTATTACATGTTTATTGTGTTGGCCTAGTGATCTGGGATGGATTACGGTAAAGTCTAGTTTCTATTTATGAGAGTGAGGTGGTTTAGACTTGGGATGCCCCGGTTGGTCCCGGGATGATACCCCTATGCTTAAATATGTTGTTTACACTTATAGATTGCATATTTGTGATATGTTTGACGAAAATACTATCATGGATGGTAGGGGTCCAGTTAAGGGCTTGTTCAAGTATTTGCATTTTCATCATTGTTTCCTTGTTATCTTTTTGTTCTTGAGGTGTCATTCAATTATGGGCTTTGATCTAGGCTATGGGCTTGAAAAAGTGGCTCAAATCCTGGGGACATTGGCATAGCATTGGGAAAAATAGTCCCTAGATGCTGGCATGCCTTGGAATGAGAGCGTCCAGAGCCTCCTAGATGCTATTAGGTCCATATCATGGGAGCGTCCGGGGGTCAAGTGGTATAAAACCTAAGTGGGACCTAGGGGCTAACTACCTGAGTGGTTGGGATGGTTCCTTGTAGTCTTGTAACTGATGTGGAAGGTATTTATGTTGTGTTTCCATCGATTCCACTTCCTTAAGGTCACATAATATGTTGAATCCAATCATAGTAGCCTCTCATTGCATGTTTACCCCGGTTGGTCAGTTACATGGGTAGATGTTGGAGAAGGGTGTTACAAGTTTGTGGATGGAATTGTGCTCTTATTCAACTCGGTGTCCATGAGTTCCCATAAGCTTGACCAAAATTTCCCAACAAATTGAGAATCTCGATCAGAAATAATAGATGTGGGCAGCCCAAAATGCACCCATACATTTTGAAAGAATATTTGTGCATTCTTTTGAGTTGTAACCTGCTTCTTACAAGGCATCAAAATACACATTTTGCTGAAACGATCCACAACAACATAAAGATAATCATGAATTTCCTAAACATAGGTATCCCTCCCACAAAATCCATAGAAAGACTTTCCCAAGGACGGGAAGGAACAAGAAGTGGAGTATACAATCCCAACTTTCTATTGTTAGGCTTACTAGTAGCACTTAAAGAACATCATATTACATATCATGACGCACTTTCATTCATACGAGGACAATAACAATACCTCTGTAATTCCATCACCGTCTTGCCTACACCAAAGTGGCCAAAAATAAGATAAGTATGTGCTTCCCTTATGATGTTGAACCTTTCACCCCATGGAACACATAGCTTGCCAATATGATACAACAATTTATCATGAACATGATAATCAAATTCCTCTACTTGGTTGCCTTGACACAAAGTTGCATATACATCCTTAAAATATTCATCTAAAACATATTGTTCAACATAGCTCTCATGAATGATAGAATTATGCTTAAGAATAATGGATGTGCTAACAATTGGTCTAGATAACATATCAACAACTTTGTTATAGATACATTTCTTATACCTTATTACCAAGTGGAATTTTTGTAAGAAACCCATCCATCTGAAATGCCTTGCTTGTTGTGGCTTGGTATGTGATTGCAATTATTGCAAATGTTGATGGTCAATGTGAATGATAATTTCCTTACCCATCAAATAATGTTTCCATTTCTTCACACTTTGCACCAACGCATACAACTCTTTTTCATATGTTGGATAGTTAATCACTGCACTAGTAAAGGTTCAAAATGATAATAGATAGGCTTACCATGTTGCATCAAAACCACTCCCATGGCATAGTCACTCACATTAGTTTGTATCTCAAATGGATGCTTTAGATCTAGAAGTGCAAGAACTAGTATTGTTCTAATTCTCTCCTTCAATGCATCAAAGTCTTTCTGCAGCTTGCCTCCCCACTAAAAAACTTGTTTCACACTTGTCAAAGCATGTAATGGAGCTGTAATTGACAAGAAGTTAGAAGTGAGCTTTCCCCAATATTGGGTTTCTCACAAAAAAATTCTAACCTTTGTTAGATTATTGGGTTTAGGCCAATTCAAAATGACTTTCACCTTTGAGGGATCAATCTTTAATTCATCCCCTCCAACAGTATGACCCAAATATACTAATTGGGTTTTTCCAAATTCACATTTAGACGTCTTCAAAAAAAACTTTTCTTTCTTTAAGGAATCTAGAACTTGCCTAACATGCTTGACATGCTCTTCACGAGTCTTGCTCAAAATCAATATTTCATCTAAGTACACTACCACAAAATCATCAAGAAATGGTCTTGAAACATCATTCATAACTCTCATGAATGTTGTAGGAGAATTACAAAGCCTAAATTTCATAACCAACCATTCAAACAAACCTTGATTCGTTTTGAAAGTTGTCTTCCAAATATCTCCTTTAGAAATCCTAATATGATGATAACCACTTCTCAAGTCCAACTTAGTGAAATAAACAAAATCTTCAATTGATCAAGAAAAACATCAATTCGAGGAAGAGGATAGCGGTTCTTTATCGTGATTTTGTTCAAGGCTCTAAAGTTCACACACATGTGCCATGTACCATCCTTCTTTGGTACCAAAATAATAGGAGATGTGCTTGGTCTAATGACCCTTTTATCAAACAAATCTTGGATTTGTTTCTTAATGTATGCATTCTCCATAATTGACATCCTGTACATGCCAATGTTTGAAAGAGGAGCATCTCGTTGCAATTGGATCTCATGTTGAATTCCTCTTTTAGGAGGCAATCCTTCAAGTTCCTAAAACATCTTATCATATGTGTTAACATTATCAACCAAATCAAAATTAAGTTTTGCATCACATCCTTGGAAGGCTTCATTTTTAATATCATCTTTGGGTTTGATCATCAACAGTAAAAATTCTTACTAGCATTAACAAGCCTCTTCATTTGTCCAACATTCACAAGGGACAAATTCAATTTCTTGTTATGTGCTCTAACAATATACTCAATCCCATATTTAAACAAATGATAATTGTTCTCATGGTGATGAAAGATGGCCTTCCTATCATATAGATATGGGCTTCCCAAAATAATCCCACATATTTCAAGTGGTACTACATCAAGTTCTACCTCATCAATAAAATTTGCACTGATGACGAATTTAAGTATGCATTTTATTGTCACTTGAAATTGTGCATTGTTACACATCCAACCCAAAGGATAAGGTTTAGGATGAGGAATGGTTTCCAAATTTAGTTTCTTGACAATGGCCTCTGAAATAAGATTGGCTTAGGATCCACTATCAAACATAGTATCTACTTTGTTATGTTTTTTTATGACCCTAATATGGAAAATCTGAATTCTTTCTTTTTCATTTTGAGTTTCAATAGGCTTGCTAGAAGAACTAGTACTTGCAATAGAATCCTTACCTTTCAATCCCATGGCTGCAATTTTGGTTTCATCTCCAGAATCAGATCCTAAATCACGTTGAGTTGTTGCAATCGTCTTTTGTTTCCCAATGTTGTTAAATTTTTTTTGTCTCAACTGAGGATGAAGTTTCCAACAATGGTCTTCAACATGGTCTTCTTTTGAACAATGTTTACATGTGAGTTTTCTCCCTCTTTCTTGATTGATGAATTATTTTTACCGTTGCCTTTGGACTTCCACTTTCCTTTGTCCCCACTCTTGAGTGGATTCTTGTTAGTCTCTTGAGGAACATTTTTCCCTCTTGCTTCTAAATGAGTTTCTTGTACACAAACTTCATCTAGCTTTGTAGGGTTAAACATAAGAATTGTATGCCTCAAGTAACTATGTAAACCACCTATGTATTTAAGGAGAGTGTCTTGAGAGGATAAATCTACACCCAAAATGAGAGCTCTTCTGCTAAACTCTTGGGTATAACTTTGAACACTCATACCTTTGGCTTGTCTAAAACTTTTCCAGTCCATTATTGCTTTCTACATATAAGCTAATGGATAAAATTGTCTCCTTAATGCATCTATGAAATTATTATAAGAAGAAATTATCTTAACTCTTTTCTTTAAATCCTCTTGGTTTTGGCCTTCCACCATATGAGAGTTTCACTTTCCAAATGAAGAGAAGCAAGTTGGATCTTAGTGGAATCATCATCAATTTGTTGAATCCTACAATAGACTTCAAGCTGACAAACCCAATTATCTAATTTTTTAGCATTGAATTCCCCTTTGTACATAGGCAATTCAAATTTGACATCAAGATTTTAAAAAGGTGTTTTAACATGTCCTTCTGGAGTTCTTGGAGGAGTATGTGAAGGGGTTGAAGTAGAAGAAGATGAGGGTGAAGATGCAGGTGAAGAAAAATGCAGAGGTAGAGGTGGTGGTTTGTCACCATTTCCTCCATTACCTTTTGGAGGATTTGAGCTCTCTCCTTGAAACCTTGTGTTTCTCTCTTCAAATATAACTTTCACCATTTTAGACATTTCAAAGAAATATTTTATGAAAGTTCTCTCATCCTCAGACATCCCCTCATGACCTTCTTCATGTGCCATGACTGGTGAAGCTTGAGGTATGTGTGGCTTCCTTGAACCCACTTGAGGATTTGGCTCTACAAGCACTCCTTCTCCTCTTTTCAGCTTCAACCTTGTAAGCATAAGAAAACAATTACAAACAAAACCAAAACTTCAAAATAACCTTGAGATCTGATACCAAACTGATATTTATTACAAACTTGAAGGTTTATGGGAATTTGTACGTAAATTTTTATGTCTTTAGGCAATGGATCAATTTGCATAAGTACATAAATTTATGGTTTTTAAACTCAATTTGCAGCATAAAAATAGAGACAAATATACCATACACAAAAACACAATATAATAAAATGATAAAGGAGTTCACCCCTCCTAGGCTACATCTCCTGGTCCATATTCCGATGTTGGGCCTCTTTCATTAAGTTCTTAAATCTATGATTTCATGGATATACAATATTGATAATTGAAAAAAAATTGTCTCCAATGGCTTTAGAAGACCCAAAAACCCCAATTTTGGCTCTTGTTGGCCAAAAAATGAGAAAGTTATGCTCTATAGAAGTTTCGCTGCTAACTGCTCTACAAACAAGCTCCTCTATCTAACCATTCTATGAATTCCGCAGTTTGGAGACTGTCGAGCGCCAATTTATCCTGGAGTTGGTGGGATTCGCACCAGATTGGGTGCAAATTGTTTCCTGTTTTAATTGCCCAATTACCCTATGGGCAGAAAAATTTGGCCACATGGGGCCATGTGACCATTGGATGGGGCTAACTGCCTGCCCCCGTAGGCTTAGCCCCTTAACTTCCGAGCCATGGTTCTAACTACTACATAAGACCCGAGGCTGGCCTCTCAATCCTCACACCCATTACTTTGGCTTCCTCTACTCGCGCCCACGGTCCTATGTGACCCAACATGCCCTAGGGCCAGGCTTAACCTTAGCCCTCACGACTGTCGCACCAAGCCTTAGTTCCTTCTACTCTGGTCTTGGTCTTATGGTTCATCATGGGACAAGGAGCTAGGGCCTTGACCCAACCCCCTCTCATGTTAGCGATAAAACCTTTGTCTCTGGTCATAGGATTAGTGGTATGATCTCGGGATGGCGCTAAGCCTCGAGCCCTCAGATTATATGTCATGGTTTTGTGGGCATGTAGCAACTAGGGGCCAAGGGCTTAGCCCCGACCCCATCCCCCAAACTGAAAATGAGGTAAAATTTATATATAAATTTGTGACTATGGTTTTTAAGTACCACCAGTACCACCTTAATTGATCTAGGTGCTACTATCAACATCATAACTAGGGATACCATGAGAAAACTTAATCTTTAGGACTTCCTAAGAGAAAAAATAATGTGCTCCAAATGGCTAATAGATCTACAATAAAGCTAGAGGGCATAATAGAAGATGTCACGTGTCTCCATAGAATCTTGGGAGTACCCAACTAATTTCTTAGTCATACAATTGAATAACGATTTTAATGGATATCGATTGATTTTGGGTATACCTTGGTTAGCTGCAACAAATGCCTATATCAACTGTCGATTTGACAATATGACTATCACCATGGGAAATCCTAGAAGAAACTTGCGTTGTAACCTCTTGCTCAACCTTTGGTTGAGGAATATTTTCCTCTTTGGGTGGAAGATGAAGAAGAATATAATTCCATCCTCTCATCATCCTTTCTTGTCTATACTGTTAGCGTCAGTCTTTCCAGCCTTCCTCCAGTGATCAAATATGCTCTTACAAAGTGGTCTCAGAGTTTCAAGGTCAAATTTTGTCATTTCAGTGAGTCTTCAAGCAAAATTTGGTCACTAGGCATTAGGTCTAGGGTTTGCTCTCACTCTTTTCAAAGTTGCCCAAATTCCAATCTATGTCATCATTCTTCTGAGTTTATCATCATTCATAGGGTTGTCATTATCATGTCAGTGTCTAATGAGTCATTTTACACCTTGTTCATGCTTCAGTTGCGCTTAGGCAAGGTTCATTTCCCTCTCCTAGGGTTTTGAAGGCAATTTCTCTTGGACGGTCAAATCATCGGCAAAACTTGTATCCAGATGTTCATACACCTTCCCCTATCCTTCATGTACCTTATCAAATGCTTCCCATCACTGAGATTCCCCAAATTCCTCATTTTCGCGCAAACCCTAGTTTATTGCTACAACTTGGCAATTTTCTAGGTTGGGCCTGTGTTTTTCCCTTTTGGACCCCTTCCCCTCACTCGATCTCCATGATTCTACTTGCCCCTGCTCCCTAACATCCCTCCCTACTTCCAAAAATTTCCCCAAGAATTTAGAAGCCTCTTATCCCCTTCATTTCGCTTCATTTCGACAAAATCCCTTGTTTCACACATCGGGATAAGTTTCACTCAAAAGATGTTTCAAAGCAATCAAAGATGAATTTTTGAAACCTGAGAGAGGTTTTTGTCCAAAATAGGCCAAAGAAGAAAAACCTCCTTCACTTTTTACACAGGTGTCATGGTTTTAGAGAAATGTCAAAAATACAATCGCCTCAGGAGAATTGAATGCATCTTTGAAGTGACCTTAGTAAAATAAAGTTTTCTCCTAGTTGGGTTGGCCAAATGAATTGATTGATGATTCAAATAATAATGAGACACAAAGAGATTTCCAATGAGCTATCATGAGCTCAATTTTGAGTTGAGGAAGGCATTCAAAAGTTTACTGCAACAGCACTCTGCCTTGAGGCAGCCTCATTTGGCACATTTTGACCCGTTTTGGGAGATTTGATTTTTGATAGAGAAAATGAACTTCAAATTAAAAAATTATAGTTTTGTTGGAAATTATACTCAAATACCTTTACAACGAGCTATCCTGCGCCCAATTTGAACACCAGTAAGGCCTCCAAAAAGCATCTGAAAGTCGCACTACGCGTAGGGAACGCGTAGCGCGCCGCGCGCTACCGTGAAGATGGGCAAGTCCATTCCTCAAAAACTCAACATTTTTGGATTTTTCATAACAAATTACACTTTCTCAGCAATTACCAAGACATTTCATCAGGTTTTGAGCCCTCAGAAGGTCAAAAAACATGCAAAAAATGACTTTCTGCCACCTTTTGGACACACAGGGAGCAGCCCTGGGAGATTGCAATTTTGGAGGGGAAAATGGACACCAAATTAAAAAATTATACTTGGGCTGGAGCGTAGACATCCAGACCTTTCCAACAAGCCTACTTTTGCCTCATTGGGATGCCGGGAAGTGCCTCAAACGTTAGCTCAAAGGCGCGCTACGCGTTGAGAATTGGGGCGCTATGCATCAGGGAAATTTGCCATATTTTCACCTACAGCTCAGGAATTCGCCCAGCTTTGACCAGTTTTGACTTGTGATGGGATTTTTCACCCTCATTGATGTAATTGATGTAATTTCATGTTGACATGACTCTTATTTACCTATTCTAGAAGATTCATTCATAAAATGGTAAACATTTAATGAATGAATTGGTTTCCTAGCTTATAGAGGCAAGTTGTTTTGACTGCCTAGATTATAGTGCTTTGTTTAGAATTGGTTGAAAAAACTCCTAGGATGATGAGCTCGACCCCTAGAGAGTAGGGAATGGGTTGGCATGGTCTATATTATGTATTTTCTCAATCATTTTCAGAGGTTGGAGAGTTGGATTCTTGAGGGATAAGCTTCTATTGTATTACACTTTGTATCTCTGCAATTTTGGTAAAGGAAAGACCAGGGTTTTGCAGCCCTCTTTGGGATTCCTGTGGTTACTTGTGTTGATGGTGTGCTTCTCTTATGTACTTGTAAGTTTTATTATGTGTATCATTTTCTCACTTTTCCTTCTGCAAATTAGGCAAATGAAGTGATAAGGTAGAATTCATGATTGCTATGCTCTGCCTTTAAGTTTGCTTAATATCAATGTTTTCATCAGTTTAAGGAGAACTCATGGTGATTTCTTGCTCTCCTTAGCTCCTCACCAGTCATTCCTATCCACCCAACTCTTTCAAAGGCATCAAGACAGTCTCCTACCTTGCCCCAAAAAAACCTCTGCAAAAGTTGTGTCCCATCCCCGCACCCAAAATTGCTTTCCCCCTGTTTTCCACCAAAACCCTAAAAATCTGAAATCAAACCTTCTCTATCAGTTTACTAGCCTAAAATCAGTGTTCTTTATTGGTTATCTCTGCCCTTTGAAGATCTTTTCTGAGATAGACCCGGAGAGAGCCCTCTCCTGTCCTCGTAGGGCTAACTATGAGGCTAAGTGGTTTGATGTTGCCTTGGATTTTGCCTTCTTTAGCCTGAGGCCAGATTCGAGCGCTAAAATATTGGCGACCATACTGGGGAAGAACAAATGGTTTGCTTGTTGATTTCATTTGTTTTATAAGCTACAGACGGAGCCTAAAGTTATGCCAGGTAGCCTTCGAAACGCTTTTGCTTTGCATTAGCGGAAGTAGATAAACGTTGCTTCAGTCAATCTCCGGTCTAGCTTGTAAACGTGACATTTAACTTGTTAATTGCCCCAATACACGTATCAAGTTCAGATCTAATTGTTGATGGTGGACAACGATCAAACACTTGAAAGGCTGAAATCATTCACCTGGCGACTCTAAATTAATTTTGTGATCAGATCCAAAGACTCCACTGAAGGATGATCCCGACCAGCAAAAACATGAAAGGACAACATGGACAGATCAGGTACTCAAGTTGGAATTTCATCCAAGACATTTTGTTCTTTGTCATAAATTATTTCTTCTCTTTTCCCGAGAATGTAAAGAAGACTTTGCAAAGTATACTGTATTTGAGAAGAGATCCTCGGCCTGCAGTTGATTCTTTCCCTTTGAAGATTGTGAATACCAAAGATTTGCATGGCTTTGAGCTTGATCAGGATCCTTTTTTCGAATTTTGTGATGACCATCTTCAAATTGATGAGTCTCAAGAGACCAAGATTAATTCTATACCTGCTATACATACCCCTACACCTTGTAAAATTCCAGATCGGTATAAACCTCTTGTTTTACCTTCTGTTCTCCATCCTTTCCCCAAAAACTATGATCTATACTTGCCGAGGTTTGATGGTGAAAGTAAGAATGTCAACGCTGAGCAACATGTGCAGAATGTTGAGAATTTTCTAGATCTTTTTGAAGTTGATAGCGAAGATGTCAGTGTTAGGCTTTTTTCTCTTTCTTTGCAAGCTGAAGTTAAGAGTTGGTTCAAAACCTTGCCTGATGCAAGCATCTCAGATTTCCGGCAGTTCGTCAAAGTATTTCTTGACAGGTGGATGATCGGACAGAACCTTCTCTTGATTGTAGAAGAGTATAACCAGCTGAAAAGATTGCCAGGGGAGACAGTACAACAGTTTTCAGCCAGATTTAACCAAGTTTATTATTCGATGCCAGTTGATATAAGACCTTCTCCTAGATCTGCTCTCTTGCACTATCCGGGTGCCTTTGATCCGGAAATGGAGATTCAGCTGAGAGAAAGGGATATTCCAACACTTCACGAGATGCAAAACAGTGCAGTAAATGTAGAGGCTCATCTACTGATCCGAAGGGCAAGGTTGAAAGAAGAATAGATGAAAAACATAGATCCGGCCGAATCAACATCTCTAGAGGTGAAGCTTGACATTTTGGTAAGTGCAGTGGAAAAGATGATGGACAAGATCAACGCAAGGAATGATTATGATGTTCAAGCCCATGGCTCGCTGATTGAAGAAGAACAAGTTGCTGCTCCAAAACATTTTGTTTCTTATCCTAGTTGTCATAGATCTGATAATGATTGTTTTGTAGATCACCTTGGCGAAGAAAGAACTGTTGATATGACCTGCATGCTTGATGATATGTTTTATACCGATGAATTACCTCAGTTTGATCAGTATGATGATGATTATGTTCTCCAAACAGAAGCTAATCTTGCATACAAATCAACAGCTAGTTTGTGGGAGGAGGAAGAAGTTCACTTACAACAGCTCGAGTACAATGATCAATCGATGCATATCAGCTATGACATTGACGAGGAAAGTGCAGCAAATTTTGAAGTAAGTGAAGGATCTTTGCCTTTTTGTTTTGATTCGTTTCAATTCATCAGAGATAACTACCATGCAATCAGAAATCAAATGTCAACAAGTCTTGATTTGAATCATCTTGAGAGCAATGAAAATTTTGTTCAAGACTTCTCATATTCAGATTTGCAACCCCCGAAAGCCATTGATTGTCAAGTTGCAGCTGAAGACTTGGAATTGGACACACATGATTTAATGATTCAAGGTGACTCCATACCATTCTGTTTTGAATCATTTCAGTTTTTGAAGGGTAGATTGCATAGTAAATCTTCAAAAGAACAGCCTAAAACAAATCAGCAATCTCTTAGTGTTAATGTTGAGGATGAGACAGATAACAAAATTCTTGAGCAGCCTGTAGCATCAGATTTGCAACCACCAAATGAAATTGAAGGGCAGATTACAGATGAAGTTGTGGAAGATGAAATACATGATTTGATGATGCAGGAAGATTCTATACCCTTTTGTTTCGAAGCATTTGAGTTTATAAGGCAGAATCTTCATAAAATCTCTCAAGAAAAAGATGAACAGCTAGAAGGATGTCATACATTTTCAATGGATACATTGCAGCAGTCTTTTCAAGTTTTTCATGATCCAATAGCTGATGTTTTGGATGAGGTTTGCAGTCAAAGTTTTTCTCCATTGACTACATGTGAGCTTGAAACATGTGCTGATATGAATTTGATCCGGCAGCTGGTTTCTTTGTCATTTTCAGCAGAGGTCTCGTCACAAGGCTCAGAACAAAATTTGCATTCATGGTATGAGGAAACGAGAAGTAATCCATTGGATGAGCTAAGTTCCAGTGTGCTTGAATTTCAAGATCCTTATGCAGTGTTTTTGGAGGCGGATAAAGAATTCATATCATTCAATGGATCTGTTTCTAAGTTGTCATGGGAGTTGCCTTTCAATAGTTCTCTCTTGTTTTTCATAAGCGAGCATTTGCGGAGAATTCAAACAGCAGACGGGATACTTACTTGGTTGCATTGGTTGTTTCATTTCACTTGATCAGGTGATGAATGAAACTGTTAGAGTAGGTTTTGATGAATAAGCTCCACTTTGAGCATCATTTTCAGTTGGTCGACTGTGTTTTTAGTTGAGTCATGAGTTCTTTGTGAGTCAATTTTCAGTCTTGTTGTTAAGTTAGTTTGTGTCGGTTTTCAGTCATGCATTTTAGTTTGAGTTTTTGACTCCATTGCCCAATGGATAAGGCACTGGTCTGCTATCCCAAAGATCTGTCGTTCTTGGCACCTCCAAGGAGCTACCATCCCCATTGGAGCCAATGTTAGTGTCAGTCTTTCCAGCCTTCCTCCAGTGATCAAATATGCTCTTACAAAGTGGTCTCAGAGTGTCAAGGTCAAATTTTGTCATTTCAGTGAGTCTTCAAGCAAAATTTGGTCACTAGGCATTAGGTCTAGGGTTTGCTCTCACTCTTTTCAAAGTTGCCCAAATGCCAATCTATGTCATCATTCTGCTGATTTTATCATCATTCATAGGGTTTTCATTATCATGTCAGTGTCTAATGAGTCATTTTACACCTTGTTCATGCTTCAGTTGCGCCTAGGCAAGGTTCATTTCCCTCTCCTAGGGTTTTGAAGGCAATTTCTCTTCGACGGTCAAATCATCGGCAAAACTTGTATCCAGATGTTCATACACCTTCCCCTATCCTTCATGTACCCTATCAAATGCTTCCCATCACTGAGATTCCCCAAATTCCTCATTTTCGCGCAAACCCTAGTTTATTGCTACAACTTGGCAATTTTCTAGGTTGGGCCTGTGTTTTTCCCTTTTGGACCCCTTCCCCTCACTCGATCTCCATGATTCTACTTGCCCCTGCTCCCTAACATCCCTCCCTACTTCCAAAAATTTCCCCAATAATTTAGAAGCCTCTTATCCCCTTCATTTCGCTTCATTTCGACAAAATCCCTTGTTTCACACATCGGGATAAGTTTCACTCAAAAGATGTTTCAAAGCAATCAAAGATGAATTTTTGAAACCCAAGAGAGGTTTTTGTCCCAAATAGGCCAAAAAAGAAAAACCTCCTTCACTTTTTACACAGGTGTCATGGTTTTAGAGAAATGTCAAAAATACAATCGCCTCAAGAGAATTGAATGCATCTTTGAAGTGACCTTAGTAAATAAAGTTTTCTCCTAGTTGGGTTGGCCAAATGAATTGATTGATGAGTCAAATGATAATGAGACACAAAGATATTTCCAATGAGCTATCATGAGCTCAATTTGGAGTTGAGGAAGGCATTCAAAAGTTTATTGCAACAGCACTCTGCCTTGAGGCAGCCTCATTTGGCACATTTTGACCCGTTTTGGGAGATTTGATTTTTGATAGAGAAAATGAACTTCAAATTAAAAAATTATAGTTTTGTTGGAAATTATACTCAAATACCTTTACAACGAGCTATCCTGCACCCAATTTGGACACCAGTAAGGCCTCCAAAAAGCATCTGAAAGTCGCACTACGCGTAGGGAACGCGTAGCGTGCCGCGCGCTACCGTGAAGATGGGCAAGTCCATTCCTCAAACACTCAACATTTTTGGATTTTTCATAACAAATTACACTTGCTCAGCAATTACCAAGACATTTCATCAGGTTTTGAGCCCTCAGAAGGTCAAAAAACATGCAAAAAATGACTTTCTGCCACCTTTTGGACACACAGGGAGCAGTCATGGGAGATTGCAATTTTGGAGGGGCAAATGGACACCAAATTGAGAAATTCCACTTGGGCTGGAGAGTAGATATCCAGGCCTTTCCAAAAAACCTACTTTTGCCTCATTTGGATTCCAGGAAGTGCCTCAAAAGTTAGGTCAAATGCGCGCTACGCGTTGAGAATTGGGGCGCTACGCATCAGGGAAATTTGCCAGATTTTCACCTACAGCTCAGGAATTCGCCCAGCTTTGACCAGTTTTGACTTGTGATGGGATTTTTCACCCTCATTGATGTAATTGATGTAATTTCATGTTGACATGACTCTTATTTACCTATTCTAGAAGATTCATTCATAAAATAGCAAACATTTAATGAATGAATTGGTTTCCTAGCTTATAGAGGCAAGTTGTTTTGACTGCCTAGATTATAGTGCTTTGTTTAGAATTGGTTGAAACAGCTCCTAGGATGATGAGCTCGACCCCTAGAGGCTAGGGAATGGGTTGGCATGGTCTATATTATGTATTTTCTCAATCATTTTCGGAGGTTGGAGAGTTGGATTCTTGAGGGATAAGCTTCTATTGTATTACACTTTGTATCTCTGCAATTTTGGTAAAGGAAAGACCAGGGTTTTGCAGCCCTCTTTGGGATTCCTGTGGTTACTTGTGTTGATGGTGTGCTTCTCTTATGTACTTGTAAGTTTTATTATGTGTATCATTTTCTCACTTTTCCTTCTGCAAATTAGGCAAATGAAGTGATAAGGTAGAATTCATGATTGCTATGCTCTGCCTTTAAGTTTGCTTAATATCAATGTTTTCATCAGTTTAAGGAGAACTCATGGTGATTTCTTGCTCTCCTTAGCTCCTCACCAGTCATTCCTATCCACCCAACTCTTTCAAAGGCATCAAGACAGTCTCCTACCTTGCCCCAAAAAGACCTCTGCAAAAGCTGTGTCCCATCCCCGCACCCAAAATTGCTTTCCCCCTATTTTCCACCAAAACCCTAAAAATATGAAATCAAACCTTCTCTATCAGTTTACTAGCCTAAAATTAGTGTTCTTTATTAGTTATGTCTGCCCTTTGAAGATCTTTGCCGAGATAGACCCGGAGAGAGCCCTCTCCTGTCCTCGTAGGGCTAGCTACGAGGCTAAGTGGTTTGATGTTGCCTTGGATTTTGCCTTCTTCAGCCTGAGGCCAGATTCGAGCACTAACATATACCATTGAAAAATACCTTGAGAGTAGTAAGTAAGCTGTTGAAGATGATTCAATCAATAATTTTTTGTAAAATAAATGTCTTGCTATTATGCAAATTAATGACTTGAATTGTGATCAACCCATGGGACAATTAGTAGTTCAAGGGACATTAAGTGGAAAGTATTGTCTTGTTGACGGTGCTGGATGTCACCAACATGTAAGGGGATCACCCTAATGTGAAGTCCCAATTAGACCTCACACTGTTTGGTGTAGGAGTCCCATCCGGTTATATGGTCCAACCACCATTGGAAAGGTTTCAAAGATATGCCTTGGTTACACAAACACAAAAGAGATCACAATACCTCTTTGGGAAACAAGTATGTAAACTTTGTGAGACACCCAATGTAAGGTGCATGGGGGAAATTCCACGACTAGTAAAGGAAAACAAGCCACCAGTTAGAAAAGTAACAGTATTATCCTAAAGGGGGACCCAAGAACGAAGAGAAAGTCTTGTTAATTGCCTGTAGATTAGTCCACATAATAAACAACAATCATTAAAGCATGACAATACTTATTCAACACTAACCATAGCTAAGAAACGAAGTAGTTCATCAAACTTAGTATGTAATAAAACCAACATATACCGCAAACATAACAAGAATAGTCCTACTATATCTACGATACATGTATGAAGAAGTGATGACTCATAGAGCTTATGATTATGACTCAAAGATCCCAAGTACATTGTTACATAGATGAAACATTATATCTAGTAGTGGAACATGAAGCCACAACTTGCTTCTTCAAAGAATGATTTATCTCCTAAACACTACAAGAGAAGCCAATGTAAGACTCCAAGAATCCAAGCCTTTAGCTTTAGTTATGAGGGGTTATTTTATAACCAATGCCTATGAACTTTGAGCTTCCTCATGACTCTTTAAATTCTATGATTGTTCATATTCTATACATGACTCTTTGAATTCCATACGTGGCCATTCACATTCCACATGTGCCTCTTGGACCTCATTACATACCATTTATTACAAAATAAGAATTACATATGAGACGATTCCTATATAAGAAAAAATTGATAATAGAACAAAGTCTCACAAAATTTAAAAATCATTTTTGTCCTCATGGAGCTCATTTGTGATGTATGTGTGTCATGCTCTGAACTCCGTTGAGATGACTTTGACCCGAACTAGCAATTCCCCTGCATATCACATATTTACCTCTAGTTCCTCTATCAATATGGTCTTGGAGCATGAATGTACATTATACCATAGCCATGAGGGTTTCATATTATCTTTGACTGGTGCAATGGCATAATGTATAATAATGTCTTTGGTAATCTTCAATCCTTCTTGTTATGATGCTTGCTTGATATGTTCTATGTATTTCCTAATCTCCTGGAAGATGATTTCCATACCTTTGATTTGTTCAAGAGATCGTATCGCGGGTGTGCCAACTTTTTGTGTTAGAGACTTGAAACCATTGTGCAATCGATTATAAGAAATAATACTACTGATCAATTGTTCTCTAATATGCATGTATTTTTGATGGTGGAGTATCATTTGAACTCTATCTATCTCATCAAAAATCATGTCTTTCCTTTCTAAATGTTGAGGAGAATCTGGATACTTGGCAACCCATTCCTGAAGTTGGTAAACTACTCTGTTTTCCACTTTCAGGAGTTTTACCACTTCTTGTGCTTTCTTATGAATGCCAACAAGAGGAGCCAAAATTTGTTGTAGAAGTACCATCTCATCATAATATCATACCATGGTGTCCTCCATTGGCCCCAGTTCCTCCTGCATGGATGACTTCCATTCTACGGTGTTGTAACTATGTGAAGATAACCATTGATTCTCTATCACAAGGCATTCCACCTATTTCTTTATTGCAACATTTTCTCTCCTTGATCTATTATTCTCATTCAACATATATTCATAGTTGTCCTACACTGTTGTAGTAAAAGAAACATTTTCCACCATGATTTCCCTAGGATTCCTTCTAGTATTGGAAGCTATCACCTTCTCTATAGATAATGAGAATGGGTTCCGAGGATCATTCAAGAAATATCTTCGTCTCTGCTGCATGATCCTCTTCCTACACTGATTAAACGTGACACTGCACACATCCATGTCTCTGTCTATAGGTGGAGGTGTGATTCCCATTTCACCACATGGAAGATGACCACCTATGAGAGGAGGTTCTTCTGGAGAACTTGGTTCATCATCCATGGGATGGATTGTATCTTCTTCCTTCAACTCTTTCTCTATCCCTTGAGTTAGTTGCTCTTCCTCCAGTCTCTATGTTGTTTCTTCCTCCTGGGACTTCCTTTATTGTTCCTCCTATATTCTTATCCTTTCCTCTTCTTCTTCCTATTTCTTCTTGAGAAAATCATCCTTCTTCCTTTTCTCCTCTTCTTACACTCCTCTCCTTTCATGTTCATCTTACATGGTTCTTGTGTTTAAAGGATCAACTTTCCATTTTATAATTCTTTCTCCTGTTGAATCATATCTAATCCTCTTCCTAAGAGCTACTCTCCTTGCTTGAGGGGTTATCTGTTCTTCCTCCTACACCTACATATCTTGAGCTGATGGATCTTGGGGTGAATTTCTATCCATCCTTGGATGTGTATTTATAATTGCATTATAGCAGTTCTTCACCTTCTCATCTTCAGTCATGGTCATTGATGAATATCCCCAATTGAAACCAATCCTTTCACAATGTTTCTTGCACACTCTCTTGGGATCATGTCCATGAAAGTATTTAGCTGTGAAGTGAAATTGATCCAACTCTTGTATTTATGCAGCTACTTCCTTATGTCTTTTCAACTCATAAAGTCTGATCCTCAACAAGAAGGTGGGCCAAGGGGCTATCTTCCTCCTGTGAAGCATTCCTGACAATCCCTTATCCAACTGATATGCTACTTCCTGCATGACCACTTTATTGGTCACATATTGCGACATGAGATGAGGGGATATCTGGCATCCAAACAACGAATGTATGTACCCTCAGGTGCTACAAACCAATCTTCGAGATCCTATAGTGACTCCTTTACTTGATCGATCTTGTAAGGAGGATCATTCTCGAATATCATGTGGAATATAACTGCAAAGAATTTCTCGGCCAATCTTTCATATGAACCTATGAAGCTTGATTCAGACAACACTCTGCAGTGGAAGTAAATTGGGAACTTGTTCTCAGGGGTCCAATTCCAATACATTACTAAGAAAGGAAGAAATGTAGACATATAGAATTCTAGTGCTTGATTCACCCTCAAAGATGATTTTTCCTACCCCACATGACGTTGCAGCTCAAATGACAATATATCTACCCAATTGGAATCTTTACCCTGGGTAAACACCATATTAAGCATATATATCTAGTTTTCCTAAAACACCTGAAAATTCTTCCACCCATGCAACTGACAACACATGGAAATAAGATATTGATATAGATATTTGAGAATCCAAGTTGGAGAAACTGTAGATGGGAAGTGACGAAACTTAGCAGGCTCTTGACACCAAGATTTGATGATGTCGCTTGTATCTAGATTGGACCATCTAATGTAGAAGTCATTATTTGCATATTATGTGGGTCACAACATCTTGTAGTAAGTCTGCATGTCTTCACCATAATAGGTGGTAAGTTGACCTCCATTCTCACTATGAAGAAAAAGATGAGAGTCATCCATATGTGTGATGATACACTCAACCACTTTCGCACAAGGGATGACTGGGAATCTGCATGTGATCCTATGCATCCTGGACCACTTGATATTGATATATACTTCCAAGTACTCCAAGTTCTCAGGAAATGATTTCTGCATGAATGCCACTCCTAGTGACCTTAGTAGACTTATCAATGAAGCACTATGTATCTGCATAAATGGGAATGGTTGCCTTGGAAACTTCAACAACTTCCTCGGTGCTTTCCTTTAAAAATTCTTCAGAGGCCACTTTACGGGGAAGCATGGATTTGTAAAATGATGAAAGGGTGATAATACTTGTAGCTCAAACACCTATTTGTGGAAGCACACTCATGATGAGAAGATTAGCTCTATGAAATCTCCTAATTATTGCAACAACATCTTAGAAAATTATATTCAAAGAACCATTAAATGTACTGAGAATGTAAATCTATCAATGACAGGACATAATCACTTGCATGCATAATAAAATAGGCATGCAAAAAATAAGGGCACACTTTCAAAGCATGAATGGGGATCAAGGGTCATTTAGAAATTTGTAGTGTGCTCATGTGCCCAAGCAACGGAAGGAAAACCTCAATGGTGCACTTTAAAGAGATGAAGGGGTGAGTCTTTGGGCCTTCAGGCCATCGAAGTGTGCCCATGCACTCAAAGAGATAGAGAGGGTGCACTAGCGTACTCCTCAGAGATGAAGGAACATGTCTTCGGGAATTCATGCCTTTGATGTGTGCTCATGTTCTAAAAGAGACAAAGAGGGCGCACTAGTGCACTCCGAGAAGACAAAGGAACATGTATTTGGGCCTTCAGGGTGTGCTCATGCACTCATTGAAAGGAGGGTGCACTGGCGCATGCCGAAGGGATGAAGGACAAAAATTCAAGCCTTTAGGGCACGTTCATGCACTAAAGGAGGGCGCAATTCCTCATGGTGAAGGAGTGTGCTCAAGAGGGAAAATTGACTATTTTGGGCACAATTTTCAGAGTTGATCGGGCTTTGGGTTCTAGAAGTGCACTCTACCTGAGGATGGCTCAAGAACAAGTCTAGAAGCAATATTTCATGTGAGAAATGAGAAGAAGAAATATCAACAAGCTTTTATGGATGTTGTCCCAATCATGGTGAGAATATGAAAGGTCAAGGAACATGTAGAATTTCAACTTGTGATAGAATATTAACACTTCTAGAGGCAAGATTGAACATAAATGCCAATAAATAAAATGAAAAAACAAAGAAACTCCAACAATGAAATCAAGATCAATAGTGAAATCATGAAAGGCAATGAATAGATTCAACATTCAAAACTTACTTGTAATGCATATTGATGAAGAGTTTCTTGATCCACAGATGTGCGCCTAACCCAAATGAGAATTATTATGAAAATGGATGATTAGCTGGGTTTATTTAAAAGAGATTACATGCAAAATTGTCTCATGTATGATCGCCACTTGTCAACAAGTGAATGAGTTAGTTGAAGGAAGTTAAATGGGCTCCTATTTTCTAGGATTGCGTTCACATGTAACAAGAAGTCCATGCATGCATTCAAGAAGGGTGAAATTCTTCAGCACGAAGAAATGCACTCAAGGAGGGCGCACTTGCTTAGCATGAAGGAGTGAACTAAAGGAGAGCGCACTTCTTCAGCCCGAAGGAGTGCGCTCAACACAAGAGCAAGTCTTCGTCAACTTGAAGTGTGCTTTTTCCTTTAAATGACACTTTTATTGTTTTGTTTTCTTTTGTGTTCTTTTGAGTGCTTTATGAGTGTCTGCATGGAAAAACGTCTAGTTTCAAAGTCATGAAAAGTCATAAGTCTACCTAATCATGGGTTAGATCACACAAGTGATTCTAAGGGTTAGGTGACGACACTTAGGAAAAATTGACTTAAGAGGATGTGACACTAGGAGAAAACATAAGAATAATAAAACAAACAATGTGATGACACTAAGGGGCTTGAAACGATAGTTCATGTAAGCTCCAAAATTGACGTAGGAAAACTTTTTGGAGGGTCGTTGTTGTAGCAACAACACTTTGTGACACACTGAGAGAACCCCAATTTCTCTGAAATGTTTTCATTTAGGCACGAAGTCTCAATTCTACAAAAAGTATTGATTCAATCAGTGAGTTACCTTAGCTCCCCACTCTTACCTGGTTAAAGATATAGTCTTCCTAGTTCCACTTCTTGGTGTAACACAACATAAAGCAAGCCACATCATTATCCTGTCGATGTAAGTAAGGGTAATATAGCACGAAGAGTTAAAAAAATTAGAGTATGAGTTTTACATCTATGGCGTTGCTCCATTGCCAGTAGGCTTGGTCAGTACCCTGACAGAGTCGTTTCAAGAACATAAACGTTGCTTCACTACCAGTGAGCCTAGACAGTACCCTGTTGAAGTCGCTTGCTTCACATCCCTATGCAGGAAGCCTTTCTCTTATTTCACCCTTTTTTTTCTTTTTTCTTTTCAATAGAACTGTGCATCGACACCTATTATTTTAAATGGGCAGAAGAGGGATTCTGACTTTTTGATAGCAGAAGAGGTTGCTCCTTCATAGACAGGCTTAAGACCTCTGATGCTTTATTTGCTAAATTTTTTCCCCTTATCTCACTCTACTCAGATAGATAGGAAAGAAAAAATTATTCATAAATAGGACTGAGTGCATGAATGAAAATCCTAAATGGATACAAGCATCACGTTTTTCTTACAACTTCCTAGCTGAAGGATCATATTTTCAATCGAAAAATCATCGAATTAAAAGATGTAAACAAAAACAGTGAAGAGGGTAACATATAAGCCAAGGGTTGTGTGTTACCACAACTTGCCTTTCAAAAAATATTAGCCATATCATCTTGAAGATTAAAACCAACTTTATTCAAGGAGTAATGAAACTAAAAACAAAGAGAGGAAAAGAAAATCAGAACAAGAATGAAATGTATTTACCAGAATGCAATCTATCCTATCCTAAACTAAATAGTATAGGGTTAGGTCATGTGAAATGGAACTTCCGATGAAGTCATAGAAGTTTCTCCTGACCTTTGAGTTGAACATGTAAAACCAGGATAAAGTGCAGTGTAGTGAAAAGGATAAATAGTGCAAATTTCCACACCGACAAATAGAAATATAAAGTGCAAACACAACAACGTAACACACTCAACTGCTCTATCAAATAAAAGAATAAAAAAAAAACAATTACCGAGTCCATGAATATATAAGAATCAATTAAAAGCATGTAATAACAAGCCATGAGACATGGGTCGAGACTGATAGGAATCTTAAAGGGACTCTGCAATAGGATCATGGAAACAACCTTTAGAAAAATTTTGACAAGAAAAACTGATCAAAGACAAATCCATCTCATAGGTAGAATCAACAGGCTGACCACAATCCATGCTGTCATGCGAGCTGAAGTTTTCAATGGATAATAGAGATGATAGGTTAGATTGAAATATCTAACATTCATTAAAATCACTCTTTTTTTCACATTGTAGATTAAATATTTGCATGAGGTGGGATGTAGTGATTGAATATCAATAATCACACTAAAATTTCTATATTTAGGGTTTAAAAATTCTATGTGAAGAAAATGAGAATCCATCAAGAGAGAGGTGAAATCCCATGAGATGAAATTAACAAAAAAATCTTGTGAGAAAATGTTAAACTGAAGGGAATCATAAATACCGTCAAGGCGATAGGAACCTGACATAACCATCAGCGTAGGCTGAAGTGTCTTACTCACCTGACTTAACTTTGAATTATGAGAAAACATGGTTGGTTTCTTATTTAAACAAGAGAAATCATTCAAATCATGAGATTCATAAGGGAATTGAGGTTGATTAGATACATTTTCGAGATTAACGCAAAAATCCGCAATGATAAACATGTCATCTTCTTGATAAAAAAGAGGTATACCTGAAAGAAAATATTCGATGATCACATTGGACCCCATTTGAAACTTCAACAAATATGAATCTTCTTGCGAGAAAAATATTCATCCATGATACTTGAAAAATCATCACCGGATAATTAAGAAAAAAACGAAATCATCAGGGTCATGGTTGTCTAAGGATTCAACATGATTGACGGGTTGAGGGTCGATAAGAGAAATATCAATATTCGAAGATGATTGATTGATAAGATCAAACGAATCATCATCAGGAGAAATTATTTGAAATTAAACAGGAATGCGACAAATTACAGATATAGCTCGAGCGATGGTAGCTTATCTATGAGAAGAGATATGGTAGCTACATGGCTCTGAAGTGTGTTAAAATGAGGCTCAAGGGCCTATTTATTATTGAAAAACATGATATAAACCTAAACAACCAAAACCCTAACCCCAGGAGATGTAACACCAAGAGTTTGTGGGCCTCGTTGGGATTAGTTGGGTAGCCAACTTCCCAAGGTCGTAACTTGGTCATTTAATATCCATTTGGCACATACGATACCTTGTTGGAAAGGTCTCTCTAAGTAATATAGGTTTCACCACAAGCCCTTTCCTATGGCTATGGGCTTGTAGCGGAACTCAAAAAAAAAATGTCGTTTAGGGGGTCAAAATTGCTCCAGAATTTCACGACCCGAAAAACTGCTAAAAATAGTAAATGTTGAAATAAACAAGGAAACATATGAAACTGAATGGAGGGTCTAAGTGGAATAGGTAGGTGGCCACAAATATCCACTTGGATCATTATTCCCCCCTTAGGAAGTAATGGTCCCCATTGTGTGCAGATCCTCCATGAGGTGAGGAAATTTCTGTTGAACTTGGTCCCTGGTGAACCACTTGCCCTGGTGAAGGAGCTGGCCTGCTTTGACAACTCGATATAGTTGTATCCTCTATTGCTGAGTGTTCTTGATCTATGTATCCATCATCTGACTAGTTGTGGCATGTTCCATGCAGTCTGTGTTGATATCTTTTGGTGTGATTTGTTCTGCAATGTCGGATGTGTCCAACAATCATGGAAAGTATGGCCGAAGGTAGTCTACATTGAACACTGGTTGCAGACCAAGGAACAGTGGGATGCTAAACTCGAAGGCATTGTCACTGATAACCTTGGTGATGGTGTATGGAAAATGTCGGAGAGGGAAAAGCTTACGGTGGGGTCCAATGAGGCTCGCCTTCTGCAAATGTAGCCAAACTTTGTTGCCCACCTAGAACTTGCGTGACACTCAATGTTGATCATGGCGCTAATTATACTTAGCATTGACTCTGTCCAATATATCATGGACCTACTGGCGGATGTGTTGAATGCGCTCAAGGAAGTTGTTAGCCCTTTCAGATTCGGACTGAACGTGAGTCGAATATTCTTGAGTTGTTGCAAATGGTATCACTACATCAATGGGACACAATGGCTTAAATCCCAACCCTACCTAAAATGGGTTGTGGCTTGTTGAGCCATGGAGGGCTCTGTTGTAGCTGTGTTGGACATAAGGGAGACTTTCATCCCACCTGCGTGGATGCTTCGAGTTGTACATATGAAGAATGTGTACGATCATCCTGTTGACAATCTTTGTTTGACCATCAATTTGGGGATGGAAAGCTATGGACTTAGTAAGTTTTGTATCCAGCATCGACCAAAGACTCAACCAAAATTCACTGAGGAATATTCTATCTCGATCTGAGACAATGGACTGTGGGATCCCAAAGTGTACCCACACTCTCTCAAATAAGATCTTAGCAGTAGCTTCTGTTGTGATACTCTTCCTGCAGGCTGCCATGATGGTCATCTTAGAGAATCTGTTGATGACTAAGAAAACACAATCGTTGCCATGCTTAGTAGAAGGAAGGCCCGACATGTAATCAATGGATATAGATTCCCAAGGTCGAATAGGAGTAGGTAAATGAGTATACATGCCTTGCTTCTTGATGGTTATTTGGTAAATGGCGCAGGTGGTGCATGATCTAATGTACTTGCCAACATCTTGACGAAGTTTCGGCCAATAAAAATACTTCTGCAATACCACCACTATTTTCTCTACTCCAAAATGTCCATTGACCCAAGTGTAGTGCACCTCCCAAATCATCTTGGCACGCTCACTTGAAGGAACACAAATGTGTCCTAAGTGGCATAACAGTGCATCCTGAAGGTGAAAATTTGGAACTTTCTTCCCTTCCAGGAGTGTGTGGTATGTACTGTTGAATTCTAGATCGCTCTTGTAAAGATGCGACCACCCTAAAGTCTCGTGTCCACAGGAGTAGAGCACAGTGATCAGTGCCATGAATGGTGATCGGTTGATGAAATTAGTAACATTATTAGTGCTTCCCTTATTATAATTAATGTTAAAAAGGAACTATTGTAGGTAGGTGGACCATTTTTTATGGCGATCGTTCTGCAACTTCCCTTGTGTCTGTATGAACTACAGGGTTCGGTGGTCTATGTGGATGACCGTTTGCTTCCCCAGAATGTAATACTTCCATTGACGGAAGGCCTGCAAAATGGAATACATTTCTTTGTTGTAAGTGTTGAGCCTCCATTTTTTCCAAATTTTCATGATTTACCTAAATAATTTTATGTCTGTACTAAGTGTCTATAATCATTATTATTCATTTTGTGCATTATTAAGTTATTATTTAGAGGCATTTAGAGCTGACTGTTGTTGATCTATGAATTCTTCTTGTCTTGTTAATTTAATGTGAAAATTTCATTAATGTCAGGCTATTTTTTGGCGGGTGCTAACATTCCTATAGTATCAATTCCTATACCAGTTGTGCATGCACCAACATGCCTGCACTAATTTGGGGCTTTCATACATTGACACATCTCTAGGGAAATATGAAAGAGGTTTTTGTTCAAAATGGTGTTTTAACACTTCCAAATAAGCTAAGATACACCCAGGTCATACGGATTTATGTTTAGACAATAATTAATTCCTCAGCTCCAAATTCGCAACAATTTTCAGAATGCAAACTTCTTCCTCAATTTCTGTGTAGGTGAAGGTGCATAGAGAAATTTTGGAACATGGGTGTTGGTCCCAGTATAGAAAATTGACAAAGCCTCAAACCAATTTCTAAAATTCGTAATGTTCTAAAAGTTACATAATGGTCTTTGAGGCAGTTTTCTAAAAATAGACTATTTTTCCATAATTTTAGCATCTCAGATTTCAAACAGTCATTTTCAGGCACGATTTTCGAGGCAATGGATCTGAACCAGAAAATTTTGAGAGAGGTTATTGTTGAAAATATAACAAGCTATATTTCCTCCAAACATTTTTCTGAAATTCGTAATGGTTAAGGAGATATGCATAGTTTTTTGGAGGCATTTTGTTAAAAAAACCGATTTTTCCATAATTGTAGAAAACAGCCAGATTTGGGAAATTTGTGCCAGATCTTCATTCCTTCAATGGGTAAATGGTTGTACTGATATTCTATTGATGAATATAAGTTGGGATTCAATCCCCATGTTGTTTCCTAAGGAATAGAGCCAAAATTATTATGAAAAAAATATTATAAAAGGAAGGAGTCACGTAGGTGTGAAGGCTGGGTTTTTGTATTTGGCAGATTGTATTATGTAAATCATATTTGTTTGCAGGAGGAGGGAATCGATCTTGCTGTGTAGGAAGGGAGGATCTACGCACTAGTGGAATGATTCCTCGAGGGGACTACTAGAACCATCGCAACATTGTTTTATGAATTTGTAACAAGACTTCTAAAATGAATTTCTCTGGCATTAAATTCCGAATTATGGTTTCTACTATGAAATGAGTTTATTTGGAAGTCACTTATGAGTAATTTTCTTTCTCTATAATGTTCTAAGATTTTGATTTAATTTGCTGCGAGGGAAACGAGCTGGGTGGTTGGGCCCACTAGCCAGTCTGTTGTCCCAAACCTCTTAATTTTCTTTTGTTGCATTTTAGTTTGCTTGGTATGAGTGTGATTTTAGATAATTTCGCAATTTCATTTTATAGCTCCTTTTCTTTTTCAGTCATTTAATTTTCAATTTCATTTCACAAGATTTATTTTACTGCTCTGGTTATTTAAGTTTAATATCAATGCTCTTGGATGTATTTTCATAAAGGTTGAACTAAAGTAAACGATGAATGTTTTAACTGCATCTCTTATTTATTATTACAACGATTTGCCCTGATCTCATTGTTGCATAACAAAGCTTATTTGTATGATGCAATTGTGAAATAATAGCTGAGCAAGAATTCTGGTTAACTTAACTTAACATGTATTCATGATTGCCTTTGAATATTATATGAGACAGATTCCTGCACTTTTGCAAAAAAAAAAATTATTCCTGCACTTTTGCAAGTAGATGCCCAGATCAACATAAGGAAAGATTGTGAATCTTGTTGACAAAAATCTCATAGAATTCTTCATTATAATTAAATGTTGCATATATTATAAGGAAGTATTTAATAGGATCAGGGTAAACAACATGAATTATATATTGGTTGTTATTGCATATTTATCTTACAACTAAAGTACTAAATTGTCTTTAAGAGAAGCAGTGCATTATTATCTTGATTCTTTCCTTAGATTAGTTGGAATGAAGTTGTGTGATTTCTAGTTTCGTGTTTGCAACATAGTAGTTTTTAAGAGGTTTTACATTCTTTATTTCTTGAATTTCTTTATTTTTAATGGGGCCTACATTCCCTTGTCCCCTGGACAATTGAGGAAGACTTACTACAGGTCAACTCAAACCAAAAGAGGAGCTAGAAGTAGATTCTCGGAGTGTGTTTACTTTGCTTTGAAGAGTTTTGTTTATTTTTCCTGAATGCTGCTCCTTTTGAATTTCTTGCAAGAGCTTGGTTTTTATCTAACAGATCCCTGAGGTCGTATTCTGGCATATATTTCACTACGCCTCTAAGTTTACTTACCCGGATTGACAAATTAAATGTTGGTGTAAATCTTGCATTTATACCGCCCGACATTTTGGCGCCATTGCTGAGGAGGAATTGTAGGATAAGGCCTCAACGATTTGTCATGCTTTTCCCTTTCCTTCGCAATTGACTTTCTAGAATTAACGATATTCCCATTGCTTGCTAAAGCATACTGGACGACATTCCCAAAGAGCTCACAAGCCAGGTTTTCCTTTCTGCAAATGAGTGATTTCCTTTACTGCAAAGTGTGTTACTTTTTTTCTGCAATAGAGCTTATTTAATTTCCACAAGTGTGATTTCCTTAGTTTACAATCTTGGTTTGTTCTTTTTACTGCAATTTATCTTTTGATTTTTTTAGGTGCTAAAAGAACCCCCCGCTCTCAATCCATGTGCTGAAAAGACTTCCCAGCTAGCAGGAAAATGTCAGTTAGTGTGATGTTATTAAAAGAACTATCTCAAACTCTGGCAGAAGCTGGGGTCTTTGCTTCACAAAAAGAACACATATTGGCATCAATTAGAAGTCAATCTACTCCTATGGAAGAAGAGAATCATGAAGAACCGAGAGATCTTCCTAAGGAGATCGAGAATCTATGGATCATGCTTGATGAAGAGAATCCATCATAAGCAGAGATTGAAGAACACCAACCTAATCCAGCTTGCACTTTAGAGGATGAAAAAAGAAAATTGGAGGATTTGCATGATGCACCAGATGTTGCCCATGAATCAAATGACCAAGAGTATATGGATCCCATAAAATCTTGGTTTCAGATGAATGTCAGTATTCATCCCTCCCTTATCATTCAACAATTTGTAGCATCACATCAATTAATGCAGTTGGTACCTCATTGTTATGAAACCAGCTCAAGAAAAGATAGAAAAGATAGATCAACGCCTTAGAATTCAGCCTCTTCGAGGGGGCAACCTCCTTTACATTACATAAATGAACAATTCTTGGATGATACAAATGACAAAACCTCCTTTCTATATATAGGAGTCTAAGGAGTCACAATATAATCCAGCCGACCTAACAATAATAATATAAAGCCACAAAAATAACAATAGAGGGATTCTATGGGGCACAGAAATAACAATATGGGGGTAATAGGGGCACAACAATATAAATAAGGGGTATAACTACAATAGTAATGGGGTAATCACTAGTATTATAGGGACCCAACATGCCCCTCCCCTTCAAAAAAGTGTTGTCCTCAACGCTTGAGTAGTTCTGGATACTTCTGCATAAAATTCTCATCCTCCCATGTGGAATCTTCAGCGGATAAGTTCTTCCACTTGATAAGATACTCTGAAATTGATCGATTTTGTAGCTGTCGAGTTCTTGTTTCTGTGACTGCTTCCGGTTCCAATATAATTTTTCCTTCCTCGTCAAGTTCTGGCAATATTGTTTGAATTGGGAGCTTGTCACCTATAACCTTCTTTAAACATGAAACATGGAAAACTGGGTGCAATCGAGAAGCTGCAGGAAGCTCCAATTTGTATGCCATAGTACCAATCTTTTGCAACACCTTGTACGGACCATAATACTTTGGTGATAATTTATTATCCTTCTTAGCTTGCTTTAGGGACATTTGCTTATATGGTTGTAGCCGTAGGAATACCCAATCACCTACATCAAAACTTCTTTCACTGCGATGTTGATCTGCCTGTTGTTTCATTCTATTTTGTGCCAACACGAGGTTATCCTTTAAGAGTTGGAGGACTTGTTGTTGATGTTCGATGTGATGTTCCACTGCCTGAACCTTAGAATTTTCTCTTAAATATGATGTGATGGATGGTGGTTGATACCCATAAAGTGCCATAAATGGGGTCATTTTTGTTGCTGTATGGAAGGAAGTGTTATACCACCATTCAGCCAGAGGCAACCATTTGACCCATTGTGTCTGTTTATCAGATACAAAGCAACGAAGATATCCTTCCAAACATTTGTTTACTATCTCAGTTTGCCCATCAGATTGAGGATGATAAGATGAGCTATGAGCTAACTGAGTACCAAGACAAGAAAATAATTCTGTCCAAAAATTTCCAGTGAAAATGGGATCTCTGTCACTTACAATAATCTTTGGGTTTCCATGTAGCTTTTGAACTGTTTCCATAAATGCAGTAGAAACTGTACTGGCTTTAAATGGATGTGATAATGCACAAAAGTGTGCATACTTGGTAAGTCTGTCAACTACCACCATGATGACACTCTTTCCCTCAGACTTGGGTAAACCTGTGATAAAATCCATTGAAACCTCCTCCCAACGTTGGCTTGGAATGGATAAAGGTTGTAATAGACCCGGTGTCTTAATTGTTTCAACTTTATTTTGCTGGCAAACCAAACATTCCGCCACAAACTTTTGAATATCTGATTTAAGGCCATCCCAAAAAAATTCCTTCTTAACCCTGTGGTAAGTTTTTAAAAATCCTGAGTGCCCTCCTAAGGGAGAAGTGTGCAATTCCATAAGAATCTTTTGTTTTAGCTGGGAATTCTTACAGAGGTATAAGCGATCTTTGTACCATAACGAATCATTTTGCCAGCTAAATGTATCAGAAGTACTGGAATCTTGTTGTAGCTTTCGAATAAGTGCCCACACTTCTTCGTCATTCTTCCATTCCTCCCTTGCTTCGTTTATCCAATCTGGTTGGATAATAGAAATGGCACACAACAATGCTTCCACATCCTCATCCTTTCTTGAGAGTGCATCTGCCACCACATTTTGCTTCCCTTTTTTGTAGATGATTTCAAAGTCATAACCCAACATCTTTGTGACCCACTTTTGTTGCTCTTCAGAGGATAATCTTTGTTCTAAAAAGTATTTAAGGCTATCATGATCCGTTTTTACCTTGAAGTGTCTTCCCATTAGGTAGGGTCGCCATTTCTTAAGTGCATGGAGTATTGCCAACATTTCCTTCTCATAAATAGCTTTTCTTAAAAACTTTCCCTTGATTGGACGACTTTCAAAAGCAATGGGTCTTTCATCTTGCATTAGAACAGCACCAATTCCATTTCCTGAAGCATCACATTCCACAATAAAGGTTTTTGTGAAGTCCGGTGTAGCTAAGACCGGTGCTTGGCACATTGCCTCTTTAAGATGTTCAAAGGCCTTTGTTGCTTCCGGAGTCCATGAAAATGAATCTTTCTTCAATAATGTTGTTAGAGGTGCTGCTATTCTCCCATAATTCTTAACAAACTTGCGATAATACCCTGTCAACCCAAGAAATCCTCGCAGATGCTTTATGGATGTGGGGATTTTCCATTCCTTAATGGCTTTAATTTTGCTAGGGTCTACCTTAACTCCTTCATGAGATACAATATGACCCAAATATTCCACCTCCTGGACTCCAAAGAAACATTTGGATCTTTTTGCATATAATTGTTTCTCCTCCAATAGTTGTAGCACCCTGTCAACATGTTCAACATGATCCTTCCAAGACTTGCTGTAGATTAGTATATCATCAAAAAATACTAACACAAATTTTCTAAGGAATGGTTTGAAAATTGAATTCATCAAACCTTGAAATGTTGAAGGTGCATTGGTAAGGCCAAAAGGCATGACCAAAAATTCATAATGACCCTCATGAGTTCTAAATGCCGTTTTCGGAATGTCTTCAATCTTCATTCTGATTTGATGATATCCCGAACGAAGATCCAACTTGGTGAAGTAAATTGATCCATGCAATTCATCCAGTAATTCATCAATAACAGGAATGGGGAACTTATCTTTAATAGTGAGCTTGTTGAGCTCCCTATAATCCGGACACATGCGCCATGATCCATCCTTCTTGTGCACCAATACTACTGGAGCTGAGAAAGAACTTTGACTCGGTTGAATTATACCAGCCTCTAGCATTTCTGCAACCATACGTTCAATTTCACTTTTTTGGACATAGGGATATCTGTACGGCCTGATGTTTGGAGGAACACTTCCTGGAATCAGATGAATAGCATGATCATGATCACGCATAGGTGGGAGACCCTTGGGAGTCTCAAATACCTTGGAATGATTGTCCAAGACTTTTTGGAGATCTGGAGAAATAGATGATTCCAATGTGGAAACATCTAGCGAACATAATTGTGCAATTACACCTCTTTGCTCCTTTTTTAGAAGCTTTGTCATACCATTAGAGCTGATTATCTTTCCTGGTTTCCCTGCAATACCCCTTAATTCAACTTCCTTTCCTTCCGTAGAAAATTTGATGAAAAGTTCTTGAAAATTAAAAGCTATTGTACCCAAGGATTGTAGCCATTGGACTCCTAGTACAACATCCACACCTCCCATTGGAATGGAAAGCATTGGGCTAGTCAATACATATTCTCCCATGGATAGCTTGATATTATGGCACTTTCCAGAGCAATTTATTGTTCCTCCATTTGCAATCATCACTTGACACTCTGGTGCTGGATATAGGAAGCAATTCAATTCTTTTGCTACCCTACAATGAATAAAATTGTGGGTGCTTCCTGAATCAATCAACACTATTACCTTTTTCTTCTTGATTTGTCCTTCTATCTTGATGGTTTGAGGAGTGGTAATTCCCGCCAATGCATTACAAGATATGGTCGGATTTATTTGTTCTTCATCTAGGCTTTGTTCCTGAAATATATCCTCTTCTTTTGACCTTTCTTTCTCCTTTTCTTCTTCCTCTTCACAATCTATGTAGAATAATTTCTTCTCAGCACACTTATGACCTTTTGTGTATTTGCTATCACAATTGTAACAAAGCCCTTTTGCTCTTTTTTCTTCCAATTGTTGTGGTGTCAACCTTGTAGGTTGTGGAAGACTATGGGCAACAACACTTCCGTCTTTATAGTTGTGAATGGTATGCTTCCTAGTTGCCATAATTTTGCTTTCCATTTTTCTTGCTAACCTGAATGCCTTCTCTAATGAATCAGGTTCCCAAAGGCGCACATCATGTTGGATATTATCCTTTAAAGACCCTATGAACACATCAATCCTATGCTCCTCTGGAATATCTTTTACCCTTATGTTCAATTTTTGGAACTCCTCAATGTGCTCCATTATTGAACCCTTTTGTTTGAGACTTATCAATTGGCTAAAAAAAGTGTTGCTTTTTGTATCCTCATAATGTGCTATCAATTCTTCCGTAAAAATTGCCCAAGTGATAAACTGTTTACGAGAACAAAGCCATTGATACCATACAAACTGATTTGGTTCCAAATATAAAGTTGCCATACGTACCTTTTGTGTGTTTTGCACATTATTGAGATCGAAGAATTGCTCCATCTGTAATATCCATGTGGCGGGATCCTTGCCATCAAACTTCCTCATATCGATTTTTGGAACATGGTGAGTCTTCGATCCAACATGATTAAAATTTATTTTGTTCTCATCATGAGTTTCCTTTAGTACTCTTTCACCCTTAGTGACCATTTCTTGTAGCAACTTATTCATATTTATCTTCAATTCGTCCATGTCTGTCTTCAAATCTATCTTCAAATCATCCATCTTAGCTTCCACGTCAATCATCTTAGCTTCTACGCCTTTCTTTAAACAGTCCATCTTAGCTTCTACACCTTTCTTTAAACCATCCATCTTAGCTTCTACATCTTTCTTTAAACCATCCATCTTAGATTCTGTTCCTTTCTGTGCAAGGGACAGTTGTTGCACTTGGTCTTGTAATTTTGATATATCATGTTGCATTTATTCCTCTTCTTCATGAGTCATGCTAGAGCTTTCAGGTTCCTTACTAGGTGTTTGAATTTTCTTTCCTCGGGGCATCAGTTACCGATAATAATGCTCTACTATGCCCTTTGAATTCCTTCAAAATAAATTTTCAAACCAAGCTTAAGCAAAAATTTAAGAAAATCTACACACCTTTTTTCACTTTGTAGGAGCTCGATATTGCCTCTGATGTATCTCTGTACTTTCCAATCATCTAATTTTGAATTTGTGAGCTGTAGTAGCCCTCTGTGTCCTCTTTCCAATGCCACAAGTCTGACCCAAATTGGATTCTCCAAGGAAGAGTTATGTGAAATCTCCCACAGTGACTTGCTTATAGACTAGTTCAGTAGAGCGAACTTGTACGACGTGCCACGAGTCACTGTTTCAGCCTTTGGATCTGAAACACACATACAAGAAACTAAAGTCCGTCCTCTTTCTGTACCTTTTTACGAAATTTCAATCCGATCCTCAGAGAGAAAGTTATGACGATTTTCCCCAGGTCACCTGTTTTGAATGTAATTCAGGAGTCTGCAAAAAGACCAACTTCCTCAGATCATATCTCCAAAAATATCGCGCGAAAAGCTCTGAAATTTGGACCCAAGGTTCAGCGCCAATTCTTCTCAAATGGGTTTTTTTTGCGGCTTCTGAAATGTCACAGAAAAAAAGTTATAGCGAAAATTCCACGATGACCTGTTTGGAGCAGCGAAACCCTAGAATCCAAAGCTCTGATACCAAATGTTATGAAACCAACTCAAGAAAAGATAGAAAAGATAGATCAACGCCTTAGAATTCAGCCTCTTCGAGGGGGCAACCTCCTTTACATTACATAAATGAACAATTCTTGGATGATACAAATGACAAAACCTCCTTTCTATATATAGGAGTCTAGGGAGTCACAATATAATCCAGCCGACCTAACAATAATAATATAAAGCCACAAAAATAACAATAGAGGGATTCTATGGGGCACAGAAATAACAATATGGGGGTAATAGGGGCACAACAATATAAATAAGGGGTATAACTACAATAGTAATGGGGTAATCACTAGTATTATAGGGACCCAACACTCATGTTCTGGTATTTTCTCACATATACTTTCTAAATTTGAACATGAATATGATTATCCTATTATTGCACACTTGGTTGCACTGGAAGTCCTCCTATACTTAAAAGAGAGTCTTATGCTTCTTAGGGTAGAGTAGGGTAGAAGAATAAATAAATGCCATGAAAAAAGCTATTACAACAATGAAATTGGGGTTTTGACTTTCAAAGCATAGCTACTGAAACTGCTTTTGATCCGCATCGGTTGTTAACACGCACATCTGTGACAAATCTTGTTGAGTATGATTCACTCTAATACCTCATGATTTTGCAAAAGCAGCCATCATTAATCACTCTAATGAGTTGTCATCTGAGTTATATATTTTTAGTTTCCCTTAGAAGGTACTATTAGAGAACCCCTATGGTGGACCACTCTTGTAAAGATCATAATAAGCTATTCATGAGAACACTTGCATTATTAACTTAAAGAATCTTGTAGTCATTATCTGGGATATTTTTAATAAGTCTTTAGGGTAGAGGAAATAGTCAGTAATGATTAGTCATTAAAAACTTTTCACGCCATCCCGTACTCTTAAGGAGTAGATATGCCTCCCCACTTATTAAGTAACATTTGAAGTTAATTACAATCAAAGTCTACAAAAGATATTTAGGGGAGGATATGAGGTCTCGTGATGGGTCAACCTATCACGATCATGAGACCCAACATGCATGACATTACTGTTGTTGGCCACCAAGCCAGAGTAATGGATTTCAACTGAAAAGCTGGAAGAAAGGAGGTCTCATCACGAGCCGGCCTATTCATCCGTGTTATTTCTTGTGAGTGGCACTGCCATCAGCTGGTTACCAAGCCAGGACAATGGCCTTCATCTATTTTTTAAAATTAAATAATATAACTTTGAATCTATATCTAGTAAGTGGGACACAGACATTTCACTCGGTTAAAATACATCCCTGCCAAGGTTATAGACGCCTGCGAGTAGCAGGGCCATGTATGTGGTATTAAAGTTAATTGCATACTATGATTTACTTGGTTATCTTTATCTTTCCCTAAAACTCATCATTTTATTTATTGGATAATGGGTTTAAGATGATTTGAGCATGATGCTTCGAGTTCTATATTTCAAAAATTAGGAATCTTTAATGATGTGGTACCCTTAGTGGAGGTAATTCTTTGTACTAGATTAAGGATAAATTTACTTTCACATCTGCATGACAACAAATTTAGAGTGTTCAATTTGTTGATTGGTGCAGGAAGGTGTCATTTTGTTCTATTTTTATCTCTCTTTTCTGGTATCATAACTCACTTAATTTTTTATGGTATTTAGAGTGATGAATTGCTCAGTGATGATTACTCACTAGGTGTTGATGGAAAACAATGTGTGTTGATTATGGCTACCTATAAATAAGCACTACATGACCTAGGTACAAGATTGTTGTATTAGGTGCAAGAATCTTATGGTAATTTTCTTGAAATTACACCTTTTCAACAAAGATTTGATTTTTTTATCATAAGTGTTAATAAGACTCTAGACAGAAATAAAAGCTCTAAAATCTATGACAAGCAAGGAATTCAATTGAAATAGGACAACAAGTATGTGATGTCTATCATAAAGGTGCAGTATTCTTTTTCCAAAATGTATGGTACAAAGCATTGCTTTCCTATACTTGGTCTTGTTGTAATTTTATCATTCCTGCACTTGATACTTTCATAAGGGATGTAACATAGTTTTAGTTGGCACTGTAATAGTGATGTTGCAGACTTAATGAATTCTTTAAAAATGATGACATACCATGATATCTTAATATTTCCTTGTGGATATTTTTGCTGACACTTTTATCGGGAAGCATAGTATGATCTTTAAACATTCCCCCCGCCTTCTTCCATGATTTTATAATCTTATGGTTTGGCTTGCATGAGGACATGCAAGAAGGTCAGCGTGGGGGAGTGTTGAGCCTCCAATTTGTCCAAATTTTCATGATTTTCCTGAATAATTTTATGCCTGTACTAAGTGTCTATAATCATTATTATTCATTTTGCGCATTATTAAGTTATTATTTAGAGGCATTTAGAGCTGACAGTTGTTGATCTATGAGCTCTTCTTGTTTTATTAATTTAATGTGAAAATGTCATTAATGTTAGGGTATTTTGTGGCAGGTGCTAACATTCCTATAGTATCAATTCCTATACCAGTTTTTCCTGCACCAACTCTTCTTGCACCAACATGCCTGCACTAATTTGGGGCTTTAATACATTGACACATCCCTAGGGAAATATGAAAGAGGTTTGTGTTCAACATGGTATTTTAACACTTCCACATAAGTTAATATACACCCCGGTTGTACAGATTTATGTTTAGTCAATAATTAATGCCTCAGCCCCAAATTCACAATAGTTTCTAGAATGCCAACTTCTGCCTTGATTTCTGTGCAGGTGAAAGTGAATAGAGAAATTATGGAACATGGGTTTTGGTCCCAGTATGGCAAATGGAGAAATATTCAAACCGATTTCTGAAATTCATAATGGTATAAAAGTTACATAACGGTCTTTGAGGCAGTTTTCTAAAAATAGACTATTTTTCCAGAATCTTAGCATCTTAGATTTCAAACAGTCATTTCTGGGCATGATTTCTGAGGCAATGGATCTTAAATAGAAACTTCTGAGAGAGGTTATTGTTTTAAATATAACAAGCTATATCTCCTCCAATTTTTTTTTCTAAAATTCGTAACGGTTAAGGAGACATGCAGAGTTCTTTGGAGGCATTTTGTTAAAAAAAAACCGATTTTTCCAGAATTGTAGAAAACGACCAGATTTGGGAAATTTGTGCCAGACCTTCATTCCTTCAATGGGTAAATGGTTGTACTGATATTCTGTTGATGAATATCAGTTGGGATTCAATCCCCATGTTGTTTTATAAGGAATAGAGCCAAAATTATCATGAAAGAACATTATAAAAGGAAGGAGTCACGTAGGTGTAAAGGTTGGGTTTTTGTATTTGGCAGATTGTATTATGTAAATCATATTTGTTTGCAGGAGGAGGGAAGCGATATTGCTATGCAGGAAGGGAGGAGCTGCGCACTAGTGGGATGATCCCTCGAGGGGACCACTAGAATTAGCGCAACATTGTTTTATGAATTTGTAACAAGACTTCTGAAATGAATTTCTTTGGCATTAAATTCTGAATTCTAGTTTCTACTCTGAAATGAGTTTATTTGGAAATCACTTATGAGTAATTTTCTTTCTCTATAATGTTCTAAGATTGTGATTTAAATTGCTGCAATGGAAACGAGCTGGGTGGTTGGGCCCACCAGCTAGTCTGTTGCCCCAAACCTCTTAACTTTCTTTTGTTGCATTTTAGTTTGCTTGGTGTGAGTGTGATCTTAGATAATTTCGCAATTTCATTTCATAGCTCCTTTTCTTTTTCATTCATTTAATTTTCAATTTCATTCCACAAGCTTTATTTTACTGCTCTGGTTATTTAAGTTTAATATCAATGCTTTTGGATTTATTTTCATAAAGGTTGAACTAAAGTAAACGATGAATGTTTTAACTTCATCTCTTATTTATTATTACAATGATTTGCCCTTATCTCATTGTTGCATAATAAAGCTTATTTCTAGGATGCAATGGTGAAATAACAGCTGAGCAAGAATTTTGGTTAGCTTAACTTAACATGTATTCATGATTGCCTTTGAATATTATATGAGACGGATTCCTGCACCTTTGCAGAAAAACATTTATTCTTGCACTTTTGCAACCAAATGCCTGGATCAGCATAAAGAAAGATTGTGAATCTTGTTGACAAAAAGCTCACATAATTCTTCATTAAATGTTGCATATATTATAAGGAAGTATTTAATAGGATCAGGGTAAACAACACGAATTATATATTGGTTCTTATTGCATATTTCTCTTACAACTATAGTACTAAATTGTCTTTAAGAGAAGCAGTGCATTATTATCTTGATTCTTTCCTTAGATTAGTTGGAATGAAGTTGTCGTGTGATTTCTAGTTTCATGCTTGCAACATAGCAGCAATTTTTAAGAGGTTTTGCATTCTTTATTTCTTGAATCGCTTTCTTTTGAATGGGGCCTACATTCCCTTGTCCCCTGGACAATTGAGGAAGACTTACTGCAGGAGTCAACTCAACCCAGAAGAGGAGCCAGAAGTAGATTCTCGGAGTGTGTTTACTTTGCTTTGAAGAGTCTTGTTTATTTTTCCTTAATGTTGCTCCTTTTGAATTTCTTGCAAGATCTTGGTTTTTATCTAACAGATCCCTGAGGTCGTATTCTGGCATATATTGTGCTATGCCTCTAAGTTTACTTACCCGTATTGACAAATTAAATGTTGGTGTAAATCTTACATTTATACCACCCGATAGTAAGTGGGATACTTTCAAACTGTTTCTAAAAGTGTCTCACAGTGATAATCCAATTGATGCCCATGTTGAGTAAGAACCAAACCAATAGCATAGTTGGAGGCGTCTGTCTCAATCTCAAATGGTTATTGCAGGTCTGGTAATGTGAGCACTGGTGCAGAGCAGAGGCGATGCTTCAACTTGGAAATGTCCTATTGTTGGGTTTCAGACTAAAAACATTTTCTTTTGCTCAACCCTTGGCAACTTGACTTAAAGGCCAAGTGATATGAGAGAACCCCAACATGAAACTTCAGTAGAAATTGGCAAGACTCAAAAAGCTGCAAAGCTCTATTAGAGTGGTCGGGGCTGGCCAATCTGGAATGACTTGTATATTAGCTAAGTCCACAGATACACCCTGCTCATCAATGATGTACCCTAGATATTGAACTTGGGTCAGGCCAAAAGTGCATTTATCCAAGTTAGCACACAACTTGTGTTGTTGCAGGGTTTGAAGGACCTTTCGAATATGGTGGAGTTGCTCTTCCCAACTCTGGTTGAAGATCAAGATATCATCTAAATACACCACCATGAATTCACTAGTGAAGGGTTGAAAGATGTCATCCATCAATCTCATGAAGGTTGCAGGGGCATTCATCAATCCAAACTACATGACCAACCATTCCAAAATTCCCTCCTTGGATTTGAAGGTAGTCTTCCACACATCAAAGGGTTCGATAGGCACCTGGTGATAACTTGAATTCAAGTCAAAATTGTTGAAATATTTGTCCCCCTTGAGCTGGTCCATAAGGTCATCAATCCTTAAGATTGGGTACCTATTCCGAACAATGATCTTGTTTAGTGCCCGATAGTCAAGTCAGAGTCTCCAAGTCCCATCCTTCTTCTATACCAATACAATAGGGGTCCCACAGGGTGATGAGCTTGGCCTGATGTGCCATTTTTGCAATAGTTCATGAATCTGCCTCTTGATCTCATCGTTCTCAAGAACAAAGTGTCGATAGATCAATCCATTCGACAGTGGTGTGCCCAGGGTCAGATCTATGGAATGCTTGACTTGACAATGTAGAGGTACCCATGTAGGTGAGGCAAAAATATCGTTGTACTCCTCCACGACATTATCCATCTACTACTGGTGTGAAGAGGAGCCATGCCTGGAAGCCATGGCCAAAACCTTCTTCTTGCCCTATGGGTGAATCATAAGGAAAAAAAATTCCTGGTCTGGGAAATTATCTTACTGCATTTCTTTGTAGTGATCAAAGAGATGGTAGTAAGCAGGACTACCTCCGGTATCATGCACAACTTATTAGCCAAATTAATAATCATAGAGCGAGGTATAGACTCATATACAACATGTCGCTTCCACAAGTATGGTTTTCCTAATAATACATCACAAAATTCAAGAGGAGAAACATCACACAGTACCTGATTTGTGAAGGGCTTGATGTTGTAGGGAAGGCGACACTGCTAGCTAATGCGTGAAGCCACCCGATGATGTATGGCTGTGGATGTGTTGTAGTCTTTAGGCATAGGCGCTTCATAACCTCTACTGAAATGGGGTTATTTTGGCTCTCAATGTCAACAAGAACCACAACGGAGAACCCTTCACCCACATCTATGAGTGGAAGAGGTGTTCCCCCTCCTCTGGAACTTCAGGCTCAATCTTCTATATCTTGGTGGTGGTCATGGTGGCACTGGGTTCTGCATCAATGATCTGCTTACCTTTTTCATTCCCCTTATCAGGTTTTGATTCAGAGTTAGAACACGTGTCTGATTCAGAGGCCTTCATCTCGGCCATGAGTGACTGCTTGGACCTGTTATCACTCAGGTTGTCCCTTTTGACTCCCAAAGGGATACAGCCGAGGTAACCACAAACCAATCTTTGGACTGCAGGTCCTAGCCTGCCTGCAGTCAGAGAGGGCTCTCTCTTTAGGATTTAGCTTTTTTTAAGGGATGATTTTAGGCTAGATATGATGCACATGGGTTTTGTTTGAGTTTGGTGGGATGGTTGATCTATTCAAGCAGAGTTGACATGCAAAGTGTAAGAAGTTCAAACCATTGGGCATGGAGTCAATGAATGTGAACTGAAGGGTGCGTTTTCCTTGGCAGAAGAGGGGAATATGGAGCAGGATAGCTACACATGGCACAATGATTAAATGCTGGAACAAGGATGAAATGGGGGTTAGGGGATGAGAGGCAATTAAGGATCTCTCATCCAGCCAAAGAGCGAAAGTGGATGAAGACTATATAGGAGCAATGAAGGATTCCTAAACAGCATTCAGAAATGAGAAATAGCTTAAACATGATCAATTAAGTATGCATATTTATCACTAATTTAGAGGAAAACATAGAAAAGTTACAAGAATTGAGCACAGAGGGCATGAAAGCCAGCTCTGAACTATTCCTTCTTCCTGCAACTTAGATTATGATATACAGATGATACATATACATATAAACTGATAAACAGGGGGAGGAAAGACTTATTGAACCATGAGCAAGCACATGAATTCCATATCAAGCTCTTCGGCCATTGAAAGCACAACCAGCCAGTTCAGATGCAAATATTCCAGCAATCTTTGATTACAGAAGTTCTTAAGCTTATAGTGCAAGTCTGGAATGAGAAATACAACCAACCCTTTACACTATACAGAGGGAGGTCTTTATAGAGAAAATATCTAAAAATATGTACAAACAGCAGATCTGAGGGCAGATCAGGAGAAATGAATGATCTAACCTAGCTTTTATTGAAAATAAATGAAAGAATGCATATCTACCAGCTGCGCAGGGACATCAGCCTCAAGAATGAATTAACATGGCCCTTTGAGCTCTGCGCTAGCAATTTGCCATAACTGCGCCTTGGGAACTTGCAGCGCTGCCCTTAGGTGTCTTTATACACTGTTTTGGCAATAACTGGGCTTGGTTTACTTGAACTACCTCTTTAGGCCGTTCTACTGCAGCTGAGTGGCTTAAATGCTCATAACTGTGATCTGGTGGGCTTTGATGGCTCTGAGCTGCTTTATTGACTTTGATGGGGGCCTCTTTAATGTTCTGCTGCTTTTGGGCTGCTGATATTTTGAACTGATACTCTTTGCCGCTTCCTCTAATCTTTTCTGACATTGAATCGGGCCGCTTTCTCTCTCTGATACTCTTTAACTGTCAAATCGCCCCATTCTGCTCTTTGAATGCCAAATAACTGCTGCAAGTGCTTTCCGTGGCCTTTGGGATGCTATTGGCACATGGTCGATCAAACTAATGCCTTTAAAATGATAAATTTGCAACACTGGTCGAATAAAGGAACTCTGGCGGCATGCCGAGGAGAAATCCCTACATTTGGAAGTATTTGGGCCTGGAGCGATCTCGAAATGGCCAAGGAAACCATCATTTCCTTTATACCTGGGCGGGCACGGGCGCCGCACACAAAACATTAAAAATGGCCCTTTTATTATAATACAGGCGAAATGCCTTAAAACATGAATTTTATTGAAAAATTGGCGCTGGAGGCAAACTATAGCAGCCTTTAAATCCTGGCCGTTGGATCCGGCGCGGGCCGATCCAACGGCTATCGCTAAATCGCATCGGGGCGGACCGGGGGGGCGACACATATAGAATCGCCGAACTGCGCGGACCCGATATGCTATTATAAGCCCACTTTTTATTGATATCAGGTCCGGCCCATCGGCGAGTTCAATCGGCGGATTTTAATAAAACATATAAGCGGACCCGATATTCTTTTAACTTCCTTTTATTGTATTTCAGCTCCGACATATCGGAGGCTCTCCATTTTGTTGTGCAACAGGGTCTTACGGACCCGAAAGCTTTATAAGCCGCGCCTTTATTATTATTTCGGCTCTGGCCATTCGGAGCGATACATGGGAGCGATGCGATTAAATGCAGGCCGTTGATCTGGGGCCCTGATGGATGGCTGCGATTAAATCGCTATATCGCAATCGGGGAAACCCGGGGGTGGGGCTTTATATGTAATGCGATGCGATATTTTGGAAAATGTGGGTTTTAACGTTATAACTTAAGTTTTATAAAAAACTTAAGTTTAAACGATAAAGCGGGTTTTTACAAAAATGTGGAGAGATATATATATACAAAGGGAAATATGATGGGGGCATATATATGGGTCAACATTGATCGCTGCCCCCTCCCGACTGCGATATCGCATCGGAGGGGGACCAAAAAGACTTCTTTCTCATCGGAGCAATTTATTATGAAAAAAGGCAGGGTTAATGCATTCGGAGGGGTCTTCTTTATGCTTTTAAATGGTTTATAAGCCATCGGAAGGGGTCCAATGGCCCAAAAAGGAGGAATTCATGCCTTAAGAAGGTAAAACAAGGCCAAAAGGATGATTTTTATACATGCGGAGGGAAACTATGCAAAGGAATGAGTCCTTATGCATTTGGGAGATGGTTAGAGGGGGGCAATGAGGGTTCTTGCTAAGTTTCAGATAAACCTAGCAATTCCCGAAGGATACTCATGGTTATATTTCAACCAAGGGGAGGGGATATGTATATAAAGGGATTTATAACATATTTTTAGTAGGGGAGGGGTAAACAAATAGGGAGTTACATAATAAAGTTAGTAGTTAATATGACAATGATGAGAGAAAGCACTAAGAATGATGTCTTAGGCTATCAAATGGGGGAAAATGACTGATAGAAGAAGTGTGAACATTCCTTGAGTGAAGCAGATCTTCACCAAGGCAAACGATATGGAAAATGATGAAAATAAGAGGTATCAAGCAGATCTTGACCTCTTTTAGGGGAAGTAAGTGAGTGACTTGGGGAAAGAGGAAGAAGGGGGGAGTTAGACATGCATTTCTTGAAGTCCTCCAACTGAAAAACTGCCTCAAACCAAAAAATGGATTGCTTACCAAAATTGGAACACAGCAGTGGCAGTAGCAAATATGGAGCATTGCAGCATGCATAGAACGACATATTTGGAATGTGAAAATGTCGATCATGAAAGATGATTAACCTGCTGCAGCAGGAGGCTAACAGTGGCTCCACTTGGGGATGGCTTTTCCTTGTGAAAAGCCAAGAACAGCAGGTCAGACTGCCTTGTATTCAATTGTTGTTGTATTCTGCAAAATTCTCTTGGTTGGCTGCCTTATTGATCCTACCTACCTACCTACCCTAACCAGCACTTACTTTGTTGTTAGGTGAAATGAAATAACCAATGTAGCCACTTAAGCAATAAAAACATGAGTGGGTTTTGCTGCTTGTGCTTGCTGATGAAACAAACTGAGATCTTGCAATCTGATGTGGCTTTGTTAATCTTTGAGAAGATCAAGAAGCTACTGACCTCCTTCGTTGTGTTTAAACATTGTACAAAACTGTCCTGCAACATATATATACAATTGCTAGGCTGAATTAAAGAACTGTACAAAGGTTCAGGATCGCTACCATGCCTTGGAGTCGGGAGATCATCAACAACTTGATACTGAGCCTTGCAGCCTGCTAATGGACAAGAGCACTGATTTATTTCATCATCCAACCTGCCAGCAGATGGATCATACCAAACTTGGAATGATACCTGCAATTCATTA
Organism: Pinus tabuliformis; assembly: GCA_031772625.1. NCBI lineage: Eukaryota > Viridiplantae > Streptophyta > Pinopsida > Pinales > Pinaceae > Pinus > Pinus tabuliformis. The sequence continues at coordinate 435,903,776 of CM062808.1, read as the reverse complement.
CAAACAGGGTCAGATAGCACTTGACTGATTTGCACTTGCTGCTCTTTCTCTTCTTTACATAATTCAGATGACTCAAAACAAAGCGGCAGTGGAGCAATTTGGATCATTTGATCACAAGTTGCTGCTTCCGAGTTCTCCTCCTCAGTCTGACATTCAATGACACTTTGGGGCTGCAAATCTAGAGGTAATGCATCAGGAGCAAAGGTTTGACTCTCCTCTAGATGGTCAGTAACAATACTTGCTGACACTTGCTTATTAATTGCATGATAGTTCTCCTTAATAAATTGAAAAGATTCAAAACAGAAAGGTAAAGTTCCTTCGTTGAAATCAAAGCACTCTGCGCTTTCCTTCTTTACTTCATAGCTGAACTGGGCAAGCTGATCACTGGGTTCAGGCTGCTGAGCCTGAACTGTGCTTTCTGCCAAAATAGGATCTGATTCCTCTGCAAGGCTGATTCGGTCATTATGCTCATCATCATCAAAATACTCATCGTATTTTGGCAAGCAGCTGAAAGAGGGGAAGCTATTATATTCATATAGCATATCCGGAGACTGATCCTTCACGTATGGCTGTATGAATACATCATCTGTTTTGTGGCAGGTTTGTTCGTGAATGTCACTACTTTCCTCTTGCACAACAGATGTGTCCTGGCGCTCTAAACTTTCTACTTTCATTGTGATCAGCTGCATAATTTCCTCTGTCCTTTATAACAAACTATGAAGCTTCTTTTCTTGCTCTGCTTTGCGTTGTTCTTCCCTCCTCTTTAGATTTGCCTCCACGTCCACAGCTATGTCTTGCATCTGTTTCAAAGTGGACGGGCTCCTTTCTCTCAAACGAAATTCCATCTCTGGATCAAAAGCTCTTGGATATTGCAATAGAGCTAAATCAGGGGGAGGTCTTATATTCAAAGGCATAAAAAGATAAACTTGACTGAATCGATCAGAAAATTGCTAAACAGATTAATTTGGAAGCCTTTTTAACTCATCATAATCTTGAATGAGCGAGAGGACACTAACTTTGATCATCCATCTATCAAGGAAAAGCTTGGAACACTGCTGAAGATTAGAGATGCTGGCCTCAGGCAATGCTTTAAACCAAGTCCTAACTTCGCTTTGCAAAGAAAGGGCAAATAGTCTAAGACTGACATCTTCATCTTCCACTTCAAATATATTAAGATAATCTTCAAAAGCCTGGATATGTTTCTGGGCAGTAATACCATTCTCTCCATCAAATCTAGGGAGATATTCAGGATGATTTGCAGGCAAAGGATTCAACACAGGAGGCAAAATGAGAGGCTTATATCTATCAGGAACTTTACGAGGCACGGGAGTATGTACAGGGATTGGAAGACTGGGCTCTATTTTTGGTTCCTCCTTGGCTGTATGATGATCTTCAACAGCATTTGAGGACTGCTGTTCTGATGTGCAAGGAGGCTTTTCAACAACATTTTCCAAAGAAAGAACATAAAAATCTGATATAAAATCATCTTTAAAATACAATATGCAAAACAAAATCTGGTGCAAGAGAAAGAACATGATCTCTTGGATGATAGTACAGGTCAGAAGCCTGATCTGCTTATACATTTCTTTCGGGTTCATTTCTCCAGCAGAGTCTTTATTATGAGGATGATGTGGAGTCGCCAGGTGGATGAATTAACCTTGAAGTGCCTGATCTCTATCCACCATCATAGATCAGAGCTAAACATGAAAATAGCCCTGAAGAAAAAGAATACTTTCTCCAGAAAACGAGGAAAACTAATCAAAATTGGGGATTTACAGTAATAAACAAATGATTGTCCCCAGTGGAGTCACCATTATGTTATCACTCAGGTTGTCTCTTTTGACTCCCAAAGGGATACGGCCGAGGTAACCACAAACCAATCTTTGGACTACAGGTCCTAGCCTACCTGCAGTCAGAGAGGGCTCTCTCTTTAGGATTTAGCTTTGTTTAAGGGATGATTTTAGGCTAGATATGATGCACATGGGTTTTGTTTGAGTTTGGTGGGATGGTTGATCTATTCAAGCAGAGTTGACATGCAAAGTGTAAGAAGTTCAAACCATTGGGCATGGAGTCAATGAATGTGAACTGAAGGGTGTGTTTTCCTTGGCAGAAGAGGGGAATATGGAGCAGGATAGCTACACATGGCACAATGATTAAATGCTGGAACAAGGATGAAATGGGGGTTAGGGGATGAGAGGCAATTAAGGATCTCTCATCCAGCCAAAGAGGGAAAGTGGATGAAGACTATATAGGAGCAATGAAGGATTCCTAAACAGCAATCAGAAATGAGAAATAGCTTAAACATGATCAATTAAGTATGCATATTTATCACTAATTCAGAGGAAAACATAGAAAAGTTACAAGAATTGAGCACAGAGGGCATGAAAGCCAGCTCTGAACTATTCCTTCTTCCTGCAACTTAGATTATGATATACAGATGATACAGATACATATAAACTGATAAACAGGGGGAGGAAAGACTTATTGAACCATGAGCAAGCACATGAATTCCATATCAAGCTCTTCGGCCATTGAAAGCACAACCAGCCAGTTCAGATGCAAATATTCCAGCAATCTTTGATTACAGAAGTTCTTAAGCTTATAGTGCAAGTCTGGAATGAGAAATACAACCAACCCTTTACACTATACAGAGGGAGGTCTTTATAGAGAAAATATCTAAAAATATGTACAAACAGCAGATCTGAGGGCAGATAAGGAGAAATGAATGATCTAACCTAGCATTTATTGAAAATAAATGAAAGAATGCCTATCTACCAGCTGCGCAGGGACAACAGCCTCAAGAATGAATTAACATGGCCCTTTGGAGCTCTGCGCTGGCAATTTGCCATAACTGCGCCTTGGGAACTTGCAGCGCTGCCCTCAGGTGTCTTTATACACTGTTCTGGCAATAACTGGGCTTGGTTCACTTGAACTACCTCTTTAGGCGGTTCTACTGCAGCTGAGTGGCTTAAATGCTCATAACTGTGATCTGGTGGGCTTTGATGGCTCTGAGCTGCTTTATTGACTTTGATGGGGGCCTCTTTAATGTTCTGCTGCTTTTGGGCTGCTGATATTTTGAACTGATACTCTTTGCCGCTTCCTCTGATCTTTTCTGACATTGAATCAGGCCACTTTCTCTCTCTGATACTCTTTAACTGTCAAATCGCCCCATTCTGCTCTTTGAATGCCAAATAATTGCTGCAAGTGCTTTCCGTGGCCTTTGGGATGCTATCGGCACATGGTCGATCAAACTAATGCCTTTAAAATGATAAATTTGCAACACTAGTCGAATAAAGGAACTCTGGCGGCATGTCGAGGAGAAATCCCTACATTTGGAAGTATTTGGGCATGGAGCGATCTCGAAATGGCCAAGGAAACCATCATTTCCTTTATACCTGGGAGGGCACGGGCGCCACACACAAAACATTAGAAATGGCCCTTTTATTATAAACAGGCGAAATGCCTTTAAAACATGAATTTTATTGAAAAATTGGCGCTGGAGGCAAACTGTAGCAGCCTTTAAATCCTGGCCGTTGGATCCGGCGCGGGCCGATCCAACGGCTATCGCTAAATCGCATCGGGGCGGACTGGGGGGACAGCACATATAGAATCACCGAACTGCGTGGACCCGATATGCTATTATAAGCCCACTTTTTATTGATATCGGGTCCAGCCCATCGGCGAGTTCAATCAGCGGATTTTAATAAAACATATAAGCGGACCCGATATTCTTTTAACTGCCCTTTATTGTATTTCGGCTCCGACATATCGGAGCCTCTCCATTTCGCTGTGCAACGGGGTCTTACGGACCCGAAAACTTTATAAGCCGCGCCTTTATTATTATTTCGGCTCCAGCCATTCGGAGCGATACATGGGAGCGATGCAATTAAATGCGGGCCGTTGATCTGGGGCCCTGATGGATGGTTGCGATTAAATCACTATATCGCAATCGGGGAAACCTGGGGGCGGGGCTTTATATGTAATGCGATGCGATATTTTGGAAAATGTGGGTTTTAACATTATAACTTAAGTTTTGTAAAAAACTTAAGTTTGAACGATAAAGTGGGTTTTTACAAAAATGCGGAGAGATATATATATACAAAGGGAAATATGATGGGGGCATATATATGGGTCAACATTGATCGTTGCCCCCTCCCGACTGCGATATCGCATCGGAGGGGGACCAAAAAGACTTCTTTCTCATCGGAGCAATTTATTATGAAAAAAAGGCAGGGTTAATGCATTCGGAGGGGTCTTCTTTATGCTTTTAAATGGTTTATAAGCCATCGGAAGGGGTCCAATGGCCCAAAAAGGAGGAATTCATGCCTTAAGAAGGTAAAACAAGGCCAAAAGGATGATTTTTATACATGCGGAGGGAAACTATGCAAAGGAATGAGTCCTTATGCATTTGGGAGATGGTGAGAGGGGGGCAATGAGGGTTCTTTCTAAGTTTCAGATAAACCTAGCAATTCCCGAAGGATACTCATGGTTATATTTCAACCAAGGGGAGGGGATATGTATATAAAGGGATTTATAACATATTTTTAGTAGGGGAGGGGTAAACAAATAGGGAGTTACATAATAAAGTTAGTAGTTAATATGACAATGATGAGAGAAAGCGCTAAGAATGATGTCTTAGGCTATCAAATAGGGGAAAATGACTGATAGAAGAAGTGTGAACATTCCTTGAGTGAAGCAGATCTTCACCAAGGCAAACGATATGGAGAATGATGAAACTAAGAGGTATCAAGCAGATCTTGACCTCTTTTAGGGGAAGTTAGTGAGTGACTTGGGGAAAGAGGAAGAAGGGGGGAGTTAGACATGCCTCGCTTGAAGTCCTCCAACTGAAAAACTGCCTCAAACCAAAAAATGGATTGCTTATCAAAATTGGAACACAGCAGTGGCAGTAGCAAATATGGAGCATTGCAGCATGCATAGAACGACATATTTGGAATGTGAAAATGTCGATCATGAAAGATGATTAACCTGCTGCAGCAGGGGGCTAACAGGACTGACACTCACTTGTGTTGTGATTTTGGAGCTCTTATGGAACTCACACCATTTTTAAATGTCCTTATTTTTTTTGAGGTGTTGTTCTTTTATTGCGGCCGAAAGGCTGTCCTGGGTAGCCCTACCTTGGCTCTGTTATTTTCCTTATGTTTTGGGGGTGCATTTTCCTTTCTTTGGATTCCTAGATCCAAAGTCCTGCTTCTTCTATTTAAACTTCCGCTCAATCTTGATAGCATATCGGTATGCCGTGCCGAGCGAGGGAATGTCCAAGAAATCCATCTCGTCCTAGATGTACTTTTGTAAAAAACCACAGTACTTGAGTACCAAATGCTGCTCAGTATCCTTGATACTGAGCTTCATGCGAAGGGCATGGAAATTATTTGTGAACTCCGACACATCTTGGTCCCTTCCTTGCCGTAGCATGGTCCACTTTATGTATTTATCTTCATAGCTCCCAAAAAGGTAATATTGTCCCTTGATGGCGTCTCGAAAAGAATCCCAAGTGGGTGTGGCTGAAAAAAATGAGGGTTCACTCTTGTCTTTTTGTTCACAGTAGGTTTCCCACTAGTCCTTGACATGTGGTGCGACTTTGAGAAGTGAAAAAAGTAATATTTTCTCGATTGGAAAAGTCATGAACTGAAAAATATCCTTCCAACAGATTTAACCATTTATCTATGGTGTATGCTTCTATCATGCCCTCAAATATGAGAATATCAAAGTTAACTTGTACCTTAAAAGGAGTGGCGCCTCTAGAGTGGTCGTTGGATGAAGATGTGTCGCCTGTGGGTAGCCGTTGAAGGATCTAGGAAAATTTATCCATCATCACATTCCTCTATCACTCGAGGGCTTCCTTGAGAAACATTTTGAAAGGATCTCCTACCCCTTCATCTTTATTTTCTTCCACCATGGAGGTCATCAGGGTTTGCGAGGCTAATCTTGCATCAGTTCAAACAGATTGAGCACTAACTCCTTATACCCTGACCTCGTTGGGGACATGCACAAAAAAATAGAGAGAGTAGACTACTCTGATACTACTGATCCGAAATTAAATAGGAACGAAAAAAAAAAATAGATATAATCATAAATACAGGGATGCAATTGAAAAACACTTCATTTCATTAATAGAAAAATATTGAACTATGCTTACAAACACAATGGAAATAAGATAGCTTGGGTGATGGTAGCTTATCTCTGAGAAGAGATGTGGTGGCTACATGCCTATGAAATGTGTTCCAATGAGGCTTAAGGGCTTATTTACTATTGAAAAAATGAGAAAACTCTAAAAAACCCCTAACTCCAGGAGATGTAACACCAAGAGTTTGTGGGCCCCATTGGGGTTAGTTGGGCAGCCAACTTCTCGGGGTCGTAACTTGATCATTTAATCTCCATTTGGCGCATATGATACCTTGTTAGAAAGTTCTCTCTGAGTACTACAGGTTTCATCATAGGCACATGCAAATGGCTATGGGCCTACATCGGACCTAAAAATGTTGTTTAGTGGGTCAACACTACTCTGGAAGTTCAAGAGCCAAAAAACTGCTAAAAATAGTAAATGCTGAAATAAACAAGGAAACATATGAAATTGATTGGAGGGTCTAGGTGGAACAGTTGTTTGGTCACCAATATCCACCTGGATCAGGAAATATGTGAAATAAAAATCAATTCTTCATCAACAAATTGATCTTTCGGTTTAGTGCTCAGGTTGCAAACATAAAACATCAAAAGGAGGGGGACAAGAAACAAAATTCATATCCAGTTCTTCCTTAGGATGTTGAAATTATTTTTTATCGGGAGAACGTGATGACTCAAATTCAAAATATTTCCTCGACATCATGACTAAGAAATGGAAATTTTCATCCAAGCACTGCCAGTCCACATCCTCATTTTGAAATTCATAGCAAAGATGAAGGAACCGTTCAACAAAATGTTCAAGAGATTCATTGGATTCCATTTTGAGCTAATGAGTTTCATTACGAACATCTTGATATTTGTATTTGTCGAAAACACATCGAAGCTCATTAACCAATTGATAGATGCAGCGAGTAAAGAATAACACCATTGCTTGGCATGACTGTCCAATGTAAGGGTAAACGACCTTGTGAGGGTTTCTTCAGAATACACACCACTTGAGAAACAAAATTGAACAAAGTCAATTATGTAATCAAGGATGATTGTTGTACTAGTTCCATCGAAACTCAAATGTGAAAAGTGATGTAAAAACTCCACGGGATTGAAAGATCTAAATATTTAGAAAAAACCTCGGGATTATGATTTGGGATGAAGCCATTAAAGGTAATAGGTTCAAATATACTTCACAAGCTCAAATTTTCATCTGGCCCTCCTTATAGCGCCAAAATGTTGACGGTGTTGGATGCCACCAACATGTAAGGGGATCTCCATGATGTGAAGTCCAAATTAGACCTCACTCTGTTTGGTGTAGGAGTCCCATCCGACTATATCGTATGGCCACCATTGGAATGGTTTCAAAGATATGCCTTGTTTAACCACACACACAAGAGATCACAACACCTCTTTGAGCACCAAGTATGTAAACTTTGTGAGGCACCCAGTGTAAAATGCACGGGAGAAATTCCACGACTATTAAAGTAAAACAAGCCTAAGGTTAGAAAAGTAATAGTACCATCCTAAAGGGGGACCCGGGAACCAAGAGAAAGGCTTGTAAATTACTTGAAGATTAGTACACATAATAAACAACATGAAAGCATAACAACACTTATTCAACAATAACCGTATCTAAGAAATGACATAGTTCATTAAACTTAGTATGTAATAAAACCAAAATATACCACAAACATAACAAGAACAGTCCTACTATATCTACGATACATGTATGAAGAAGTGTCGGCTCATAGAGCTTATGATTATGAAAAAAGATCCCAAGTAAATTGCTACATAGATGAAACACTATATCTAGTAGTGGAACATGAAGCCACAACTTGCTTCTCCATAGAATGATCTATCTCCTATGCACTACAAGAGAAGCCAAGGTAAGACTGCAAGAATCCAAGCCTTTATCTTGAGTTATGAGAAGTTATTTATAACTAATATCTATGATCTTTGAGCTTCCTCATGAATTTTTAACTTCAATGACTATTCATGTTCTATACATGACTCTTTACATTCCATATGTGGCCATTCACATTCCACATGTGTATGTTGGGCTTCATTACATACCATTTATTACAAAAGAAAAATTACATATGAGACGCTGCCTATATAAGACAAAATTGATAATAGGACAAAGTCTCATCAAATTAAAAAATCATTTACTTCCCTCATGGACCTCATTTGTGATGTATGTGTGCCATGCTCTGAACTCCGTTGATATTAGTTTGACCTGAACCGATAAGTCCCCTGCATACCATATCTTTACCTCCAGTGCCTTCATCAATATGGTCTTGGAGCTTGACTGTACATTATTCCATAGCCATGAGAGTTTCATATGAGCTTTGATCGGTGCGATGGATTATTGTAGAATAATGTCTTTGGTAATCTCCAAGCCTTCTTGTTCCAATGCTTGCATTAGAGGAATTTTGAGGTTTAAAATGATCCTCCTAAGAAAAATGTACAACCAAAATAAACTTTATAGGAACCAATAGGATTCAAGATGATGATGTCAACCATGGGGGATGATTCACCATTTTTGGAGTAAAAAAGTAAAAATATTAAAAAATAATAAAATAATAAAACTAATTTTTCAACCTATCTCTTTGTTGGATGCAAAATTTAATTTCTCATCCAAAGAGTACCCATTCTACATACTTTCGATGAACCCTGCTACATGAAAAATGATAAATACATGAAAAAACATGATTGCAATCACTTTTTTAATGTATTTATCATTTTTCATGTAGCGGGGTCCATCAAAAGTATACAACATGGGTACTCCTTGGATGAGGAATCAATTTTTTCATCCAACGAGTGTTCCCACTTGAAATTTGAGTAAACCCATAGAAAGATAAGTTGAAAATACGAGTTCAAAAGTAGTTTTTTCTTTTTTCCCTCTAAAATTTGATGATGTAATCTAATCTTATTTTATTATTTCCTCTATTATTTTATAATTTCGTTAGGAGACCCATTTTAGACCTCAAAATTTCCCTAATGCTTGATTTGTTCTATGTATTTCCTATTCTCCTGGAAGATGATTTCTCTGCCTTTGATTTTTTCAAGCAATCCTATTGTGGGCATCCCAAGTTTGTGTCTTAGAGACTTCAAACCATTGTACAATTGATTATAAGAAACAATAGTACTTATCAAATGTTCTCCAAGATGCATATAGTTATGATGATGGGGTCTCAACTAAATTATGTCTATCTCAACGACAATATTGTCCGTCCTTTCCAAATGTTGTGAAGCATCCAGATACTTGGCAACCCATTCCTGAAGTTGGTCAACTTCTTTGTTTGCCACTTTCAGGAGTTTTACCACTTCTTGTGCTTTCTTCTGAATTCAAACTAGAAGAGCCACCACTTGTTGTAAAATTATCATCTCATCATATAATCATGCCATGGCGTCCTCCATTGGCCCCAATTCCTCTTGCATGGTTGACTGCCATTCTACAGTGTCGTAACTATGTGAAGATAACAATTAATTCTCTGTTGCAAGGTGTTCTACTTGTTTCTTCACTGCAACAAGTTCTCTCGTTGATCTATCATTCTCATTAAACATATATTTAGAGTTATCATGCACTACTATAGAAAATGAAACATATTCCTCCATGATTTACCTAGGATTCCTTCTAGTGTTGGCACTTATCACCTTCTCTATAGATACTGAGTCTTGATTCTGAGTATCATTCGAGAAATATCTTTGTCATTGCTACACGATCCTCTTCTTGTGCTAATCCAACATGACACTGCACACATCCATGACTTTGTCAGTAGGTGGAGGTGTGATTCCCATTTCTCCAAATGGAAGATGACCACCTATGAGAGGAGGTTCTTCTAGAGAACCTGGTTCATCATCCATGGGTTGGATGGTATCTTCTTCCTCCAACTCTTCCTATATCTCCTAATTCATATGTTCTTCCCCTAGCCTCTGTTTTGTTCCTTCCTCTTGGGACTACCTTTTTTGTTCCTCCTCTATTCTTATCCTTTCCTCTTCTTCTTCCTGTTGCTTCCTAAGCAACTCATCCTGCTTCCTTTTATTCTCTTCTTCTGCTTATCTCCTTTCTTGTTAATATTGCATGGCTCCTGTTTTTAAAGGATCAACTTTCGATTTCCTTTTTATTTTTCTTATCGAATCATAATTGATCCTCTTCCTAGGAGCTACACTCCTTTATTGAGGGGTTATTAGTTCTTCCTCCTGCACCTACATATATTGAGCTAGTGGATCTTGGGCTGAACTAGTCTCCATCTCTAGATGTATCTTTCTAACTGCATTATACCATTTCTTCACCTTCTCATATTTTGTTGTGGATATTGATGAATATCCCCAATTGAAATGAACCTTTCACAATGTTGTCCACACACTCTCTTGGGATCATATGCATGAAATTATTTAGTTGTCAGAGATCCAACTTTTTTATTCTGCAGTTGTCACCTTGTGGCTCTTCAATAATAAAGTTTGATCCTCAACAGGAAGGTGGGACGAGGGAAAATATTCCTCCTGTGAAACATTCCTGATAATCCCTTGTCCAACTAATATGATACTTCTTGCATGACCACTTTATTGGTCGCATATTGTGACATGAGATGAGGGGATATGTGGCATCCAAAATAATGAATATATACATTGCCCTCAGGTGCTGCAAACCAATCCGCGAGATCCTGTAGTGACTCCTTCACTTGATCGGTCACGCAAGGAGGATCGATCTCAAATATCATGTGGAATATAACCACAAAGAAGTGCTTGGCCAATCTGTCATATGTGCCTCTAAAGCTTGATTCAAACAACACTCTACAATGGAAGTAAACTGGGAACTAGTTTTCAGGGGTCCTATTCCAATACATTCCTCAGAAAGAAAGAAATGCAAACATATATAATTTTGGTTCTTGATTCACCCTTTAAGATTCTTTTCCCTGTCACACATGACGGTGAAACTCAAATGATAATATGTTAATTGAAAGCCTTACCCTGGGTAACCAGCATATTGAGCATATATATCTAGTTTTCCTCAAACACCTTAGCATTCTTCCACCCATGCAACGGAAAACACACGGCAATAAGATACTGATATACATCTATGAGAATCTTGGTCAGATAAACTGCGGATGGGTGGTGGAAAAACTTAGCAGGCTATCAAAACCAATATTTTATGATGTCACTCGTGTCAATATCAACCCATATGATGTAGAAGTCATTATTTGCATATTTTGTGGTCTTGATCATATAATAGTAAGTTTGCATTTCTTATCCATAATAGGCGGCGAGTTGACTACCACTCTCACTATGAAACACAAGATGAGAGTCATCCATATGTGTGATGATCCACTCAATCACTTTCACACAAGGGATGACTGGGAATATGCATGCAGCCCTATGCATCCTAGAGTGCTTGATATTGATATATACTTCCAAGTCCTCCAAGTTCTCAAGAAATTTTTTCTGCATGAAGGTGTATTTTATGTTGCTCCAAGTGACCTTAGTAGACTTATCAATTAATCACTATTTATCTGCATATATGGGAATTGTTGGCTTGGTAACTTCAATAAATTCCTTAGTGCTTGCCTCTGAAACTTATTTGGAGGCCACTTTTTGCGGATGGATGGATTCGATAGATGATTAAAGGGTGACATTACTTATAGCTCGATCACCTATTTGTGGAAGCACACTCATGATGACAAGATTAGGTCTATGAAATCTTCTAACTATTCTTGCAATATCTTAGCAAATGATACTCAAAGAGTCATTAAATGTACTGAGAATGTAAATATATCAATCATAGTAAATAATCACTTACATGTGTAAGAAAATAGTCATGCAAACAAGGAGGGTACAATTTCAAAGTGTGAAGGGGGTTCAAGGGTTATTTAGTGCTTTATAGTGTGATCATGCACTTAAGCAAGGAAAGAAAAACCTCAAGGATGCACTGGTGCTCTCCAAAGAGATGAAGGGATGATTCTTTGAGCCTCTAGGCCTTCAAGGTGTGCTCATGTGCTAAAAAAGACAAAGAGGTTACACGGGCACACTCTGAAGAGATGAAGGAACATGTCCTCAGGCCTTCAGGCCTTCAAGGTACGCTCATGCGCTCAAAGAGATAACAAGGGTGCACTTGCACACTCCAAAGAGACAAAGGAACGTGTCTTTGGGCCTTTAGGCATTAAGGGTGCACTCATGTGGTAAAGGGAAAGGAGGATGCATTGGCGCATGCCGAAGGGTTGAAGGATAAACATTCAAGCCTTAGGGGTGAATTGATGTGCTTAAGGAGGGCACAATTCTTCATGGTGAAGGAGTGCGATCAAGAGGGAAACTGGACTATTGTGGGCACAATTTTAAGAGATGATCGAGCTTCGAGTTCCAGAAGTGTGCTTTTCTTGAGGATGGATGAATAATAAGTCTAGAAGAAAGATTTCATGTAAGAAATGAGAAGAAGAAAGATATACAATCTTTTATGGATGTTGTCGCAATCATGGTGAGAATATGAAAGGTCAAAGACCATGCAAAGTTTCATCTTCCAAAAATAGATTAACACTTGTAGAGGCAAGATTGAACATAAAAACCATTAAATAAACTTAAAGACAAAGAAACGCCAATAGGGAAAGAAATATTGACCGTGAAATCATGAAAGACAATGAATAGATTTAACATGCAAAACTTACATGTAACATAGATTGACTAAGTGTTTCTTGATCCAGAGATGTGTGCCCAACCAATATGGGAATGATTATGAAAATGAATGATTATTTGGGTTGATTTAAAAGAGATTGCATGTAAAACTGTCTCATGCCTGATCACCACTTGTCAAAAAGTGAATGAGTTAGTTGAAGTAAGTTAAATGGGCTCCTATTTTCTAGGAGTACGCCCACATGCAACAAGAAGCTCATGCATGCATTCAAGAAGGGTGCATGTCTTGAACACAGAGGAATGCACCTGAGGAGGGCACACTGGCGGATGTCGAAGGGACGAAGAGAAACCCTTCAAGCCTTCGAAATTCACTCATGTGCTCCAGGAGGACACCCTTGTTTATCATGAAGAACTGCACTTAGGGAGGGCGCACTTCTTTAGCCTGAAGGAGTGTGCTCAACATAAGAGAAAGTCTTTCTCAACTTGAATTGTGATTTTTCCTTTAAAGGGCACTTTTCTTGATTTTGTTCTCTTTTGTGTTCTTTTGAGTTCTTTTTGAGTGTGACAATGGTGAAAAGGCTAGTTTCTAAGTCAAGAAAAGTCATAAGTCCACTTAATAATGGGCTAGATAACACAAGCACTTCTAAGGGTTAGGTGATGAAATTTAGGAAACATTTGACCTAGGAGGATGCGACACTAGGAGAAAACATAAGAATAACAAAATAAATAATGTGACGACACTAAGGGGATTGAAAGGATAGTTCAGGTAGGCTCAAAAATTGACTTAGGAAAAAGTTTTAGAGGGTCTTTGTCACAATGACAACATGTCCACTACTATATCTGATAAAGGGAATACTAAAATAGTTGAAATCCACCTGTCCAATCTGGCAAAAAGCATCACTTTCTATAATGTTGATCAAGGACAAGGGTTGGCCAATGATTGTTTTGGGAAAGAACATTGATAATTTTACATGGGATTATAAGGGATGAAGGGGATACATCCATCTATTTTCAGCCATCACATTTAAATTAAAGAAGGTCACAAGCCCATTCACCAACCCTAGAGAGTGATGAACCCTGCTTTGAAAGACATTGTCAAAGAAGAACTACATAAACTCTTGGATGTTGGGTTCATTTATCTTATTTCAGGTAGTGAGTGGGTGTCTCCCTAGGTTGTTGTTCCCAAAAATAATGGCAGGTGGACGATATATGTGGACCAATGGGAGTTAAATAAAGCCACCAGAAAATATGACTTCCCCTTACCTTCCATTGATCAAGTCCTAGATGCTTTTGCAGGGAAGAAACTCTTCTCATTTCTATATGGGTTTAGTGGTTATAACCACATTGAAATTAGCCTGGAAGATCAAGAAAATACCAATTTCACTTTCCCTTAAGGAAATTTTTCCTTTAAAGTTCTTCCCTTTGGCCTATGCAATTCCCCAACCACTTTCCAAAGAGAAATACTTAGTATATTTTTTGATCTTATTCATGATGTAGTAAATATCTATAAGGATAAATTTACATATTATGGAAATATCTCATCAATATTACTAAAGTCCTTCAGAGGTGTGAAGAGATGAACCTCTAAGTCATTAAAACTATCACTTTTTGATCCCAATAAGGTAAACATCATTAAATCTGCGTGATGATAAACCCTGTTAAATCGTTGGAATGGGTAAGGTTTTTATAAAGAAACAAAATGGAAACCAATGGATATTGAAGGAGGTAAGGCATGTTCCAGATCTGGAAAAAAATCTAATTTCAACAGGGTAGTTGGGAGTTGAAGGTTGTGTAACTACTTTTACAGACAAAACCTGGAGGTCACTAAATGAGTCTTGGTAATAGAAAAAGGAGAAAATGTTGTTCATTGTATTTATGTAATAGTATTTTTAATTCTTTTAATTCTTTAACCTCCATAGAAGCATATACAACACTGACATCATATGATCAAGAACATGAGTGAGAAGGGGATGAAAATTCTTTACTCAAGGAATTTGTTGCCAGGTCTGAAGTATGTTGATTTGGATTTCTATGAAAATTGTGTTTATGAAAACATAAGAGAGTCAAATTTATCAAAGTTGGGAAGCAAAATAAGAGTGAAAAATTAGATATTTTGTATACAGATTTATGGAGACCAGCTCAGGTATCATATCTCGGTGGCACTCACTATTATATTACTTTTATTGATGATGCAACTAGGAAAATTTGGATTTGTTGTATTCAAAATAAATCTTATGTATTTGATACTTTCAAGAAATAGAAAGCTTTGGTTGAGAAGGAGACAGGAAATAAATTGAAGTGTCTCAGATCATACAATGGAGGTGAATACTTCAACAAAGAGTTTGATAAGTATTGTTCAGAGCATGGAATTCACAAAGAGAAGATAGTTCCAGGAACACCACAGGAAAATGGTGTGTCATAAACGATGAACAGGACACTCATGGAGAGTGCAAGGTGCATGAGATTGCATGCATGATTTCCCTTACAATTTTGTATAGATGTTGTAGATACTATTGTTTATCTAATAAATAGAAGGCCTTCAAGTTCCTTTGATGGTATTATTCCAGAGGAGGCATGGATAGGTAAAAAGGTAAACTACTCATTTTTAACTACTTTCAGCTGTGAAGCCTTTTTCCACATGAATAAATAAAATAGAAAAACGATTGAGGCAAAATCAAAGAAATGTACATTTATTGGATATGGTGTAAATGATTTTGGTTATCTCTTATATGATTTTGAAAATAAAAAAAATCATTAGGAGAAGAGATGTCATATTCAATGAAATGGTCTTGTATAAGGATCAGATGTAGGGAAAGAAACAAGAAAATGAAATCAAAGAATACACAGTGCTTGATGAGATCACATAAAAATTAAAGGTGCCTTAAAATCAGAATGATCAACAACTACAACAACAACAACCACAACAATAGAAAACACCTCAAACACTTGAAACTAGTGTTAGAAGATCTACCAGGATAAGTAGACCCCCTGAACGATACTCTCCTTCATTATGTTATGTATTGTTGACTAATTCTGGTGAACCAGAAATATATGAAGAAGCAATGCAGGTAGAAACCAGGAAGAAGTGGGAGAAAGCCATGGAAGAAGAGATGGATTCCTTGATGCATAACTAGACTTGGGACTTAGTCAAGTTGCATGTCGATAATACAACATTGTAGAATAAATGGGTTTACAGGTTGAAGGAAGAAGATGGAGGTAAACGGAGGCATAAGGCTATACTTGTGGTGAAGGGATTTGCAAAAAAGAAAGGTATAGACTTTGATGAATTCTTTTCTCCTGTTATTAAAGCAACTTCAATCAGAACTATTTTAAGCTTAGTGGTAGCAGAAGATTTTCATCTTGAGTAGTTAGATGTAAAGACAACCTTTCTCCATGGGGATTTGGAGGAAGAAATATATATGAAACAACCACAAGAGTATTAGGACAAAGGGAAGGAGAAATTAGTGTGCAAATTGAAAAAGAGCTTGTATGGCTTAAAACAGGCTCCAAGGTAGTGATATCTAAAATTTGATAGGTTTATGTCTGAAGAAGGTTATACTAGATGGCACTCTGACCATTGTGTTTATTTTAAAAGGCAAAATGATGGCAACTATATTATATTTATATTGTATGTAGATGGCATTCTTGTTGTAAGGTCTAACATGCAGGAAATAAATGTGCCCAAACGAAAATTGGCAAATTCATTTGCAATGAATGATTTGGGTGCTACAAAACAAATCCTTGGTATGAGAATAACTAGAGACAGGAAACATCACAATTTAAAATTGTCTCAGAGTGAGTACATAGAAAAGGTGTTGGAAAGATTTAATATGCAGAATGCAAAACCAATCCATACACATTTGGCTACCCATTTCAAACTAAGTAAGGAGATGTGTCCCAAGACCCAGGAAGAGATGGATTTTATGTGTAAAGTTCCATACACATCAGCTGTTGGAAGCTTAATGTCTGACATGGTTTGCACAAGACCTGATATTTCACATGAAGTGGGAGTTGTAAGAAGGTATATGACCAATCTGGGAAAGAGCATTGGATGGCAGTGAAGTGGATTCTAAAGTATTTTGGAGGTACCACAAATCAAGCATTATGTTTTGGAGGTTCAAACATTGCTATATAGGGATATGCTGATGCAGATATGGCAGGTGACAAAGATAACATGAGGAGAAAAATAGGGTATGTGTTTAATATAGGTGGAAAGTTGTCAGTTGGGTTTCAAAATTGCAAAACATTTTTTCACTTTCAACAATGGAATTAGAGCATGTTGTTGCTACAGAGGCTAGTAAAGAAATGATTTGGTTACAAAGGTTTATGGATGAGTTGGGAAAGAAGAAAGAGATTATAAAGTTATATAGTGACAGCCATAGTGCCATTAATATTACAAATAATTCAACCTTTCATTCTAAGACTAAACATATACAACTCAGGTATCATTTTATATTGTCACTTTTGGATGATGGACAGTTGAAGCTAGAAACGATACACATTAGATAGAATCTTGTATATATGTTGACAATGGTTGTAACCAGGGAGAAATTAAGCTACTGCTTAGCTTCAATTGACGTTCAAGAATGATGATGAAGATTAGAAACAACCAAGTCCAAAGTGGAAGCATTTTCCAGCAAGTGGAGCAGCGATGGAGTTGATATAATTAGTCTCCAAGTGGGAGATTGTTGGATGTGGACCCTGATTATCTTCCTAATTTAGAGGTATTGTTTAAGCCATGTTTGGATCCCAATCCATGACGAGGGAATGTGGGGGGTATGCCCCCCAAATATTCGTGTTTGGGGGGTCTAGGGGGTGCGACTGCATGGTTGGAGCCCCCCTAGTGGGGGTTCGGGGGAAGCGCCCCCGAAGCTAAAATAGATGAAAATTTTTCTTGAAAGATATTGTAATTTCGTAGTCAATCTGGGTCATTCATTAGGAAGATGATCTAAGGTTAGAAGTTATGCTTAATTTAGGTTTTTTTTTCCCTATAAGGCAACCCATCAGTTTATATGAGGGAATTATTTGCAGATGTGGATTATTATTCTGAGCGAGAAAGAGAGAGGAGATTATGTGAGAGAGAAGAGTAAATTATAGTGGATCTGATGTAGGTTGTATCTCTTCATTTTGCTGGATAATATAAAAGGAAGGACTATCTATTTCTCTATGGACGTAGCCTAAATTGGGTGAATCACGTATATATATGTCTCTCTTGTTCTATGCATTTTTGTATTTGTGTTTTTGCAATATATTGTGTACTTTATTGCTCCATTAATTAATTTATAACACCTTGGCTAATTCCCTCTTATTGTAAATATTATCTCTATTTTTGTTAAAATTAAAATGATTGAGAATTGGGACACATATTCTAGAGTTTGGTTAAGGAGATTTTCATTGAGGATACCTGGTTGATATTAATGCCATATTGTGTGCTTTAATGAAATGATTTCACAATAAATTTGACCAAAAAATGAATTGTTAAGAACCATACTAACTCTTTGGAAAAATTTGCAAGAGAGAGAATCAAAATTAAATGGAAGTATCGTTGCGATGATAGACTGGTAGGGGTGATGAAGAGGGTATGCCCACACAACTAGAAATGGTGGATATAACATTTAGTGGGAGGAATTAATAAAAAACTGATGGCCTCTATGCACAACATAAGAGGAAAGCATCTCTACACACCCAGAAAAGCCAAGACTTCACACACCCTAAAAGGAAGAGCATCGGAATTGGAAGGCATGAGAAGATAATTATTTAAGAGATTAATGATGTGAATGAAGGGTTTTTTTTCTTTCTATATGGGAAGAAAAATTCATTCTGATAGAGAAAATTTTCTCTATAGTAGCACCACTGATGAAACCACTATGTGTGGCTTGCTAGCTAAGATAAAATAATTTACTCAGTTGTGGTTTTCCTTGAGGTTGATGAAACCACTGTGAGTGGCTTTCCCAAGGTCTAAAGAACCCACTAGGAAATTTGCACATTGATGAACATATTGGAAATAAGGTAGAGATACTTAGGTACATGTGAGGCTGATGAACCACCAAGTGTGGACCTAGACTAGGAACATTGGTGCTTGCACTCACTGAAGAACTACCTATAATGGTGATCTCCATACTCCCATGGTATCTTGTCTACTAAGGAAACTTCCCATATTTTAAAGGAAATCTACTCTTGATATTGAGTTATAATTTATTATAGAAAAAACCTCTAATTACAGCTGACTGAAATAACAATATCTATTATGTAAAATTTGGGAGCTATTGAGAAGGCTTGAAGGAAGTGGATTCCTATTCCTTGTATTTGACTTCTGATTTAGCTAGTGAGTAAAGGCAGTTTATCCTTTTGAGACCCTATTCTAGTTGTAGTGTTGATGCACTCCTAAGTACTCTTCCTCAAGCTCTGGAATTTAGCTTGAGGGTGATTGGATGCAAGAAAGGCCATAGTGCAACCTACATATGACTCTTTTGGCTTCAATTTAAATCCATTGCTTCTTTTCAAAAAAGATAAACTAGAGTTCTACTCCCCTTTAGTAGATAATATTCCCTTTTCTTCCACACCTTGGTACACTAAGTCTTGATAAGGGCATCACCTTCTTCTAATAGCTTTCTTTGAGTAAGTTTTTATTTTCAATTGGATTTTATTAAGAAACCAAGTAACTTACTCTTACAATCTCTTGTTGTGTGAACTGAGCATCTACGGTCTATATGCCACTGGTCATTCTTTTTCTTACCTAATAGAGCTAAACTGCATGTCTCCCTTAGTTCTTCTTTATTTCTCAATTTCAATATGCTTTCTTTTTTCTTGTTCTATGATGGAGGATTAACAGGGTTATTGTGTCTTTCTCTTGCTCGTGGTCGATGATTATTGCAGTTGATACTTTTAGAGAGATCCACCATGGGAATATCAGAATCAAATCTACTAATTTTATTTTGAAAGTCAAAACTTTGTTGATTTCTTTCTCCCTTTAGTGTGATACCTTTATTTCTATAATAAATATGTCCTTGTTGGTCCTTTATATGACATGTTTCTTTATTTACATTGTTTTGAGAGGGAGTTATGTTCTTTCCATGTCTACATTCAACTGCATTGTGCCCATTATTTCCACACTTGTAGCATTCAACACAACTTAAGAGAGAAGGAATTGTAATTCCTAACAATATTTTCACCATAAATTTTGATGATGCTTCTCAATGCACTTTTATTTCTTGCATAATATCTACAACTATTACTTTTTATCTAAAATTATTGCAAGAAAAATAGTAGCCACTAAAGAAGCTTTGGTACCTGAGGGTATTTTCTCACTGATGATTTTATCCTTAAGGGGTGTAACATCCCTCGCTAAAAATCGATGTAAAAATATATAAGACCACAGTCATGGGACACATATTCCAAGATGAATGGTCAGAAAAACATCTTAGTGGGCATTCATTCAGTTTATTATGGCTAAGAAAATTGGCAAAGGCAATGACAAAGGCTTTGGAAAGGCATGAGACATTCATTGGCATTTTATTTATGAAAATAATTGAAATTAGGAGAAAAGGGAGGTGAAAGGTCACATGTTTCATGTGAGGACAAAAATGAAGAAAATAGAGGCCTCATTGATAAAAAGGCTTATGAGGAGGTTTGGTCAGTGTAAGCTTGGTCAATCCAGTTTTGGTGGAGCTCTCTTCTATTCTATCTCTCTCTCATACTCTTGGATACTTAGAGTTTTCTTCGAGCACTCTTGGAGAGTGTGGCATACTTGGAGTTTTGGAGCAAAAAGGCAAAGGAAAAGCAAGAAAGAGAAATAGGACAATGGGATCAACAACTACAATGGGTTTTGCTCGTAGGTACCAAGTTGCATGTATTTTTTCCTCACTAGTTTTGGCATGCATGGCACATGCATGTGGTTTCTTGGTCATGATCTATCATTGGCATGGAGGATTGCCCGGATTAACAATGGATTTACCTAGCCTTGCAATTTCCTGTATAGCCATGGTGTTGTGGGTTGATTTCTTTGTTTTTCTAGTTGTTTCGCATGTTTCCCTTAGCTCAGGTTGAGTTATTAGTTCCTAGAAGCCTTGGTTGGACAAATGCTCTAGAAGCCCTTGGTGGGTTGAGTTACTAGTACTGAAAGCCCTGGTTGGACAAATTCTTTGGAAGTCCAGAAATATTGTGGGTTGATTTACTAGTCCTGGAGCCTTGGTTGGACAAATGCTCTGGAGCCCAGCAGCAGTTGCGAATTGAGTTACTAGTCCGGGAAGCTAGGTTGGAACAAACGCTTTGGAGCCCTAGAAGGCTTGGGTAGAGACTTATCTGGTGATGGTTTTATGATGTCCAACCATGAATTGCAATCATTGTTTGATGGGTTGAGGTCGTTGGCCTTTGGAAGCCCTGGATGGTTTTGATTGATGTGTTTTATGATATCCCACATTCATGCTTGGAATGTGCTTGGAATATGGCACATGAGTGACTAGATAAAAGAAATATTTGGTTCAGCCATGTCTATGGTCAGATGGTACATGGAAGTCCCAAACCTAGTCGAATTTTCTTATGTCTAATAAAAGATAAGTTCTCTTGCTTTTGTACTTATTTATATGTGGATTTAATGGTTGTTATCTAGATGTTATTTTCATTGTTTTATGTTGGTTATAAGCATGGTTAATTAACTAGTTCATGTCATGGTTATTTCATGTATTTACTTGTAATTGTTAAAATTGTGGATACAAGACCTAATTGATGTCATAACAGTTCAAGGGAGAAGGTGGTGATCCTTCTTGTCATGTCTCATAAGAGTTTTAAGTCATTCATGCTCTGTCTTGTATCTTATACCTATAGATTGCATTGATGCCAAATGTTTGACATAATGTCAGTCCTAGTTGGGATGTCAGGGCTAGTCCTGGAGTTAGTTTTTGGTTTATTATTCTTGTCATCATGTGTTTAATGGATTTCGGAAGTTACAACAATTCTGGGAAGTGTTCGGAATTCTAGGCTTGCAAAGTGCCTTAATTCCCGTGGACTCTGGCACAGGTCTACCAGAAATAGTCCCTGGACATAGGCATTCAGGCTTGTGGGAGTGTCTAAAGCTCTCTGGATGTTGGCATGCCCATAGCATGGGAGCATCTAGAGGTTTAGTGGTCTAAAAACTCAGTGGGACCGAGGGGCATGATACCTGAATGGTTGGGATGGCTCATGGGAGTGTTGTTTCTAATGTGGAAGGTATGTTTGATGTGTTTCCATCGATTCCAAATCCTTAAGGTCACCTAGGAGGTTGAATCATATCATAGTAGCCTCTCGTCACATGTTTACCTTGGTTGGCCATTTACTTGGGTAGATTGGGAGGAGGGTGTTACAGAGTGGTATCAAAGCCAAATTGTGCTCTCTTTGGGTCATATCTAATACCACAAAGTGGTATAAGAGCATGGTTCACCCCTCAGACTAGATGTATGATGTGTTGGTCATGCATTCATGTTGGCTGCATATGTGTCTCTTGTATTGTAAGTCCATGTGCTTGTTGCATTTGAATGGTGTTAATCATAATTGTAGTGATGTCGCCATGTGAAGGTTGATGATGTTGTTGTTGGGATGTGTTGTCATGAATGCATGTCAGTTTTATATGCATTTGTTACACATGCCAATGTCTATATGTTATTATGCATGCATTGTCATGGTGAACGTTGTTGTGCATGAGGTCATTGTATGCAATTAGGTCATCATGATGTTGTTGGTTGTTATGATGGTGATGTGTTGGCTGAGATAGAGTAGGAGATGCAAATCATCAAAGTGAAGTTGCAGCATTGGACCTCGAGGTAAGAGAAGATCATCATACATGTATTGTATGTTTGGCATGCATGTTTGTTAGTTAATGGATTGTTATATGCATTAGGGTTATATACATGTTTTTCATTCTATTATTATTATGGTTACATGTATGATAAATGCTAGTTGATCACTATAGTCATATACACATGTGTCAGGTCATCATGAATGATAGTAACCTTTGGTTTCATGCATTTCTATTGTTGTTTTATGTTAGATAACTTGATGATTAGGGTATATGTTGTTGATGAGCATGATATATAACGTGTTGATGTTATATGCTAGTAACTTGATGATCAGGGTTATTATTTTAAGATCTTGTTGTTATATGTATCATACTAAGTTGGATTGGTCTATGCAAATGATTAGGGTTATGAAATTCAGGTATGAGTTAATAAGTTGTGATATTATGTCATACTAATCTAGACTGGTTGTTCATATGTGATCATTATGTATGAATGATAATTGTTTATTATTTTATGATGTGAACATGTTAGTTAGTGACTATTATTGATATCATAATCTTATTTGTGTTTGAGCTGATGTGCTATGAAGTTATATCGTGCTAATTAGCTTGATTGTGCAGACAAGATATCCTCCCCTAAGATACATTAGGGTATGAGCTTGCTTATGTCGTCTACTTTGTGCTTGAATGTTTGATTATGTCGTTTATTTGGTTTTTGAGTGTTTGGTGTCTATTATGTCATCTATCTATTGTCTGAATGTTTAGTTACTTGAATGATATGAGTACGTGTCTATAATATTTCTTGATGGTTGTACTAATACATATGTGTTGAGACATTTGATATGTACTTGAGTGTAGTAGGTGACATATGTAGCATTATGTCTAACGACTACGAGTTGACTATGGATTATGACGTGATTGATAGCCTTGGTAAAGGTTGATTTCAATTGATATATATGATTGTCTTGATATTTGGAACACGTGAGACTGAAATGTGTGAGAAGTTGCCTGAAACATGTTTGGCATTAGCATGACAAGGTAACTATTTATGTGTTTATATAACTAATAATGGCGTTATGTGACACTGCATAGTAAGACTCAATTGTAGCAAGGTAAATGGTAAAAGAAAAGGAATTAAGCAAGAACCCCTTTTGGCTATGCTTGGAAACCCCAATTCCAAATGAATGAGTGCTTTGCATACAGGAAGTCTTCTTAACCTTGATTTTTTCTGACATTATGTGGATATGTGCTATATTCATGAAGATGTATTTGACAGGTATATCAACTAGTTTCCAGTTATGGATGGATTCATCAAGGGAATTGGAGCCCCTCGAGAGATAGCATGGAAGTGTTTAGTTACAAGGCAATGTGATTGGCACAACAAGGTAAGGTAACCAATGTATTGTTATGTTTATTTATGCACTGACAATTATGTGTTGATGGTAGTGTGATGCAAGGGCTTGAATGGAAAAGAGGCTGCCATGAAATCTCGAAGAAGGCTCAGATTGAGCTTTCCTTTGGAATGGGGATTGAGTCATGGTGTATGTTGTCAGTCTTGTGCTTTTGGTATTTTGGTGATTTATTGTGCTTGATTGCAGTTTTGTTTGTAGCTTGTGCATGGCCATGCCACTTTGTTGTGATGTTACTTTGCTATTGGTTTTCCTGGTTTTCTTCTTGTTTGTTTCTTGTCTTGCCTTTTATGATTGGAGTTTGGGGAATTGGTTGGGAAAAGAGGAAAGTTAGTGGATCTTGAGGAGAGCTAAATGAAACCCAACAGGTGATGTAAGGCCTAGATGAAGCTCATTTCATGTATAAGGGAAGTTGAAGTCAAGCGTATAACAACTAGTTGGATTGGTTGGGTCCATTGGTGTAAATGGATGAGGGCGGGAAAGTCACGAGAAAAGAAATCAGGAAAGGTAAAGTAAAATTATTTGAGGCATCATATGCCTAATTAGCTACGTTGGGAATTGTTGTTCTCGATGTTGTACATGCATTGCATGGATAAAGGAATTTCTCTTAACCTTGACCTTATGATATCTCGTAATTATGTTGTGATGTTGTGATCATGATTGTGTCGAGGTATATATATGTATACATGTGTGTATGTAGGTATGTCATTTTTTGATGAGATCATGGCTATTTTGTGCTAATGTTATATATATGTATGTATGTATGTATGTATTTCACTGTTTGACATGGTCATCAAGAATCGTTCTTATGGAAGAATGATTTCTTATGCAGGTGAATGGTATGAAAAGATTCTTGGTTCATGACGAATCAAGTGGGAATAGTAGCCTGACATATCTCTAAGGTCAGTATCATGTGGATATGAATTGATATTATGTTATTATACTATGTCTATGTTTATGTTATGGACAGGATAATGTTGAGAGATACATCAAAGAAATGAAAAAAACATGATGTGCGACATGATAGGATAAGCATGGATGGCAGAGAGACATTGGAATAAAGGTTTCTTGGTAGAGACAATGTGGTTTTGGATGTGTGGTACTATTGTTGTGCATATATTGTAAATTTTGTACATGTTGCATCTGTGATGTTGTGCGCATGTGGTGTTGTGTATATATAGTGTGTGTACATGTTGCTATGCAATGTTATGTACATGGTGGTACATATAGTGTTGTGTGAATATTGCATACGTAGTGTTGGGCATAGATAGTACTATGTACATGTTGGATATGCAACGTTGTGTGCATATGGTGCTGTGCACATGTTGGATATGCAGTGTTGTGTACAGATGATGCTATGTACATGTTGGATATGTAGTGCTATGTACATGTGGTGTTGCGTGCATGTTGTACATGTGGTGCTATGTACATATGGTGTTGTGTGCATGATTGTACAAGTGGTGTTGTGAGCATGTGGTGTTGTGTACATGTTGTACATATGGTGTTGTGTGCAGGTGGTGTTGTGTACATGTCGTGCATATGGTACTATGTACATGTGGTGTCGTGTACATGTCATGCATGTGGTGTTGTGTACATTTAGTGTTGTGTACACATTGTACGGGTGGTACGATGTATATGTGGTGTTGCGTACACATTGTGCAGGTGGTTCCGTGTACATGTGATGTTGTGCACACGTTGTGCAGGTGGTGCTTTGTACAGGTGGTATTGTGTACATGTTGTGCATATGGTACTAGTATACGTGTTGTATTGTGTGCATGTCGTACATGTTGTGTTGCAGGCATGCGGTACTATGTATGTGCACTGTGTAGTTGCAGTATTGTGACATGTGGTATTGTGTTGTGTTGTACGCCAGGTCTAGGTACATGTATTGCATGGTGTTGTACATCGGGTATAAATGTGTTGTGTTGTGTTGTACTCTGTGTAGTACATGTATTGTGTTGTGTTTTATGCCAAGTGTAGGTACATGTATTGTGTGGCATTGTACATCAGATATAGATGTATTGTGTTGTGTTGTAGACTGTGTGTAGGTGTGTGAGTTGTATGTCAAGTGTAGGTGAATGTATTGCATGGTGTTGTATGTCATGTGTGGTTTTATGTGTGTGATGCACGCTATGTGTATGTGCACATGGTTGAGGAGAAGGCATTGGGTGTTTGTCAGGTGTGGCAACCGATTCGGTGTGTGTACGAAATAAGGACAAAGGCAAATGCTAAGGATTGATTAAAGGATAAGTATTAGTATTTTATTTCAGTTTTATTATGCATGTGATCTATGATTCTAACTTGTTAAGGTTACATGTGATTTATGATTATGGATTATGATAATTTCATGTGATTCATGATTTTAATTTATGATGGTTGAGTTTGAGCTAACCGAATGTGATATGTTTATTGATGATGATTTGATCAAACAATTAGTTTAACTTGTTGTGACAGGAAGTAAACAAGATTGCAAGTGCACCTTATTGATGAGCTACCAATGAGGTAAGATGTGAATTTATTTCAATTTATTTTGAATCTAATAGATGTGCTTGGTACAGGAGGCACGGAAATGCTCGATTGGGTAGTTGAAACTAACTACAAGAATTAGAAGTGTCAGTGAAAGGAATTGAAACATGTAGCAGTGTGTTGGCAAAGCATTTAGGAGCAGGGCCATTGTGGGACACTGGTACCCAATATTGTCCATTTATTTCCATGAGCATGCTATGACTAGTATGAAAATTTTAAGGCAGGGATATGCCTTGGTTTTTATATGTTTCAATGTGAGGAAGCCTTGCCAAGAGATGGACTGTCTGGGATGGGGGTTCTAGCAAAACTTAGAAGGTGTGTGATTGCACAGAAGGGGGTGGCTGGATTTCCCAAGGGACTGTGTAGCAGAGAAGGGAAGGCTGGGGATGGATTTGTTTTGGTCCTTAACATTACCAGATGGAATCAAACGCATATTGGGAGTTTTCCCTAGAACAGTGCACCAATAATTGTTCACTAAGATGACAAGTGGCACATGATTATAGCACTGGACATTGGATGCAAATTTGACTTTGCAGTCGATTCTGGAATTACTGGGAAGGAGGTGAATCCTAATATTATTTTGACATTGGAGGTGTGAGCCTCTGGATTCCCTTGTTGCAGATACAAGCATCATATCATTTTATTTGCTGGTTGAGAAAATGTGCATATGTGTATATGTGTGTATTATTGTAAATAATGTATTGAGCTGGATTTCCAAAGATCCATAGACAGTATGATTATTTGATAGGTGAAGAAAATGTGTATGTGTGTATATGTGGTTATATTGTAAATATCATAATGAGTTGTGTTATAAAGCTCTAGTAAACGATATGTTTGTCATGTTTTAGTATATCGTCAATGTAAATACCGCAACGAGCTATGTTATAAAGCTCCATGGGCAGTATTTTTTTTTTTCAACGGTTTTTTGGTTTGTAGGTGTCATTGAACACCAAGGACGATGTTCCGCCAAGGGGGAGGGTTCTGTAACAACCTTGGTTAAAAATCTATGTAAAAATATATAAGACTAAGGTCATGGGACACCTATTCAAGATGACTGGTTGGAAAAAAAATCCTAGTGGGTGTTCATTTGGTTTATTATGGCTAAGGGAATTGGAAAACACAATGGAAAAGGCTTTGGAAAAGGATAGGAATTTATTGGAATTTTAATTATGAAAATAATGGAAATTAGGAGAAAAGTGAGGTGACAGGTCACAGGTTGCATGTGAGGAGGAAAATGAAGAAAATAGAGGCCTCATTAATAAAAAGGCTTATGAGGATCAGTGGGCGGGTTTGGTCAATGTAAGCTTGGTTAGTCCAGTTTTGGTGGAGCTATATTCTATTATTTCTCTCTCTCATACCCTTGGATACTTAGATTTTTCTTGGAGCACTCTTGGATAGTGTGGCATACTTCGAATTTTGGAGCAAGAAGGCAAAGGAAAAGAAAGAAACTGCAAGAGGACATCAAGATCAACAACTACAATAAGTTTTAAATGCAGGTACCAAGTTGCATGTATGTTTTCCTCACTAGTTTTGGCATGCATGGCACATGCATGTGGTTTCTTGGTCATGATCTGTCATTGGCATGGAGGATTACCTGGATTGGTAGTGGATTTAGCTAGCCTTGCCATTTCCTATATAACCATAGCATTGTGGGTTCATTTCTTTGTTGTTTTGGTTGTTTCTCATGTTTCCTTTAGGTTGGGTTGAGTTATTAGTTCCAGGAAGCCTTGGTTGGAAAAACACTCTAGAAGCTCTTGGTAGGTTGAGTTACTAGTCCTGGAAGCCCTGGTTGAACAAATGCTCTGGAAGCCTGGAAAATCTGTGGGTTGAGTTACTTGCCCTAGAGCATTGGTTGGACAAAAGCTCTGGAACCCGACAGGAGCCATGGGTTGAATTACTAGTCCTCGAAGTTGGGTTGGAACAAACGCTCTAGAGCCCTGGAAAGATTGGGTAGAGACCAATCTAGTGATCATTTTGTGATTTTTGACTGTGGGGTGGAATCATTGTTTTATGGGTTGAGGTGGTTGGCCTCTGGAAGCCCTGGACGGTTTTTATTGGTGTTTTTTATGATATCCCAAATTCATGCTTGGAATATGGCACAAGGGTGACTAGCTGGAAGAAATATTTGGTTCAACCATGTCTACGGTCAGGTGGTACGTGGAAGTCCTGAACCTAGTCATATTTTCCTATGTCTAATAAAAGCTAAGTTCTCTTTCTTTTGTAATTATTTATATGTGGATTTAATAGATGCTATATCAATATTATTTTCATGGTTTTATGCTGGTTATAAGCCACGGGGGCTTCACTAGGGGAGCAATACCATACCACATGCGTTCATATTGGTGGATATATATTGAGGGAAAAATGACATAATATATAAGGGGTAAAGGGTTTTTATATTGGTGGGTGTAAAAAATGGAGCTCAAAGTTAATGAATAAATATAAAGGAGTATAAAAAATGTTAATGAAAAAATGGATACCTACAATATCTAGTGATAGTAGGGGTTTTTGAAATTGGGAATGTGTATTGGTAGGGAGTTAAATAATGTGATTTTTAGAGGTATTTTCCAATATGTAATCAAATTAAGGGTATTGTTTAGTATGCCACAAATGCATGTTCTATGTCAAAGGTTCATTGAGTGAAGCCCCTGTTACGAATAAAATATATAAATAATATAAATATAAGTAACGAGGATAATTGTAATAATGATTAGTTAATAATAATCAATAGTTAGGTTGAAGAGGCATGTCTAAATGAGACATGACTCTTAATGAGGAGAAACTTGCCTGATATATAAGCAATCCTCTCGTTCTCATTGTAAATCATTCAATTATTAATAAATATTTACTTATTTATGTTATTTACAAAAGTTAGCTACTTCATTTGGTATCGGAGCCACGTTTGGCTGATCACCAAGCCTTTGGCCATCAAACTTCGTCAATATTGTTGCCATCAATATTCAAGCGCTTCGCTGCAATTTGATATTTTCTCCATCGCTGATTCATCAGAGGCCTTTGGCCATATTTAAAAGAAAAAATAAAAAATAAAATCAATATATATAGAAAAGAAAAAGATATCATATTGAAAAAAAATATATACATATACATATACATATATATATATATATAGATATATATATTAGAAATAAATAAAAAATATCCCTTAAATTACTGTCACGTGTTACCACAGTCTCATCGCTGCTCGCCCATGCCACTAGTCAAGCCACTCGAACCAACGATTGGGTCACTCGAACCAACTGTCACGTCCCTCCAAAGTCCAGTGTTGCGGGGGAGCGCCCCCCCCCCCCCTCGCTCCCGCTCCCGATCCGCGCTCCGGGCGGGAGCGGGTCGGGAGCGCGCTCCCTAAAAAAATTTTCGCTCCCTGCCTTTTCGGGAGCGTTTTGCCTTTTTTGCATTTTTTTTTTTTTGTAGTAATGTTCGAAATGCAATTTTTTTTGAAAGAAACAAATAGTTTTTGAGTGGGGCAACTTAATGATCAAGTCTAGGCCCTAGTATTGATATGCTATTCATGGTAATGTTAAATTCTTAAAGTAAAAGTGACATTTTCTTTAATTTTCATTTTCATCCTTTTACTTAAATTTTTAACATTACCATGAAATGACTCAGGATGTTTGAGAGTGGTTTCGTCCTCATTGGATTTCATATGGAGAAAGTAGAATTTTAGATTTCATTCAAAATCCAGCAGACTTATCAGTTTTTCAGGATTGGGGGATTGCAATGTTTCCATTGAATTTTGTCATGTATTAGGGTATGGAACTCATATTTAATCAAGAGTACCAATCCCTCTATGTACCTTGATGTTAGTGACATTGGTTGTCGAACTCCTCTATCATGACCCTTCTAAAAATGTACACATCACTCAAACAAAATCTTGACTTGACATGCTATGCTTTTTCTATCTTATGTTAATGCTTAGAGGGTGATATTAATGACAAAGATCCCTATACAGATACAAAGGTAATGACAAAGATACCTCTGGATATTAATGCTTGGAGGGTGATATTAATGACAAAGATCCTGATTTTGCAACAAGACTAAAAAACTAGACATTTCTCGTGGTGGCAAGAGGCCCAAGCATAAGAAATAGATAATAGATTTACTTCTCTTTTCTAGTTTCTAGTAGCTTTTATAACTATTGACTCTTTCATATTTATTATGATATTTTTTTAAACAATATATGACAATTTAAGTTTGAAGTTGGCAATTATAACTCATTAGTAATGAATTATGAATATGATGCTTCATGAAAGTTGAAAGTTGTTTCATTTTATAACATTTCATTTCATGTTAGATATTATTTGTTGTAATGGTTACACTTAGCTTACAAGTACAACTTTGGTGATCAATGATGATAAATGTTATATATTGAATTTTGAAAGCTTGAAACTTTAAGATTGATGAATCATGAGACTCAATATGTTGTATGTTACTATGTTACTAACTTGCGGACGTGGTTGATGAAGATTATAACTTCTAGATGATTGTTGTTATATGGTTCAATCTATGCTTTTTTATGTTTTTTATATCTAATTCATCATTCTACATGTTTTTGTTGACATATATGTATCAAAAATTAAAAAATATAAAAAATATATATATTTTTAAAAAATCGCTCCGGGATTCGCTCCCAAACCGGGAGCTTCTGAAAATGGTCGCTCCCGCTCCCGCTCCCCGCTTCCACTCCCGCTCCCAAGTAACATTGGATGGGTGACTTTGGGAAACCGTTTCGATAGGCTACTGTGTTGGTGTCTCCCCTAGTGATCCTCTAGTTTGAGGCAATTGCCACGGTTAGCTTGTGAGAAATCTCAAGCCCCAGTCACATTTATGAAAATCATCTTGGATGTCCTGGTTGTTGGTTTTCTTGAGGGTTTTTGCATAGTATTTAGTGGAATAAATCATTTAAAATCCTTTCTGTACACCACTTTAACCTAGTGAGCTCCTTGGAGGGTCTCCTCCCATGATTATTCATAATCCCTAGGTCGCGTATGGTCCCATTCTAGGCTCCTCAAGTATAGTGAAAGCCTATTTAAAAGCATATAATCATCATACAAAGCTTCTTGAGAAGTCCTAATCATCTTTGGAGCCTTGACCTTAGGCCTCCTTGTCATCATTGGGTATTGTTAACCCTAGGTCTAGGTCTCCTCATAGGTCTTTCTTGGGGAGCCTTTTGCTTCTCTTGAAGGATTGAACCTTTATTTGAGCCTCTCCGTTGAACGAGCCTTGGAAATCACATCATACCTAGTCATTGATTCTATCATTAATAGTGATTTCCGTCATATCGGGAGTCCTCCCATTGGTGGAAGTCTGTAAAGAGCAGGGGACACTGACTTAGGTGACAGTGGGTCTTTGTCCCATTGTTGTCATTCAGTCTAGTAGTTGTCCCTTAGGCACCCCTTCTAGGACCCCTGCTAGATTGTGTGGCAATAGGTCCATTGAACATCAACTTGCACTAACACCATAGCTTCCCAAATTGGTCCATTTAACACGAGAAATAGTTGGTGATCTTGCCAGTGATCCGATAGATCAATGTTGTACTTGTTCATAGTTCCACTGATCCTCCTCCCTTTGGCTCAAGTTTTAGAGACTCACGATCCAAAAACATTTGTAGAAGCTTTAGGGCATTCAGATTGGGAATCAACAATGCATGAAGAGTATCGTTCCTTGATGACAAACTATACTTGGGAATTTGTACCTCTTCCAAAAGGAGGAAAACTTGTCATATTTAAATGGGTGTATAGAGTCAAGTATGCTTTAGATCGAAGTGTTGAAAGACATTAGGCTTGTTGAAATGTAACTAGTATCGATCTTCATAATTTGTACGCGAGTCATGACTTGATGTAATTATTGATGTACTTGTCAAAAGAAAAGAAAATTTATTTGTAAAAAGAAAAATTATTTTATTGAAATGGGTTTCTTGCCCATCATGTTGTGGTCCTAGGTCAAAGCACCCATTGAGTGCTCTAGGGGTCTTGTTGACAAGTCAAAAGGTCAAGGTCATGATGTATTAGCCCTTGGAAGGCCCATGTGTCAAGAAAGAAAAATGTTTAATATAAAACGTCATGTCTAGAAGCCTCCAAGTGATGGGTCGGCCAACCCTCTTCATGTTGGCCTAGAGAGGCCTAATTCACCTCCTTAGAAGCCTATAAAAAGGAACTCGCTATCCTCATTTGAGATATAGATCACATCAATTGATATCTATGTGATCCAACAAAGTTTGAGGAAGGAAGAATGAATTCTGAAGAGGCAAGCGAAGAAGGAAAATCTGTGTTTGGGCAGCTCACACGTGTGGATCTGTGGAAAGAACTAGGGTTTCCTCAGTCATCATTTTGCAGAGAATTGGTTTGGGTTTTGGTTGGCTCATCACTTGGAAGGTTTGGTCTTGGGTCAAGGTCATGTTCTTGGAAGTATTCATTGAACAAATTCTATAAGAAGAGATTTTGTGGGTTTTCCTCTCTAGGAGAGGTTTTCGCCTTGGCTAGCAGCCTACATTTGGTGTTCTTGTGTTTGTGTTATGATCTTCTTATTGGCATTATGATAAAACAAAACTAAATGATAATAATAATGTCATAATAAAATGTCATGGATTAAAGAGAAACCAAATTTAAATAACCCTAACTATTATGCCCTAGATTTCTCAACATGGTATCAGAGCTAGGGCTTTGAACAGTGGGCAGATAGAAGATCAGTTTGGCTTCATCACTTCTCAAGGAATACTATAATCCTAGACTGAATTTGTGGAGGCAACTAGAGCAGATTTCTGGGCACATATTCTAGCCCTAATTGCAGAGACAAGGTCACAATATACAATGCAAGAGCGAATTGATTTGGAGGGTTTATAAGCCTTGATCATAAGAACCTAAAGACTAATCTAATAGTCCTCCCTAATCCGCACCTTTTGACAAGCAGATCGAAGATTTATGGGCATACTTATTAGCTCTATTCTTTGTAACTAGGCCACTTATCCATCCTATGATAAAAAGGGCACAAGAAAGCTATTTCTGAAGGAGCAAAGGGCTTGTCAAGAAGCCCAAGGAAGGCCACAATCATTAACATAAGAACAAAGGCAAAAAAGCATCATTTTGAAGGGTCGAAAGTATGATCTGGTATTTCAAGAAAAAGGAGCTGAGTCCTCTTCGAATTTTGAGCATAAAAATCTCCTCTTGAGCATAGGTCTTGTTACCTGTACATAAGAGTAACCCTAGTTTGAGTTGAATAGATCTATGCAAGATCGATCTATACAAAAAGAAGTACTAGGTCTATGAAAGCCATTGTCATTTTCAAAATCGAAGTTTTGAAGCATATAGTGGGTGATCAATTTGCTAGTATGGATCCGTCCTCACATAAGTCTCAAGGAGTGGCAAGACTAATTGGAAGGCTACAAGAAGGAAGCCGATATTTCCTTCTCTCACCCACAATCATAATTTCATAATATATGTGCACACCTACAGTGGTATAGATCCACGATGAAGTGACAATTCGATATAAAAGACGAGTTTTTGATCCTCTGTTTTGAGCATAAATATACAGGATATGAGCCTAGTCAACCAAAGGGTGAGCCGACCTATGGAGTAGAAGAAAAAGAACCTGTGATCCACTAGGTTGTGAAGTTTATGAATATGCATATCCATAGTGATGAAGTTGGCTTATATTTATACACAGTTCAAATCTAATCAATAGCGAGCCGACATCCTCTCTTGTCATCAAAAAGGTATACTTTCAAATATATGTATTATGGTATTGAAGTCATTTTGTAATTGTGAAGAAAAGGCTCTATCAGTAGGGAACATGTTTAAGAGTTTGCCTTGAAAGACATATTCCTAAAGCATAGTCATCTATGAAGAAGCTACAATGACTGTTCATATTAAAAAGGAAGCCCCGTCATATAAGCTGCAAGCAGTAAGGTCACTATAGTATGACTGTGACAACAATGATATTTCCATGAGATCAGTATAAGACAAGTTCTGACAGTCATTGTTGGAGCATTAAAAAATCTATTAACAATTTTGATAGAAGAGAACTTCAAAAGAATTCTTGATAATGCTGCATCCATAACAGTGAGTTCTCTGGACCTGTGCATCTTTAACTTACAAACAGAAGAGCAGGAGCCTTCAGTTCCTGAAGCAAGAAGAGGCAAGATTAAAAAGCAGATAGATACAGTAAAGGATATAATGAGCTGATGCACACCTTAAGGATAAAACGATGAAGCAATCATGGCATCTGGGATAATAGGTCTCTACAACAAAGGTATGAAACATTGAGGTATGGATGATATATTCTATTAAGGGTCCTGCATAAATACTGTAGGGTTGGTTGAGTATATGAATCTAGGGCGTTCTGTTAAAATTTGTTGATAATGATGAAGCCTTAGTCATGTAGAAACCCTAACCATGTTCCCTCATAGAAACCATAAACCTTAGTCTATAGGGTTTGTGCATGATCTAGGGCTCATGTCAAGTAGGCATGGATAAGGTTGATAAGTTATATATGGAACCCTTGGTCTAGGGTTGGCACTTGAAAACCCTTGGAATACATCCTCTAAGTCTCATGATAACCCTAGATTGATAGATTGACATCATGCTTTGGTTATTGTATAATTTTCTTAGGTGTACTTGTCAATGAATGTTGCAAGTACAAGAAGTAAAGGAAGAAGGATGAGTAGATCATCTATTGTGGCGAACATGATGGAAGGTGTTATGCTCTTGACCGGCGAGAAGATACCAGAATACCAAATATGCGAAGAAATATACCCAGAACACAGAACAATAAGAAATAACAGCATGTATTTTATTATTCAGAAAGGAAAGCAATGTTCACTTGCCTCTTTGAGGGGGCAACCTCCAATAGCGCTGGGCTCAATTACAAAATAAGACACGACGCTCCTCAAGGGGAGACTCTATCCTTTTATATAGAATTCATACATGCAATACCATGGTACTAATACCATCTATCTAATACCATGGCCCATTTGCAACTAACTGTGGTCCCTTCTTTAAATGCGGGTCAACCACTTACAATTATTAATATGGGCTTTGTTGACTCTTTAACTAACTATAACTATGACTCGACCCTATTACATAAATAAGGTGGTTAGGGTTGGACCCTAACAGAAGGAGGGAACTGTAAGACCATTAAATCCTTGGGCACTTTGATAGATTCATGATACAATTGTGCAATTGTGGATTCTTGGAAGAGTTTGATATGGAAGAATCGATGAACCTAATAAGGCAGTCAACTAGCCGATATAAATATTTTGCTGCAGGCTGATAATAAATATCATTAATGGATCCTCCTTCGTGATGTCATGGAATGAGTTCTTCAGCTTGGAAAGAATGACCATGATGATATCAATGTTATAATCTACTCTCTCTTTGGAGCAGGTCTCTTAAGAAGCTTGTTGGTTCAGTTGCAGCATGATGGATCTCATCTTGGAAATGATGAGCAGCGCTAGATGACTGGCTGAGATATGTTTTGTTAAAGACTGATAAAGATTGAAGAAAGACCATGATGTTGATGAAGACATGATATATTGAAGAAAGACCATGATGTTGATGAAGACATGATATATTGTTAGGTTCTGCATGATCCTGCTATATGAAGATTCACTTTAAGAAGGATATGATGACTCCATTGGGTTGCTGCCTTGGTACTTAGTCTAAGGAGCTGATGTACTCCACAAGGACATATATGATAGCAGGTTGCAGATGGTTTGATGATCATGTTCAAGAAGGAGCCATGTTCGAGCTCGATGATGATTAGTTCGTGAAAAGGGGCCATCATAAAGAGGTAACTTTAATTTGATATTCATTTTTATTTTTGAACTCATCTAGTTGGGTTGAAACAAGGCTACCGAAAGAGGGTTGTAGAATGTCACCTACAACTAGTACTCATGTGATTGGATGGAAGATCCTGAAAGAAGCATGACTTGAAAGAGGTAGTTGTATGAAGGATAACCAAATGTGGACTAAAAGATCACTTTCTGAGGAAGAAAAAGGATGACATGACTATTGGTTCAACACTATGGTTTGTTGAAGGGAAGTGATGTAGAAGATGACTTATACCCTACAAAGAAGTTATGAAGAAGACATACTCCATAATGAAGACATTGAAGTTTATAACATGTTGATGTTGTATATAGAGGACCCTATGAGGTTCAAAGAAAGTTCGCATGTGTGATGATAACGATAGAGCCCTGAGGGCTATTATCATAGTTGAGAGGGAGTAACAGACATATTTCTTTGCTTCATGTGTCATGCACTAGACCAAGACTAACAACCGTAAGTCTTAGTGAAGGCCAAATGGCGTCCGTAGGATTGGATAAGCATATGAGACATATACTCCTTGAGGATTTGAAATCCAAGATAGGAAGTAGTCTGATGACTGATACTCTTTGAGGATGAGGTATGGCATCCAATAGGTAAGAGTAGTCGAAGAGGAAATTCCTTAAGGATTTGTAAATCCAGGACAGGAATAGTCCTAGAAGGACATACCTTGTGAACATCCAGATGGGGTATGCGCCTTAAGAGGTAGTGTGGTGTCCCACGTAAAACCTCCCAGCATTGTGCTTTGATCTATTTAGAGATAGAGTGTGTTAGTTAAGGCCTTGCTATATTGACAATGCTAGTTGTATATAGATCATAATGTTGATGCTTAAGATGATTTATCAATTTGATCCTTCTTATGAGAATAATTCAATGGAAGTACTGTCCTTGTACCTATGGTCGATTATGAAGACCTCCCTAGTTAAGAGGGAGTGTTGAAATGTAACTAGTATCGGTCTTCATAATTTGTACTTGAGTCATGACTTGATGTAATTATTGATGTACTTGTCAAAAGAAAAGAAAAGAAAATTTCTTTGTTAAAAGAAAAATTATTTTATTGAAATGGGTTTCTTTCCCATCATGTTGTGGTCCTAGGTCAAAGCACCCATTGAGTGCTTTAGGGGTCTTGTTGATAAGTCAAAAGGTTAAGGTCATGATGTATTATCCCTTGGAAGGCCCATGTGTTATTCCCTCTTATGAACAGCTTGGGATAGGATTCTTTGAGCGAGGTTCTGGCCTTCAGACTAGGGGGTTGGTTCTTGCAACACTGGTTGTTCTATCTCTCCTTTTTAGAATAGGACAAATCTAGGGTTTACAAGAATAAAAGTGTCTAATAAAAATGTTTAGGTTGATTGTGTCAAAACCTCAAGTCCTTTAGAGGTGCGTGCAACTTTTGAATAGAGGCTTGCTTAGAATAAAGTGCCACACTGAACCTAGAAACACCTCTAACCAATGCAACTAGGTAAAATTTAGAACTTGTGATAAATTTGAATTGAAAAAACAAGTTCTAAAGTCAATAAAGAAAATCAATTGTAACTCTGGAAAAAGTTAAAAAAAACTCTAAATACAAAGTGGTTACTTCTAATTAAGAATGCCAAAGTTGGAATTGCATGCTTCTATCATGCATGTGCCTCTACCTTTGCCTATAGAGGCCTTTGCTAATGATGTTGTGTCCTGACCAATGTTTTACAAAACGGACTCGGATTCGGACTCGGCCGAGGATCGACTCGGAAACGGAAACGGAAACGGCAATGACTCGGCCGGCTCGATTTCAATGACTCGGTCGTTGTAAAAAATACATTAAATATTTATTTTTTTTATAAAAAAACATAATTTTAAATATTTTAAAAAGGTCCTTTTCCTTGAGCTAGTTTGTCAAGGTGCTTTCCTTATTGTTTGCCTCTTGCAACATGCTTTTGAGGTGATCCACTTCCTTCTTTGACTCATTAAGCTCAAGCCTCATACTGCCCCTGCTACCACTGCTCCAACTGTCCTTTGTTGCTGCTACTGCTGCCACTGTTTCTGTTATGCCACCTCCACTCATGTTATTGTTGCTTGCACACTACTGTCAAGAAGGGACTATCATAATCTCACTATTTTCATTACAGTCATCATCACCGTCAATCACATATCGCTGTCATCAATCATGTCAATCCGACAATCAGCAAGTTTCACTATCCAACATCAATGTCACCGTTATGCTAGATTATTGCCACATCAAACATGCTACTATCATTGCACACACTGCCCAACTATCACTGCCATATCAAGGTTATTGCTATACAGGGGACTGTCACACATCACTCTTAACTCCTTTACTAGCAAGCCAATCCAAATTCTGAATTAAGAATTGTGCTCAACCCTAGTAGCTTGCAATGATTCAGCTCAACTCTGCTATCATTGTCATAGAGATAACATCACTGTAAGGATTCTGCCACAGGGTCACTGTAATATAACAAGATTACTGGTGCGTATCAATGTCACTGTCATGGTTATTGTTATATCAAGATCAAGGTCACTGATGTCCTAAATGAGGAAGAGTCACTGGTGTCTTCAATCAAGCTTGCAATCTGCAACTTCTTCTACTGCTAAGAACTTGTCAACTAATCTTCACACATCCTCAGCTCCAAATCAGCAAAAAAGTAATTTTTTTTAACTTAAATCGCTGCCCAGCCGGTCTGCTATTGACTCGGCCGTTTTTTGACGGGACCCGGCCGGGTTGACCGGGTCATAGCTGACCCGGTCAACCGAGCCGGGTCAAAGGCCGTTTCGCAAATTTTTTTTTTGACTCGGAACGAAACGGCCGTTTCCGTTTCGGTACGGCCGTTTCGTAAAACAATGGTCCTGACTCCTCACACAATTTGGCTCTTTGTATGCATAGAACCAGAGGATGGAATCTACAAAGTGCCATGTTGGATTTGATGAGTGCACCATGCTAAAGGAGAACGCTGACTCAACAATTTTAAACTAAAAGTTGCAGTTTTCCTTTTCATTGCACTAGCCATTGGGTAAATACATTGACAAGGTTGAAACTGTTTGGCATATTTAACCATTAGGTTCTTCTCTCTCTTGTTGGCAGAATTGCGAACCTCCCAAACTTTTTACAATAGATTTTTTTGTTGTTTGCTTAGGCCACTGGTGAAGGCCATATTTTGTCCCAGCTGCATTATGGAAGGAGTTGCAAAATTTTTTCTCTTGATACTTTGATGTTATTTCTTCTTTGACCTCCGCCCATTACCATAGGGAATTTAATCTCACATGTCCCATACATATCTGTCCTTTTTTTCCGTGAATAAAGTTGCTTCACATATCATCACTTAACACACTTCTCTCTACAAATGTGGGAGGCCCTTGGCCTTACATCCCTCAACAAATAGGTTTGTCTCGCCCTCACACACGACCCATCTACCTCCCCCCAAGACATACCATAAACTCCTTCGCTGTAAAAAGAAAACATATCTCTTTTGGAAGGGACAAGAACTTGGTGAGGGTTGTTGCCACTCCTTGAAAGCTTTTTGGTGTGCCTTTTTTCCTAGTCCCCACACCATACCACCTGACTTTGACTCCTAGACCATGTTCTCCCCTACAACCTCCCTTTATGACATTCTTGGAAAACCTCCTACGCACATCTCCTCCTCTCCCTCCTTATGCCATCTTTTCTCGAAGTGGGATATTAGGAGAGCATTCAAAGTTGTGAGTACCAACATAGTAGCCGATGACGAAGGGATTTAGGCCTTATTCCCTAAACATTGTGTCCAGTCTTCTAAGTGCTATATTGTAGATTTATTTAACGTGTTTTTGCTTAAGCTTTCTCCCTGGACAAGACACATTATTCGTCCAATGCACAAATCAAAGAGTAGTTTCGATCCAAACAATTATCGAACTGTCATGGTGGGTCGTACATTTTGCAAGCCTTACGCTACAGTCTTACACCAATGGCTTTTTGAGGAGTTGGAGAGGTGACATCTTAGGGCTAGATGACAAGTATGCAATGTTGTTAAAAGCGCGAGCGGGATTTAATCGGTGCCGGGAAAAAAGCGGAAAAAATCGGCAAAAGCGAGAAAAAAGCCGGAAAAAAGCGTTTGGCACAAAAATATTCATTTTTTTCATTTTTTTTCAATTTTTTTAATATCTAAACCATCTACAACATAAAATAAATACATTGACACATAAATATGATAAAAAAACTAATATATAAGATGTTTAATATCATTTCTAGCGCTAAAATCACACATAACATTGAATAATGTCCTGAATAGTAAGTCCTGAGTCCCAACTCAGCCTCAAAATATCAACAAAAAATATGATAATGTATCTCATCATGTCATAATGTCATATACAATAAAATGAAAGTCTAAGACTCTAATCCTATTGATTTCCTCTGCCCCTCTTGCGAGAAAATGTCACTGCTTTCCCTTTCCCCCTAGATGAAGACGCTGGTGCCTGTGCTGGTGGAAATGGCAGTGGAGTCTGACGTGCTCTAGAAGCTGAAGAAGTAGAAGTAGCAGCTACTGTAGGTAGACGGAGACCACGTCCTCTACTGGTGGTAGTGGTAGCCCGGGTAGGCGGTGTCACCTCCTCCTCCTGCTCCTCCAACTCCTCCTCCTCCTCCTCCTGCTCCTGCTCCTGCTCCTGCTCTTGCTCCTCCTCCTCCTCCTCCCCCTCCTCCTCCCCCTCATCCTGCACTAACCAATCATCAGTGGGGTCCATGAGAGGCCTCTCGATCTCAACCCTCCATTCAGCAGTGGTGTCAATCCCATCCAATGAGATGGCATCCATATCAGGTGTCTTCTCTAGTTGCCTCACCCACAATCGAAGATTGTAGTAGACATAGACCATGTCATTAAGTCTATGGGACTCCAACCTGTACAAAGTTCATGAAATAATAATTAATAATTAATAATATA
Organism: Pinus tabuliformis; assembly: GCA_031772625.1. Classification (NCBI taxonomy): domain Eukaryota; kingdom Viridiplantae; phylum Streptophyta; class Pinopsida; order Pinales; family Pinaceae; genus Pinus; species Pinus tabuliformis. The sequence goes on along the minus strand of CM062808.1, from coordinate 435,862,570 downwards.
AAAAAAATATTGTTTAATGAATTCAAAAATTTATTTGGAAATTTGCAATATTTTAAATGTTTAAGTGTTAACCTATTGCGCTTCTTGTTGTGTATTTTTTCAAATACACTCCAATTGCGCTCACATCCCGAGGAGATGCATGTTTGGCTGAGGATGCATACGGCAAGCTTTTGCAAAAGGGGTACTCTGCCACCATACATCTTCCACCATGCGTCTACAACAAAATTACAAATAAAATTTTAAATAAACATAAGAAAAAAATGGAATTTGAAGAGACAATGAAATTTGAAACAAAGTTACAAAGTACAAACTAAAAAATACCTGGCATTTTAATCGTCCTATCAGTGACAGCCATCTCAAAGCCAAATGTGCCACCTGACATCTTATGTGTCTCAATTTGTTTAGAGATCTCTATACGTGGTTCTGGAGATCTCACCATCTTCTGGACACAGGTTAATAATCCATCCACGATCTCAGCATCAAAATCAAACCCACATGCATAAGAAAATGCAGGGTTCAAGAAAAGCCCAACAGCATGAATGGGATGATGGAGTGTGTTGTTCCATCGCTCATCAATGACTTCCCATAGAAGGAGTTGTCTCTGAAACCCATCATCTCCCTTATCATCATAGTAGGACCGAATGGCTTCTTTGGCCCTGTCCATGGCTTCATACAAATAGCCCATTGCGGGTTTCTCACCATCAACCAACCGAAGAACCTTTACCAAAGGTTCAGTAACAGCGCACACCTCCTGCACTCCCGCCCAGAAGTCTTCCTGGTATGAAACTAGTCTGCACACGGCCTCTCCTTCTGGTTTGCGGCTCATTGACGAAGCATGCCACTCCTCTGAAAGAAACATTCTCTTCAAATCCCACATAGAATTCAAGAGGGATTGAAGAGATATGAAACTCGTCGCAAACCGTGTAATGGCGGGGCGCACCAACTCTTTGTTGTTGGTGCATTTTCTCATCAAGCTAAGCACAGATGTGTGATTGTAAATAAATTTTGTGATGCTTTTTGATGAGTCAACAATCTCTTTGACAAAGGGAATTTTCCCTATGTCCTCTAACATCAAATCAATACAATGGGCAGCACAAGGTGTCCAAAATAAAGTAGGATGCCTGTCCATAAGCATTCTACCAGCAGCAACATAATTTGTAGCATTGTCCGTTATGACTTGGACAACATTTTCTGCACCCACCTCCAAAATAAACACATCCAGCAAATCACATAAAGTTCTTGCATCTTTGATTTGATGAGTTGCATCAATAGATTTGATAAACATAGTCCCCTTGGGACAACTAACCAAGAAGTTTATAAGGGTTCTCCCCTTTTGGTCAGTCCAACCATCTGACATAACAGTGCATCCTGTTTGTGCCCATGATGCCCCAAAATCCTCCAATCTTTGGGTGCAGTCATGCTTTTCCTCTTGAAGAATCCGGCCTCTGAAATCATGAAGAGAAGGGATTTTGTACCCCGGGCCAACACTGGCAATAGCATCAACAGCAGGTTGGAAAAATGGATTATTCCTTACAACACTGAAAGGAATATCACTTCAGAGGAGAAATTTTGCCATCAACCTATCAGCTTGTTCTTTTTCAGTTCTTTTTAGCATTGAACCGATAGTTGGTTGTGAACCAGGTGTGGTTCGAGGAACAGAAAATGATGATGCAACTACCAGATTGACTGACGCTGCAGTAGAACCAGTGCCACTTGGCCCACTTCCTTCAGCTGACCTTTTTAGTTGCCTTTTGAGTTCTTCTTTGGCCTCTCTAGTGTGCTCTAATTCTCCCAATGCTCTCATGGCTCTTTGGATAATTTCAGGATTTGTATTTATACAGGGCCCCACATCACGTCCAGGGATTTGTGCAAGGTGGAACTTCAACCTGTACACCCCCCCGTATATCTCCTTTCCACACAACTTGCAATTCAAGTTTTGTCTATCATTCGGAGCTTTAGGTTCACCATATTCCCAGAAAGGATCCAATTTCCTTGGCATGTTTGTTTTTGAATTTTGAATTTGCAAACCTATGGAAAAATAAGGATTAGGAAATAGGAATTTAGGATCACAAATTACAATTTAGCATTTACAAAATTACAAGTTACAAATTTACAAAATCCCAAGTTACCCAACCAAATGGCAAATGCCAAAAAACAATGAAAATCAAAAAACATAAACAATGTTTAAAAAAAATGAAAAATAAAAATAAAAAATTGGTTCCCATAGTCATACCAAGTTACCCATCCCAAATCAATGAAAAATTACAAAAAAATCTTTAAAAACAATGAACATTGAAAACAAATGGTGCCCATATGAAATTTCTCAACCAAAAACAATGAAAAACAAAGTTTATAACAAGGAAAACAAAAAAAATTTAATCTACATACCGTTTTTATGGACAAATTGGTGATCTTGTCTTGGATTTCTCCTAAAACCACTTGGATTCGCTCCCAAACCCTTCAGCTCTCCTCCACAAGGCGTCTCCTCCTCCTCTGCGCGGCGAAAGTCAGAAATGACTAATAAAAAATCGATTTTCATAACTTAAAGCCCGTTGCCCCACGCCTCGGCGCTTTTTTCAATAAAAATCGCGATTTTTTCGGAAAAAATCGTTATAAAAAAAAGCCCGCGATTTTTTGGGATAAAAATCGCGATTTAAGTGGGATAGTGATAAAATCGCGATTTTTTGAAAAAATCGCAATTTTATCGCGATTTTAACAACACTGCAAGTATGTTTTGGACCATTATTGAAGAGCCTCAACATCATCCTTTGGAGGTTGACATATGCTTTGTAGAGTTTCAGAAAGCGTTTGATATAGTTTCGAGGGAGGCATTATTCTAGAGACTTTGCGACATTGGCATATTTGAGGCCCTATTGGCAACCATCATTTGAGGCCCTATTGGCAACCATCATTTGAGTATATGAATAAGTTTTGGGATACCTCACGATCGCACACGACCTTTTCGACCTCATCTAGAATACCGTCAGGGTAAAACTGTGGTGCCTCCTCTCGCTGCCTGTCTTCGAGATCTATATTGATGAGCTGGAGTCCTTCTCCCATGAGCACACCCAAGAGGGGGTTGGATGTCTTCTACATCAGGGTTGATTTTCGTGCTTCTATTCTCTGTTAACTTGGTCTATTGGCGCCTACTGCTAAGAGCCTGTAGAGAATGTTAGACACATTGGCTAGGTTTTGTGACCTTTCACAAATAACAATCAACCTGGGTAACCGTAAAACCATGGTTTTGTTCTTCAATGCATCAAAGAGCTCTCTTACAGACTTATGTTTCTACAATTTGGGTAAAGAGATTGAGGTGCTACAATTTACACTTATGTGGGAGGTAGGGAGTATAATTGACCATGCCTCATTTTGGAATGCGACAAGCCCTCCAACCTCGATTCAGTTAAGGGTGTGGTTCCCTGGTTGTCATCAGGAGGCATTGCTCCTGGAGTCAATTTTAAGACATCTTGTCCAAACTCTAACTCATGGAGATGATCATTACACCCACAAATCTCTTGGCTTTGAGATTTTTGTTTGAGCTTGTTATAAATAGATAGGCCTAGGATGGAGAGAGTTCAGACCTTGCTTCTCAAGCTGCATCATCCATTGCAAGCGGATGGTTCCATAGCCCATTATTTAGGTAGAGTTTGATGTCCACTCATTTTACCTTGAGGTCATATTTTGCTTGGTTTCTTTCCTTCGTAGAGTTAAGTCCCTGAGAACCTTTGCCATCAGTAGAGAGAGGTACCCTTAATTGCCTCTCTGCTCCTTGGAGGCTCTCGCCTTAGATTTCTGCGTAGGAACACACGAGGTTGGTTTTCAGAGGCGTCTTGGCTTCTCTAGTGGCCAAAGTGCTTTCCCCCATTAAGTGTCTGCCTTGATGTGTGAAGCCATCTCTTGTCGACTAGACAGGGATTGAATTAGGCTTTCAACGAGGATATCTGTAGATTGTACATTCAGGGGACTTGGATCTCACCTCTTGTGAGCTTGGGCTCGAAGATGTCCTTCTACTTAGAGCACCTCTTGTAGCTACATGATGGCGTCATCATTTTCCCTCCTTATCCATGTAGGCATTGGATGCACTTGCTTAGGATTCCTTTGGGGTAGCTTTAGTTTAGTTCTCATGAACTCTAGATAGAGACGAACCACTATATACAACGGTCTAATGGGATTTGCAAGGTGTGCCACCTACAAGAGTTAGAGGTAGAGATATACCTCATTTTTAGGTGCTTGCCATACTATGAGATTGATGGCCACTATCACTACCTCTGTAAGGTCTTGGGGGGCTCCCCCTCTACTTTCTTCCGATACGAGGACCAAAGATGTTTACCCCTCTTCATTAGAGAGATCTCTATAGAATCGCCTCATACTTTCATGTTGATCTGCTAGATTGGAGAAAGAAGTAGCTAGTGGAGTTCTAGAGTGCACCAGACAGTAGAATTATGAGACTTTAGGTATCCCTTCTTCCTCCCCCTTTGGGAGACTAGTGAATAATGTTGAGATTGTGAAAAATTGGTTAACCGATTCCTACTGCAGCAATTGATGTTAATTCTTCTAATTGTTAATTCGATTAAATACTTTACTTGCTGTTTGCTAGGACAAATATCAAATTAAATACACTGCAGCCTACACAAATAAAAACTGTGGAAACTAAATACAACACATGAGATAAATAAACATCACACACATTTACGCATTGCTTTTGGACAAATGTCCCCAGAAAAACCCGATGCGGGAAAACCGGTGCAACAGTTGAGGGTTTATATTATTAAGTAGTAGTTTTCTGAATACACTCTTTGGATGCCTCGCTGGCTATCCAGTACAAAGAATATGACTGACAAAAGATTAGTGAGAAATACCTCACACTATCACTGGTGATCCCAATTGATCCAACCATAGAATGGCTTATCCCTTACTGCCTCTGCGCAGTCACTGCGTAGGCCTAGCGTCACAGCTCCTAGGGACAACGTCACACCCTCTGCTATTCGATTTGCCTCTTTGGGACTTCGATTCTGTCCTCTCGGTCTCACACCCCAGCTTCGGGCTTCAGAAATCAATCTCTCTAGCAAAATACAGATCTCCTCAAGGCTCTGCGTTGCCTCTACGTCAGCGTACGCTGCCCAATGTAGCCTTTGTGCTGCCTCTCTCGGAGCTCTCTCTGCCTCCTCTGCTGAGTATTCCCGGATCAGGAGAAATCTCCAACTGGAACTATCCCTGTCCCTCACTGCAAGAAATCACTTCGAGTCTCACTGTCAACTATTGCGCTGCTCTCTTTAGAAATTCGATCTTTGATCTCCCACGCGATGTGTTTTTCAAATGCCCATCAAGCCTCCTCTTATAATCTTTCTGTTGAGAACCAACGACTCAGAGTAGATTCTAATCAATGGCTCAGATCATTTTGGCTTGATCCTCGTCTTCTTGTAGAAGTTTCATCCACAGTTAGATTAATACCCTTTAATTATTTTAATTTCCTAAGTTTAGACTTAGGCACCCATTAAAAATAATTAATTGTTTTAATAAAATTGATTCCATGTGGAATTTCCCAAAACGACTTCTGGGTATTGTGGAATACATGTGTCTAAGCCTCCCTGCAAATTGTGAGGCTTAGAGCACATCTGATGCTACCAGAAATCAACAAAGACTGGTTCAGATGTGCTAAATCATACATCAACCCACACATCCTTAGAGTGCTAGAGGGATTAGGTACAAACGGATTCAGAGTAGGGCTCCTCTCGCTCGCTAGACTCTTGTGTCACTGCATTCAACGATATTTTCACTTGAAATTCAAAATTCGCTGAATTTGAAAGCATTTTGAACAAATTTGATCTTAGTTCGATAAATTTCGAATTAAACCTGAATTGGATTGGAAACCGAGCTGGAAGGTAAATAAATTTGGCAATAACTGCACGAATTCATTGAAATTCAACCATGACAGAGCAAAAAACAAAAATTAGAAAACCCTAGCCACCCATTCTGTGTGATTTTCGTTTCCCAAGTCTTGAGCCAGATTTCAATCCAGTTTTCTTTATGGCAAACATAGACTCTAGGCTTGACGCTGGTTTTCTTACTGCCAAGTCCATGTGACATAGACGCCAATGCCTAGTGTCTCCATCATTCCTAAGTCCAGATTCATCTCCAAGCATGGATTGGGGGTTTAGATGCATGAATCGAGGGATAAGGCAACACAGAAATATTTAATAATAAGCTGAGTTTCTTTCATTATTACAGTTCTTTATCGGATAGAGTGAAATCTACATAAAATTTAGATGAAAAATTAAGACTTTATTTTTTTTAATAGAATAAATTGAAGTAAATGTTTTAATAGAATAAAGAGATGCAAATAGATCCAAAAAAATATAATGATAAAACAACAAATGAATTTTATGAGTTTGAAAAATATATATTTAAATTTCAAATTTTCATGTATATATATATATATATATATATATACATATATATATATATATATATATATTCAAATTTTATAGTATTTCGAATTTTATGATTAAAATTTTTAATGGCGAATTTTTGTTGAACTTCAATGTCGTTGAACTCGATTTCAAATTTGAACCAGGTGACTTAGGTTAGATTACCTTCCAGTTCCAGAGCAGCCAAAGATCTATTCAAAGTTTGTTTGTTTCAACCTCAGATCCTAGGATTATCGCTGACTCCTACATCCCACTCAGGATCATACAGTTAGAGCCCCCTATGGTTCCAGAGGACTCCAATAGCAAGCCAGTGCCTAGTTCCCCCTTGCCCTCGGCCATCAGATCCAAGATACTTTGACATCAGTGGCTTCAACATCAGATCTCGCTCTCCCTCTCTCTCTCGCAACTGGATCTTGAGTTTTCCACTTATCCAGTCTTGGACAACATCATTTAGTATTTTGTATCACCAGCACCTATGTTTTAGGGCTGTACTATTGCACCCTTCTTTCGTTATGTTATTTTTGACATTTTCTAGGAGTTGTTCTTGTACTTGCACTTTGTATTCATACTGGCTGTATCTGTCAGTCTCATTGACCTGCTTCTGTGGTCATTCATCGTACATTAATAAAATTATCTTATCTTATCCAGATTCCAGCCACTCCTGCCCAGACCAGACACCTCCAGGTTGATCACTTCGCTCTTTCCGGTGCTCACATCCGATAAAGGCACGAGGAGGCAGGCAGACATTAGCACTTCATCAAATATTAGATCCATGAGGTCCAGGAAGATCATCCAGGCTCAGCTGGTGATGTCCACAGGGATATCTTCCTAAATCCTGGGATAGTTCACACAGCAGAAGAAGAAAGGGGTCTTCCTCCACATGTTGGCATGGGGCTACCTTATCTGGACTGTGAGACATATCTCAGACTTGGTTTTCCAGCACTTCCTGATCCCCCTATTAGTAATCTATCATTAGTTTCTTCTCTTTGGGATTTTAGATATTAGGAGTGGGAGCATTGGGGGTGGCTGATCAGCACCCCTCGGGGTGGACATCATTCCCTCCCTCAGATGTTATTATTGGGTTCTCAATATTAATTGCATGTTTCTGCATTGATGATCTGCTCTCCCAATTCATTGTACTATACTACAATTTTTTATCTAGTATACACCAGTTTGGATGTACTTCTACTTTGCTGATTTTATATATATTTTATAGAAGCGGCCTTTGCACTTCCACTTTGTATTCCACGCTGTTGTACTTAACAGCCCCTTGGACATATTTGTGGTCGTCATGTTGGGCATTAATTAAATTATCTTATCTCTTTTACACCTTATTTGTTTTCTAGCTGAGGATGCCTGTTAGTGTTCAGCTTGGCTCATTTTGGTGACAATCGCTCTGCCTTGCCACTAGATGACAATCCAATGGACTCGCACTTGTCCCATATATTACTGCCACCTCAATCTCCCAGTTTTTCAAAAATCTGATTTTGATTCTATGTTTAGGCTTTAAGATTTATTGTCATAGGCTGTAATGCCATTTGAGGGTGTTGATACGTTGTTTCTCTACCTCTTAGTAACCTTTGGTAAATTGTTGTTCCTCGTCTGAAGGTTATTTGGAATCCTGTTAATCTGAAATTTGAATCATGGATTCTTCTTTGATAACCATATTTGCAGCTAGGTCTGCCTATTGTTTAGATTGCCTCCTTAGATGCGGGAAGTGTACTTTCTTGAAGGATTTTACGGCTTCCTTAATGTGTTCCAAGGATCCATCCAAGTGCCATGCAGAATTTTTTATGTCTTTGTATAGAGAATGTATTATTATTTATTGCTGAGAATCCTTCTCAAAAAGTACCTTGCGGATTTCCAATTGTAAACAAAGCTTACCAATTTCTTAGATGGCTTCTACTCTGGCTTTGATATTGGTTCTTGAGCCACGAAATGTAAGAATATACTCAGAATCTTGCCCTCTGCATCTCTTATTGGTGTCACTTCTCTTGATACACTTACAGTTCATTTGGTAGCTCCATTTGAGTTGATCTCTATCCATCCTTGTTCTGGTGGATGCAGTGACTTAATGTTAGAATATGTGCCACCTAAAGTTTGTGTATTAGTAGAAATTCTGTCCTTTTCTACCATTGTTTACTGTTATTGTTTTCAGCAATCCTATCACTCGAAATCCATGGACATACATTATCAATGAACATTCATTATATCATCGCTTTTATTGTGATTTCACTGGTGTGTGTAATTAGTATTTCTATTCTTTTTGACTTGTGCTGGTGTTTGAAAATATTAGGTTGATATATGGGAAGAAAGAAAAGTGTTTGGATCTCGTGGGCAGATTCTCAAGGAAGAGATGGTGGGGAGAAATCCTCATCTATCGTCGGAGAACACAAACAATGGCAGAAGTTTACATTCCACAAAAGTAGTACGTAAAATGTCTTATTCTCCTTTTTGTTAAGTTTCTCTTTCTGACCCAGTGGTACTTGTCTTTGTGAGCTTTTTAAGCATGGTTTCTCAAGGTGTACCATCCTAATGTTTTTCTCAAAGTTGTTGAAAGTGCACACATTTCTTCTTATTATTATATGGTTGCAATGGGAGACTTGTACATCTTATGTATTACTTGAATTTAGAAACTTGCTGTTGGGGGGACTTTGGAGAAGATAGTTTCAGCATTTGAATCTGTTCACGATCGCCGTTTGGAGGAGGATGCTGTTTTGGTTAAATGTAAGGCTGCTGCCAGCTATGTAGAGAAGATGGAAAAAGATGTCCACAATGGCTGCAATTTTGGTAAGGAGAAGGATGACAGAGAAATAATGCTTACGTGTCTATGGTTTTGGTTCACTATCTCCAGATTTTTTAATTTTCAAGGGTTGCAGGTGTCTCTAGTTATGCCTTCATGATTCTTTGGTTAGATAGTTTACTAATTGTGCATGTGTAATAATTTTGCCTTAAAAAGATAGTGGTTGTGCTTGGAGATCACTTTGTTGGTTATATATGAGGTGTCTTCCTCAGCTATGTTGATTGCATATGTTTAAAAGCTTCTTTTTGTGGAGGAGCAATACCTATTTTGAAGCATGCGCATACAAAAATGCTATTGGAATGGTTGACCTCTTAGAAAGTAGTGTTTATGTGTGACACTTGAAAGAAGGCTGATTTGGTGTAGCGGTTTTATTGTAAGGGCTTAAAATGTTTCAAGTATCTTATCGTTAGATGGATCAATGTGATGTTATTTTGTAAGACTTAGGTACTAGTTAAGATAGTCAGACAGAAAAGGTCAATGTAATGTGAGGACAAAGTTAATGATATATTATGACAAAGCTGTAATAAGTCATAATGGATATGTAATGAAGGCTTTAATTATGAGTTGTTCCATAGTACATACTAAAAAACTGGAACAAGGCTCCATATATTTGTGAATGTGCATATCACGTATGCTTCAATAATGACCTGTAGCATTGGTTATCTACACACATATCTGCCGCTGTGTATGAATATTTTAACAGTGATATCAGAGCACAACATGGTTCAAGTGGGACCAGAGTCACCAAGATTTCACCTGATCAATTTTGGCACAAGGATCTGGAGTCTTCCAATATTCCACACAGATAATCTGCATGGAAAATGGCGTGTGGAGGATAATTCATGTAAAATTCAAAACTATTTTAAGGGTGATGTCTTATAGAAAATTTGAATGTTTGATGTGTCAAAGACAAATTATTGAATAAAATTGAAGGTTTTGAAGTGCATGATGACCATGTCTATTGACAAGGCCAATTCAGAGATATACAATTAAAATTAATGTAATTGTGGACCGATGATGACAGATTAGCAGGCATCAAAGCAAATCAAAACTGCCAGAATGTCAAGTGGCAGAAAGAGCTCACATTGTAGGCAATTGGCAATCACAACATCAAAGTATAAACAGCAAACATAACCTGATTACAGCAGGAGAGAATGAAGCACACAGTCATACCAGACAACATGACAACACTGTCAAGAATGTTAGGATGATTGGCAGCGGATCACGATCCACAGAAGACTTTAGAGTATGGTTTTGAGTAGATTTGATTGACACAAGAATGTAGCAGATTGTTTTGAGAAGATGCATCAGAGTGCTAGGGCACTACGAATGTTGAAAACATACAGTTTTTCTTGCAGTCCCATTATGACATACAGGACACTACACAGTAACTGCGGACCTGTCACAACATATAAGAGACTTTTGCCAGATCTTATAGTCCATCAGATAGAAGAATTATTTCTGCCTGAAGGAAAAATTCAGTTTGGTGACCGTTGCTCTCCATGTATGTCAACAAAACCTTCTGATAGCAGTGAAAGGAGGAATAAGAAGTCTAAACTGGTGAGGTAAGATATGTGGTCTTTTTGTTTTTTAATACCTGTAGACATAAGTAGATTTGATTGTGTCTAGTATTTTTCAATGTTCCACCAAGACTCTGGGACGGGGAGACACGGGTGCGGGGAGACGCACAAGGGGGACGTGTGGGAGTACCCTCAAATTTTAGGGAAATTTAGGGGGTACGGGGGGACGTCATGGTATATAATTTTTTTAAGATATATATATATATATATTTATTTATTTATTTCAAATTCATATTCAATAATGAAAGCATAAATACAATGATACATACATAATTGAATTAAGTAATGAAATACATTGATCCATACTCATCATCCTTACTAATACATAAATGATTCATCCGTAGACCACGAGATTCAATAATGAAATACTCTGATACATATTTATCATTCATTATTCACCATTCTAGAATCTACATTGATTTAAAAATTAAATTCATCATTCTAGATTCTAAATTGATTTAAAATTAAAATTCATCATTCATCATTCTAGAATCTAATTAGTACTAAGCAAAATAGACTATAATAGATACTGAAATCTAAAGACTGGAATAGTAAATTGATATAACTAAACTCAAAAACAGTGGAGTGATGAGTCTAAAAGTCACTCTAAAGTACACAGAGGGCTTGGTGCTCCTGATTAAATACTAATTTCATACCCTTGTACATGACAAAATGCAACGGAAACATTGCAATCCATCGAATCCTGAATTCCTAAAAAACTGTTAAGTCTGCTGGATTTTGAGTGAGATCTAAAATTCTACTTTTTGCATATGAAATCCAATGAGATCAGAACCACTCTCAAACATCCTGAGTCATTTCATGGTAATGTTAAAAATTTAAGTAAAATGATGAAAATGAAAGATAAAGGAGAATGTCACTTTTACTTTAAGAATTTAACATTACCATGAATTGCATAGCATTAGTAAGGCAATATGATCAAATACTAGGTTTCCCCTGTCATAAATCATTGTTTACAAGCAAATTTAAGGGGGGCGCATAGCCCATTTTGAGGGGGGACGCCCAAGTGTCCCCCTTTTGGGGAGTCGCGTCCCCCACACTGGGGAAATGTCCCCCTTTGCGTCTCCCCATGTCTCCCCAAAAGGGGGACGTGGGGAAACGTTTCCCCAGACGTCCCCCCGTCCCGGGTGCGTGGGGTGCGAGGGGTGCGTGCACCCGACCCTGGGGGACACGTCCCCGTGGAACATTGGTATTTTTTTGGATTGATAAACAAATTTAGGTTTTGTTTGCTTGAATATTTTCTAGAAAGTTAAGTCGATCTGAAGTTATTGGAGAAATAAGTATTATAAGATAATGTGAGTTTTGAAATTAAATATCAAACAATAACATGGCAAGTATTCAAAGCTTTTTGATTCCAGACTCTGACAGGCCGAATTGTAATAGCTACTCCCCTTGGAAAGAAAAATTGGCGTGAATGTTGTCCTATAGTGACCATTGGGAGATTGTGACAAGACAAACACCAAAACCAGAGCCTATGAAGAATTTATAGGACAAGTAAAGATGCCCTCGTGGTTATAACTTTTGTAGTTGAGGATAATTTCTTATGACACAGTACAATCATTATTTTTGCTATTGAACCTTGGAATGAGCTTAAGAAGTTTGTTTGAGACTTCTAAAGTACCCAGAGTTGTTAAGAAATAAGTTGTCAAATTTGTATATGTTTGAAGAAGAGTTAGTGATTGATGATGCTCAAAAGAAGAAAGAATGGATAAATGAATCACTGGTGATTGAAACAACTGCAAACAAATAATTTGAAGGATTCTGTTGATTAATTTTTGAAGAATGTATCCATTCTTTGTGATTTCATCATGTATTTCCACCAGAAGAAAGGTGGGAGAAGGATGAAGATGATGCACATGAAGGGATGAAGATGATGGATGTGATACATAGTTTTAAAACTCCGACCTAGATTCTGAACTGATCGAGGGTCGACTCCAACTCAGTATTGACTCGGCCTAGTTGATTTCAATGACTCGATCTTTATAAAAATACATTAAATATTTGTTTTTGTATGAAAAAACATATTTTTAAAGATTTTCATTCATGTTACCAAACTCAAAGCATTAGAATATAGAGAGAAGACAACATATGATCAAAGTATGCTCATGAATATATCTATTATATCAAAATGGCACCTAGTGCACTGTACAATACATGTAATATATAGGGATCATAACAAAAACACAACTAGGGAGGTTCTAAATGGCCTCTACAACAAAACATCACTAGTCACTACTGCTAAAAAAACGCACTTCCTGTCCCACTCTGGTAGCTTGTCTCTGTGCAATATGATTTGGACAAATACTTGCCACTCCTTAGAGACACTATTCAGTGCCAACCTCACTAGTTTTGTTGGTTGAGGCGCTGCCCCAACAACTGCGAGTTGGTCTCAAACCTCCTGAATTCTGGTAAGGTAGGGGTCTATGCCTTCCCCTTTCTGCATCTGGATGAGTCTCAACTGCTCCTCTAGGTACATCTTCCGTTGCTTGGAAGTACCTTGGTATAACGTGAAGAGAACATCCCACATCTGTTTGGCAGTATCTTTGCCAGATATATGTGGGAGTATATGATCTCGGACTGTTGAAGAATCTAGGGCAATTAGATATAGTAGGATTCTTCTAGACTTGATAACAATTTGTGATGCACTTTCCCAATTTATATTGTCAGCGTGATCTTCTTCTCTTATTATTATTATGTGTGTTTACTTCATCAAACTGTTACCAAAACACAAGAAACAAGAACACAAGATATTGGCTCTCTGCCAGGGTAAAACCTCTCTCTTAGAGAGGAAAACCCTTTCGTAAATTTCTCTTATTGAAGCTCCTTATTGATCAATGCCAAGCCCTAGACCCTTGACAAGAATATCCTCCAAGCACAAGTTAAGTCCTTCTTCCGACACTTTGTTTCCGGGCACTTCGTCCTCCTTCCGGCACTTCGTTCCCCGACACTTCCTCCTCCTCCTTCTGGCACTTCGTTCACCGATACTTCGTTCCCCGACACTTCTTCCTTCTCCTTCCTTCAGCAGCTGGTGATAGACCTTGTTCATGTGAGCTCTAGAAGAGATACTTATCTTTGATACTTAGCGAGATCCTTCACCTATGAAGACACCTTCCTTCTCTTGTCCAACGGAGCTTCTTCTTGATGTGTAGTTGTAGACTTGATGTGACAATACTACAGCCCTAGTTTCTCGCACGTGTGAGAGGTTTCACTTATGTTTTGACTCCTTTCTCCTTCGCTTGTGAGAGTCTCTTCTTCGCTTGAGTAGGAGGCCTTATAAGCCTAAGTTTCTAGCCCAAACAAAGAGGAATATGCAACTGTGATCTTGCTGCTGTTATAACCGCAGACTGCCCTCCTTTTTTTGCACGTGTGACTATAATTCACCCTTAAATCAGCCCTCTAGACTTCGGTTTTGTCTTCTCCTTCTTCGCTGCACTAGAGGCTCCTTTTACTTCGACTTTCTTCACTTTTTCTCGGTCTTCCTTGCTCACTGATTTTAGGGGTAGATTTCTTGTCGTTGAAAAAGTGGACAACCTCTATATATAGAGGTCTGTCCCTCCCTTAGGTCGACTTAAGGCAGATTTGAGGACTGTAGGCCGACTTGACTTTTCTTCTTCGTTTTTGCTTCTTTAGTGATGTCACTGCTTGGAGAGGACTTGTAACTTTGCTTGGAGGGATATCTCTGACTCTTATACAAATATATATATATAGTGATCTGAAATGTTCATTGACTAAAATTGATGTAGAATTGCTTAACCATTAATGAATTGAATGTTCGCTGAAAGTGCGGAAAACGAGGAAAACTGCTTGAGAAGAAGACTTTACGACAACTGATTAAACACAAGAAAGATGCATAACAGAAGTGAAAACAGTAAAAACACAGTGATACCAGACAACAAAATTGATTACGGAGTTCGTCCCTGATGGACTACGTCTCCGGGTCCGCTTTCAAGATGGGCGACCGCTTTATTAGGATTGAAACAGTAGAGGTCAATTACACAGAGATTTGATCAGGCTAAATGTGCACGCAGGCACTTCTGATCACTGTCAAAAGGAAGCTCTCTGAACCAGCTTTCCAACACCTGTCACAGTTCCTAATTTCGACTCCGGATGCTCCTGTTACATTGAAAACAAAACTACCTATGACCTCCAAAATCTGCAAACAAGAATCAAAACCACTGTCCTCCTTATCAATGAAGAAAATCCGCCTCTTATAGGCCTGTAGGTACATCAAAACCACCTTTGGCTAAGTTTGAGGTGAATTTGGTTGCTTCTGGATAGTTTTGGAAATCTGTCTAGTTGCAAGAGGATTCCTAGGATGATGGTTACAAGGTCCTCGAATTAGTTCCGAACAACAAACCATATCAAAACCCAAAAATAAACATAGGATAAGCCGAAATTGTTGGCGGTCAGGCTAACTGGGCGGAGGGTTAACGGTCTCATGTGACTGGCGAAACTGCGGTTTGGGCTCCGATCGTTCCAATGACCGTTCACTGTAACGGTTGGCGGTGGCGGTTATCCCAACGCTCATATAGCGCTGCCACGCCTAATCGTAATTGCCTACCAAACCCGCTGCAGCTAAACTCCTAACTGCGCAGTGAAATTTCGAACCTGTTCACATGCTGATGGTTGGTGCTAACCCTTTGCGGTTTTGGACTGCGGTTACCAAACCCCAACTATTTACACCTGACTGTTCACATGGCGATGTCTCTGATGCAGTTTGCAACTGGCGGTTCCGATGGCTTAACTCCGACGGTCATTCATTACAGCGCTCACATGTCCTCCGACGTGGTTAGGCTGCCCGCGCGGTCAACTGTGTATGTTAATTGTTTTGTAATGTTTGTTAACATAGGCCGAGAGTTGGTATAGCTTAGGTTTTTGGACTTAGGCTTAGGTTTTTAATACATGGTTTTGTTGCGATAGGTTTAAGTCTTTAGCATTAGGTTTTGTATTGCATTGTTGCATAGATTTAGGTTTAGGATTTAGATTAGGGTTTTTGGACTTTACATTCAAATAGAGAAAAACCCATTTGTCCCCAAATGTCACAAAGCGACAATAGCGACATTTGTGACAACAATCCTGATGACAAACCTTATTGAACTTTTGCAACAGATGACACCCATGTCGATGATGATCTTGCGAGTGAACGCCAAAACATATGTCGACGCCAAATCCTGCGAGGCGAATGACAAGACACATGTCATTGACCAATCCTGGCGAAACTGTCGATGAACACAAGTCGACAGGCAGGTACAAACCCATATCAACTGAACGCCATGAAAAACCATATTACCTGAATAACCAGATCCATAACCAACACTGTCGAAGCTGACGACACCAAACTGAATTTACGACACTGAACACTGACATTGACGTGTGCAATTGATCTGACGAGATCCTCATGGATCAATCCTCTCCACTTTAAAGGTTTTGGACCACAAAAGTTTGACTAAACAAATAGGCGATGAGGGTAGAGCTCCATCACTTTCCACCTTGACGTGATGAGGTACTAATACATTTGATCAATCACCTGCAAGTGATGACCCTGATGACGCTGACCATGTCAGTTTTTGTGGCGGTGACCTGTTCCATCAATTTGCAATATGAACAACTTGCGACGATGGTCAAACAACCTGTTATGAACATGGCAATTGAATACTTTCCATGGAGAACCATGAGTGAGTGATTCATAATCTTTGAAAATAGTCTTTACTGGATATTGTTCAATACCATCAACTTGTATTAACAATCTATTTTGCGGAATAACAAACACAATCAAAGATATTCTTGACATCAAACCAAATACTTGACTTAACATACTTTCCTGCTTCCTGATTACTAAGTGAACTTGCTGCCATAAACTCATCAAACTGTAAGGTGAAATCTGCTGCAACTTAGTTTGTCCTTGAAAGTATTGAATTAGCTGTTGATTTGTTTGAATCACTTTTAAAGGATGTTTCGATTGATTAGCACTTTCCCCTGATGCATAAGTTTCCCTTAGATATTTTGACACTGCTTTAGAAAAGTCTTTGATATGAAAACATATAGGTTTCCTCTCTACTTGAAAAGAGGTTTCCAAACTGTTTGAAACATGAAATGTCGACACAATACAAGAGAATTTGAAAACCTATTTTCCCCCATACTGACCTGTATCCCTGTAACTGTTAAGTTCCAAACTTGGACTGAATTGATTCATTCTGACATTAGGAAGAGGAGCTTTAGGCACAAACTGTAATTCATGTTGTATTCCCTGCTTAATCTCTTCATCTGTTTAACATTAACTAAATTCAAGTGATTTTTGTTTTGATGTGCCCTGATAATAAATTCAACCCCATCTTTCTTAAGATGATATTTATGTTCTCTCTTGTAAAACTCTGCATCACGATCATGAAGATAAGGACTTCCTAAGACAACTCCACATATGTCTACTGGAACCACATTTAATTCCACTTCATCAACGTAATTAGCTGTAATGGCAAATCTTAATCGACACTGTTTGGTGACTTTTATCTGGGTTGATTTATTTAGCATCCTAATGGGTAAGGTCTTGGATGATTCCGTGTTTCCAAACCCAAACTTTTAACTAAATATTCAAAGATTAAATTCGCATGTGATCCATTGTCAAACATTGTATCTATCTTTGTATGCTTAGAAGTTATCCTTATGTTAAACAATTCAACCCTTTTGTCCTCATTTGATGGATTTATGTTTGATGAAGATGCAATAGTTTTCGAACTTGAACTAGTGTCAGAAGTTTTACATGTCGTAACCATAGCGGTTATCCTCCTTTCATCACTTGAATCTGAACCTAGATCTTACTGGACTGCTGCAATTGCCTTCTTTTCATCCTTCTCCTTAAGGAACTTTTTGGGCTTAAGTTTTGGATGAAGTTTCCAACACTTCGATTCATCATGATTGATTCTTTGGCAATGAGAACAAGTAGGTCTTTCCTTCTGAACGATCGCTGATTTCTTTCTCTTCGAAATGTTCTTCCCCTTACTGTCACTGGAATCTTTGGTTTCCAACTCTTTGGATGACTGCAATGAAAACTTGAATGGTCTGCCACCTGATTCAATATGTATGGCCTGAACACACACTTCATCAAAATCATCAGGATTAAACATCAATAATGTATGCTGCAAATATGAATGTAAATTGTCTATGTATTTTAACAAAGTTTCATGTGTATCCAATGAAATACCAAGCGCCGATGCTTTCTTTCTGAACTCCTCAGTAAACTTCTGAACACTCTGCCCTTTACCTTGACTCAAATGCTGCAAATCAATAACAACTTGCTGCATGTATCCTAAAGGATAGAATTGTTTCCTAAGAGATTTTAAAAACTTAGACCATGAAGAGATGACTTTTCCTTTACGCTTTACATCTATCTGAGTTTTACTTTCCCACCAGATTAAAGCTATTCCCCCCATTCTAAGTGTAGCTAACTGAATTTTTGTTTTATCGTTAGAAATGTTCTGAATGCGACAATACACTTCTAACTGCTTAATCCAGTTATCTAACTTTTCAGGATTCATTTCACCATCATAAATAGGTAACTCAAATTTCACATCAAGTTTCAAAAGAGATGTTTTCTTAGGTTTCTTTTCTGTTTCAGATTCTGCACTGGAAGAAGAAGAAGATGATGATGATGATGGAGATGATGGAGGTGAAGGTGGTTTCTCAGCCTTTCCTTTAGCTTTGTCCTTCTTTGATGCCTTTGAAGAAGAAGTTGCATCTCTTGCCTTCTTGTCTTTGTATAGTTCTCCCAACATCTGCTGCATAGTCAAGAATGCCTGCTGAAACTGTTCGTCACTCATCTTAGTTTCAGTGTTTTCACCTGCATCAGATCCTGTCATGGTCGATTTATGAACGATTCGTCGCTTTTCAATCTCTAGATCGATCTGCTCAAAGGATTCCACCTGGTTAACATTCAATGGAAAATTCTACAAACGCAACTTGCTCTGATACCAAATTATATGATTTGAAATGATCATTGACTAAAACTGATGTAGAATTGGTTAACCATTAATGAATTGAATGTTAGCTGAAAGTGCGGAAAACGAGGAAAACTGCTTGAGAAGAAGACTTTACGACAACTGATTAAACACAAGAAAGATGCATAACAGAAGTGAAAATAGTAAAAACACAGCGATACCAGACAACAAAATTGATTATGGAGTTCGTCCCTGATAGACTACGTCTCCGGGTCCGCTTTCAAGATGGGTGATCGCTTTATTAGAATTGAAACAGTAGAGGTCGATTACACAAAGATTTGATCAGGCTGAGTGTGCATGCAGGCACTTCTGATCGCTATCAAAAGGAAGCTCTCTGAACCAACTTTCCAACGCCTGTCACGGTTCCCAATTCCGACTTTGGATGCTCTTGTTAAACTGAAAACAAAACTGCCTATGACCTCCAAAATCTGCAAACAAGAATCAAAACCACTCTCTTCCCAATCAATGAAGAAAATCAACCTCTTATAGGCCTATAGGTACATCAAAAGCACCTTGCGCTAAGTTCGAGGTGAATTTGGTTGCTTCTAGAGAGTTTTAAAATCGGTCTGGTTGCAAGAGGACACCTAGGATGATGGTTACAAGGTCTTCGAATTAGTTCCAAACAACAAACCATATCAAAACCCAAAAATAAACATAGGATAAGCCGAAACCGTTGGCGGTCGGGCTAACGGGGCGGAGGGTTAACGGTCTCATGTGACTGCCCAAATTGCGGTTTGGGTTCCAGCAGTTCCGTTGACCGTTCACCGTAACGGTTGGCGGTGGCGGTTATCCCGACGCTCACATAGCGCATCCACGCCTAACCGTAACTGCCCACCAAACCCGCTGTGGCTAAACTCCTGACTGCGCAGTGAAATTTCGAACCTGTTCACATGCTGACGGTTGGTGCTAACCCATTGTGGTTTTGGACTACGGCTACCAAACCCCGACTGTTTACACGTGGCTATGGCGATGTCTCTGATGCGGTTTGCAACTGGCGGTTCCGATGGCTTAACTCTTGACCGTCATTCATTACAATGCTCACATGTCCTCCGACGCGGTTAGGCTGCCCCCGCGGTCAACTGTGTATGTTAATTGTTTTGTAATGTTTGTTAACATAGGCCGAGAGTTGGTATAACTTAGGTTTTTGGACTTAGGCTTAGGTTTTTAATACATGGTTTTGTTGCGATAGGTTTAAGTCTTTAGCATTAGGTTTTGTATTGCATTGTTGCATAGATATAGGTTTAGGTTTTAGATCAAGGTTTTAGGACATTACATTAAAATAGAGAAAAACCCATTTGTCCCCAAATGTCACAAAGCGACAATAGTGACATTTGCGATGACAATATTGAACTTCTGCAACGGATGACACCCATGTTGATGATGATCTTGCGAGTGAACGCCAAAACATATGTTGACACCAAATTTTGCGAGGTGAACGACAAAACACATGTCGTCGACCAATGCTGGTAGAACTGTCGATGAGCAAAGGTTGACAGCCAGGTACAAACCCATATCAACTGAACGCCATGAAAAACCATATTACCTGAACAACCTGATCCATAACGAACACTGTCGAAGCTGACAACACCGAACTGAATTGACGACGACACTGAACACTGACAATGACCTGTGCAATTGATCTGACGAGATCCTCCTGGATCATATAGTGTAACATGGCCTTAAGGGTCTTCAACATTTCTTTTGACTCTATGACTCTTTAACAAAAATAATATTTCTTTTCTTTTATAAATACAAATATCAAAAGTACATTTATGAAGATCGAAGCTAGTTACACTTTATTCAACACGGACTACATCCAGGATCAGCCGCTTCGCCCGCGCCATTCCCTTCTTATATTCTTTTTGCTGATCTACATCTGTGGGAACTACCACTACAACATCAATATAGGCGTTTAGGCCATATTCATCTAGAAAGAAGGACATCCTTGCCTTCCAGACTATGTTGCACGAAACGTCTAGGAACCCGACGTTTCAGGCCGTATCCGTACCCGAAACTCCAAAACTCGACTGAAACTTGACCATCATGTCATCATCTATGAGAGTTAATATTGACTTGGTTTTCCTTCTAAATTGTCATTTACAGGTCTTATTCCCTTTTTTCTTGCAAGATAATGTGTTGTTCATATATATATATATATATATATATACATATACATACATACATACATACATACATACATATATATATATATATATATACATATACATATATGATGTTTCGACTGACGTTTCCATTTTTGGGAGGTGACATTTCTAAACGTACTCGTTTCGGAAACTTCGAAACCTTTCGACGTTTCGTGCAACTTAGCTTCCAGATGACATAGTTGGAAGCTCCATCCAACCTGTCCTGATCATGAAGCCCAACAATGGCCATCTCAATGAATTGTCAAAAACTTCCTCTTTCCTTCTGCTCGGTTGCTGCTCTGCTACTCGCACTCCCTTCTGGAGTGAGAAGATTTGCTCACAACTACTACCGATTTGCAAGGAAAATCGAACTTCTTGAGACTAGAAGTTCCCTGAGGAAAAATTTCCCTATGTGTGTGCTCTTCTCTCTTCCACCCCGACGCTGGATCTGCTTCAACGTACTATTGCAAAACCTTTGCGTCCAACTAGAGATCTACCCAACTAATTTGTTGAGCTGCTCCCTCTGCCTCTCAAATCACTTGATCTGGAAGGATCAAATTTTTTTGCCTCTTACTTAGAAAAACGAGCCTCCTCAAGCAACTCGGTCTCCTGGCAAAAATACTGCATTGTCATTGGGAATTTCGGCCTGTTGCTGTAGTTGAGCAGCGAAATTGCTTTCCTTCATTTTCTGATCTCTCCAGCTGATCAACTGCGATCTGATAACATGTGAAAGTTCCAAACTGGAATCCTATTGTAGCAATTGGTATTATTTCTCCTAATTGTTAATTAATTAACAATTTATTTGCTACGACAAATATCATAATAAACACAATGCAACCTTCACAAATAAAATTCTGCGGAAAAATAAAACGCTTGAAGTTGAGAAATGCTAGCACACACACATAAAATTAATACGTTTATTTGATTAACACCCACTGCGGGAAAACCGGTGAAACAACTGAGGGTTTTATTATTATGCAACAATGAGAAATTATGAGTACAACTGGATGCTGAAAATTTGGAAATCCTACAGTGAGAAATACTGACAAAAATCTAGTGAGGAATTTCTTCACTGCATAGGAAAACCCAACACAACTTGCCTTCAGAAACTCAACTCTCCGACCCTTTGTGTCAAGCTCTGTGCTCTTCTGCGCAATTTGCTTGATGTCAAGCCTCTGACTCGTATCTGATGAAGTCGTTCTTCCCTCTGCTGGCTATAATGATGCTTCTCCGGCACTCTAGGACTCCTTCCCGGCCTCTGGAACTAAAGACGTCTTTCCCTCTCAGCAAATCGAACTTGCCTCTAGAAGCTACTGCGCAACCCCTGCATCAGCTTCTCTGTGGCTCTTCTACTTCTCTGCAAATGCACTCACTGGATCTGGAATATTTCCTCCAGCCTTACTATCTCTGCGCCTCACACTTCTTTGATCTCTAGCTCTACCTGACAACTAACTGTTGCTACTCTGGAAATCGATCTGCCAAGAAATCGAACTACATAAGTGTCTTCTCCATCACCACATCGACCTCCTCCTATAATCCTCTGTTGGAGCACCAACAACCAAGATTAAAACATAATCGATATCTAGGATCATCTTTGGATTGATCCTTGTGAGTTTCTAGATGATCCTCGCCTTGACTTAATTAATACTGATTAATTAACCATATTCCCTAAGTTTAGACTTAGGAAACATTTAAAAACTGGTCAATAATCTAATTAAGTCATTTCTAGGCCGAGTTTCCAGAAACGATTTCTGAGTTTTGGAGATCTCATGTATTTTAGCCTCTCCACCAATTTTTGTGGCTAGAACACATCCGATGCTACAAAAAGTAACATGCAATCCATCTCTGAACCGAAAATACATCAACAAATAGCCTCTAGATGGCCTCTAGTATCGAAAAAAATCCTGCTACAATAAATGCCTACGTATCATCAAAACCATTTCCTATATTAGGATCTTCGTCATCAATATAACCATCTAGGCATTAAAATAACATAGAAAAAAACGCAGGAGATCATGTCAAGATTTTGCTTGAGTGATGGGTACATTTTTAGTAGAGTCATGATAGAGGAGTTCGAAAACCGATGCCACTAACATCAAAGTACATAGAGGGCTTGGTGCTCTTTACTAAATACTACTTCCATACCCTCGTACATGACAAAATCCAATGGAAACATTGCAACCCCCCCAATCCTAAAATCTTGAAAAACTTGTTAAGTCTGTTGGATATTGAGTGAAATCCAAAATTCTGCTTTCTTCATCTGAAGTCCAATGAGGCTGGAACCACTCTCAAACATCCTCAGTCATTTCATGGTAATGTTAAAAATTTAAGTAAAATGATGAAAATGAAAGATAAAGGAGAATGTCACTTTTACTTTAAGAATTTAATATTACCATGAATTGCATAGCAATACTAGGGCCATAGGCGCTATTATTAGGCTGAGGGCCATAGGGATGAATATAAGGCTAGCCTTAGGGCAAATTAGAAGTCGACCAACCAATTGAAAAAATAAAAAAATAAAAATAAAAGGCAAAATTTTCATGATAGCTTGCATAGGTACACATTACACGAAACTGGTCCTGAACCGGCCTGTTCGGTGAAATAGGCCGTTTCGTTAGTGAACCGACCTGTTGCATTACAAAACTGGCTAGTTCGGTATCGAATTGGCCTATTCCGAAGAGGTTATAACTGTCAGGCCAGGCAATAACTCCTCCAAATCAATTCACATTTATTCATTCAGGTTGATCTTTATTATATACGTGAGGAGAGACTGTTCACTTCATCTCCCGATGACTATTCATATTTCTTATTATTTATTTACATCAGTTACACTTATTCACCCAATCCTGATGATTAGGTGTCAACATTCCCCCCCTTAATCTGAAGGGATGTTGGTGAGTCCAAGCATCGTTCTGAATCGTTCAAGCTTTTCTCTTCCAAGCGCTTTGGTGAAGATGTCTACAATTTGCTCATTAGTGGAACAATGGCGGAGATGGATTGTTTTGGCCTCAACATGATGTCGAATCAGATGATATTTAGTATTGATGTGCTTCGTTCGATCATGGAACTTTGGGTTCTTGGCCAACTTTATTTCCGAGGTATTGTCAATCATGAGTGGAGTCGATTGTTCTTGTTTTACCTGCAAATCTTCAAGAATTTTCCTGAGCCACACAATTTCTTTTGTTGCCTCAGCTGCTGCCACATATTCTGCTCCTGTTGTGGAATCTATTGGAACTGATTGTTTGCATGTTCTCCAGGAGACAACTCCTGATCCAAGACTCATAGCATAACCTGAAGTAGATACCCTAGTTTCTTTGTCTCCATCGAAGTCTGAATCAGAGTATCCAATCAAGCTGAAGTCGTCCACCTGTGTATACTTGATTCCAAAGTCTTGAGTTCCCTTCAAGTACCTTAGAACTCTTTTTGCAGCAGACCAATGTCCCTCACAAGGCTTTTTCATAAACCTGGAGAGGATTCCAACAACAAATGAGATGTCTGGTCTGGTAGTAGTTAGGTAGTTGAGACTTCCTACAAGCTGTCTATACTTTGTTGCATGTTCAAATTCTTTTCGTTCAATGGATGTGAGCTTTAACTTTTGTTCCATTGGAGTAGTAAGAGGATTGCATTTTGTCATGCCAAACCTATTCAACAGATCTCCAATGTACTTCTTTTGAGAAAGGAATATGGACTTTGGTTATTGAGTTACTTCAATACCAAGATAGTAATGAACATAGCCCAAATCAGTGATTTCAAAACCTTTCCTCAATTCCTTATTTATGGATGCAATGTAGCTTTCATTGTTCCCTGTCATCAAAAAATCATCTACATATACTAGAAGATATACAACTGTTTTGCCAACTTTCTTGACAAATAAAGTTGCATCATCAAGATCATAATGTTTGAAATTGAGTTTCAGAAGATGCTCAGTTAGTTTTTCATACCAAGCTCGCGGTGCTTGTTTGAGGCCATACAAGGATTTCACAAGTTTTCATACTTTATGTTCATGCCCTTTCACAACAAATCCTTTAGGCTAGGACATAAAAACATTCTCCTTTAGATCTCCATTCAAGAAAGCAGTTTTTACATCCATTTGATAGACTTTCCAACCGTTCTGAGTTGCTAGGGCAAAGAGTGTTCGGATGGTAGCCCATTTTGCTGTGGGGGCAAAAGTCTCCTCATAATCGACCCCTTCCTTCTATGCAAAACCTTTTGCCACAAGCCTGGCTTTGTGCTTGTCAAGTGAGCCATCAGCTTTATACTTGTTCTTGTAGACCCACTTGCAGCCAATTGGTTTGGTTCCTAATGGAGGATCAACCAGCTTCCAAGTGCCATTCTTTATCAGGGCATCATACTCCTTTTGCATCGCTTCTTTCCATTCATCATGAAAAGTAGCCTTTTTGAAGGAAGTTGGTTCGAAATCTGTAGACAAATTCAATTCACAATCATAAGAAACATCCATATCAACAGGTGAATCAGAGTCATCTACATCACCTCCATTTTGCCGGTTTGAATTTCTAGTTCCTGTCTTTCCAACCTCATAAGGATGAACACTTTCAAGTGTCTTTATCATCCACTTTGGAGGACCTTTCTCAGATGGTCCAGGCTGCTCCGTTGATTGAGTTGGGACTGAATCAAGATTGAATCTCCCAATTCTATCAATCACATCACTTAAAGCATCATCTGTTGTTGGAGTTTCATGCGGGGGAGAGAGTTATTCAGAGGAAGATTCCACATGTTGATCTAGTATAGGAATCCCCCCTTCAAGATGTGGAATCTGATTATCAAATTCTTGAAATGATTTTGCATCTGCGAATCTATCCAAGCGATCAAGTTGCCGCTCAACAACATTGTCAGTTTTGGATGATTCAAGAAAGATTACATCTCTAGATACAACAAACTTTTTATTGACTTCATCATAGAGACGGTATCCTTTGGAGTTGTTTGAATATCCCATGAAGATACACTTACGACTTCTTGCACCAAGTTTGTTTCTATGTATCTTTGGTATCAAGGCATAATAGGTGGAACCAAAGACCTTGAGATGCCTTACTGAAGGAACGTGCCCATACCACATTTCATATGGAGTCTTGTTTCTAATAACATTATATGGACATCTATTCTTTATATATACAACACATAGAACTGCATCAGCCCAAAACATCAACTTTACATTTTTGAAAAACATCATGGAGCGCACCATATTTAAGATTGTCCTATTCATTCTTTCAGCTACACCGTTCTGTTGGGGATTATAAGGCACAGTTGTTTGATGTTTGATCCCATGTTGGCGAAGATAGTTTTCAAATTCATTTGAAGTGTATTCTTTTCCATTATCAGTGCGAATAGAGCCAATATGAGATTGTGCATCATTTTCAATCCATGTATGAAAGTTCTTGAATGTTTGAAAAGCATCAGATTTGTTCTTCAATAAATAAACCCAACACATTCTGGTGTAGTCATCAATAAATGTCATCATATATTTATTTCCATTTGTAGAAGGAACAGGCAATGGACCACATAAATTTGAATGAATGAGTTCAAGTTTTCTATGTGCTCTTGAATGTGAATCATGAAAAGACTGTTTGCTATGCTTTCCTAGAATACAAGCATCACATTGCTTAAGTTTCCTAGGAATTGTAGGCAAACCAACAACACCATTTTTCTTCAACAAGCGAAGGTTGTCATAGTTCAAATGTCCAAATCTAGCACGCCATAATAAACTTGATGGAAGAGTACCTTCTTCATAATGAGAGTTGTATGAAAAATGTTGTGCACGAGCAGAGGTACCTTGCAGCTTGAGAAGCCTTTCTTCTTCTATTCCCCTCATGACAAGTGAGTGGTCAGATGCTTTTCTCACCTCAAGCTTGCCATCAAACATATGAATGGAGTGACCTTGCTAGCAGATGTGGACCAAGGACAACAAGTTTCTCTTCAGCGGTGGGAGATATAGAACATGATGCAGGAGAAAGTTTGGAAGACCAGGCAATTTGAGCTTGATTGTGCCAAGCCCTGATGGCTTGATTTTTGATTGGTCTGCAAAGTATACTGCTCCATCAACTTTGTCAGTAAATTCTTCAAAAAAATATTTTCTATGAGTCATGTGGCAAGTTGCTCCTGAATTAAGCAACCAATCATTTTTCCAAGAAGCAAGTGAAGCATTAAATAAATCTTCATTTACTACGATATTACATTGTGCCACAACATAATGAGCCGATTCAGGTGCTTTACCTTTTTCTGTGTCATTAGTTTTACCTTTCTGTTGGTTTCTTTGCTGTTTAATTTTGTCCCAAGGTAACTCGCATGTGGAGGCATCATGTGATCCATTTCTTTTGCAGCGTATGTAGTGCAAATCTGACTTTTCTCCTTGAGAGTGTCTGCCCCCCTTGCCTCTGAAATATCTTCCTCTTTCTCTTTGACCACCTTTTCCTCTGGAAGAATCTTGAGCAGGATTCTTTTCTTTATGAGCAAGGCACACAACCTCTTCAGAAGATTCAGGGGCTATCTTCTTTCCAAAAGCTTTTTCTCTTTCAGCAAATTTTTTCACAAGAGAGTCAAAGGTAATATCTTTGAGATTTCCATTTGCTTGCAATGACTCAAGATAATTGGAGTAATTAGGATAAAGTGCCTTGAGAAAAGCGATAAGAGGAATATCCAATTCAACCTTAGTGGCTTTGATATCATGCATTATAGATTTTACTTCGGATGTAAGAGCAAGAGGATCATTATTTTGTAATTCAAGAGTGAAGAATTTAATCATGAGTTGAACAACTTCAAGTGCAGAATGTGAGTCATAGAGTTCTTTAAGCTTTTGTAAGGCTTTGAAAGCAGTTGAAGATGGCGAAATATGGTGACTCACCTCTTCACTTACAGATGCTGCAATTAATGCATAGGCTTTCCTGTTCTTATTTTCCCAAATGGCGAACTCTTTGTTTGAGGTAGGCTGTTCTGGCTCTTTGTCTCTGTCTCTAACACATACTCCTTTCCACAACTCATTGAAAATGAGGGTGTGTTTTATCATCCGGGACCATTCAGGATAGTTCTCTTCGCCAGTGAGAACTATTCCCACAATGGATATGATTGAATGCATTATAAAATCTGTAAAAAAAAATATTTCTGCTGGCAAAAAATCTGTGTACTGTAAAATCTGTATACTGTAAAAAATACTTCTGCTGGCAAAAATGTGCTTCAAAATAATACAGCCTTATTCTTCCTTCTTGATTAGGTAAGAAATTGATTTAATATACAAAGAGCAAAGCTATATTCTATCCATATAGAATATCACCATTTGTATTTTCAACCTTATTTTATACGATATATCAAGCATTCATGCCCTCGACAAACCCAGAATGACTAATAAAATAAGGAAAAAATCTTGAGCAAAATTGTTTCTTTCCAATATATTATCATGCTCAACGCCCTTTTTTTCTTTTCTTTTCAGTAATACCGAGGCTTACAACAGTGATACCGAGGCTCTCGGGCAATCTCGGGCAATCTCATACCATGTCAAAATACCATGTCATCGCACTGATAACAGCTGCCTCCACCACCGTTGTCGTCGCCACCAGCACCATCTCGGGCAATCTCAGATAATTCAATGTTCCACTGTTCTTTATTACCCTCTCTGCCGAAGCAATTGGAATATTACCACAGTTGAACGCAACTGTGGGAATATTACCACAGTTCAACGCAGCTCTAGGATTATACACAGTTGCTGACACCAATACAGTGCAAACACGAGGTCACTTATTGTAGAGAATTGCATGGAGAGAGCTTGGAGACCAGGGCGATCTAGCTCTCATATGGAGCCTAGGTCAGCTTTGGCAACCATCTCGATGTCAAGGAAGCCAAAGACTTGTAATGGAACGCGGGCAGACTGGCTAGTGGAGGTCTGGCAGCTTTCTTTCGGGAAGTGTCATGCGCCTTAGAGAGTCGAGGAACGCGTGAGGCTGGCTTCACAGAGCAGCAATGGAACGCTGGCCAACTTGGGAGCCAAACGCAGTGGTGATGTCTCAGGCTGCACTGGACGCTGCGGCGGAGAGGTTTAGTGGACGCTGCTGGGTCGAGGTCGATACCAGCTGTCACTACAACGGATACAACAATGGAATTCTCACCACTAAACGGAATTCTCAACAACGGAACTACACCAGATTCCCGAGTTGGTCTAAGGCGCGTATATGACAGTGGGTCCAGGCCTCAGGTGCATGGCTTCATATCCCACAACTGTCATTGTGATTCCAGCGAAGCAAGTGACTGTTAAGAGGAAATATAAAAAAGCATATGACACTGTATGGAGGGCAGACTGTTCAAAAATGTATATGACACTGTATGGAGCAGGCTTCAGGCAACTGACACCAGGCAGAGGTGTGAGTTCTGTAAAATAGGCAGAACATACGCAGGAAACTGACATCAGGAGTTACACAAAAGCTAATTTTGGGAGCTGGCTCTGATACCATGTCAAGCCAGGCAGTAAATCCTCCAAATCAATTCACATTTATTCGTTTAGGTTGATCTTTATTATATACATGAGGGAGAGATTGTTCACTTCATCTCCCAGCGACTATTCATATTTCTTATTATTTATTTACATCAATTACACTCTAAGTCACCGGATTCGTCCTAAACCCCCTACGAATCCCGAATCCAGCAAATCCGACACGATTCGGTCTGGATTCGTGTCCAAATCATATGACACGTCGTGTCCTTTTCTGACACGTCGAATCTGAGGTTGTGTCACGATTTTGGGAATCGTGTCTTATTTCCAGGACTCGCTAAGCTCAGCGCGGGTATGAAAAGGGCGTGTTTGCTCATTAATATTTTCATTTGGCAAGTGATTTGTGTTGTTGGCAAGTGATTTGTGCTGTTGCAGCAAGGAGTAGAGCATTCAGCAAGGAGAATCGACCACCGGTCCACCAGGTAAGTGCATTTGCAGCATTTCTGATCTCACTGTTCAGTGTTTACAGTTTGTAGAATGCAATTTCTTCCATATGGCATAAACTAATGAATGGGGTGGTGAACCATTAACGGTTCCGGGTTTACATTATGGCCCCTCGTGCTGTCCATCAGTTCACCAAGCAGCTCCATGCCACAGACTTTTCTGACCTCGGATTACCAGTCAAGCCCTTTGACAATCCTCGGTCTCCATCTACAGGTCTGTGGCCTATATTTCTTCACTTGTTGGAGTCCATATCTCGGTCTTAAAAGGCCTTCTCACCTGGGTTGTGTATTGAGGTAACTCGGGCTTCTATTCTGCCAGCAACCAAGCTTTATGGCCTCCTTTTCATGGTGAACAGAGGCTTGGCCCTCCTCCACAGAATTGTGGCCATTCTCTCATAGATCAGAGAATATAATGCCTATTCTCGGCCTCTCCTTCCACAGGATCAAACTGCAATCTTGGAGAAAACTTGGCTGCCCAAATACACTGAAATCCTGTACGAGCTTGGCAAGATCAAAACCCTTCTTTGCTGCGAGTCATGAAATAACTTTATATCTGGACAGTGGAATCTATTTAATTATAATTTATGTGTATTGTAACCTTGAATTTCTCAGAATACTCTGGCAAGTTGCAACCTTGAATTTCCAAAAGACATGCTAAAACTGTCTCTGTTCTAAGACTGGCATTTCACCTCCATTTTTTTGCATTTTTTACAGCAGTTTGTATATGATTTTCATTTTTTATTTACAAATTTGTGCATGCTTTGTAAGTTTGTTCATTTTTTTTTACAGGTAACAGTGTTCATGGCTCAATTAAAGGCAGTGGTTAGGGGGCAAAGGAAGGGCAAGAATGTCATGGGTAGAGATGCCCCTCCTCCCCCAATATCATCAGAGTCTGCTGCAAGTAATGTTGACGGAAGAGAACTTAAAGACAATGATAAATATCCATTGTGGAAATATGTCACAAGAGAGGATGGGCCAGACAACAAGGGAAAGGGAAGAGGCAATGTGTAATGGAAATGCAATTTTTGTAACATTTCTTTCAAAAGCACATATTACCGTGTGAAATCACATTTGTTGGCTTTACCTGGTTGTGGGATTGGATCTTGTAGAGCTATTACTTCACAAAAGAGAAAAGAATTGGAAAAGGAGGCCAATGTTGGTATGGAACATGTGGCACTGGCTTCAAAATAAAAAAAACCCAAGAATGAAGACCCCCTTCCATTTTTGAGGAAAGCCACCACCAAATTTCCATTTGAGAGTTCTACTTCTATTGGGGGACAAGCATAAAAAAGAAGAGTACTTGGTCCAATGGACAAGATTTTCCAAAAAGAGAGACGGGAAGAGCTTGATCTCACCATTGCCTTCTTCTTCTATCAAAACTTCATATCATTTAATGTTGCACGTTCACCTTTATTTGTTGAGATGTGTCGAGCTCTAACTCAAGGGGCTCCAGCAGGGTATGTGCCTCCTGGGTCAGAGAAGCTGAGAACCACATTGTTGACGAAGGCAAAAAAAAGAGGTGCAAAAAATGCTTGAGCCTATTGTGGCATCATGGCCAACATCTGGGGTTAGCATTGTTTCTGATGGATGGACAGATCCAGCACGACACCCAATTATTAACTTCATGGTGTGTTCCTTGAATGGTCCAGTTTTCATGAAAGCAGTGGATACACTTGGCGAATACAAGGATGCACAATTTATGGGTGAGTTATTTATTAAAGTTGTTGAAGATGTGGGTGTTGATTCTTGTGTGCAAATCATTACAGATAATGCACCTGTTTGCAAGGCTGCTGGCATGATTATGGAAGCTAAATATCCACAAGTGTTCTGGACACCTTGCATTGTCCATTCATTGAACTTAGCACTGAAATCCATTGCTTCTGATGTGCTTTGGATTGGAAGCATTATTGAGGATGCAAGACATATCCGTAACTTTGTGCAAAATCATACAAATGCCCTCACTATCTACAAGGAGTACAACAATCTATCATTGTTGAAGATTGCTGATACACAGTTTGCATCTTCATTCATGATGTTGAAGAGGTTGAGGGAGGTCAAGACCGCTCTTGGGTCCATGGTTATTTCTGAGTTTTGGTCTTTTTGGAGAAAGACAGATCAGGCAGCCTCTAAAAGAGTGAAGGACACAGTGCTAGATGATGCTTGGTGGGAGAGGGTAGATCTAATTATTTGGATCATGGACCCTATCATTTCTTTGCTTCGAGTTGCAGATACAGACAAACCCATCCTAGGAGAGGTTTATGAGGGATGGGATTCCATGATTGAGTCTGTGAGGAGCATTATTTTACAGAGTGAGTGCCCCGATTATGAGACATCAACAGAGGCCTTCTCAGATACCATACATGATATTCTTGTCAGCAGATGGGACAAGAATTGTACACCTTTACATTGTTTGGCTCACTCATTGAACCCCAAATACTACAGCCATACCATACATGATATTATTGTCAGCAGATGGGACAAGAATTGTACACCTTTACATTGTTTGGCTCACTCATTGAACCCCAAATACTACAGCCATGAGTGGCTGAATGGTGGACCTTCTCGCAGATTCCCTCCTCACATGGATGGTGAAATCTCACAGGGGAGGAAAGAGGCATTCAAGCGGATTTATCAGGATAGTGCATTGCTTGCTGAGGTGGAGGATGCCTTTGCAGAGTTTTCCACTGGCAGTGATCGATTTGGAGGTTATGATGTGATTAGAGACAGGGGGCTAAGAAGCCCTATTCTTGGTGGGCAAATCATGGGGCAACAAGCCCTCCTCTTCAGCAGTTAGCCATGAGGCTCCTCTCTCGGGTGACTTCATCCTCTTGTTGCGAGAGGAATTGGAGCACATATGGGAATTTGCATCATGTGAAGAAGAGCAGGCTTGAGCAGTCCAGGGCAGAGACAATCGTGTATATGCACACCAACCTTCGTCTTATTTACAGGCAGAGAGAAGAGTGGTTGAGGGGAAAGACAAAGATGTGGGATGTCTTTCCTGATGATATGGGTCTGGACACCACTGTTGAGTTGGCATTGGCCAACATGGATCTCAATGATCCAGTGCTAGAGCCTGTTAGATTTGATGACTTAGAGGGGTCAACCTCCACACCAGTAGATGCAGAGGCGACTATGGATACAGGGGAGGAGGAGGATGCAGAGGAGAGCAGTGGGGACCATGATGATGGGGACAGTGATGTTGATTCTGATGCTGATTGATGCCTTGAGGCTTGTATACCTGTAGTTGTTTTATATTTTCTATTTCTATTTGCCATTGGCATTGCACCAACACTACCTATGTAACACATATTGATTTGACGACTTAATGAGAAAACTACAGTTGTCAGTGTGTTTATCTTACTATCTTGTAGTTGTAAGTTGTCTTTCAGTTATGAATTATGAATCATGATTTAAATTTTTAATAGATTTATCATTTATGTGACCAGTACCATTGACATTTATTTGAATTTTGTATGTACTATGCATGCTAATAGCTATAGATGAAGATCTATGTTTGAAATCAATAAATTTGTATCATTAATTAAAATTTGTGTAAGAAATATCTAATTTTTAATATATATATATATATATATATATATATTTTTTTTTAATAAAATAATATATAACGAATCCTAACGTGTCCTGTTCTGGGGGGTCAGCGTGTCTGAATCCGACACCACGAATCTTGAATCCTATGTGTCCCGAATCCCCGTGTCAGGTGACTTAGGTTACACTTGTTCACCCAATCCTAATGATTAGGTGTCAACAATAACAATTCATCATCAGCATCAACATCATTTAAATACTTGGTCAACAACTTTGACTCGTGGTAAATCAACAAGATCTACTAGTTACCATAATTCAGGTTGCTACCTCTGACCTATGGTTCACCATAATCCTAGTTGATACTCCTGACACAATACATCATTAGCATCAACTACTCACCATATTTCCAGTCCCTCTGACACATGGTATATAGACTAGTCGTGGATCACCATCATGTTGGTTAATATCTCAGACTCACTCAACGTATTTGGAGAGTTTGAGTTTGATGTTGAAAGGCACCCACTCAACTCAGTGATTTTGGGCCTCTAGGACCTTCCTAATTCCGGTGAACATACTCTACATAGGAAGAATGGCTGTCCTTTGTCAGACCATTCTCCCTAATTTCGGTCAACACACTTGACATAGGGAGAATGTCTATCCCGAATGAGCTAGCTATGTTGATGTGTTAATCCAGTACTTGTGGAAAGCATCCCACATCAAAATCATGCTCAACAAGTCGTCACTTGGAGCAATTCACAATTATCCAAGTCGTCACTTGGAACATGGTCATCACTTGTGACCTATTGTGAAAACTTGGTTATTACCATTCTCGCATGCTAATTGTATGGTAAATCTCCTGCCCGATGTTAGAGGCACTCACCCACCCATCTGTGGAACACTCTGGGCCATTCTCCCTAGCCAGATTTTGTGGCCC
The DNA here is from genome assembly GCA_031772625.1 of Pinus tabuliformis. NCBI lineage: Eukaryota > Viridiplantae > Streptophyta > Pinopsida > Pinales > Pinaceae > Pinus > Pinus tabuliformis. The sequence continues at coordinate 435,828,192 of CM062808.1, read as the reverse complement.
TTGGTCAATATTCTAACCTAGGGAGAATGTCTGCCCCTTGATGCAACAACATCACTGCTCCTTCTGATCGAGGAAAATATTCTCAACCACTCCGGCTTGTCCTTGAAGTATACAAATTTCTCAAGGTTGTCCCTGAAGTGTACAAACTTCTTAAGGTTGTCCCTGAAGTGTACAAATTTCTCATGCTTGTCCTTGAAGTGTACAAATTTCTCATGCTTGTTTTTGAAGTGTACAAATTTCTCATGCTTGTCCCTGAAGTGTACAAACTTCTCAAGCTTGTCCCCGAAGTGTACAAGCTTTGCCCTAGGACAACGATTTTTTTTGTGAGCCTCATTGCAGCACAATGAGTTTTCATTTGTGAGCCTCACTGCTCCCTTCTGTACCATGTCTCAGTACTTGATCTCAATGTGCTTCGACCTGTCATCATGGTCATCGCCTACACTTGATTGTAGTTACTGGAGCCACACTGCTTCTCAACTCGTCAAACCAACTGCAATATACTCGGCCTCTGCAGTCCTGAGTGCGACCGATGTTTGGTTCTTGCCCAAACAAAATGCAAATTGAATCATCATCCTGATGTGTTCTTCATCTCTTCAACATTCCCTGCCCAATCTGAATCTATATATCCCTGCAATTGCTTCCTTCACTGGAACGATCACCACAACTGTTTGATATTGAAGCAAGGCTTGACTGCTTCCTCTGTCACGAAAGAAAATTTTCCTGCCATCGCTGCAACCTCTGTCACGTGAGTCCTTTTGCTGCCTTGAGAAACAAGTCATATAATAATGAGATCAAACTTGACTCATCAAAGATCCATTAATCCCAGAATACCAAGTTCAACTATTTTGCTTGTGATCATACAAAGCCTTCTTCAATCACGAAACTTCTTCTCATGTACCTCAAAGCTCTGAGGTAGCTCTATGTACACTTCTTCTTCCTTTGAGAAAAGTGATCTCTACATCCACTTGGTGCAATTTTGAAAACAATAGAAATGATAATAGATCTAATAGGAGTGTATTTGACAACTGGAGCAAACATCTTGTCATGATCCTCTCCCACTGTCTAGGATAACCTTCTAGTCTCAACTCTTGCTTTGTGCTTGTCTATGCTGCCATATGCTAAATTATAGATCTTGTAGATCCATTTGGAAGTCACCATTAACTTCCCTTCGATACAATCAAGGTATATTTCAAACTTGTTGATTTGTCTGCGCCCTTTCAGATTGAATCTCATATGGTACTATTTTTCTCAACATAAGTCATGGATTTGGGAGAGTCCTCTTGTCACAAGCTTTGCTTTGTTCTTCCACTATTTCCCTCTGCTGCCAGATCCTTGGCAGCCTTCACTGTGTACTTGCAATCCTCACTATGAGGCCATGGAAAAACGATTGCAACCCAACAAAAGAAACAATGACAAGAGGGTAAATAATAGTAAAGTGCCAACAACAATAATAATCAAGAAGGGATATAAAGTACTTATCTTTTGAGGATTATAGGGAAATGTGAACTCCCTATTGATCTTGGCCCTCTTGCATCAATCTTGTAAATTTGTCAATCTCGTCCTCGTCATCAGCGTGATGTCATTCCTTCCTTGCATGAGTAAGGGTTTCTTCTTTTAGCGGAAACATTAATCTACGTCCTACTCTAGGGTTTTATCCACAAACCCTAGGGCCTTCTAGTTTAAGATTTACAAACCTTAGAACTTTCATTCACACTTTCTTCTCTAACAACAACCAGGATCAAGCAATGACGCTCTCAGACCTTAATATTAGCATATTCTTGTAATCTCCAACATCTTCAGAAAAACTTATTCATATTTCTGGTGTTGATTTGGGGTGGCATCGGATGTGCTCTAGCCATGAAAATTGGTGGAGAGGCTAAAGCACATGAGACCTCCAAGACCCAGAAAGGGTTTGGGTAGATTCTAACCGGTTTGGGAGATATTAAAATAATTAATATTTTCAATGAAGTTCCTAAGTCTGAACTTAGGAAAAATAAAATATTAATGGGTATTAATATAAAACTGGGTTAGAATGTTCCAAAATTCATGGATCAAGCCAAATTTAATCTTAGCTGTTGATTAAAGATTTAATCTCGGCCGTTGATGGACCAGCGAGAAAAGTATAAGAAGAGGCTTGAGGGTCAGTTGGAGAACACACTAGAGTGATCAATCATTCATTTTGCTAGAGCGGGGTTGCTAAGCAAAGTTGAATCAGTGATCAGAAGTGAGGGGCAGTGAGTACGAGGTAGAGAGGCAGGGACAATACTGGGAGACCAGCACAGAAGTAGAGAGAGCGAGAGCAACAGCCAGTCCAAGCTATGCAGAGCCCAACAGAGGCAGCGCAAAGCCTAGAGAGACTACATCATCCACGCAGAGGGCAAAGGGAGTGACACAGAGGCTCCCAGAGGCTGCGCAGTGCCTCAGAGGGCTGACGCAGAGGGTCCTGGGGCTGACGCAGTGGCCAAAAAGGCCAGCGCTGAGCTTCAGTTATGCCAGAGAGGGTTTCATGGGACAGGTTTTCTGAATACCTGTTTCTGAATATAGAGGTATTGCTGCCATATCTTTTTCTTTGTCGGGTGAGCCGGTTTAGGCACCTAGTTGTACTTAGATAAACTGCATAATAATATAACCCTCTGAATAGTTGCACCGGTTTTCCTGCGTTGGATTTTTTCCGGGGACATTGGTCCAAAATAACAATGTCACTTGTGTGCTTGTTTTCTTTCAGTTGATGATCTGTAGATGTTCATACTGTACTTCTGTTTATTTTCAGTATTTACATGGTAAATAACTTGTTAAGTAAATTCAACAAGTAGGTGAAATAAACCAGATAGCACATGAAGAATTTCTAACGAGTTAAACTTAGAAATTCCAACATCTGGTAAGTATGTTTAATAATGCCAACATGGCCTTATCAAAGGCCTCTGTTCCAAGTATACATCAGAGACCTTTAACATTTCTCTCTTATGCAAATGCAACACAGTTCCACTCTATTAAGCCACATGACTTTTGTCAAAGATGAGGGCCACTTCATGGAATCCCCAAGCAGTCAATGCTAGAACATGAAGTGTTTCAAGGAGGCCAACATTTCTGATGGAAGACTACAATTGTTGTATTGTATAAATGAAGAACATACCATTCTTATGTTTTAGCACAGGCCGCATCTTTGTACTCTATGGTCATATCTTGAGATCACATGTCAAATCGCTGTACCACCCTCAGATTATGTATGTTGTGAAATGAGATTATGTTTGTTCTGATAGAGCAGTTATGTTCTTGAATATCGTCTTATTTTTTAGATTTTTGAATTTAGGTGACTTATGTCAATAATTGTAGTAGTGATAGTAGGTCTTGTAACCGCTCATACTAGCAGAGGTCCTAAGAGGGGATCGTGTAGAGCAACTACTAGGTCAAGGGCAACAATGGAGCGATAGCCCACTGTCACCTCAGCTAAGGCTTCCTGCTCTTTACAGACTTTCACCAATGGGAGGAGACCAGTTATAAGAAGAATCACAATAATGGATATGTTAATGAAGGGATGAAGGGTGATTCCCAAGACCTATTCACAAGAGAGACTCGATTATATGGCTTTCTTGCTTAGAAAGCAAGGTAATAGGTTCCCTAGGAAGGGCTAAGAGGATTCTCGAGGCTAGGGTTTGGGGATGTATCTTGTAAAGATGATTCCTAGGCATAGAAATTCTTTTGGAGAAATGGTCTTTATGTGATATTTGTGAATTTGGAGTTATTAGGTTACGACCACACAAGACCAAGTGGACCCAGAATTAGGTCAAGTATGTAGAACTGATTAACCAAAGGGGGGCTTGACCTAATTGTAGAAGAGAAGATGATCAAAGGACAAATATTCTTGGAATAGAATGCAATGATCCAAATGAGGACACTAGCCAAGGGAAACGTAGGGCAAGAAATGATCCTTGAGCTAGGGCTTGCTTTATCTCAAGATCCCACCGTCAGAATTTCTTGAAATTTGGAGGGCCTCTAGAGGAAACCATAGTGCAGTAATGGACAAGAGATCAAAGTCTTTCAATGGCTAGAACGTGAGATAAGTGGTGCCCTAGATGACTTATGGATGCTAGGCCTAGAAAGATAAGGAGATGTAAGAGAAATATGCGTTAAAGGTGACCACCTATGGAAGGACTAGTGCCTTGTCCTTTGGGAGAGATGGAGTCAAGGAGAATTTATGGTTTGGAAGAGGTTTACCCAATCAAGGAGGTCTTCAAGCAACTTTGCATGGCATTAGGGCATGAGAGCAGGTAATAGGTTCCCTAGGAAGGGCTAAGAGGATTCTCGAGGCTAGGGTTTGGGGATGTATCTTGTAAAGATGATTCCTAGGCATAGAAATCCTTATGGAGAATTGGTCTTTATGTGATCTTTGTGAATTTCAAGTTATTAGGTTACGGGACGACACGAGTCCAAGTGGACCTAGAATTAGGTCAAGGATGTAGAATTGATTAACCAAAGAGGGGCTTGACCTAATTGTGGAAGAGAAGAGGATCAAAGGACAAATCTTCTTAGAATAGAATGCAATGATCCAAATGAGGACACTAGCCAAGGGAAACCTAGGGCAAGAAACGATCCTTGAGCTAGGGCTTGCTTTATCTCGAGATCCCACCGTCAGAATTTCTTGAAATTTGGAGGGCCTCTAGAGGAAACCCTAGTGCAGTAATGGACAAGAGATCGAAGTCTTTTGATGGCTAGAACGTGAGATAAGTGATGCCCTAGATGACCTATGGAGGTTAGGCCTAGAAAGATAAGGAGAGGTGAGAGAAATATGCGTTAAAGGTGACCACCTATGGAAGGACTAGTGCCTTGTCCTTTGGGAGAGATGGAGTCAAGGAGAATTTATGGTTTGGAAGAGGTTTACTCGATCAAGGAGGTCTTCAAGCAACTTTGCATGGAATTAGGCAATTTTCCACCAAGGTTCCGGGACGAAGGGGCGAGGGTATGCGGGAGCGGCCTATGCAAAAGCTCCCCACCAATTTTTAGGAAACGTGGGGGAGCGTCAGGGTCTTAAAAACTTATAAATATAAAATATAATTTATTAATTGAGTCCACTATGACAATTGGGTTTGAATTGAAAAGCTGCAAAGCATGATCATTGATATGAATATCATTATCTAATATCATATAAATTTAAAATTCTAATTTATAATCATACATCATACATTATGATTAAAGTTTAAAGTTTAAACCATATTGATGTTCCACTTCCTACTATGAACATTGAATACTGAACAATGAATATTCAATATTGACATAAAATTATAAAAGTCAAGTCTGATACATCATACATCAAGAGTCCAAATTTTATAGAATTATAAAAGATTAAAGTCAAGTCTGATACATCAAGAGTCAAAATTTTATAGAGTCAGAATAACATAAGAACATCAACATATCAAAAGATAAACGAGCATAATGCAAAATATGCCTCAAGGTAATGCCCCAAGGTAATGCTCAAGCCTCAAGGTAATGCCCCGCTAGTCTCTGCATCCAGCTGCTGCATGAATAAATCAGGATCAACCATATCACCATCTGAATCTGAATCACTAGCATTCTCAAACATGCTAAGTGGCACACCAACCAACCCCATCTGTCTCTCATCAAGTCTCTCCTCCATATCTACCTGTGCATCATCCTTTGGATCAACATCCCATCGTGTTGTTGGTCCCTTCAAATACTCAGGTGTCTTCCTATGCTCAAGACGTAGGGCACTGTGCACAACAACTAACTTCTCTGCTCTTTTAGAGGTAAGCTTGTTCCTCTTGATAGAGTGGATGAAGCTATATGTAGACCAATTCCTCTCTGCTGCAAAGGAACTAGCAATCTGAGACAACAAACGCATGGCTAGATCTTTGAGCTCTGGAGCATCATCCCCATGCATCCTCCACCAACCAATCGGGTCATCTTGGGCTAGATCTATGCGCTCTGCCCGAGCACCACGTGTGTTGAAGGGGCCACTGAGAGATGCAAACTAAACAAACTGTCTTCGAAATCTTGACCCCTCCTCCTGACTGTACATCCTTGCAATTGCATCTAGGAAGCCTTTCTTTACCTCTGGATCATCAATAGGAGGCACCCTCCTAAGTCTCTTAACATACCATTTTGGGTTTAATGCATATGCTGCCATGTGCAAAGGTGTGTTCATGCGATCCCACCTACGCTGAATGATGGGTCAAATCTAGGAAGTATAGAACTCTAATGAGGGCTCCCTCTGCTGAATGGCTACCTTCACACGAACCAACATGCTGTCAAAGGTCTCATAGATTTCTCCAAGATTAAGAGCATCTAAATCAGTGTGACGAATGACCTCCACAATAGGGCCATGGAATGACACCAAATAAGAACAATCTGCTCACCAATCATTGTCCAACACCTGAAGCTTGACCTTCTTCCCAATGTTTGTCTTTGATTCTGACCACCTTCCCCACTCTGAACTCACAACCAAGGATTGTAGAGGTGCTTGTACCTCTATCATCCTCTCCATTTAGAGAAAATAACTAGCATATCTAGTATCAGTGGGCTTGAGGAATTCTTTCTTCGTGTGAGCCCTGTACATAGCCAAGGAGGTGTGGTGGTTGCAAATAAACATCTGCACATCTCTTGTTGCTGACACCAAGTCTGATATCCACTGAATCTTGCCAATGTCCTTCAGTGCATTATTAAGTGCATGCACACAACAAGGAGTCCAAAAAATGTGTTGATACCTGTTTTGAATCAATAACCCAAATGATCTACAAACTGTCGCTGCATCTGTCACAACCTGCACCACACTATCAGGCCCAACATCCTCTATAGCTTCTCGAATAAGCTCAAATTGGAAAGATGCATCCTTGCGCTTTCCAGAACAGTGAACAGCGTTAAGAAAGAATGGACTTCTGAAGATGTCACTATGATGTTGATTAGTGGGAGTATTCGGATATCAGTCCATCCATCCATAACAATAGAGCAACCAAACCTCAACCATGTTTGTCTCATTCTCTCTTTCTGCACATTAATTTTGGACACTTGTCTATCTAAAATTGTTGTTCGTAGTTTATGTTCTCCGGGTGGTACATATGAAGGCATTTTTTTTTGCGATTGCTTGGACCATTTCCTTGTAATAAGGAGAACGAACAACATGGAAAGGAATTGCATTGGCAAAAAGAAATTTGCCAATTGCATCATCTGTGTCATCTCGATCTAGAATGTTGTACATCCCAGACACTGTACCACCCATTGCACAAGAACGAGATGCACCAGTAGAAGCTTTTGTCTTTTTTGATGAAGCACTAGATGGAGGAATATTTGTGGATGGATCAACATGTCTACTAGAAAACAATCCTTTTCCAGTGGCTGCCCTTTCTAGCCTCCAAAGTTGCTCTCTTTGAGCTGAATCCAGGTTCTTTGAGGGACACATATTGACTCCCTCACCTGTAATAGCCAAAAGGTGTTGCTTCACCCTGGTATATCTGCCAACAAAGTGATGCCCACAAATTTTGCAGACCCAATCACATGAGCCACCGCCAACTTTTGGATTCTTTTTCGGCAGTCTAGTTGCATAGATTAGAAGTGGTTTTAGAGGATTAAATGTCCCCTTTGCAAATTTTTCTAGCTCTCTTGGTGGGCCTCCAGAATCAACACCATGCCTATTTTGGTATCTTGCCCCCTTGTGACTGCTTTGAACTTCTTCTTCTGCATCATGTGGCTCACTACCACCGTAGCTACTATCACTGTTCCTAGAAGAAGTTTGACTCTGACTCATAGTTGTAAGTTGTAAGTTGAATGACAAATCAAAATGTAAGTTGCAGCCTGTAGGTTGCAACCTGTAATGAAAATAAAAAAAAATTAGAAACATTACAGCTACAGCACACACATTGAAGTTTTGATTCTTGAACACTGATTTATTTTTTAATTTGCAAGAAAAAAATTGAAATTAAATTATTAATACAGTCAAAAATTAAAATTATAAACACTTTAAAAAAATTAAAATTTACAAAAACAGATTCAAATTTACAAAATTAAAAACAAATTAAAATTTACAAAAACAAATTGAAAAATTAAAAAACAGTGAAACTGAGGTTTCAACTTTCTAATTTATTTTTTTTAGAAATCAAGTTATAAATACATTAATGATTATACAGTAAATTTAAATTTTAAAAAAAAATGAAAAAAAAAAAAACGCAATTACACATTTCAGAATTACAAAAAAAAATTAAAAATGAAAAAAAATGGTACTTACCTGAAGGCTGAAGTAGTCTGTTGCTCGCTGCTCACTGGAACAATCAACAATGGCAAATGCTAGACTGGAAGTTTCAAGTTTGGACTGGCAACTGTTGCTCGACGGAGGAAAAACTTAAAAGCCTAAGGTCCAACGACCGTGTGGACTGCTGCAGCACTGCGTGACTGCTCTGCCTCTACGTGCTCTAGGATGGCGGGCTGCTGCAGCACTACATGACTGCTTTGCCTCTACGTGCTCTAGGATGGCGACGCTGCTCGGAGGACGGGAGGCGCTGGACTGCTGCTGGAGATGGGGACGCTGCTCGGAGGACGGGAGGAGCTGGACTACTGTTAGAGTTCTGAGTTCCGAGCGGCGGTGTGAGGCCTCGACTCTCAGATGTGAGGGTTCAGTGGTTCACACGTTATAGGTTATAACATAAAACTAAATCAAATGCCCTACGTGTTATAACTTAAAACCCTACGTGTCTATTAAATTAATTAAATTTTAGCTATAAATTAATTAAAGTTTAACTTTAGTTTAGTTTTAAAATTGTTAATTTAAACAATTTTTGTTTTAAAGCGTGCTCTCGTCCCCTCTCATCCCCATTCGTCCCCCCACGACCCCTCACGACCCCCCTCGTCCCCTCACGACCCCCCTCGTCCCGCTTTTCGGAAACGTCCCCTTAGGAGAGGGAAACGACCCCCTGGCACGTCTCCCTATGTACCTTGATTTTTGCGAGCGTGGGGAAACGTCCCCTACTCGTCCCCAAGTCGCCGGAGCGGGGGGAGCGAGGAAACTAGACCCCTAAGGGGGGGCGAGTCCCCGTGGAACACTGGAATTAGGGCATGAGAACAACTACTTGAGATTTTTATACTTCGATATGCAATAATTGATGACTTATCAAGATGTATTTCAACAAAATAATGTCTAGGAACATTCACCCATTCGTACATGGCCCATGCAATGATGCAACGCTACAAAAGATAAAAAATTCCACAATTTCGCATAGGAAAGCAGTAAATTTCAGACTTGTATAGCGAAAATCCCAACAACATTCATGTGACAAAGTAAATAACAAGAATAAGCATGAAAAAATTACATACATGTACAAATGAGTATATCCAATCACCATATTATGCCAATAATGAAGCTCCAAGACAAGAGAAATAGATCCAAACATCAAAATTCATCCATAACATCCAAACTCTTCCTCCAAAAGGGAATGCGAAATTCTCAAGAGCTACAAATTCCCAATCCAAGTGATGATGATTAAAATGAATCATCTCACTTCTATTTATAGAATCACTAACGAGATTGATTTGCCTAATTTGGCCTGTTTGAGCCCCAAGTAATAAAATAATGTGCAATGATAACGTCCCTTGGTGACAAGTCCACAAAGATAGCTCAATATCATAATAATCAAGAGGGTCGAATGATCAATAAAGTGAGTTGTTGGGCCTTTGAGGAGGCCTAATGAAGTCTTGCGTGTGCCATGATGTGAGAATGGACCTTGTTACTGCTCAAACTAGCAAGGGTCCTAAAAGGGGATCCTTGAAGGGCTACAACTAGGCTAAGGGCAACAATGGAGCAATAGCCCACTGTCACCTCGGCTAAGGCTCCCTGCTCTTTACGAATTTTTACCGATGGGAGGAGACCCGTTATGATGACGATCACGAAATGGATAGACGAATAATAGGTTGAGGGGTGATCCTGTAAGTCTATTCATAAGAGAGGCTTAAATATGTGACTTGCTTGCTTTAGGGGCAAAGTTTAAAGCTCTCAAGGAAGGGTTTAAGGGGAACTTCAAGGTTTAGGTTTATGGTATATATCTTATGATGGAGATTCCTAGGCCTTGAAATTCTTGTGAAATCTTGGATAGCAACGAATGATAAGTTTGACCTATTCCGAAGGGAGAAAGGGACCAATGAAATAATTTTTAATGCAAGACAATGTGATGGTCCCAATGAGGCTTCTAGCCTAAGGAAACCAAGGGCAAGATTCAATCTCATGGCTAGGGCTTGAAATATCTCAAAATCCCACCTTGGGAATTTCATCAAAATTGGAGGGCACCTAGGAGACACACCAACGCAAAAGGGGCCAAGAGATCAAATTTTTTTAGTGGGCGGTTTGCAATATAAATGATGCCCAAGGGGACCTAATGGGCTAGGCCTAGAAAAGGAGATGAATAAGGTTTGAGGTGATCACCTTTGGGTGGATTAGTGCCTAATCCTTTGGGGAGATTGGAGTCAGGTAGAATTATGACTATGGACCTTTGAATTTTCGAGGTCAAGGAGGCCTCAAAGACAACTTTGCTTAGCACTAGGGAAACAACAAAAACAACTTCAAAGACTTCATACTTCGTTTTCCAAGATAGATGGCTCGTCAAGATGAATTTCAGTATTGAAACATCCCTAGGAACATTCGTTCATTATACATGGCCGATACATGAAGCATTCACTATCCAGAAACAAAATTTTGACAACTTTGCATAAAGAGATGTAGCAAATAAGCCATAGTATAGCGAAATCCCAGCCACAATGTATGTGACAAAAATAGAAAGAAAGAATAACATTAAATTGTACTTACATGTATAATAATATATCCAACCATCCAAAATTTGCCATTCAAGAAGCTCTAAGACATGAGAAAGTAATCCAAACATCAAAATTCATTTCAGGCTCCAAAAAATCGTCCTCAAAGAAGGATAGCGAAAATCTCTAAATAGATACAAGTTCCAAATCCAAGTGATGATGCTAAAATGAATTCACATCACTTGTATTTATACACTTCTAATGAGTTCGATTTAGCTAATTAGGCCTACATTGGCCCGTAAAATAAAATAATGTGCAAAATAACTAACTTTTGGTGACAAGCCCACCAAACTAGCTCATAAACAAAAGAATAAGCCTCTCAAGAGGTCGACTGATCAGTAATAGATGTCATTGGGCCTTAGGCTAGGGGCTTCTAGCCTAAGGAAACCAAAGGCGAACTAGCTTAGCCGGTTTAAGATGGGCTCAGTCGAACCGATGGGTACGTTACCGAATTGGTCGAGTCGGTGTCCGACTCAGCCGGTTCAGTAACGGACCGACCACTAAACCGGTTTTCCTACCGAGCCGGCTTGAGCAGAGGTCTGGCTCGGTCTACTCGGCCGAATTTGATTTAGACCGACTTGCTTTTGAAAGTATGCATTGTCAGCCATTGATGAGAAAAAAAATGGAGTCTAATTCAAAAGTAAAGGAAGGAAAATTTTCCTATAAAGGTTTTTCAATTACAGATTGAAACTTAATTATATTAAAAGGGAATACTCAAGATAACACTATCAACACAAGTGACTAGAAAAATTACATCAATATTAATTTGGCGAACCAACTATTAAATCTAGAGTCAAACATAGGAGAAAGAAAAAATGATTTTGGCAAACAAGAGTATGAAATTAACGATTTACAAGTAACAATTGACCTCTATGAATGCATCTCTCAATTCTGTGTCGTAACTATGTTTAACCCAAAGATTGACATCATTTTTGGTCAACCTTGGTTTAAAGAACTGGGTACGTTCAGGTGAAATGTAGAAAAAAAGGTTTTGATGTTTCCTTATAAAAAGAAGATGATCACCTTCCAAGACATGACCATGAAGTCAAAATCGATAACACGCTCATCACAAGACCTTAAAGAGATTTAGAAATTGATGTTCCAAGAGATTCAATCAGAGAAGCAGAAAGAGCTTGAAGAAGTCATCTCCAGTAAAGACAGAAATTTCGCGCCTCAGAGATCACAATGAAAAACTACTCAAACAAGTCAACAAAGCTAAGGCCACAAAGAAGGAACTCAAGAAGCACTTATCACAACCAGAAGAGGAGAATTTGCGTTTAAAGAACCTTAATCAAACATTATTAGAACAAATCAAAAGTTTAAAAGATGAGGAGGATACTAAGAATAAAGTCAACAATCCAGAAAATGAAGAGCTTTTACGTCTAAGGAATCATAACCAAAACCTTCTTACGCAAATAAAGAAGCTTAAAAGTGATAAGAAGTCACTAAATGGCAAGATAGAACAACTCACTGCAGAAGAAGTGTTGAAGTCTCCAGTCGTAACTGTCCAAGTTGAAGATAAAGGAACAAATACTGATCCAGTCAATATCACAACTCAAGAAAACGAGAAACCAATAGAAATTAAAACATATTTAGATGTTGCAGTGCAAACAATGGAAATTCCAAGTGATGATCCAATAGCCAACTCAACAACAACAGTACTTGAAGTAAATTAGGAAACTACCACACACATGATAAGGGGAAGTGCAATCAGAAGAGCTACTTATCGACATCTGAATCACAATAGCAGACAATTAAGTCCGTCTACATATTTGAACCATTCAGAATGAAAACAACAGATTTATATTCCAAGGAATACTGAAGTTTGCAGAATCCAGTCTTATGATAACAATTAATTACAAATTTCTAATGATCTGAAGATTCCATAGAAGGTTAATCTATGATGGTCAATTCCATTCTCAGTCCGACAATTTTGTTTATCACTCAGAGGATCTTATCATCTAGTATAAACGAAGATGACAAATCGAAGAATATCAAAAGATGCAAATAACTTACAAACAAAGAAACAAATCACATGCCTTGTTAGTACTAAGCTTTGAGGACAAAGCTTTTCAAAGAGGAAGACCATGTTATGAACATAATTTATATAAAAATAATAAAATTAATGTAAACAATAATAATCATAATTAATTATTAATTAACTAATAATTAATGGTGAAGCGGCATGTCTTTGTAGACATGGCAGTTAGTTAAAGGGTACTTGTCTAGGTATATATACAGGACCTTCACTTGTAAACATCATCATCTCACTTGTATTCAAATAATTACTTATCGTACAATCGTTGTCTTTGTCTTTGAAGTATTCTGAAGATTATTGCTGCGTATATGAACCTCGTTCGTTACAAATGGCAGCAATGGGACAAGGACTCACTGCCACCTCACGCCCCTGCCTCACATCCCTACGATTTACGACTTTCTCTGACGGGAGGAATCCCGGTATGAAGGAAATCACTAGAAAGATAAAGGTCAATGACAATGGACAATGTGATTTCCAAAGCCCATTCAAAGGAGAGGCTTAGATAATGGGTTTGGTTGCTTCAAGAGCAACATAAAGGCTCTCCTCAAGTGATGGTATCGTAGACCTAAGACTCTTCAAGAAAATAAGGTTCCTCAAGTGGCTTTGTAAGACAAAGGACAAATTATGTTGTGGGACCACAAAAGGGAGCCTTGGGAAGGTCCAAACTTGACCTAGGGTTTGAATTATCCTTAAGAGAGTGTCTAGGTCAAGTGAGGATAAAGGAAGGTCAGAAGAACAATTAACTTTTGTTGAGTTATTTGAGTAGATAGACCTTCAAAATGCCACTAACCAAAGATGGCCTAAACCAAAACGAAGTTGGAGCTAGGGCTTGATGTTTCTCATAAACCAACCATGGGACAGGCCTCAAATCTGGAGGGTTAGTAGAGGACACCCCAATGCAGTTCCTCACCAACTTGCTTTTCAAGAGGATGGCTCTAAAGGAACTCGCTTGATGCCCTAGCCAGGCTGTCAAGGGTTAGGGCAAAAATCCAAAGAAAGGATAAAAGTTTGTTTTAAGGTTGATCATCAAGGATTCAAGACCAAGTGCCCGTCTATTGGGAGATATGGAGTCAAGGCTTACTTTAATTTTAAAATTTTGCTCTATAAAGGAGACCCAAGCAACTTGGCTAACCTTAGAAGGGCAACACCACTTACTATTGGTATTTATACTACTTTGAAGATGGTTGATGGAGTTTCAAGGTAATGCAATGGTAAATAGACCTCTAGGAACATTTATTTACTTTATCTTACACATGTAATGCATGCAATACTTCAAATATTAATGTCTCCAAGAATTCACATTCCAATTATGGCACAATAAAACTTGACAAAACATTCCATACATTAATCATGTGACATAATAGAAAAAATGACATGAAAATGACACTTACAAGAAAAAACAAATATATCCATCCATCAAAACATCAAATAGAAGCTCCAAAATGAGATAGCAAAACTTTCCAAGCATCAAAGTGCATCCCAACATGCAAAATTTTGTCCAAACTGCAAGTCCGAGTTCTTTTTCACAAGAGAAATCAAATCCAAGTGATGATAAATGTTACAATGAGGCTTTGATGTATTTATACGAGCCTTTGAGGTATTCGAATGGCCTAATTTAGCGTAATAATGCCCCTAAAATAAAATAGTGTGCAAAAATAATGTTGAATTTTCTAAGCCTATCCGTTAGAAAATTAATTTGTATTCTGCTGGTTCATTTCTTCTACTTGTAAATTCTGAACAAGTTATTTAAAACTTTTAAATACTGAAATAAACACAATACAATCACAACATCTACATATCATCAACTGAAGGAAAACAAGCATAGAAGTGACACTGAAGCTGAAGCTCTCTTTACCGCTCACAAGTGCTCCCTCTACTGACCTCTGCGCTGCTGCAACAATTCCTTGCATCTCGCACTGTTGCACACCTCTCTGTGCTATCCTGCACCGTTGCAACACTCTCGTGCCTCTCGCACTGTTGCAACCTGCTAGCCTCGCGTTGCCCGGGGACTCCTGCACTGTAGCACTCTCTGCCGATTCATCTGCATCTGTCTCTACCAACATCCACCAGTCCTGCTACTCCTCTTCAGGGATCTCGTAGCAAGGTATAATCCAAGAGGTTGGGTACCTCATGGATCCTGCCCCTCATCACCTGTAGTCTTCCTTAATCAACTCGATGTCACCCCACTTCTTCTCAAGTGGCACATGAGCACTCACGACACACAGAACAGACAAGATCCTGGCCTTCCAGACCACAAAGTCAGACACTTCTTCCAGCCTGTCCTGATCCCTCAGCCCATTCTCGACCATCTCTCTGCTCTTCTCTGTCGACTCCTCCGAGTCTCTCTACTTCTCGCTTGGAAGTTCTTTGTTTGACTCCTGCTGAGTCTCTCTACTTCCTGTCTGGAAGTTCTCTGTTCGACTCCTGCTAAGTCTTTGTACTCCCCATCTGGAAGTTCTCTGTTCGACTCCTGCTGAGTCTCTCCACTTCCCGTCGGGAAGTTCTCTGTTCGACTCCTGCTGAGTCTCTCTACTTCTCGTCTGGAAGTTCTCGGTTCGACTCTTGCTGAGTCTCTCTACTTCCCATCTGGACTCCTTCTGAGTCTCGATTTCCGTCTTGGAAATCGTTCTGCCAACAGTCAAGTTGCCCCTCTCCGATCGTTTGTGCAACTGCAATATTGATCCGAATTCCCTGGCTAGAAATCTGCCTCGACAGCAACTCCCTCTACCTTGGTTTTGCCCTGCTAGGTACTGTTCTAACCACAGTACCCCACCAGCTTCGCTCTCGCAAACTGCCCACAACTTCTGTTATGCTCTTAACTTGCAAAATGATACCCAAATACAGAAGATGCGAAGAAAGATACCCAGAACACAGAGCAGCAATTATTTTATTATTCGGAGAGTAATGTTCACTTGCCTCTTTGAGGGGGCAACCTCCAATAGAGCAGAGCTCGATTACAAAATAAGACACGATGCTCCTTGCAGGGAGTCTCTATCCTTTATATATGACTCATACATGCAATACCACGGGTCAATACCGTGGGTTTTATTAATACCATCTATCTAATACTACGGCCCATTTGCAACTAACTGTGGTCCCGTCATTAATTGCGGGTTAACCACTTACAAATATTAATATGGGCTTTATTGACTCTTGACTATGACGCGATCCCATTACATAAATAAGGGGGTTAGGGTGGGACCCTAACATGCCCTCCTCCTTAAGACTAGCCTTGTCCTCAAGGATGAAGCTGCGGAAACTGCTGAAGAATAGTGGCTGGTTCCCAAGTTGCATCTTCCGGAGAGGTGTCTTTCCACTTGACGAGGACTTCCCTAATCATGCGGCCTCGCAGGTGCTTGTCTCGTGTGTCTAGGACCTGTTCGGGTTGAAGCCAGATTGACCCTTCTTTGTCCAATTCAGGTAGACTGTTCTGAATTCTGCAATTGTTCCCAATCACTTTCTTGAGGCATGAGACATGGAAAACTGGATGGATTTTTGCAGTAGGCGGCAAAGCCAACTTGTAAGCCACTTCTCCAATGCGCTGAAGGACTTGATATGGTCCGTAGAATTTTGGAGATAGTTTCTGACAACCCTTGTCTTTGAGTGATGTTTGCTTATATGGTTGCAGTCGTAAAAAGACCTGATCCCCTTCTTGAAATTGGCGCTCTGAGCGATGCTGGTCTACCTGTTTCTTCATGCGGTTTTGAGCTTGATGAAGATTCTCTCGAAGATGGGCGAGCATGGTTGCGCGGTGTTGTAGGAGTTGATCCACTACTTGTACCTTCGAGCATCCCTTGATATAAGAAGTAGGGGAAGGAGGGAGTTGACCATACACTGCTTCATAGGGAGTCATTTTGGTGGTGGCATGATAGTTGGTGTTATACCACCATTCAGCCAGAGGTAACCATTGTACCCAAAGATGTTGCTTTTCTGAAGTGAAACACCTAAGGTAGGTTTCCAGACATTTGTTGACGGCTTCAGTTTGACCATCCGTTTGTGGATGATAGGAAGTACTGAGTTTTAGTTGAGTGCCTTGTAGCCTGAAGAGTTCCTGCCAAAAATTACTTGTGAAGATCGGGTCACGATCAGACACAATAGAAGTGGGCATGCCATGCAATTTGAAGATCTGATCCATGAAAGATTGAGCGACCAAAGTTGGTGTAAACGGGTGGGGTAGGGCGCAAAAATGAGCATACTTCGAAAGTCTGTCCACAACCACCATGATGACTGACTTGTTTCCTGACTTTGGAAGACCTGTAATGAAATCCATAGAAACCTCTATCCATATTGATGTCGGGATGGGCAACAGTTGTAATGTGCCTGGTGTATTGACGGTCTCCCCTTTGTGTCGTTGACAGACATCGCATTCGGCTACGAAAGTAAGGATGTCCTTTTTCATGCCTGTCCAAAAAAATGATCTTTTGGTGCGAGCATATGTCTTCTGAAAGCCTGAATGTCCTGCAATGGGGGATGAGTGCAATTCTGCCAAAATGCGACTTTTGAGGGTGGAGGTTGGTGATATTACGACTCTGTCCTTATAGCGAAGAATCTCATCCTGCCACGAGTAGCCCTTGGTGGAATTTGGATCCGCCTGCAATTGAGAAATGAGTTGGGAGAGCCCGGGATGTGAAAGCCATTCCCTGCGAGCCTCTTTAATCCATTCGGGAATGGGAAGGGAAATTGCTAGCAGGGTACTTTCCTCCTCAAATTGGCGAGATAATGCATCTGCTACCCTATTGTCTTTCCCTTTCTTGTAAATGATCTCATAATCATATCCCAACATTTTGGCGAGCCATTTATTTTGTTGTGGGGAGGATAGGTGTTGCTCCAAAAAATATTTAAGACTGTGATGGTCTGTGCGGATTTGGAAACGTCGCCCCAATAAGTAAGGTCGCCAGGTCTCTACTGCATGTAAGATGGCCATCATTTCCTTCTCGTAGGTAGATTGGGCCAGATTCTTCCCACTTAGTTGTTGGCTGGTGAAGGCCAAAGGTCGTCCTTCCTGCATTAAAACTGCCCCAATACTCGTACCCGAAGCATCACATTCAATGACAAAAGATTTGGTGAAATCAGGTAGTGCTAGACTGGAGTGGAACACATGGCATTTTTGAGCGCTGTAAAGGCCTGTTGTGCTTACTCATTCCAGAAGAATGAATTTTTCTTCAGGAGTTGAGTGAGGGGCTTTGCTATGCGACCATAATTGCGGACAAATTTGCGATAATAGCCTGTGAGACCCAAAAATCCTCTCAGGCTCTTCAAGGTCCGTGGTTGAAGCCAATCCTGCATTGCCTGGATCTTTTTGGGGTCCACCTTGACACCCCACAATATGGCCCAAATACTCAACTTCTTCCATGCCAAACGCACACTTGGACATCTTAACAAATAATTTATGCTTGCGCAGCAGTTGCAGGAGTAGATCTACATGTTGAAGATGTGCGGCCCAAGTGCAACTATAGATGAGGATGTCATCGAAGAAGACAAGGACAAATTTCCTGAGATATGGTTTGAGAAGGTGGTTCATAAGGCTCTGAAAAGTAGATGGGGCATTACAAAGACCGACTGGCATGACTAGGAACTCATAATGGCCTTCATGAGTGCAGAAAGCAGTCTTTGGAATGTCGACTTCCTTCATGCAAATTTGGTGGTAGCCTGAGCGCAGATCCAGCTTAGTGAAGAATTGAGCCCCATTGAGTTCATCCAACAAATCATCAACCACTGGATGGGAAATTTATCTTTGACTGTCAACTTATTGAGAGCCCTGAAGTCTAGACACATCCGCCACTCCCCATCTTTCTTGAGCACCATGACCACCGGTGATGAATAAGGACTAATGCTGGGACGAATGACACCTGCTTCCAAAAGTTCCTTGATTATTTTTTCTATTTCATTCTTTTGGGTGAACGGATATCTATATGGGCGCACATTTGGGGGTTGGGCCCCTGGAACCAAGGTGGTGCTATGATCATGTTCCCCTCTCGAGGGTGGAAGCTCATGAGGCTTGTCAATGACCGGCAGATGGTTATTTAAAATCTATTGCATCTCAGGATGAATTGGCAGAGACTTGGTTGCCACTGCCTGGATGGCATTAAATTGAGCTATAACTCCATGATGGCCCTTTTTTAGCAATTTTTCCATCCTATTCGAGCTGATGATAGAGGGAGCTCCAGCCTGGAGTCCACGGAGGGTATGTGTGGAGTTGTTCTGCTTAAAACTCATATATAACTCCTGGAAATCCATTGTGATTGGCCCAAGAGTGCGGAGCCAGTCAGCGCCGAGGACAATGTCGCACCCTCCCATGTGTATGGCAAACATGTGGGTCTTCAACTGATAATCCCCCATTTGAAGTTTGACGTTTTCACAGCAGCCTTCACATTTCATTGTGCCCCCATCCACAATTTGGACTTGGAAGTTAGAAACTGCTCGTACAAAACAATGCACTGCTTCCGCGACTTTTTGATGGATGAAATTATGTGTACTTCCACTATCAATCAAGACTACTACTGGGCGATGTTTAATAAAACCTCTGATTTTGAGAGTTTGAGGTGAAGAAATCCCTGCCAAAGCATGCAGCGAAATAACTGGTTCGTCAGGTACATTGTCCTTTTGGTTGTCCTCTTCTACCTCCTCATGTTTCTCAAGTGGTGGATCTTCCTCCGATGAGCTATAGTCAGTGGCATCAATTTGAAAAAATTTGGGCTCCTTGCATTTATGACCTAGGGAGTATTTTTCATCACAGTAGTAACATAATCCTTGCTTTCTTCTTTCGGCCATTTCTACAGGTGACACCTTTTGGACCTTAAGTGTTTGAGTCGTGTTGTGAGCCTGTGGGGAGCAACCCTTAGTGGAGAAATTTGGGCGACTGTACTGGGCTGCTAACGCACGTTCCATGTTACGAGCTACCTTGCAAGCCTCCGTCCATGTGGGAGGGTGGTGCAGTTGGACTTGGGCTTTTATGCCTTCTTTAAGACCGCTGATAAAACATTCCGTGTAGAACCCATTTGAGAGATCCCAAGTGCGCAAGGCTAAGGCTTCGAAGGCTGTAATATATTCGTCCATTGTGCTAGTTTGTCGGAGCTTAGTAAGACAACCCAAAAAAGAAGATTCCTGGTCAAAGCGATCTGTAAGAGCTTTTTTGAAGTTGGTCCAAGCCCGAAAAGGTCCACTGCAACGTTGATGCCATTCCCACCATTGCCACCTTTCATTGTCCAAGTACATGCTTGCCACCATAAGCTGAGTCTCATTATCTAAGATGTTATTCAAATTGAAATATTGCTCCATTTGTGCTATCCATGTTGTCGGCTAAGAACCATCAAATTTATGCATATCCAACTTGGGAGGTCGTTGACGGGATTGTTGGTGGGTGCCCCATGTTAGCGCTTGAAATTTCACCTCAGGCTGAGAAAGGTAAACTTCAAGGCAATATCAAACCACTTAGCCTCGTAGCTAGCCCTATGGGGCAGGAGAGGGCTCTCTCCGGTCTATCTCGGTAAAGATCTTCAACGGGCGAGATAACCAATAAGGAAACACTGATTTTAGGATAGTAAACTGATAAAAGGTTTGATTTGGGATTTTTAGGGTTTTGGTGGAAAGTTGGGGAAAGGCAATTTTGGGTGCGGGGATTGGACACAGTTTTTGCAGGGGGTTCTTTGGGGCAAGGTAGGACACTGTATTGATGCCTTTAAATTAAGTGAATGGGTAGGAATGACCGGTGAGGAGCTAAGGAGAGCAAGCAAACACCTTGAGTTCTCCTTAAACAGATGAAAACATTGATATTAAGCAAACATAAAAGCAGAGCATGGTAATCATGAATTCTACTTTAACACTTCATTTGCCTAATTGCAGAAGAAAAAGTAAGAGGATGATTCACATAACAAACTTACAAGTACAAAGAGAAACACACCATCAATACATGTAACCACAGGAATCCCAAAAAGGACTGCAAAACCCTGGTCTTTCTTCCTTTGCCAAAATTGCAGAGATACAATGAGTAATACAATAGAAGCTTTCTCCCTCAAGAGTCCAACCCTCCAACCTCTGAAAATGACTAAGAAAATACATAATATAGGCAAGCTAACACCTTTCCTTGCCTCTAGGGGTCGAGCTCATCCTTCTAGGAGCTGTTTCAACCAATTCTAAACTGAGCACTAAAATCTAGGCAGTCAAAACAACTTGCCTCTATAAGCTAGGAAACCAATTCATTCATTAAATGTTTGCTATTTCATGAATGAATCTTCTAGAATAGGTAAATAAGTGTCATGTCAACATGAAAATACATTAATTACATCAAAGAGGGTGAAAAATCCCATCACAAATCAAAACTGGTCAAAGCTGGGCGAATTCACGAGCTGTAGATGAAAAATTGGCAAACTTTCCCAACAGGTCGCGCCCTAATCCTGAACAGGTCGCGCTACTTTGGAGCTGCTTTTGAGGCACTTCCAGGTGTCCAAATGAGGCAAAAGTGGGCTTGTTGGAAAGGTCTGGATGTCTACTTTCCAACCCAAGTGGAATTTCTGAATTTGGTGGCCATTTGCCCCTCCAAAATTGCAATCTCCCAAGACTGCTTCCTGTTTGTCAAAAAGGTGGCAGAAAGTCAATTTTTGCATGTTTTTTTGACCTTCTGGAGGCTCAAAACTTGATGAAATCTCTTGGTAATTGCTGAGCAAGTGTATCTTTGCATGAAAAATCCAGAAATGCTGAGCTTTCCCAAAATGGAGTTGCCCATCGAATAGGTCGCGCGCGGCGCGCGACCTGTCAGGGAGAAAAACCTGTTTTTTGCCCAAAAATTCATAAGTGACCAAAAATGCTCAAAATTTTGTGCTGTAGTGAGGTCATTTAATATCATGCTCCTTCAAGGAAGCCTCAGCCAAGATGTGGAGGGGATCGGGCCTTCTCCGTCGTTTTAGTGCCTTGGCCAATCGCCCTTCGATCACCTTCATTTTCGCCTTGCATACGTGCATTCGAGCCCAATAGTGGTTTTTCATGTTCCGGAGCAGGTCCTTATCTTTGTTGGCCTTAGCCAGCAGCCTCTCCAAATGAGCATTGACCCGGAGAAGCATAGCCTCTCGCTCAACGGGTACCAAATCACCGGGTCTCTTGCGCGCCAAGTTGCGGTCTTCATGGATCCTCCGCAACTCATCAAGAGTGTGCTCCTCTTCAAGTTGCTTGTTGCGCTGCTCTAAATAGGTGAGCGTCCATTTTGTTGCTTCCAATCTTTGCTGCAATGAGTCATTTTCAGCCCTTAGGTGCTGAATGATCTCTTTTGACTCTAGGCTAGGAGAACTGATATCAAGGTCAACAACCTCTATGTCTGGAACACCTGATGGCCCCTCATCAATCCTGGGTTGTTTGCCCCTCTCTGATACCTGTGCTGCTGTCGGAGACAAGGCCCCTTCCACCTGGTGTGGAGATAACACTCGTGGTGCTGATGAAGAAGGCGAGAACCCTTCCACCTGGTGTGGAGATAATACTCGCCTAGCTGATGCAAATAAGGCCTTGTGGCCTCTCTGATATGTGACCAATGGAGGGGAGCTGACATGTCTGGTCTCAGGACTATCATGCTGCTGTGAAGGCCCTCCCTCCTCATGAACAACCTCAGGGGGTGATGATGCTGATGCTGTGAAAAAATCCCGAGACATAAAATCCTCCCATGGGATACCCTGCTGAGCCAATTGATGCATGACCACAAGCTGGATCAAACCATAATGATAAATGCTCCTGTGTTGCTGTGCTGAGCTCCTTCTCTACACCAAGGGCACCATCCTCTCAATATCCCGGCACATGAACCATGGTATGTTCATCATTCGTACCCGTGTGAAATGCATCAACAAGCGAATATGGTACGCATACAAATATGCAAACCTGCCCTCACAGGTGAAATAGAGCATGATGAGCCTCATCATGGGAGCATACTCATCCCTCAAAAATCTGAAAGGAAACATACCAGTTATGGACCTCATGTAGACAGGTTTAACGAAGGGCTCATACTGAAATCTGTCCAACAATTTGCGTTTGTTCCACTCTTCTCCCACATTTGGTATTCCTGTTGCTTGAGCAATACTTTCAGATGACAATATAAAATCCACCCCTGCAAGATTTACATGCCCATTATGCAAATGCAAAACAAACAAGCGAGCCAATTCCCTATGATGCTGAATTTGAGAAATCCTCTCGCAAAATTCATAACATGAGAGGTAGCGGAAACATGTGACTGCAAGTGGACAAGCCTGCAAATAGGTCAAAGAGGTGGGCTCCTCTCTCAGATGGTGACCACTCTTACCACCCCTGTGAGGCCTCCTTTGTATCTCAATTTCTGGTGTTGACTCACGGTCATCGCTTTGCTCATAGTCGGTTTCGGTTTCTGACTTGGTTTCAGGAGCAAAGTGGCTGAAATGTACTGCTGCTTCTGCTCAATTGACCTGTTGTTTTTCCCTGTTTGTAATGCTGCTTCAAGGGGACAAATAACACAAGGGAGATGTTAGGGAAGGGAGACTTCTAAGGGGAATTAGGGAAAATACATGAAAAAGGGAATTAAGGAAAGGAATCATGACATATACAACATCCTACCATTACCATTTGCAAAGATTTTATGGGAAGTAGGGTTTAAATTTATGTTATTGGATTTTAGGGATATGGGTAGGGTGTTTGGGCCTTTGATATTTTTTGGTAGGGAAATTAGGTAAAAATGGCAAGGGAGATGATTGAGATGTGGGGGAAAGAACAGGAGTGAAAGGGATGACCTTGAGAGCAGCAAAACAAAACACTATCTCTACTTGCATTTCGACATTTTTAAAGCAAATATACATGAACCTCTCATTTCAACTTGATGACATTAAAACACCTTTCTCATGCTCATTTTTCTTTATCAAGTAAAATACTTTGATGATCAGAGGCCTACCTGCAATCTTGAAGAATTTTGGGGTCGTTTGGGAGTTTACAGGCGATTTTTGTGGACGAAACCCCAACAGGTCGCGTGCAGGTATTGACAGGTCGCGCGCACCCAATAGGTCGCGCCAGTGTATTTTCTCAACTGGATGAACCCCCCTGACAGGTCGCGCCGGCCCAACAGGTCGCACGCCAGTATTGACAGGTCGCGCGCAGGCTCTGTTCACAATTTCACTCAATTTCTCTCCCAATCGGTCTTCACTATTGCTTTGAGGCAAATGATGATCAAATGGAGGGAGAGAGGGGCTTTATAGGTTTGATTTAATTTAATTTCTCCTCAAAATATCTTTCTAATGTATTTGACTTGACACTTGTTCAAAATTTAAATGATGCTGAATTTATGGTTTCCTTTTGTCCTGAAATTGGTTGAACTGATGCTTTTTCTTGAAAATTTTTGCAGGGATAGCTTCTGAGGAATCTTGGCAAAGGGGACCAGGGCTGCATGTTGATTTTTGAAGAATTTTGAATTTTTACAAATTTTTTACAAAAATGAGAAAAAAGACCTTGTCTTTAAAAACAGAGTTTTAAATCCAAGGTTAAAATTAGCTGACAAGATGAAATCTTTTGAAGAAAAACTTTGATAGTCATCCCTCTGGCCTGCTGGGCATTTATTGACTTTTAAAGAGATGACCTCAAAGACAAATCGGACCTAAACCCTAGACCTAGGACTTTGACCTCATGACAAGACAAGGAACCTTGAAAGAGTTTATTGACTGAAACAACTTGATCCAGCAGTGCCAAGAGGGGAATAAAGACACCAGCTCCTCCATCAGGGTTATGGCATGCCTAATGGAATGCAATGAAATGACACTGATGAGACACCTACTTATGCAAATGCAAAGAGCTTTGATCGCTGATGGAGGGCTACTTGACCGACTCTAACATTGGCTCCAATGGGGATGGTAGCTCCTTGGAGGTGCCAAGAACCGCAGACCTCTGGGAGAGCAGACCAGTGCTTTCAACCATTGGGCGATGGAGTCATTATTTCAGCAAACGACACAAGACTTTGACTCATTTATTGACTGAAACCTGACTCAAGCCGACACAATTATGAAACCAACATGACTGAAAACTGACTCATAAATGACTCATGACTGACTTAACGAAAACAAGAAATTACAAAGCTTATTGAAGGGCAGCAGTTCATCAAGATTTGAAATCATGATGACAACCACCTGTGTTTCTTACAAGACAATATACCATCAAACTATATCAAAATGCCAATGTAACCAATCAAGCAGATGCCTTCTTGATTGATTCTCCTGATCAGATCTTCTGGTCAACAGTACAAACCTATCACTGGGCATCCAAAAACATAGCTGACCATGATCTCCTTCATCACTGAACACAACAATAATCACTTTCACTGCTGACTGCAACAAACTTGCTAGAGGATCGTGAAAAACATGAAGATTTGCCACTGCCACCTCCTGCTGAAAGAACAAGGTATCCTTTGCTTCAAATTCTGATCTGCCTTCATCATGTGCTTCAGAAAGAGAATGTTCCTGGTCCTCAAAAAATTCTGAACAAGTAGATGAGCAGATCTCCTCTTGAAATAACATTTCAAAACATGAGACATATGAGGAAGAATCTGAAATGGAATCCTGAATGGTCTGATCTTCTATGGTGTGAATGTGCTGTAGGTCATCTTCATATGATATCACAACCAAATTATCAAGTTCCTTATTACATTCTTCAATATTATCAAGCACAATATTATCATTTACATCGTCTACCACAAATTCATTCAGAGAAACTTTTTCTCTTGCTTGAGCAAAGATCTCACCTTGTTGTTCATGAGCTGACTGAATGACCTCCTCATGAAGACTCGGTTCTAATGACAGACTGGCAGCACTACCGAGAACATTTGAATCCACACCACTGTCTATGATCGCAACAACAAAATCCTCCCTCTCAAGATTCAGCACAAGGTATTCTTGGTCATCATGATCTGAATGTTGATCTGAAATAGTTGACTTGACTGCATCACATTCTGAAATTGGATCTTGACTACCTTGCACGCTGTCTTCTTCTATGGACAGATCTGAAACAACATTTGCTCTTTCCTCATTTTCAACCATATGGAAATCTTCAGCCTGCTGATCTTGACAAGTATCCTCTAAGATTTCTGTGTGCTGCTGAAATGGATTCTCATACAGAGCCTCCATAATCTCAACGTCCATAAAATTATCATCCATTCACTTGGGACAACTGAATCTGCTACAAATGCTTTGCTCAGCAAGTGCCTTCAACTTTCCTGTGATCTGCAACCACACTCTGATACCATGTTGAATTTTCTAAGTCTATCTGTTAGAAAATTAATCTGTATTCTGCTGGTTTATTTCTTCTACTTGTAAATTCTGAACAAGTTATTTAAAACATTTAAATATCGAAATAAACACAATACAGTCACAACATCTACAAATCATCCACTGAAGGAAAACAAGCACACAAGTGACACCATTATTTTTGGACATGTAGGAATTTACAGGGTAAGTTCCTCAGAAAGAACACCAAAAGGACACCGCTCACAACCAGATCTCAAATCAATACACCAGTATTTTTGACGTGGTTAAAACCCTCAAAGTGCAAGGAGGGAAACAGTCCACGGCCTGTCCCAACGTGGGTACTACAGACAATTTATTAATCAAAGAATGAAAATTTACATAAGCTTCTCTCATGCACGGATTACCCGAACAATGACCCTCCATGCGCTTTAAATAGAACTCATGGACCAATCGGGTGTCAAGCCACGGATCAAGTGTCGGTAATACCGAGGTGAGAGTGAACCGTCGGATCACTACATATCGTGACCGTCGGATTGTAAGTTACAAAATGTACAACGGTAAAGAAAGACACTTTACCTAACTCTATACCTAACTCTATACTAGACCAAGT
Organism: Pinus tabuliformis; assembly: GCA_031772625.1. NCBI lineage: Eukaryota > Viridiplantae > Streptophyta > Pinopsida > Pinales > Pinaceae > Pinus > Pinus tabuliformis. Next base: position 435,801,512 of record CM062808.1, on the reverse strand, counting down.
TGAACTTAACTATATCCTATGTGTCGGAATATCCTAACATCCCCCCTTAAGAACAACTTGGGATAGGATTGAAGGATTTACAAATATGACACAATAGAAGAAGGAAGGAGGCACTAGAGCCTATCCCCCCTTAGTGACAACTTCCTGAACTCCAAGCATATATCGAAGTTTAGTGAACTTCGCCTCTGTGAGAGCCTTTGTGAAGATGTCTGCAACCTGATCATCTGTTGGACAATATTGCACTTCAAGAACATGGTCATGAATGAGCTTTCTGATGAAGTGCATGTGTAGTTCGATGTGTTTGCTGCGCTGATGCTGGACTGGATCTTTGCATAGCTGAATGGCACTTTGATTATCACACCAGAGTGTGGTTGGATGCTGCTGCTCAAAGCCAAACTCTGATAGGATCTGACGAAGCCACAAGGCTTCTTTACTAGCTTCCACGGCACCACGATACTCTGCTTCTGCTGACGAAAGAGAAATGGCAGCCTGTTTCTTAGAAGCCCATGTAATAGGTCCTGAACCAAGAGTGAAGACATAACCGGCAGTAGACTTCCGATCATCAGGGTCACCAGCCCAATCAGAATCAGTGAAACCAACTAACAGAGGAGCTGCTTTGGCACTGTAATGAATCCCAAACTATACTGTACCTCGAACATAACGAAGTATTCTTTTAGCTGCTTTCCAATGACTTTCACGGGGGTTTTGCATGAAACGAGCAACAAGGCCAACAGCAAAGGAAAGATCAGGACGAGTATGGGTTAAATACAAGAGTTTTCCTACAAGCTGACGGTACAAGGTAGCATCAACTTCAGGAGAAGTACAAGAGACTAAAAGTTTGACTCCAGACTGAAAGGGAGAAGGGGCTGGCTTACAGTCTTCCATGTGAAAATGACGAAGAATATCACAAGCATACTTGGACTGGGAAAGGAAAATACCCTCCTTGGATTGCAAGACTTGAAGACCGAGAAAATAGTGTAAGTGTCCTAAGTCTGTCATTTCAAATTTCTTTTTAAGGCTGGAATTTACATGGTTTATAAGGTTGGGATCACTACCAGTAAGAATAAGATCATCAACATAAAGAACAAGGATGATAAGAGAGTTTCCCACTTTCTTGGTGTAGATAGTATTGTCAGAATGACACCTAGAAAAGCCAGATACTAAAAGAAAGCTATCCATTTTGGCATACCAAGCCCGAGGAGCTTGCTTGAGGCCATAAAGGGATTTCTTAAGTCGACAAACAAGGCTGGAGTCTGTTTGTATCAGTGTTACTTGGGAGCGGGAGTGACCATTTTCAGAAGCTCCCGGTTTGGGAGCGAATCCCGGAGCGATTTTTTAAAAATATATATATTTTTTATATTTTTTAATTTTTGATACATATATGTCAACAAAAACATGTAGAATGATGAAATAGACATAAAAAACATAAAAAAACATAAATTGATCATTGAACCATATCACATCAATCATCTAGAAATTATAATCGTCATCAACCTTAGTAAAATAATAAATTAAAATAACATTCAATTCAATAACATTTATCATCATTGATCACCAAAGTAACAAGTTGTACTTGTAAGCCAAGTTTAACCATTATAAGAAGTAATATCGAAGATATTTCTAAGTCCTAACTTCTAACTGTTAACATGATATGAAATGTTAAAAATTTATAAAATGAAACATGAATAATGAGATGAAATGAAACAACTTTAGTCTTTCACAAAGCATCATATTCATAATTCACAATCATTACCAATGAGTTATAATTGCCAAGGCCCAACTTCAAACTTCAAATTTTCATTGTCACAGTGATATAATGTATACAAAAAATATCATAATGTCATAATGATATGAAAGAGTCAAGAGTCAAGAGTCAAGGACTCAAAACTCAACAGTTATGAAAACTAAAGTCTAATAGAAACTAAAAAAGACAAGTAAACTGTAAATCTACAAGTGGCCCTTGCCACGAGAGTCTCCAGGAGTATAAGCAGGTCGTGGTGGTCTTCTAGGAGTCTCCCGCCCAAACCGACGACCAGAACTACAGCCTCCACGCGAGGGTGTCGATGGAGGTGGCGACAGCAATGGAACAAGACTCGGGCCCCGAGAACTGCTACTGGATGGTGGAGGTGGAGGTGGCATGGCTGCTGCAGCTGCTTCAGCTTCATCCCGTACAAGCTCATCTTCTAGTTCTTCCATATGTACAATGCCATCCTCCAAATTGTCGTCCTCAGGGTGATTGTCCCAAATTTTATATGTGGGATCTTCATTAGCCCGATCACAGTAATGGCTCAACAACCTCAAATTGTAGTGCACATAAACCAAGCTTTCTGCTCGGTTTTCATTGAGCCTGTTTCTTTTCACATTATGTATATAACTGTAGGTGCTCCAACACCTCTCTGCAGAAGAAGAATTTACAACCTGTGCAAGAACTTTTTTTGCCAATTTTGGCAAAAGTCCGTCGCTGCCATATGTTTCCCACCATGTGAGAGAATAAAATTTATCTTTGTCGTCCATTGCATGGAAGTTACCATACAAACCACTGCCAGTGAAGTATCTACCTATTTCAAGGCGCACAACTGCACATTCCTCCCTGTCAGGCACCAACTTTTCTAATGCATCCAGATATCCTTTAGTTACCTCTCGATCTAAATGGGGTTTGGTCCTAACACCACCCCCTGCTGCAGGTTTGCCCAACCAAGAATCTGAGTAGTATTTTGGCGTAAGGATATACGCCAAGCAATGTAGTGGAAGGTTAAGCCTTTTCCACCGTTCACACACACAATCGTGAATCAGATTGTACAAGTCGGGATCTCTGTTATTAACAATGTCTTTTATTTCCCCCAACATGGTATCCATTTGCTCATACACCTTGCCAATCACTGGTTTGTCTGTATTTGCAAACCGAATCATGTTATAAATTGGCTTGGTGAAATCCAATACCTGTCTCACAGTTGTCCAAAACTGCCCATCAAGAGCGGCCTCCTCCACCGTTTCAAAACCTGCAATGTCAGCTACATTTGTAGCCCTTTCCTTTAACACCTGCCAATGTGGACTTGATACCATGCTAGCTAATGCCTCTCTTACCTTCAAAAGGCGCCTGAAGGTGAGGTAATAGCTACCAAATCTAGTCCTCGCAATCTTCAGCAACTCCAATCTCGAGTGACTGCGGAAAAGGCCATGGGTATTGCTATGATTTGTAATAAATTTTATCATTTTTTTTTCCTTTCTTGTACAAATCACCAATCCATTGGTATTGTTCATTTTTGTTTTTGACAATATCATGCAACAGAAGGTTCAATGTGTGAACCAAACATCCAGACCAAAATATGTTCGGGTATCTATCCTCAATAATTGCTCCCGCTGCCTTACAATTAGGAGCATTATCAGTGATGACTTGGATGACATTGTATGGGCCAATACGCTCAATTGTTTCAAGCAATGCTTCTGAAATGTTGATAGCGGTCTTGAACTTGTCTGAGTAATCATGTGCAGCTAGAAAGATGGGACCACTTCGGGACACAGCAAGAACACTTATCAATGGCTTGCCTTTTACATTTGTCCATCCATCAGATACAATGGACACCCCATTGTCAGTCCAAGAACTTGTCATTTTATTCAAAGAATGTGATATTTTTGCTTTTTCATGATCAAGGCCAACAGTTCTTGCCTTGTCATACGCAGGGCTCTTGTATCCTTTAGGGGCATCATTTATGGCAGAAACCATTTCGTGCCAATAAGGTGAGCGTAGAACATTGAATGGTATCCCATTTGCATAGAGGAACCTGTAAATTTTTGAATCCACATCATTCCTACACCCCTCATCAAGGAAATCTGATATGGTTCTACGCCTTAAAGATGATGACCCTGAGCCTCCATGTCCATATCCACTGCCTTGGGAGGATGTTGAAGGAGTTCTTTGTGAGCTTTCAAAGAAACCCCTTGATCTTTTTGCTCTGTATTGGGCGTCCTCCTCTTCCTTTATGTATTTGGCTCTATCTGCTGTTGACACCGCGTTGCAAGTTTTGATTCCTATTTGTTTCTCTCCATCCCATGGCCTTTTCCCGCAAAGGTGTCTTCTAGCACGGGTGTATGAGCCTGTGTAATCAGTGTTGCAATGGGGGCAATGAAATTTAGTGGTTCCACCCCCTCTTCCTGTTTCAGCCCTGTGAACATATTTCCACAATGGAGTTTGGTCTTGTTTAGTTTTTTGACCCTCATGTTCACCCTCCTCACTGGGGTTTTCACCTATTTGACTTCCTCCGGCTTCTTCATCCACCTCTTCAGTTTCAGGCCCCCTCCGTTTCCTACTCTCCACCACCATAATAACCAGAAAAGGGACCAGGAAGAGGAAAATGCCAATAAAAATCCCCAAGTCCATCGTGTTTGATGTTTGTAGGGTTTGAGTCTTGAATCTGCAAATTAATTTAGTTTATTGGGATTAATTCATTTAATTTATTAATTTAATTTAAATTAATGATCTTTAAACTCAAACAGGTAAATTAAACTAACCAAACTAACTACCTAACCAGCTAAACTAACTACATGATTAAGTTACTTACCTCTGCAAGCTTGCTCCTCGCTCCTTGGCACTTGCTCCTCGCTCCTCTGCTCTGGCTCCTTGCTCCTCAGCTCTTGCTCCTTGCTCCTTTGCTCTTCCTCAGCTCTCAAGCTCAAGCTCAATCCCATTGAAATGATTTTTTTTTGGCCCATTGGGCTTATAAACAAAAAAAAATTAGTTAATTTTTTTTATTTTTTCGGGTCCGGCGGAATTCTTTTCCGCCGAACCACTCCCGGATTTTTAAAATTCGCTCCCGGAGCATTTTTTAATGCCCGGGAGCGATCAGGGAGCGATCGCTCCCCGATCGCTCCTGGGCATTAAAAAGCGCTCCGGGAGCTCGGGAGCGATCGCTCCCCGATCGCTCCTAGGCATTAAAAAGCGCTCCGGGAGCTCGGGAGCGATCGCTCCCTGAAATGCTCCCTATCAGAGCAGGGAGCGTAAATTTTTTTAAGGGAGCGCGCTCCCGAAAATCGCTCCCGTCCGGGAACGATTTGGGGAGCGCGCTCCCGAGCCGCTCCCGCCCGGAGCGCGCTTCGGGAGCGGGTTCGAAGGGGGGGGGGGGGGCGCTCCCCCGCAACACTGGTTTGTATGAAGCCAATGGGTTGTTCCATATAGATTTCTTCCTGCAAGTCCCCATGCAAGAAGGCAGATTTAACATCCATCTGATGGACTTCCCATTTTAAAGAGGCAACAAGGGAAAGAACAAGGCGGATAGAGTTCATTTTGGCAACAGGGGAGAAGGTTTCAGTGTAGTCAATGCCTTCAACCTGTGAAAAGCCCTTAGCAACGAGACGAGCTTTATGTTTATCAACTTTCCCATCTGGTCCATACTTGGTTCTGTAAACCCATTTACATCTAACAAGTTTGCGTCCCTTTGGTAGAGGAACAAGATCCCATGTATCATTTGTCATCAATGAATGATATTCTTCATTCATAGCTGCTTCCCAATGTGGATGGCCTGAAGCTTCTGCAAAAGTGTCAGGATCATGATTTACTGGAGCTTGAGCCAGTAAAGAAGAGGCTCTTTCAAACTGATAACGTGTACGTCGCTGATCTGTAGGATCACCGGCAAGATCACCTGCTGCATCCCGAGTAGCACGAACCCATCTTGGAAGTTGAGGATCCTGAGAAGGTGGGGGAGGATTATCATCCTCGCTTTCATCATCTGAAGAAGAAATGTTTTCAAAAGTAGAAGAGATAGGAAGAGGTGGCACATCCGCCGGACTAGGCTCGCAGGCCGATTTATTTTCATCAAATTTTACATCTCTTCTATTGATAACATTTCTGGACTTAAATGGAATAAGTCTATAACCTTTTACATCTTCAGAATATCCAACAAAAGTACATTTCTCACTCTTAGGTTCTAAAGCTTTATGCTTTTCATCTGGAATATGGGCCCATGCTTCACTTCCAAACACACGAAAGTGACTTACATCTGGTTTAATGGAACTCCAAGCTTCTTCTGGAGTGATATTCTCTAGAACCTTAGTAGGAGTGCGATTGATTATATAATTTGCACAATTAATTGCTTCTGCCCAAAAACTAAGACTGAGTCCTTTAGATTGCAGCATACAATTAGCCATTTCCTTTAAGGTGCGATTTTTCCTTTCAGCTACACCATTTTGTTGTGGAGTGTATGGAACAGTATGTTGCATTTGAATTCCATTTTCGGTGCAAAAGTTGATGAATGTGTTTTTAACATATTCTCCACCATTACCAGTTCGTAGCTTAAGAATTTGATGTCCAGATTGTTTTTCAACAAAGGCTTTGAAGGCCAAAAATGTGTTAAATACTTCGCTCTTAAGTTTTAAGAAGTATACCCAAGTGCGTCTGGAGAAATCATCAATGAAAGTTAAGAAGTACTTGCAGTCAGAGAATGAAGCAACAGGAAGAGGACCACATAAATCACTGTGCACAAGGTGTAAAGGGGCTGAGGCGTGCCAAGAGGCACGTTTGTCAAGACTCAAAACTGTCCCGATGATGTTTTCCGAGTACACATCCAGAACAAACACCATCTCTGCAAGATACCATAGGAAGACCTGTCACCATATCTTCTTTACATAGATGCTGAAGGGAGCGATAGTTTAAGTGACCAAATCGCTCATGCCAAAGTTTGCTCACTTCATCATTATGAGCAACAAATACTGAGGGAAGATTTGATGACCCAAAGTTGTGAAACTTATACAACCTTTTGGAATCATCAGCAAGACCAGTAGCTAGAATCTGTTTAGGATCTTTTAGATCCTTGATTACAACATCATGAGGTGAAAATTCAACAATTTTACCTTCACCCGAATGAGTTATCTGATAGACAGATAGAAGGTTGCAGGATAAGGTTGGAACACATAATACATCATTGAACTGACCATTGTCTAGATGAACAGTTCTAGTCCCTACAACATTAAGAGATCTATCACCAACATATATATTTTTGGTGTTACAATCATTTAAAGAAGAAAACATGGCTTGGTTTTTGGCCATGTGATAAGAGGCTCCAGAATCAATGAGCCACTCATGAGAATGAGAAGAAGTAGAAGATACATTTAATGCATAACCAGACTGAGATGATTGACAACGACATGCAGAAAGTGCCATTCCGGAAGTTGAAGTTGAAGTAGGCTCCACATGGATGTTATGTTTCTTCATTGCGGCTTCCAAGGCTTCCATCTTCTTAAAGCATTTAGATTCTAAGTGGCCATCTCGATTACAAAAGTTACAATGTCTATCAGTCTTCTTCCATTTGTTTTTATTGGTCTTATCATTTTGCTGAAATGATCTTTCATTTTGAGGCTGATTTGGTTTAGGACCATTCTTTTGAGGATATGACTTCTTAGGATTCTTTGAGTTTGGTTGCTGCTGGGCGGCTAACGCTTTCGTGGAAGAGTTTCCAAGATTAAGAAGACCAAGGTGTAAGAGTTTTTCTTGTTCTCTTATTAAGGAATCACAAAAGGAGTCAAAGGAAGGGGCCTTGTAGACTTTTCCTTGACAAATGAAAGCTTCCCTTGTAGAATGGAAAGTGGAAACAAATACAGAGTAGGCTGGTCCCAACTTAGTAAGGATGGAATAAATAAGGTTACCATCTTCTTTCTTAACTTTAACACCTTCCAAGAGATATCTAAGGGTCTTGAATTTGGACAAGAAATCTTCAATGCAAGAAAAATTATTAGGATCCAAAGTAAGCAACTCATTTTCAAGTTGATGGGCTCTAATTTCATTTTTAATCCCAAAAACTTTAGCGAGTTTTTCTAATGCTTCATGAGGAGTCTCAAGTTCTGCAATGTGGAATCTAAGATCAGGAGAAATAGACATCCCTATCAAACCACGTGCTTGATCTTGTCTATTTTCCCATTTTGCAGCCTTGTCTTCATCTTTTGGTTTCTTCTCTTGGTCTGTGGCTATTCTGAAGAGACCTTTACTTCTAAGTAAATCTTCCATGTAGGCTACCCATTGGAAGTAGTTAGTGCTGTCAAGAATGACTTGGCATGGACTTTCCATTTTTTTTGGAAAAAAAACTGAAGCTGAAGATGCTGAAAGTAAGTGTTCCAATGGATAGATCTCGAAAAAATAGGCGATTTTAAAAAAAACGGCTCTGAAAAAGGCTTCCGGATGAAGAAGTTATGGCTTTTTGAAAAAAATTTGTTGAAGTTGCCGGCAAAGTGCGCGAATGTGCGGGAATGAAAAAACCCGCCCCTACAAAATGGAGACTTGAACCCAAGACCTCTACTCTCTTAAAATAGCTTTGAACCAATTGATCTGTACAAAAAATTTGAGAGAGAGAGAGAGAGAGAGACAGGGGGGGGGCCTCGGTTTGCGTGCTTGCCTTGAGAAAGTTCTTTTTCCCTACAAAACACAAAACACAAAACCCAACACGAATATGCAAGAAAAACGAACCTTGCGGCTCGAAGTTAGCTTTAGCCAAAAAACTAGAATTTTTTTTAAAAAATCTCAAAGTTAGCTTTAGCCGAAAAACTAAATATTTTTCTCAATGTTTCTGATTTTCCGAGATCACACTAAGGTGCAGGGAAAAGAGCATACGCATGACAAAAATCCTTCCTTTCTGTTTCTGATTTGCCCAGATCGCACAGAGTCGCAAGGCAAAGAGCATACGCAGAAATGAAAGGTATAGATCCGGTTTAAAAAAAAACTAAATAAACCGAAACCGAAATAAGCAGAGAGAAAGTAACAGTAAACTGCAAAAAAAAACATTGTATACCTCCCGATCTGAAAAATGACGCAGCTAGGGCTACCGGAAACCTTTTCGCGTGAAACGAAAGGGGTTCCTCACTGGAACAGATGCTCCAAACGGAACAGAGCAGTGCTCTCGGCCCGAAAGCAGTCAGAAACAGCAGATCTAGGAAACGACAGCCGCATGCAGTTCTACTAGCTTCAGATTTGGATCACCAACGGACGCGGCCCTCAAATAGCTCTGATACCATATAGGAATTTACAGGGTAAGTTCCTCAGAAAGAACACCAAAAGGACACCGCTCACAACCAGATCTCAAATCAATACACCAGTATTTTTGACGTGGTTAAAACCCTCAAAGTGCAAGGAGGGAAACAATCCACGGCCTGTCCCAACGTGGGTACTACAGGCAATTTATTAATCAAAGAATGAAAATTTACATAAGCTTCTCTCATGCACGGATTACCCGAACAATGACCCTCCATGCGCTTTAAATAGAACTCATGGACCAATCGGGTGTCAAGCCACGGATCAAGTGTCAGTAATACCGAGGTGAGAGTGAACCGTCGGATCACTACATATCGTGACCGTCGGATTGTAAGTTAAAAAATGTACAACGGTAAAGAAAGACACTTTACCTAACTCTATACCTAACTCTATACTAGACCAAGTTGAACTTAACTATATCCTATGTGTCGGAATATCCTAACAGGACAAATGTCCCGGAAAAACCCAATGCGGGAAAACCGGTGCAACTATTCTAAGGGTTATATTATTTAGTCTTTCTGAGTACAACTGGGTGCCTAATCGGCTCATTCGACAGAGAAAAATACACGGAAACAATACCTCTATATTTAGGAACAGGTATTCAGAAAACCTGTCCCACGAAACCTTCTGCGGTACAACTGAAGCTCAGTGCTGGCCCTTCTAGCCTCTACGTCAGACTCCTGCTGACTTGCGTCAGCCCTAGGACCCTCTATGTTAGCCCTTTGAGGCACTGTGCAGCCTCTGGGACTCTCCACTCCAGCAACCTTTGTGTGGATGATGCAGTCCCTCTAGCCTCTGCACTATCTTTGTTGGGCTCTGCGTGGCCTGAACTGGTTGCTGCTCTCACTCTTCCTGCTTCTACCCTGCTCTCTTCATACTGTCTCTGCCTCTCTGTCCAGTAATCATTGCCCCTCGCTGCTGATACCTGATTCACTTTTGCTTAGCAACCCCGCTCTAGCAAAATGAATGACTGATCACTCTGGTGTGTTCTCCAACTGACCCTCAAGCCTCTTCTTATACTTTTCTCGTTGGTCCTTCAACGGCCGAGATTAAATCTCTAATCAACGACTAAGATTAGATTTGGCTTGATCCATGACTTTTGGAACCTTCTAACCCAATTTTATATTAATACCCATTATTGTTTTGTTTTTCCTAAGTTTAGACTTAAGAACTCCATTAAAAATATTAATTATTTTAATATCTCCCAAACTGGGTAAAATCTGTTCAAACCATTTATGGGTCTTGGAGATCTCATGTGCTTTAGCCTCTCCACCAATTTTCATGGCTAGAGCACATCCGATGCTACCCCAAATCAACAAATAACACTACTTTGGTGATAAGCCCACCAAATAGCTCCAAAACATGAATAATAAGCCTCTCAAGAGGGTCGAAATGATAGAACAATAGCTAATATGGCTGTTGGAAGGCCAAATCAAGTTCCTTGTGTGCCAAAATGAATAAGAGGGCTCCAATAACAATGATGAAGGGGTTGGCCCCTTAGTCTCCAAGCAAATAACCTGTGGTGCCCCCAAGTGAATGTGGGGGCACAAAGAATGGCCTCATGGGTCCCCAACTGAATCAAGTAAGCCTGTGCTCCATCAATAAAGGCTGGAACGATGACAAGCCCTCCCTTGTCTCCCTAGGTGAGACAAATCCCCATTTGGGACCTGGATCAACTACCAAGTGTGTGGTGCAAGTGTGTAGCTAACTGGGCAATGTTGTCAAAGTGCTTCATCATCATCGAATAATTGGGACACGAACAAACAATAGGTGGTGCTGAAGGTTCCCTTGGTGTGTCTATGTGCTCTCTGCTATGGTGGAGGTGCATGGCTCTCAACGCTCACCCTACAACTGCTATTAAGACCCTTTGGAGGGCTTGGATCCCATATAGGGAAACCAAACCCCAAGATGAATACCCATCTACAATCATGTATAACAATTCATTAGTTTAATTGAGCAAATATGCTTACAAATAATGGAACGAAGTGGGCACTTCATAGTGCCATGCCCTTCCATTCCAGGCTCAAGAAGGAGGTCCATGGTAGCGACAGGGCCATGGTACGTCCATTAGATGGCAGGTGTCATATGACCTAATGATGAAATGGAGTGGTGCAACAAAGAAGGCTCTAAGCCACATGCCATGGTACAAGGGTAGCTGTAATGAAGGGAGCCCACACTTGGGTGTATAGATGTAGGAGGGAGCAATCGTGGTACATGAGTTACTCCGACCTTTTTTTTCCACCCTTCTTGATATGCCTTTTTCCTTTTGTTGTTTTTTCTTTTATTTAACTGCTTGGGGATCCAGGGAATGAGAGCATGATGTGAATGATATAACAATGAATGCCCCCTTAAGGTTGGCAGTTCATTGCTCACTAGGGGTTGGGACAATCATGGGTTCCTTAATGATGCAGGCAACTCACATGAGGGTCCCTAGGAACCAGGGTGATAGCCATGATGATAAGGGGTAGAGCTCATGTTTGGCTTTTGCCCACAAGGTAAAGTTTTATGTCCTAGCCATCTTTTGTATTTTATGGTACATTTCCTATTGAGAGTTTCCAAATTATGCTTTTTACTTTCCTTTTAGCTGCATCATCCTTCGGGGCATCGTTCTAGGCCCGACCCAAAGTGTGGACAAGGGGAGGGGGAGGCTAACTCCTTGTGGTCCCAATGGAAAAATGTGGACCCAGATGGGAGAAGTGTGAAAGGGGGTGATAATGAGCGGAGGGGAGTGATGTATGTGGTGTCGGGAAGTGGGACTATGTAACCAAAATTAGGGTTTCCCATGTAGTGCCACCCCTAAAGCTAGTAGCCAATAAAGGAGATCCCAGAGGAATAGGATACAAGACTAACCATCAAGTTTGATAAGGGGACAAGAATACAAACAAGCCCTCTCTTTTCATCGAATCCCCACTAATTCATGTCCAGATGTGTCCATGATAAGTAAGCAAAAATACCCAATTAAATAATGAAAAGCCATACCTTCGGGGTTGGAAGGCCCACCTTCAAACATATGATCATAACTGATGGGTGAGGGCTCATAATGGCCGGCTTAGGTGGCGGAGATGGTGGCACATCGAGTTATCTGGTGGCTGCAAGGGGCTGCTAGCTATCGACTAAAGACAATCTAGGAGAAACAAATTCTCCTATGGATGTCATCCACGGGTGGTGGGTAACACGGCCACCTGCAACCAACTCTCTCTGTCTACCTGAGCCATTTTCGACACCTTTTTCTAGGCTTCTCTTAAGGATGCTCTTAAAACATAGCTCTGATACCATGTTGATTTTTCATAGGATCTTCTAACTGATATTTGCTTCTTATGATATCTTACATTAATATTTTCTTTCATTCAAATTCATGATAAAACAATTACATAGAAGATCTTCAACAATAGAACAAAATTGATAGTAGGATCATAAAGAGACAACCAAACAAGAAACACAAGTATTTACCCTGGGAAAACCCACTTGGGGGACAAATCTAGAGACCTTTTCCTTAGAGAAATTATTCAAGTCAACAAAGATACATCTAAGTCAAACATAAAGTCAAATTGACAACCTTGGTCACACTTGGTCAAACTACCCACTAGACAAGTCAATCTGCTGCCCAACAAATTTGGCCTAGTCTACTCTAGTAGGGCTGAATTTTAGCCTTCTTCTTCACCCAAGAAAACTTGGTTTTGCTGCCTAGATAAGCCCAAAAACTCTGCCGCAAATTCATTCTTTCTTTGCCTCAAATTTTTCGTTTCTCTGAGCCTCATCTTTGTCTTATACTCTATCTCAGATCCACCCTATCTTACTTTCTCAGGTGATCCAAATTGCTTCCTTGAGGAGGACGAAACCTTTATATAGTCTTCTAGTGAACCGAATGGGTGTGACCATAGGGGCAAGCCACCTTGACTTCCTGGAGGGCCGACTTTATGTTTTGGAGCCAAAAATTCAATCTTGGAAATTCAAAAATTTCTCTCTTTTGAAGCCGACAAGATGAACATGTCTTATATTAATCATTATATGTATATCAAGGACTAAAATGGCATGAAGAACATGCCTTACATAATTCAAGGTCTAAATTATTATTTATGAAGTTCAACCATAGCTACAAAAATTCAACAATGGGCTTATCTCAAGGGAAACCCATCAAAACCCCAGACGAGTGCAAGTGCTAAACTTAGGCAACCTGGGGTATCACAACCAACAACCTCAACAAGATTAAGTACCTATCCCATGATTCACTTGAAACACAATTTCGTTTATATAGTCTAGTGATCTCAACCACAACAAGATCTAATACCATGTAGAAATTTTTGTACTCTTTGGATTTTAAAAACGTTACCCTATCACATTTAGTGGTAACTAGAGGATACTTTTCTTTGATGGTCCACATCATAAATATTAGTCCCAATGATGAAATTTAGGATTCTCCATAGACAACTACCTTGTAGATGCCTCTTGTATCATGCTTAGCTCGCTCATTTAATATGGTTTCTAACACATAAGGGACATTTGGCCTTTGCTTCATATTAAGTGTTAACAACCAATGTATTTAACATGAAATTAGTGATCATAGGTTGAATTGGATAATGAATCATGATGCTTGGAAGTTATCCCCTTTTGCCTTGTTTCACCTTGGTGGTTATGACCAATCTCCTTATCAAGTGTTGCCATTGTTTCGTAGAAGGGTTATTATTGGGAGACTTTAATAGGGGTTATGTGGCCATGTTTCTTACCATACATAACATGCTGCATTTGTCCCTTATCTATTGTCCTTTCCTTTGGCTTGGTTGTCGCATGTTGCCCAAAAAGGTTCATACTTCGTAATCCTATAGGAAGAAGGGGCTTGGATGCTCGAGGTTGATGCAAAGTTATTAGAAAAAATAGAAGGTAGCAAGGTGTGAATTTCCAAAATGCAAAAGAAAATAAAGGGATATGAATAAGTCCAAAGCCAAAGTAAGCTTGAAATCTACCACCTTGCTATGAGGCATGTTAAGCAAAGTCTAGCAAGCCGAGTGCAACTTAGAAATCTTATGGGAACAAAGAGATTAACCACTACAATCACGTCAACAATCTCTCTCCTGTTGTTTAGTGGTTGGAGATTATCCCCATAAGGGAGGCTTCCTTGGCAAGACTAACGACTTAGATTGCGAGGGTTCCAAGCAAAAGGAGGGTTTAAAGGTAATAAGAGTCTAATGGTTGTGAGAGAAGGCTCTGGCAATGCAGTGAAGGCCATGATAAGAATTACAGACATTCAAGTGCAATTTCCACCCACCCCAATAAAATAAAGGAAAACTATTATAAGCTAGGGTTTTTTATGATATCCAAATTGATGACATGCAAAAGCATATAATAGCGAAGAAATAACATAGAAATGATGCTATCAACAAAGGATTGAAGGCTATCGAAGAGCTAAGGAAGAGATAGGTCAACTATAGGTTTTTAATGGTCAAAAATGCATATAACAACATAAACTCTAGACGTCAACCCTAAATTTGGGGTGAAAACATGCAATAAATGGGAGATTTTGCTTCTTAGATTATAGTAAATGCACTTTACACCAAAAGGACAATAAAATATAGGAACATTTTTGTTTAATAAATGCAAAGTTAAACCTAACTGTAGTTACCAAGAAATAAAGTAAACAGAGAAATTTTAAAAGGTGATCCCAAAACTAGACTAGTAACTGTATTCATTTGGGCTTATGGAGTTAAAGAGGGCGGGGTCAATAATAGAATGACATGGATGAACAGGGTGGAAGAGTAAAGAGCTTCTCTTAGAAACCTTATTGACTTCTTTTAGTATGAGACTTGAGGTCAAAGGATGCATGCAACAATTTCTTTGACGGATTCTTGATTGACGAATTTGTCATAACATGTAGAAACATGATTTCATAAGAGATTTTGGATTTTTTAATATGGCACACTATACGATCTAATTTCAAAAAATAACATGCAAAATGGAAGAAAAATGACAACAAAATTACACCATTCAATCAAAAATCACTTCACCAATCCAAAGATAATCTCTTCATGCAAAAATATCCTTCCCAGTATTGAAAATTTCCTTAGGCCATAGATCTCATCAGAGGTTAATCACACACAGAGACACACTAGAAAGCCCCAACTTACTTAGCACTTGCACAACGAAAATCTTCAACAGTGAAATCAATGAAGTACACAATGATTTGAGCCCAAAGCTCGATTATTTTATTAATCCATCAATAAAAGAATCATGGGGCTCTCGTACCAGGGATCACGGCCCTCAATCACTAGTACATCTAGTACACATAACATACAATTTAGGGTTTGTGATCTGCTTCCTTATATCTACAATTTGCCCAATGAGAAGACAAGAGCAAATACACAACTTACTTGTTGGAGAAGCCCTTCTCCTTCAGCCCTTTCAGTCCACATTGTCCTTGACTCTTGGCAGATCCTTTGCCTCCTCTACACAGAGAAATTGCTCCATTAACTCCTCTGTCCACTAGGTGCCCACAAGGTATTGACCCATCAAATACACTGTACGTCAACCCTTAATATCTCTGCTACTCACAGTGGATCTGCCCTTCATATCATTGTATATTAGACCTCCAACAATTAGCTTACTTACAATAGATTTTTCCATCAACACAATACATACTAGCCCTCAAAATGCACTTTGTTCACAACTTCGTTTGAAAATAGACTTTAAAACAAACTCAACGACCAACCTTTCTTTGGCATAGCAATTCTAGGCTTCTTCTTTGCATGGCGTCCTTCTCCAAATACACACTAGCAAGAGGAGATATGATGTCACTTGTGCAACTCACATGCAGTCTGTCTAGCAGCCACTTGGATGATTCGAATTGCATTGGGATCTGCTCCCTTGGCCACTTGTTTCTCTTCTTCTTTATTGGGATTTTCTCCCAAATTCCTATAAAGGTAACCCCTAGCTCACATTTTTCTCTAGTGCTGGAAGGTTGAGCTTGTGGAAATGCTATCATTTTGGAACTGTTTTATATCAATAAACAAAGACTTTTGAGGTCTACTGGTGCAATATTTGTGTGATGTGCATTGAGCTTGTAGGAGGTAACTTTTATGTGTTTTTATGTTGAATTTGCTCTCAATTTTGTAGCTTAGGCCTTAGCTAGGGGCATTGCTGTCCAAGGAGAAGGCCATAAGTGTTTATTGCCTTCTTGGCTTGCTTATATTCTAGGCTTGATTAGGACATGCATATTGTTTGTTGAATAACATGTCTAATCTTGTCATTATGTAAGTAGTCACCTATGCTACTAATTTTGTTGTGCAAGTTTTTCTTTTAGTGTGATATAGTTTACTCTCTAAGTTTGGAGTTGGCCACATTATTGGTTGAATCAACCACCTTCAATCCATTTGCGGAGCACTATTCTCACCACACCAAGCGATCTCTAAAGTGTTGTGGAAAGGATCACAAGAGGGCTTGAAACTATGTAGCATGGGTTTGCGAACCCGGGGGTGGGGTACGAGTGCTTCCAAAACGAACCCATAAGAACTGAGTGCATCTAGCAAGAACAGGGTTCGCAATAACATAAATTTGGGTTCGTTTTTCCATTCAGGTTCGTCAAACCTCGATAACGAGTGCGTGGAACCCCAAAATCAGGTACTTGAAGGTTCGTGTGGAACGAAATAAAGTTTTTTATTAAAAAATTTAAATAAAAATTTGTTGAAAGTCGACGACGATAGTTGGTTTGAGACGGTGGGGCATTCGCTGGTGTGTTTGAGGCACATACGCTCGTGTGTGCGGGAGCCTTGAGGTTACGCCTTGTTCGCTGGAACCTTGTGTGCTGGAGCCTTGTGTGCTGGTGTGTAGGAGACGAAACCTTACTGACTTGCTTTTTTTCCACAGAGAGGCAACCTTGCAAACCGTTATCCCCGTGCTTGAAGATTCATTAGGTAGTTTAGAGTTCCTAACGTCTTCTCATACTACCTGGGTTTTATGGGTTGCTCAGAGTTCCTAATGTTCTGCAGTGACCACTTCTTTGATAACATTTGCTACTTCCATGCATTCAATAAAGTTTAAAGTTTAAACATCCCTTGAATGACCGAGCAAGGAATTATATAGATATATCGATCTAAAGTATCTATTAATAAAATGGATTCGGGAGTGCAATCATGTATTTGCATAAATTATACGTAATAATTAACAAAGCTTACCATATCACGAAATATATTTAAGCATTTTTCAATGACAAAGGAATAAATAATAAGCTAGCTTGTGTGCTCTTTCATCTTATTCTACAAGGATTCTCATTGTTCCTGATGTTACATTTTAGAGATGCCTAGTCAAGAAGAAAACAAATCAATTCAGATGTGTTAATTTTAGGTATGTTCTATGCTAGAGCAATTTATTTAAATTTTCACAATTAGCAATCACATCAACATTAAAGTAAACTGCAGATAAAACATAAATATAAATCGCAGAAGACAAGCCAAGACAAGAGGACACAAGATGTGGCGCCAGCCAGGGACAAACCCCACAATGTGGGGAAACCCTTGATCAATTCTTCTTTTATGTTCTTCAAAGTTCAGCAGAGAAAGAGAGAGAGAGAGAGAGAGTACATTTACAACAGAAGTCAACACTTTGACTTATCTAGATCTGAGCATAGATCATCTCCTATAACGATGAGATCAGTTGAAGACATTCTGCTTCAACTGATTCTCCAAGGTGACTCCTTCACCTATCATCATGCTGCATCTGGTCCTCTTGCTGCACCTTACTGTGTAGCACCATCATGCATCATCATGCTGCTCATGATCACTATGTTGCCCTACATCATCCTCATGATCTCATTCATCGTGATACTGCCCATGTCCATGATCTCATTCATTATCATGCTGCCCTTTATGACTGCAACTTCCAGCCTTGCTAACAACCCTTCAAGCCTTAAGGCTGTCTTATGTGCCACGCTGTCACCTGCAATACTCAGAGGTTTACATGTTGTCCATCTAGATTACCTCACGCTGTCAACAGGCTTGTGACAACGTTTGGGAGGCTCATCCTTAACGAGATCAGGATTGCATCTTTGAGTTCTAATATTATAACCAAGAATTACTGCTGAGGGTATACGAGCTAGCAGGAGCTCAGATCATCTATACATATGCCAAAATATGCTTTGGCCCAGAACGTACGAGACTTCTAGCTGCATATATTGACATCGTATATGGTGCTCTCCATGCATATGACTCTATTACAGGACTGCGTTCTTCATTACAGGACTGCGTTCAGGTGACATGACAACGTATCTCCATGCTATGCGTATATCATGATTGTCTTCCCTTACTGAGGTACTACAACATGTATATTATTGTGTATATATATTGCCATTTGTTGCATATATCTATCTCTATTGCCTGCGTATACATAGTCATTGCCAGCATATATATGAACTCATACACAACGTATATATATATATATATATATATATATATATATATATAACCATGACTGCGTTGTACTGCGACTCTCTTCATCATTGCGGCTTGATGACTTTGGCACCCTTGACTGCATATGAGTCTTCATGACCAGCGTATGTATATATAACCATGACTGCATTGTACTGCAGCTCTCTTCATTACTGCGGCTCTCTTCATCACTGCGGCTTGATGACAGTGGCACCCTTGACTGTGTATGAGTCTTCATGACCAACGTATGTATATATAACCATGACTGCGTTGTACTGCGGCTCTCTTCATCACTGCGGCTTGATGACTGTGGCACCCTTGACTGCGTATGACCAGCGTATAGTGTAGGGTTTCCTAGCGTATAGGGTTTCACCATGTATCAGATTTCTTGAACAACGTGTAGAGATGAACAACGTATCTGGTTTCCTTGAACAACATAGAGAGATTCATCATTTTCCAGTGGATAGATGTCTTCTTGACCTGCGTTGGATTAGGGCATCATTTTGCAGCTAGGGCTCCTGCTAGGCCAGCGTATTCTTTTGTTCTCTCCTCCAAAAACCCAAGGTGTGGAGAGGAGATCACCTCAAGAATACATGTGTGAAATGACTTCAAGTCCTCATCAATTTATACTAAAACGTGGATGATGAATAGACACGTCTATTGGGCATCTAAGCTTACTCAAGTCGCTGGTCGGCTTGATAATAATTCCATAATCAAAATAAATTCATATCTCCATAAATACTTATTGGAATCGGATGATCTTTAGATCAATCCTACACCTCTCAACGAGAGGGATCCAATAAAAATATCAGCTGCCACAAATATATTTAAGCATTTTTCAATGACAAATGAATAAATAATAAGCTACCTTGTGTGCTCTTTCATCTTATTCTACAAGGATTCCCAGTGCCCCTGATGTTATGTTTTAGAGATACCTAGTCAAGAAGAAAAAAAAATCAATTCAGATGTTTAAGAATAGTTTTCTCAAATTTATAGCTTTTAAGTTTTTAACAATTATACTTACGAAAATAGCAAAGTAGGCTTTCATACAGTAAGTAAAATGCAAACATTCTTGACATTTTGACAAGTGAACCTTGATAATTATTATTTTCCTATTAGTCCAATTCTAACGCGTGTCCTAATGGCATCAATTTTGGTACTCAAGTTGAATTAGTGTGTGTTTTAATTTCATCATAAATTTGTGTTTTTAAAATTCATCATAAATTTGTGTTTTTAAAATTCATCATAAATTTAATTGATTTGTTTTATTTAGAAAAGCGATTGACTATAGATTAGCGTAAGACATTGATATGGCATGTAATTTTATGTAAAATATATATAGAAAAGAGGTCTATAAATTCATGAAGTAGTGGATTGTGAAAATTATTTCTTGAATTTTTCATTGGAGATCTGTTTAATTTTTTTGAATTTTTCCTTGGAGATCTGTTTATTTTTTTTGAATTTTTCCTTGGAGATCTTTACTTGTAGCTTCTTGTTGTCAAAGTATCCTTCAACTGTTTAACCTCTATTAATAAAAAAAAATACTTTGAACTTTTTAAACATATTGTGTTCCAAAATTTGCGAAGTCAAAAATGTCTTCGTCAAATCCACAATATTTACTTTGGAAATATATGGATAGGAAAAAACCTCCAAAAGATGCTTGAGGGACAACAAGAATAAAATGCAATTTCTATCAACTTGAATGGAAAGGGAGCTATATCAGAGTTAAAGCTCATTTTATGAAGATACCAAGGAAGGGTGTTGATGCTTGCACTAGAGACCTAGATGATCCCACTAGACTCCCTAGTGCACAAAGAGAGCAACAAAGGGCTGATGGTAAGGCAGACAAGACAATCTCCAAGCCATGTCATAATGTTGATGAAAATGATGACTCCAATGAGGAAGAATTACCATCTGATGATGAAGTTCAAGTTGGTGATGAGCATGTGCCATCTAGAGCATAAAAAAGCACTACCAGTCATGCATGCAAGAAGCCTAAACTTGGTGGCCTTTATGACATGTTTGATGTGAAAGGTAGGGAGGGTGTTGATCTTGCAATAGCAAGATTTTTTCTTGCATGTGGCATTCCCTTCAATGCAACCCATTCACCCTATTTTGAGCAAATGGTTCGTGCTATTAATGATGGACCTCCAGGGTATAAAGCGTCTGGTTATGAGAAGCTTTAAACTGTGTTGGTGGACAAAGAAAAATCCCGTCTTGAGAAGACAATGACAACCTTGATGACATTTTGGAATGTAGATGGATACTCAATTGTCATGGATGGATGGACTGATTGTAGGAATCATCCATTGATAAACATCATTGTCTCTTTCTTGTTTGGTCCTTATTTTCTCAGGGCCATTGATTGTTCTGGTCAAGAAAAGAACACTATGTTCTTGAAATACCAATTATGTGATACCATTGCAGAGGTGGGGCCATCCAATGTTGTTCAAGTTATTACTAATGCAACTCCAGTGTGCAAAGCAACATGGGCAATGGTTCAGAAGGAGTACAAGTTAGTGACAAGTTTCAAGTTTGATTTATTTTATATTTAAATTACATGAATTACATTTTTAATTTTGATTACAAGTTTGATTTGTTTTCTAATTTTTAACAATAAACATTTTGATTTATTAATATTTTAATTTTGTCCTTGATGTACCCAGGCATTTTTTTTGGACACCATGTGCAGTGCATTCTTTGAATAATGCATTGAAGGACATTGGGAAAAGTGAATGGGTTCGAGAATTAATTGAAAATGGCCGCAAAATTCGAATGTTTATATGCAACCATCATCAATCAGAAGCCATTTACCGCAAGCATGCCAAAATGGAGCGTCTTATATCAAGAGATACTAGATTTGCAACTTACTACATTTTACTTAGGTGGCTTGTGCAGATGAAGGAGGCTTTATCTGCCACAGCTGTCAGTGGCATGTGGGACTAGTGGAGGTTATCTACTTGAAATGTAGCTTTGGAGGTGAAGAGGTTGATTTTGGATGATTATTTTTCTGTTAATGCCAAATTTGTTGTAAAAATTATAGAAACAATTTATGATATGATCCATTATGCAGACATAGATGGTTCATGTTTAGGTGATATTTATGAGAACATGGACTCCATGTGTGAGAGGATCCAAACCATCACAGATAGAAAGGATCCTACTTTATGGCCACAACTGAAAGCGTTTATACATGGACGGTGGAATAAAATGAACACCTCTCTTCATATGGCAACTTATGCAGTTAATCCAAAATGCCATGATCCCACAATAGGATGGAGGCCGCCTCCTTCCCAAGATAGAGAGGTGTTCAAAGGATTTTTGATCGCTATCAAGAAAATTTATGGTTGTACAGAAGAAGCCTCTAACATACGATCTCAGTTTGCCCAATTTTCACGTGGCTGAGGTGTCTTTGGTTCACATGCAACTTTGGCTGATAGACTCTGCAAGAAGGAACCAATTGATTTATGGTGGCCTCATGGTGTTGATGCTCTTGAGTTGCAGCAATTTGCCCTATGGTTACTTGGACATATAGCTATTTTGGAGTTCCTCATATTATTTCTCAATTTCTATATTAAATTTTCATTTTAGTTTTATTTTTAAATTTTAAATAATTTAATGGGCTTCCCCTAAGAGTCTAGGTAGCTAGTTCCTCATCTTGCAAGAGGAATTGGAGTACTTATGCTTTTATCCATTCAGTAAAGAGAAATAGGTTGGGCTAAAAGAAGGCAGAGAACTTAGCGTACATTCATACAACACTTTGTTTCATATCTCGAAAAGACCCCGGGTACAAGGAGGGTCCTTTCAAGAGATGGGACCAATACACAAATGGTGCTATGTGTGCGGACGAGGAGATACAACCAGATGGCCTTATTGAGCTACCTCTAGTTGCTATGGATAAGCAGGAGCCTCAAGATGAGAGTGATTCCTACTTAGAGAGCATGTTGACTAAAGACCTAAGTGATGCTGATGACATGGATGTTGATGATATGGCTTGAGGAAGCCATTGTTCACTGTTTTAATATTTCCTAGTTCATGTTTGGAGATGCCTTAAGGCAAATTTTGAATGTAGTATCAAAATGGATATATTATGATTCTTATTAATTTGTAAACCCCAATTTGCACATGATATCAAACTAAAAGTTTGAAATTTCAATGTGAACGTTCAATGATGTGCATGTTTAAATATTTAAAGTTTAAAATTTAAATCATAGATATTTTATTTTTCTGGTTTGAAGTTGGAAAATATACAAGTTCATATATATATATATATATATATATATAACCCCGACAAACCGACGTACCTTGTTTCAAAAAGTGATGTCCCCGTCCCCGTCCCCAAACCCACGTTTCTTGGCAACATAGGCTTGAAATCTCCCCCAAACTTTCTCCTTCCGTCTTCATTTGAATCTCAAAGCTTCTTGGTTACTTTTGATGCTTTACATTGTCATATGAAGCATTAAAAGCTAAAACATTCACTGCTGTCCTAATAACAGTTATTTTGCTAGGAAAAGGCCAAGTCCCCTTGGTTTTTCCTTGGCAAATTAGAGTAGGAATTTAACTCTAATCGTAGAGATTTTTACTTAGTATTTTTGGCTAACACATGCTATTTTTTTCAAGTATTTCTAATCTCTTTTTCATCATATTTCGTGCTAATTGTTTGCTGATTTTTAGCATGTCCTTGCCATAACAAGGGGAGATGCTGGCAAATTTTCATCAACATTGAGGATTTGGAGCATCCAAAGAAGATATTCAAACTCCTACCTTGTAAAACAAGTGAAACTCACCAGTGTTGTATCTCCTTTAATTACTCCACTTCCTTTATTCGCATGGGAGTACTTCTTTTCTTGATTTGATCCCTTTATTCGTAAGGGATCTCATCAAGTATTGTAAATTTTATTGGGAATTAGGGGAGATCACCTTAAGCTTCCCTCTTCCCCATTTGGGGTTCTTGAAGTTTTCTCTTTTTGTGGTTTCTTTTGTGATCGGATTTAAAATAAATGTGTTCCACAGGGACACGTCCCCCAAGGTTGGGTGCACGCACCCTCGTACCTGTCCCAAATGGAATAGGGGGACATTTGGGGAAACGTTTCCCCACGTCCCCTTTTGGGGAGACGTGGGGAGATGCGGGGATGGAGGGGGGGACATTTCCCTAGTGTACTGCCCAAAAAGGCTGCTTCTTGGCAGTCCCCCCTTAGTTTTGCTTGACAACAATAATTTATCAGTGAGGAAGCTTACTATTCAAACCTAGGGCCCTACTAATGGCTATGTAATTAATGGTAATGTTAAATTCTTAAAGTAAAAGTGACATTCTCCTTTATCTTTCATTTTGAGACATTTCTTTAGTGACTACTTGGGAAAAGTGGAAAATAATTCCATCTTATAATTTCATTTTAAAAGCAAAGTAAAAGTGAAAGTCCAATATTTTGAAGTCAAGTAGTCTGAGGAATTTAAATAAATTGTTCAGAAAGTTCTAAAATATTAGTTACTGAGATTAGGATCTAGTCTTAGCTGTAGCAGCACATCTCAAGATTGAGATATGTGTCAGCTAGGATTGGGGAGATTAGTTATTTCATTTGGAAGCATAAATAGAACAAGGTAGGAGAGGTCAACCTTACAAATGAGAAAACAATAAGAAAGCTGGAAGAGGGCAGACTGCATTCACAGAGATGAATAGGAGCAGATTGCTGAAGTGACGAGCAGGTGTAGTGGGTGATATGGGCCGCACCACTGGTGCAGGAGTCCTTTCTTCATGCACTGATCGTACACTTTTAGATCTGATTGTACACGTTCAGATGTGATTGGACACCCTCAGATCTGGCTGTACACTTCTGTTTGTGGGAATTTTATTGACCACACAGCTGCTGGTTTAGACCAGGCTGCAGAGCTCTCCTTGTAAGGTTTAATATAAGGAATGAAACGCACCACTGGTGCAGGAGTCGTTTCTTCATGTGCTGATCGTACACTTTTAGATCTGATTTTACACGTTCAGATGTGATTGGACACCCTCAGATCTGGCTGTACACTTCTGTTTGTGGGGATTTTATTGACCACACAGCTGCTGGTTTAGACCAGGCTGCAGAGCTCTCCTTGTAAGGTTTAATATAAGGAATGAAAATCTGATTTGAAGGAGAAACCCATGTGTATGTGTTTTATTTCTTCCGCTGTTCAATTTTTAGCTAGTGTGTGATGGATGCAATGTTGAGAAATTTAATTTTCTGCGGTTAAATAAATTCTGTTTTTGAGTTATTTAATGTGAGAACATTAGGACAACAGTCAGCTGGACTAGAAAAAATTAAAATTATCGCAATTGCTCTGGTCATTCTTATGATGAGTATCTTAAACAAAGCGAAGTCAATCACACATCCTTGTCCCCAAGTCAAAACCACAAGACAATGAAGATTATTAATCCATTACACTAAAACTCATATTTTGTGTAATATGAAACCAATGCTTATGGCTACTTAATACTCATTAGGAAATAAGGAGTCCCTTTTCATATAGAATGAATAAATGAAGCATTCTATGCTCTAATTTTCCATGGACATGAGGTATATGAAGTACTCTGACCAACGAAATTACCAAATTGAGCTGAGCTGACTAGAAATCACAGCTTTGACTAGAGTAGACACCTAGGTTGGGTTAGTTTGACCGTGTTGAGTCAGTTTGGTCTAGATTTGGTGATGCTTGGCAAAGGTTGATAACATTTGTCAGCCTCTGGTTGATATAGTCAGTTCTAGAAAATTCATATAGGTTTAATGGGTTAAAACATAAAACTTGATTGCAAGTCATTTCACATATTATGTGGCATTGATCTTACTGCCATTGACATGGGAAATGTTGATGCGGCGTCTGAGTGGATTGTTGAGCAAGGGTAGGTGTCTTAGGATCCATTATTTGTAGAGGATGAATTAATGTGGTTGGAGAAAACTGCTGAGGTGAGGGAAGGAGTAGGCAGGCTTTTTGTTGGTACTCATTAATATGCTGTTATATTTAGTATGTATTGTCATATTTTGTCCTCTGATTTTTATAATTGACTTGTCAATGGATGGATTGAGGTTCATTCATTCTGGTTCATCACTTCATGCTGTGCCCCATGGCAATTTTTTTATATGAGATTGAATGGTGTTGTCATTGATGCCAACATTGCTCTTTGAACACTCTTAATATTCATCTAGTTTGCATCCATTGGAAGCTCCAAAGGATAAGAAGCCCCAGAAGCTCCACACTTGTTGAAGGTTTTGAAGATGCAGATCAATGGTTTTGTTTTGGAGACGATCATCATTGGATTCTCCTCGTCATACCGATTCCAACGGTATGTGGCATGCCGCAAGATTCATTACCATTTGAGAGATATGGTTTTTGAAAGTTAAAAGCCCCCATCATGTGGTCAAAACCCCCAAATGAGGTGATATGGAAACTTGTCATTCGTTATGGAAGAAAGCCATTAAGATTGAAGGGATAATCCTTGTACAAATGGATGATGTGACAGTCTATCATTAGCCAAGATCATGAAAGATCTTCACTAAAAGGATTACGTTAAGTAATGTTATGTATTTCTAGTGAAGGATTTCAATTAAAAGTAAGGGGTTTTTGAAACCAATGCTTTTGGCTCCAAACAAATTTAAAATTCGAATTTCAAACTGAATTTCCCTCCTCAAGTGGAAGTCGGCTGTCTTTGAAGTGGCTCTTCAAATCTATATAAGGACACTCATCTCCCTCACCAAAGGCATGCATACGTTAGTCTTGTGAAGAATTTCTGTGATATATTTGAAGCCTTGCGTAGTCCTGAAGATCAGCAAAGGAGCAGATTTGAAGTCTTTTGTCTTGTTCCTTTCTATTGAAGGTAATCTAAAGCCTACTCAACCTCCCTTTTGGAGGACATCTGCACTATTATGAGGTTGGTTCATCTAGGAGTTTCGGCCCTCAAAGGGCACAAGTCTAAGACAAGAAATCGTTGTTGAAGTTCTGTGATTTTTGAAGTTGATCTACAAGTCTATTGTGAAAATTTCCTTGAAATACAACAACTGGAATTTATTCTTCTAACTGATTAATTATGTAGTTTATTTTGTTATGACAAAATAACAAATAAACCACACTGCAATTTATTCACAAATAAAAACGTTGTGGAAAGTAAACTAGAAACTGAGAAAATAGAGCGCACACACAATAAAATTGAAACCGCTATTTATGGACAAATGTCCTTGGAAAAACCCAATGTGGGAAAACCGGTGCAACAGATGAGGGTTTTATTATTATTATGTAGCAGTGAAGTTTGAGTACAAAAATCTAGATGCCAAACTGGCAACCCTCTCCTGCGAAAATATTGGCAAAATATCTGAGAGAATTTTCTCTCTCCACAAGCAATCATGCCCCACAATAAGCTCTCAAACTGCCTCTACGTCAACCTTTGCGTAGACCTCTGCCACTGAGAAGGATTCATTGGCCCTCTCGAAGAACTTTCCTGGCACTTAGCTCTTGAATCGATCTCTACTTTGGCTAGATCAAACTGCCTCCTTGAGGCTCTGCGCAAGCCCTTGTGCAACCTTCTTGTGGAATAGTTGACCTCTCTCATCTGACACCTCCGACATTGGAAAAATCCACCGGATATCACTGTCCCTGCTCCTGCTCACTCCTATGACCCTTCTGGCTTAAATTTTTCTTCCTTGCTCTGCTGTTGCAGCTGGATAGCTCGATTTGCCAAGGAAATTGCTCTCCGAGTGTGTCTATCTCCAACCCAACGTGCTGCTCTTATAATCTCTCGTTGGTGAACCAATGACCATGATTACATCCCCATCAACGACTAAGATCATCTCAAACTCAATTCGTGTGAGTTTCTAGAGCATTCTCACATTTCTCAGTTAATTGTTGTTAATTAATCACTTTTCCTAAGTTACACTTTGGAAATATTTGATTATTG
Source organism: Pinus tabuliformis (assembly GCA_031772625.1). Taxonomy (NCBI): domain Eukaryota; kingdom Viridiplantae; phylum Streptophyta; class Pinopsida; order Pinales; family Pinaceae; genus Pinus; species Pinus tabuliformis. The sequence continues at coordinate 435,774,172 of CM062808.1, read as the reverse complement.
ATCAATTAACTCAATTGAGCTGTCTCTAGGTATTTTCTCCTGAAACTGTTTTTGGGTTTTGGAGATCTTGTGTTTCTTAGCATCTTTGACCAAAGTCAAGACTAGAACACTTGTCTGATGCTGCAAAAACTAACATCTATCACTATTGTATGGATAATAATTTAGTTTTTGATCATGGCTATTTGATGACGAATTGAGGTTTCTATCTGAAGGCATTCAACCTCTCTTCTGAGGCAGATCTTGGAGCAACTTTTAGCCCATTTTGGGCACAAACTGGAATCCTTGAGACCGATTTCGAAACATTTCGCTGGTTAATGAGGCAAGGTCATCAATAGAGGGCAAATCTGTATTCCACATCTGTCGTCTAAAAACTTGTTTCCTAAAACAATTTTGGAATTGTTTTCACATTAGCAATTTGATCAATTTTGAAGTTTGGGACATCTTGCACACCTGAAGCATAGATGTAGTAGTATGAGAATGACCTTTGAGTTTGCATCTTCAATTATAAATATCTATTAGGGTTTAACAGTGGCAATTATTGGAGAACAAATTGTATGATTGTGAGCTTGGACTTGTCATTGATGATTGTATACAAACGTTGAATGTTGTCAGTTATATATAGTTGTTGAGCCGAACTGATTTGTTCTTTTAAATAGAGATACTAAGATGCTAGGGTTTTGCATGATTGACAATGTTTGGGTCAAGCTTGTTGCCTAAGGTTTGATATGTATGATGAGCAGAGATGTTATGTGGATAATTAAACTAAAGGTAGTATTTGTAGGATTGACTTTGATAGTGGCAGTATTTGTCACTGTTTTAAGAATCGGCCGACTTGGAACCAATTCGGCCGTGTTGGTCTGAGTCAAGCCCTCACCGGGTCGACCCGACCATCAAACTGATTCCGCCGGCCGGGTTATTACCGAGCCGGTCGAGTCCGAGCCTACTCGGCCGACTCAGTGACAGTGGCCTGAAAACTCAAAAAACAATGATTTTTTTTTACTTGCTTTTTGGGGAAGAGATTTGTGTTAAAAGTTGGTGGACACATGAATTCCACATTAGCTGACTGTTTTCATAGGTTGTTTACTTGTTCACACGGCTTCCTGTGGCATGAATCATTTAGTGCTTGAAAATAGAAAGTGATGAGTCTGGCGCTGGCAATTTGATAGGATCTAATGTTGTGAACTTTTTGCCAAGAACATGAAATCTCCTGTAAGAATGGAGCAAGACATCTGTTGCCTTCATTGTATAAAATTCCTCAAGGAACAATGTGAATTTCTAAGTAAACAATGATACTCGCTGAGAACCATGTAATAAAGAGGGCACATGAAATTGAAATGTTGATCATACATGTGATCCTAGTTACAATGTTTATAGGTGCAATTCTCTCTTGGAAGATGGCAATTTATCTTTGTACATATTACAAAGTTGATGGGAACAAACTTGAAGTTGCCCCAAGGGATCCTAAAACTAGAGAATAGCCACAAAATATTCTATGGGGTGTAGATGGGTTTGTCATGGCTGCATGTAGATGTGGATGCATAAGGTTTGGCGTTAGGGATCCTTTATCTTGATCTGTGTCACATAGAAATTGCTTTTGTAGTTCTTCTCATGAATACATCTATTAACATCCATCTTGGTGAGATGGTCTAAGATGATTGATGAGGGTACAAGATTAAAAATGAGTTACAAACTATGAAGCATGTAGATATACTACCAGTGGTTGATCCAGATGATCTTGGCTCCTCTAGCAGTAGCCACTAGCTAGTAGTACTAGTCACAGTTTACTTTTGTTGTAGAGGCCATTTCTAGCCTCATTGGTTATGTGTTTTTGTTTTGATCTCTATATCATCATCATGTATGTATTGGACAGTGCTCTGGGTGCCATTTTGATATAACATATATATTCATGAGCCTACTTTGATCATATGTTGTCTTCTATCTATATTCTAATGCTGTGTTTTGGAAACATGAATGAAAATCTTTAAAATTATGTTTTTTTATAAATAAAAAAATATTTAATGTGTTTTTTAAAACAACCGAGTCATTGAAATCGAGCCGGCCGAGTCGATACTGAGTCGGAGTCGAAGTCGAAGTCGACCCTCGGCCGAGTCGGAGTCGGAGTCAGAGTTTTATAACATTGGTATTTGTAGGCTGTATGACAGTGGGTGCAGATTGTATGGTACAAGTTATTGTAGGATTGATAGTATATTGATGCAGAGACGTTGAGCAGATTTTGAGCAGGAGCAGATCTGATTGCTGAGAAGAAGTTGTACAACAATTCTTTTGTATTGTATCTGAGCACAAGTAGATCCAGTTTAAAAATATATGAAACGTGGTCCACCGACTGATTAGGGTGGCAGGGTGGTGCTAGGGCAGGTTAGATCTTGCATAGTGCATTGGAGTGTCCTTTGAGTAGCAGCTGGTAAATAGGGTGTTGGAGCATCCTTCAGATGGGAGCTTGTAAGCCAGGGCATTGGAGCGTCCTTCTAGTTGGAGCTAGTAAACCAAGGCGTGGGAGTGTCCTTCAGGTTGGAGCCTCCTTCAGTGGGAGCTGAAAATCTTGGAAGTTGGAGCTACCTAATTGATGTAAAATATTGAAGACAAATATTGAAGACCTAAAAATCTCGTGTCTATTGTCTTCATTATTGTGCATAGTTGAATGGTGTTGTTTATTGCTTATGTTATGTGATGCTGATTAATGTGAATTTAATGCTTTGAAGATTAAAATTAACGAATTGGAAATAAATATTGATTCACCCCCCTCTAAGGATTTCCAACAGAGAGTGTATATTTCCACGGTTATTCATATTGAGAGAAATTTTTGGATGAAACTGTGTGGAGGATGTTTAATCCTGTCCACGCGAAACGTTTGACAGGATTAAACATTCTCCACACAGTTTCATTTGAAAATTTCTCTCAAAATTTTGATATAAGTTGGTATTTTCATATGATAGTCTTGGATATGTTAATTTTGTATTATATGCAGTGTTATGATGTTATCTTGCATGTCTAAACAAATTCAATGCTAAACTTTTCATCAAACCTTTTGTTTATTTTTTTGTATTTTACTATACGCTGAGTCATTACTGGATTGGTTGATGAGTCTCAAGTTAATTTTCATTGGTGGGACAAAACAGGCGCTCAGCCAAGTTGAATTTTGTAACTTTTCTTGTGATATCCATTGCAATTCGATATGCAACCCATTGGCAAAGATATAATATTGGGTCAGTGAAAACTAGTAGTTCCCCTCATTATGTTCTGGTAAAAGATTTGTTATTGGGCCTTTCATTGATACTATATAATGCATGAAATCTTTATGGATTGTTGTTAAATACTCGATGGTAAATCTTATCAAAACTATTGTCAAACCATGCACTATTGGGTCCACAATACCAACAAACTTGGTAAAGTTTTCAAATTTTAGTCTTGCACTTCAACCACTTGCTTAGGAAAAGCAGTGATGTAACAAGGAAACACCGCTAGTAACAACCAAAGACCAAATGCGATGAAAATTGGTTTTGTTTCTCTTTTGTCTTTTAAAAACCAAATGGATTTTCTCTAATTTGGACATAACAATACTCTTTTTTTGTTTTAATATTCCCGGCTCTTCATTTTCAAATTGACTGATTATCGAAATATAATGTTAGAATGTATAGAACTAGAAGTCAACTTTTGCAACTTAGCTAGAGATTACTCAAGGCATGCCAATATTTAAGGTCATTGCATTGGGTTACTGATATGCATGGAAAATTCAGAAGAAATACGGCACACAATTCTATCACTTATTTTTGTTATCATTTGGTGTATTATCACTTATTTTTTGTTATCATGTTATCTTCAATGTAAGTTGTACCAACTCTGTGTTCATCTGTGTAGCTGTGCTATAATTATGTATGATTCGTTCTTGTGGTTTTGGGATGAGAGTCAGAATACAATATCAAGTATGATGGGGGGAAAAATTGCATCTCCTGGGATTTGTTCTTGAGTGTAGTTTTTTGTATGAGGTTAGCTTACACAAGCATAGAGTCATCAAACATTCAAAATCATACTATGTAAATCGATTCACGAGAAGGAGAATATATATGGGTACTGTTTATCCAAACCAAAAATTAAATCCAATAATGTCGTGATAGGATTAAGCCTGGTCTGCTTCACCTGTTATTGAATTGTATTGTGGATTTGGCGTGTATTCTGAGGTGCCATCAGGATTGGAGAAGTGGGATCTTTGTCTCATAAATGTAAGCTTGCCTTCTGTGATCGCTGAAAGAATGTAGGATGGTTAACGAGGTCTATAGTTTATGTCGATAAGAAAGGAAGTACAAAGCCTGATGCCAGAGTTTAATGATTTTAGGATTAGAAAAAGGGATACGTCGGAGGAGATACATTCGGTTTTCTCTAGGATTCTTCTGTCCTCCTTGTGGCAAGCCTTTTTTGTTGTGTGCATATCCTATGTGTCTGCAGACTCTGCACGTGTAGTCCTTTAGCTTCATTTATACTGAAATATACTTCTGCCTTGATAACTTCCTTTAATATCAAAATGGAGATGTTTAACATCTTGGAAAACGCTAATAAGAGAAGCCAAGCTTGCCCCAGATTCAATTCAAATAGGCATCTTGTTATCAAGAAGCCTGAAGCTTTAAGAATTGATTTTTGCTCTTCCAAAGGACATTTTCTTATCTTTATTCAAATAACTTGTGTGATGGACCGTGGTTATATCATCGTATTTCTGTGGTGAAATAAGATAAATATGCTTTTCGTTTGGCCAAAGATAGTGAATGTTTGTATGTACTAAATTTCTTGGTTAGAGTTACTCTTCGACAATTAGCATATTTTATTTGATTTGAAGAAACCCCATTTTTCCCTCTTCTTTTCAGTTTTTCAGTTTGTATTGATACCCATCTCTGCAGGAGATATCCAAGAGTCAAATATGGTAGAGGAATTGCGGGAAAATGACAGTCTTTTGAGGCAATGCATTGAACAGCTTGAAAGCAGTGAAATGGTCAGGGCAGCCCTTGTCTCTCACCTAAGAGAAGCTCTCCAGCAAGAGGTTGAAGATTCAAATGATCCCTATTTGAGCTTATATAAGGTGTTATAAATGCTAGATAAGGCCAGAGTAAGTTAGTCTTTAGTTACACTTATCCATGCAGGAATTTGATGAAATAATTTTTGCAGGAGTCTATGTTGGAGGAAGTTCGGACCCAATTGCAGGTAATTTTATTAAGCTATCGTTTCCTGTGTTTTTGTGCAATATTTATGAAAGTCTATTTTCATCGTCAAAATGTATGTCAGCTGCATGCACATGTTGCTAACTTATATTGCTTGGATAAATTCCTCCTATACTGAACATGTCTTGATAATGAAAATGGGTTTCCCCATCAAGTAATATCAATCTTGTCACTCAATTTATAAGATGTTAGTCCAACTTGTTCTTTGTTAATTTTTAATACCTGATCAGATTTTATCTTCCTAGCTCTTTATTTTATATCCATGAAATATTCCACGAAGTAAAATGTTTTCCTGAAAAATGCTGAAAATAAAGACATTGGTGTTTTAACTTTTTAATAAACTTGCAGTGGGAAAAATCGAAAACCAGTCCCATAACATAGCAGAAGAAATATGCCCAACAAGTTTTCCTTCACTTTCTATTACTCTGGAAAATTAGGGCATCCTTTAACAAGGAACTCAACCCACTGAAAGTACACAGAACTTAGAGCAATGGAACTTGGCAATTCGCCCCCTAGAAATTCGATCTGCAATTATGCTGGCTGTCTCCACAAGTTTGGCACACCTGAGGTTGTTCCTCCCCTCCAAAAAATGCAGCCTCAACCTTCTTGGCCTCCCCACATTTACTGTCTACCTGCTGGAATTCAGCTTCAACACATTCGGTTGCCTCCTGTGTGCAGCAAACTCCTGGCCTTGACCCCAAGCGAACTTGGCCCCTTCACCTGTGTGTTCAACTTGCAGAACTCTTGCTCACTCAGATCTTTAGCTGCACAGATTTCTCTTCTTTTCCGTCTTGAGTTTTTCACTCTCTTGAGATCATTGCTCTTTCAATCACAATGCGTCTTTCACCTCCCCCTTGGGCTTCTTTTATAACTTCATTAAGCCAAATCCCTAGCACTACTCTTGTAAGTGATGAATGGCTAGGATTAGATCCTAGGCATCACTAGAGATCAACGAAAGAGATTAGATCTAAGTCATCTAAAAATTAAATTTTTTATCCTTAGAAGCTTGGCTCAATAGTCAACGTCAATTAATAAATTAATTAATGTACTTTTCCTTAAGTTAAGAAAGAAATCATGTTAATCACTTACTCTTCATGAGAAGGCACCTAAAGAGAAATTTGGACATCTTTTGAATGCTTGACATCTAACATATGTAGAAGCACCTGTCCGAGCTATAAACATCAACACTCCATCCTAGCGAGGAAGATGTTCTACTCCAGCCCCAACTATCTGTATAAAACAGAAACTTGCGCTTTGAGAGGGGCTTGGTGAGAATGTATGCCACTTGCTCATGTGTGGAGATATATTTGAACTTCACAACTCCCCTTTGGACTCTGTAATGAACAAGGTTCATATGCACGATGAAATATCCAGAATATCTGGAATATAAGAATGTCCATCATAAGATGAATAATATATTTATATAAGAAATGTCGAATGTATAGGAGATATGAGCTTTTTATGATTAGAAATGAGGGTCTACTTATATATCTAGGCAAGTGCCCCTTTATGAATGGGCATGTCCTTTGGGACATGTCTCTTCAATAAGTAACTTTTAGTTAATTAATCATTATTTCTGTTTATTATTATTTATATTATTTATATATATATTATATTCAATGTTCATAACATTGCCTTTCTCTTCAGAACATCTTTGTCCTCAAAGCTTATTGCGGACAAGGCATGTCATCTGTTTCTTTGTCTTGTAATGTATTTGTATCTTTTGAAGTTCTTTGAGTTGTCATTATTAATGATACAAGATGATAGGACTTTCCAGTGACAAACAAAATTGTCGAACTGAGAAAGGATCGAACCATCCTATATCAATCTTTTTTGGAACTTTGCAATTATCTAATACCTGGGATAAATTGTTATCGTAAGACTAGATTGTGCAGATATCAGTATTCTTTGGAACATAATTTTGTTGTCTCTATTATGATTGATACAGATAAGCAGACTGATTGAGATGTTTTCTCTTGTGATTCGGATGTCGATAAGGAGTTCTTGTGATTTGATTTTCCCTTATCATGCGTGTGGCAATTTCTTGATTTACTTTAGGTATTGATGTTGTTGAGTTGGTTACAAAATTTTCACTTGGAATTTTTATTGTTTGAACTGCGACCTCTGAATATGTTTTTATTTCGACTGATTTGTCATCTTCTTGAGTTGTGATATTGACTGGATCACTTTTGTCTCTTTTTCTTCAACTTGGACTATTACATTTGAAGACTTCGATGCTTCTTTCGTGATGAGTTCTTCTAATTTGTTTTTCAGTGATTTTTTATCATTTTTAAGTTTCTTAACTTGAGTGACTAGACTTTCATTATGATTTATGAGACGTAAGAGATCTACAGTTTCTAATTCATCAACCTTATTTCCTGTGTTTTGACGTTTAATATTTTCATCTTTTAAGTCTCTGATTTGTTCTATTAACCTTCGATTAAGAGTTTTTAAGCACAAATTTTCTTCTTCTTGAAGTATGGCTGTCATTGATGTCAACCCAAGCAACACTAGAAGATGCCCCGCCTTTGTTGACAAAAATGACATAGACAATCATGATTTGTAGACTCAAGACCATCCTTATTGGATTCTTCTCGTCATGTTGATTCCAACGGTATGTGGCACGCAACGAGGGCTTTCACGGTTTGAGTGATATGCTTGTTTAAAGATGAAGCCCAATTATCTGATCAAAAGCTCCAAATAGATGGATGATGTGGCAAATTTATTTTTGATTGATTAACATGTGATGGTCAAAGTTAGAAAAGTCATAACTAATAATTTGACCTCCAAAATTAATCTTTGGGCTCCAAAAGCAAGTCGACCTTCAAAAGTCGGAAAAATCATTTATCTCAAATAAAATTCAAAAAAATAATTATAAGCCTTGGCTCTTGTTATCCACCACTCATGGGTGACCCCCATAGGAGAATTTTTCTCCTAGATTTGTCTTAATTCGGTAGCGAGCAACCCCTGATGGACAACAATGTAGCTAATATATTGTGCCATTTGATCTCTGCTCCCTGAGCCAGTCATGTCCCCTTTCCTATCTGTCGAGAGCGTATGTTTGAAGGTGGGCCATCCAATCCTAAAGGTATGTCTTCAATTGTGTAATTGGGTGCTTATGCGTTCATTGTGTAATAAGGATTATTGGGTAACTTGGAAGGAGGAAGGATTTCGATTGTAGTCTTGTTCCCTCACCTTAAATGTGAGGTTAATCCTCAACCCTAGTCCCGTGTGATCTCCCATATTGGCTTATAGCTTTAGGATGGCACTGCTTGGGAAACCCTTGTTGAAATGTGTAACTAGGTTCGGTCTTCATAAATATGAAATGTACTTTTGATTCTTGTAAATTGTAAAAAGAATGAAAAATTATTATTATTATTTTTGTAACATGGGTTTCATGTTCAAGGTCTTTTATTTGGTGGTCAAGCACCCATTAAGTGCTTCTAGGGTTTTTCCTAAGGTCAAGAATTCAAAAGAGTCATTGTCATATGAAGAAGACCCCATTGGGCACATTGTAACATGTAAAAAGAATTATTTTTGTATTTAAACGAGTGAAAATACCCTCCAAGACCAAGTCGGCATGACAACTAAGAAGTCGACCTCATTAGGGCATGTTGTCCTCCTTGGAAGGCTATATATAGGAGGGAACTCAACCTCGTATTGACACTCACTCATCTACTGATCATCTAAGCGAAGGAGCAGTAGAAGAAGGGTAGCGAAGAAGGACGAAGGACAAACGCTTGGGCCATTTCTCTCTCTCTCTCTCACATGCGAAGAAGGAAGACTAGGGTTTTGATGTTGAAAGGTCGAAGTTGAAGGAATTGTAGAAAGAAGGCTAAAGGAAGGTCTATTAGGTCACCTACAAGCCCTAGAAGGAGAAACCCAAGTGAAGGTCAAAGGAAGCCTTAGAAGCCCATAAATTGTTCACACGTGTGGAAGCAGTAACTGTTGCGGGGGCTGAAAATTTCAGACCTGTAGTAGAGGCTGAAATTCTGTAGCTGGGGGTCAAAGTTGTGTAGCTGGAAGAGATTTGACTGGGTTTGACTTGGACAGAGGTAGCACATCATCAAGGAGGTCTGACTTGGTCTTGGAAGGGTATTGTTCTTGGTCTATAGGTCTTGGAATTCGTCATTTGAAGATCTATAAGAAGAGAATAGATTTGTGGCTTTTGCTCTCAAGTGGAGAGGTTTTGACCCTGGCTTGCAACTTACATCCCGTGTTATTATGTATTGTTGATCTTCTTGTTTTGATATCTGTTTGATGATAAGAATAACACAATAATAAGAGAAGAAGCTAATAAGTAAGAAAAAGTAAAAAGACATCACAAACAATCATCAAGCTTAAGAGAAATCATCCTAATTGTAGCCCTATAGATTTCTCAACAACCCAAATTTTTATAGCACGATCTCGTTTTCCCATTTCATATTTTTCACTCCCCTTCGCACATTACATGCCTTATGTCATCATTTTCCCTCTTTGGGTCCACAAGGCTCTGGTACTTCCCCACCCCTTGTCCACATGTTTGGGTTGGGCTTGGAAATGTTGTCCCTGAGGTTGATGCAAAAAAAGAAGAATATTAAAAGCATATCATGGCCACATACAAAAGAAAATGATATCACAAAATGCAAAAGATGGCCGAGGCACTATATTAGCATGTGGGCAAAAACCAAACATGAGTTCTACCCTTTCATTATGACCATCACCCTGGTTCCTAGGGCCCCATGAGTGCCGCCCTGCAATGTTAAGGAACCCATGCATGTCCCAATACCTGGTGGGTGATGAACTGCCCCACTTTAAGGGGGTAACCACTACTTATATCATACACACCATGCTCTCATCTTTTGGAGCCTCAAGCAGTCTAATACATAAAAATAAATAAAATTCAAAAGGCAAATGAAGAAGGGTGGAAAAACAAAGGCCGGGGTAACTCATGTAGCACTATTGCTCCCTCCTACATCTATGTACCCAAATGTGTGGACAACCCTAATCATTACCACCCTTGAACCCATGGCATTTGGCCTTGAGACCCCTATGTCAAGATCCACTTCATCATCATCCACATGATCCCTATCACTTGAAGGGTGTACCTTGGACATGTATTTCCCTTTAGGGGCTGGGAAAACCTAATAGGGTTGTTTATTAGCCACTCCTACCTAGGGAGGTAACAATATTACATGCTCAAAGCCCCAAATTTGGAAGGGAAGCCCATTATGAAGTCTCATTTGTGCCCCTGACTAACAAGCTTGGTTCACTTAGATACACTAATGAATTATTGTACCTGAAGATGAGAAGACACATTGGATCTTATGGGTATTGGCATGTGGTTTCATCATGGGTTGGACGACTTAACTAGGGTCCAAGCCCACCAGAGGATTATATTGACACTTGTTGGGGATGCATTGATAGCCATGGGATTACGTCATGTGTTATAGCATTATTTCATTTCATGGGCACGCGCAACACCTTCAACAGCTTGTTCATTGCCCCACATTATTTGCGAGAATAATTGGAAAAACAAAAGCCGGGGTAACTCATGTAGCACTATTGCTCCCTCCTACATCCATATACCCAAATGTGTGGACAACCCTCATCATTACCACCCTTGAACCCATGTCATTTGACCTTGAGACCCCTTTGTCGAGATCCACTTCATCATCATCCACATGATCCCTGTCACTTGAAGGCTGTACCTTGGACATGTCTTTCCCTTTAGGGGATGGAAACACCTAATAGGGTTGTTTATTAGCCATTCCTACCTAGGGAGGTAACACTATTACATGCTCAAAGCCCCAAATTTGGAAGGGTAGCCCATTATGAAGTCTCATTTGTGCCCCTGACTAACAAGCTTGGTTCACTTAGATACACTAATGAATTATTGTACCTGAAGGTGAGGAGGCACATTAGATCTTATGCGTAATTGGCATGTGGTTTCATCATGGGTTGTGCGACTTAATTGGGGTCTAAGCCACCAGAGGATCATATTGACACTTGTAGGGGATGCATTGAGGGCCATGGGACTACGCCACGTGTTATAGCATTATTTCATCTCATGGGCACCCTCAACACCTCCAGTAGCTTGTTCATTGCCCCACATTATTTGTGAAAACAATTGGAAAAACAAAGGCGAGGGTAACTCATGTAGCACTATTGCTCCCTCCTACATCTATATACCCAAATGTGTGGACAACCCTCATCATTACCACCCCTGAACCCATGGCATTTGGCCTTGAGACCCCTGTGTCAATGGTGGCCTGGGTGAGGCGATATGGACAAGCGGCTAAGACCTAATATAATTTCTTTAATTTCTGGTGGAATTCCTCTTTCTGTTTCAACAGGTGTATCAGTCATCCATTGACAGCTTAATGAGTTTTCCTCTGATACACTCCAACCTTCATTATCGGGCACAAATCATGCAATAGACCTGTTTCCCTTTCCCGGCCTATAATTCCATAGGAATTATAGAAATAAACTATTGTTCTTGTAAACAGAGGGAAATGCGTTTTAAACGCAAAGTACACAATCGCAGGCCTTTGTTTCCAAAGGAACAGAAATACACAATCGGCGCCTTAATACCACTATATTGTTAATTCGAAAGAATTACACTATCGACGCCTTCATACCACTATAGTGTTAATTCGAAAGAATTACACTATCGACGCTTTAATTTCAAGAAATATATTTAACACAATTAACACTATCGACAATTTATAATCGCTGTCGGCAATTCCACATGGAACGAAGCAATAACATAACGCTTCGATAACCCTGATGCGATAGTACGTGGACTATCGGAAATCGCTATCGGCGATCCCAACACCCCAATGCTAGGCTCCTTCCGTTCCGATCTGGCGATGCGATAACAATCGTGGACTCGATAACCTTTCCACTCTCCTCTATAATGTTTCGGGTCCGGGCTATCAGAGTTTTGGACTTTGGCAGTTCCAAAGGCACTTTCTATTCCACTTGGGATTATGCGATGCGATCTTGATTTGGACCCGATACGGGAATGAACTAGAGCTTATACAATTTTAAATCCAGAACTCTGCTGCGACTAAGTAATTTCACGAATTCTCTGTGTAAAACAGAGTTTCCACTTGGAAGCTCAACAATGCGTGTAAGAAGAAATAGATGCGTCGGTATATGGAAAACAACCTAATAGGCCTAAGCTTAAATGTTAATTGGGAAACGAAGATTGAATCACCATTAATGAAACGCAGGGAATAACAGAACCGGAACTGATACACACATCAAATAACAGTTTAACAGAGAACTATCAATCAGATGCACAAAAGAGTTTTTGTCAATGATAATGCTTCCGGGCATGACTTTTCTGAGCATCCCTTTATTTCATTTTATAAATAATAGATAAGCCCTCTTCGGTCCTTATCCATACAAAAGCATGCCTTTTACATAGAGTGATTTAAAGCAATCACGTATAAAAACTTATTATCGCTTATCCATAAGCGATTATTACAGAATGATTTTATTCTTAATTCTATCCCTACCTTAAGCTAGAAAAACATGGAAACTACTGGTTAAAGGACCCGACTCCTTTGCCTGTAGATTTTTTTTTTTTTTATTTTTGGAATAAGTTTGAAGATTTTCCCTCCAAGTCTCATGCTCTTGCATCAGACTCCTGAGGACAAAATTCTTCATGGGCTCCTGTCCATGAGTTCATCTACAGAACTGCCCAGTTTCTGTAGCATGTCTTCTGTAACCCAAGTAGCTTCAGCGGTTGGCATATCCTTCCATTTTACCAAATACTGGAAGTACTCTTGTCCCCTTGTTTTCTTAACCACCTTCTTGTCCAGAATTCTTTCTGGCTGCAAATTCTTTGTTGTGGGTAACTGTTTTACCTAGTCAATCTCTTGGGTCTCTTGATCTTGTGCTGTATCATCTGTAGTTTCACCTTCATACTTGTACAGGTTTGCAACATTAAAAATTGGTGATATTCCAACATCAGGGGGTAACTCAATCTCATAGGCATTTGCAGAAAATTTTCTCAACACTCTGCACGGTCCAATTTTTTTGAACTTCAATTTGTTATACTCCCTCTTTGGAAACCTCTCCTTTCTGAGGTGTGCTAAAACCAGATCTCCAACTTCAAAGTTCACCTCTCTTCTTCTCATGTCTGCTCTGGTTTTATACTTGATGTTGCTATCCTGCAGCTGTTGTTTCACTTGTTCATGTATTGCTTGCATTTCTAAAGCAAAATCTTCACCCTTTGCACTTCTCATCTCTTCTTTTCCCAAGTTTCTTAACTCAGATACTCCTCTTGGATGCATTCCATAAACAATATGGAATGGACTCTGTCCTGTACTCCTGTTAGGTGAGTCATTATATGCATATTCAGCTTGTGCCAACACTTGATCCCATTGCTTTGGATGTTCTGCAGTAAGACTCCTTAAAAGATTGCCCAAAGTCATGTTCACAACTTCAGTCTGTCCATCATTTTGTGGATGATAGGCAGAGCTGAAACTTGATTTAGTTCCCAATTTCTTCCATAGTGTCCTTCAGAAATGTCCAACAGATTTGGAATCCTTGTCTGAGACAATACTCTTAGGCAACCCATGCAATCTTACAACCTCCTTAAAAAACAAATTAGCAATGTGAGAAGCATCACTAGTCTTATAACATGGAATAAAGTGTGCCATTTTTGAAAATATGTCCACTACAATGAAAACTGAATCATTACCTCTTTGAGTCTTTGGTAAGACCAAAACAAAATCCATACTTACCATATCCCAAGGCCTATCTGGAATTGGTAATGGAATATACAAACCTGTGTTTTGGCTCCTTGCATATTGACAGACTTTGCAAGTTTTCACATACTTCACTTCAGATTTCATTTTCGGCCAGAAATAAACTCTGTTCAACTGTTCAAAAGTCTATTCTAAGCCAAAATGTCCTGCAAGTCCTCCACTATGTTTTTCTTTGATTAAATTCTCCCTCATTGAACAATTTGGTATGCACAGCTGATTTTTCTTGAACAACAGTCCATCTTGTAAGAAGAAATCCAACCATTTACTCCTATCCATCAAAATAGGATTTTTACAAGCTTCAAATGTCTCTTTAAAATCTGGATCTATTTCATACAATTCTTTAAGAAAATCAAAACCCAACACTTGGATTTGACTCTTTTGAAATAATACATTCCTCCTACTTAAGGCATCTGCAACTTTATTTGATATGCCATTTATATGCTTCAAAACAAAATGGAAACCTTGAAGATACTCTACCCATTTGGCATGTTTCTAGCTGAGCTTTCGCTGCTGCATAATATACTGCAGTGCATGGTTATCTGAGTAAAGGATAAATTATTTTGACACTAGAATAGGATTTTCAGTGATTTTCTTCTTTAACAGCTGAAAATTCTTTTCTGCTTCAGCAGTCCATTTAAATGGCTTTGTCCTTCTTTATGGTCTCAATAATAGGTGCATTAATATTACTAAAATTCTTGATGAATTTTCTATAAAAGCTAGCAAGACCATGAAAGCTTCTTACCTCAAAAACACTCTTGGGTGAAGGCCACTCCATGATTGCCTTGATCTTCTCTGGATCCATCTTTAGCGCTTTAGTAGAAATGACAAAACCCAAGTACACTAGCTCTTCTTTCATGAATGAGCATTTCTTCAAATTCAGCAATAATTTCTCCTACTGCAGCCTTTGTAAGACATAATTTAGATGTCTCACGTGCTCCTCCTTAGACCTGCTGTAAACTAATATATCGTCTAGATATACTATTACAAATTTACCAGTGAAATCTTTAAAAATTTCATTCATGAGTCTCATAAACGTACTTGGTGCATTTGACAACCCAAAAGGCATTACTCTCCACTCATACAATCCCTCATTTGTCTTAAAAGCGGTTTTCCACTCGTCCCCTTCTCTTATTCTTATCTGATGATACCCACTTTTAAGATCTAGTTTTGAAAAATACTTTGCTCCATTCAAGCAATCCATTAAATCTTCAATTCTAGGCAAAGGAAATCTATACCTGACTGTGATTTTATTGATGGCTCTTGAATCTGTACACATTCTCCAGCCTCCATCTTTCTTTGGACTCAACACCGTTGGTACTGCGCAAGGACTCAAATTTCTCTGATTAGCCCTTTGTCAAGCAATTCTTGCACCTGCTTTCTAACCTCTTCATTTTCTGTAGGAGTCATTATGTAAGCTGCTTTGTTAGGTAGACTTGCTCCAGGAATCAAATCTATATGATGACAAATTCTTCTAATGGGTGGCAACTCATTTGGCAAATCATCAACAATAATATCACAATATTTCTCCAATGTTTCTTGAATTTCAATGGGTAAATAGAAATTTTAGTAGAAGTCATTATTACCTTGGGCTTGCAAATTACAACAAAATTTACCTCATTTTCTTCAATCTGCTTCAAGTATTCCTTTCCTCCTAATAACAGAGTTTTTGGATCAGTCTTCTTTCCTGGTACATCTTCTTCTTGTAGAGGAAGCAACGTATGATTGACACCATCCTTTCCAAACTTGTAGGTGTTTCTTTTCCCATCGTGCATGGCTCCTCTGTTATATTGCCAAGGTCTTCCAAGCAATATGTGACACACATCCATTGGCATCACATCACATACAATTTTATCTTTATATTTGCCCACTTGAAATTCCACTTCACACTATTCATTCACTAATAGTTGATGTCCCTTTTGTAACCATGACACCTTGTAAGGTGTTGGATGTTTCATTGTCTTCAGCTTCAATTTCTCCACTACTTCTGTAGAGACCAAATTATCAGTGCTGCCACTATCAATGATCATTTGACAACATTTCCCTTGAACTTTACACACTGTTCTGAATAAAGTCTTTCTTTATGATGGTTCAACTATCTCCTTTGCTGGCTTGAGCAAAACTTTATCAACTACCAAAGATTCTCCCATCTTTGGTATATTTTCTTCTTTTGCCATTGCTGCTATTGGTGCTTCTCCCTCAACTGGAGCAACAATTGCATTCCTTTGGCTTGTTCCTGCATTCTCTGGGCACTCAAAAGCTCTGTGTCCCAGTTTGTTACATCTGTAACATCTTATTTCTCTTCCTCTTCCTCTGCCTCCTCTTCCTCTAGAAAAACTCCCTCTGCCTCTTGCATCACCTCCTGTGGGTGCATGCTGGGTTGAGTTGCTACTAGCTCCATCTTTAGGTGTTGTAGATCTCCCTCTACCACCTTGACTTCCCCTTCCTCGGAAAGTACCTCTCCCTCTGGCAGACTGCTTCCTCATGAGTTTTTCTTCAACTTTCAGTGTTATCTGATAAGCTTCCTCTACTGTTTTAGGAGACAGTAGACTTATCTCATCTTGAATGTCCATCCTAAGGCCATTCATATATCTAGCCACCTTCTCATCTGTATCCTGGGCTTCTCCAGCTCTTATGCTTACCTTGTAGAATTCCTCTGTGTATTCTTTCACTGTCAAAGACCTCTGTCTAAGATTCTGCATTTGTCTGAACAAGGTTTGCTGATAATTACTTGGTAGAAACTTACCTCTTAGCTTTGCTACCATTCTGCTCCAATTCTTGATAGGTTGCTTGCCAAGTCTCTTTCTTTCTGCCTGCACACCATCCCACCAAAGCACTGCATGGCCTTTTAACTTGGTGACAACAAACTTTACTTTCTTCTCATCTTCTGTTTCTTCATAGTCGAAGAATTTCTCCATGCCATTAATCCAGTCTATCAATTCTTCTGGATTCAGTCCTCCTTCATATATTGAAACCTCGATCTTTGGCCTAGTTGTGGATCTCAACACTGACTGGAAGAATCTCATCTCAGGGGTAACTGCTATAGCTTCCTCCTCTGCAGCTTCAACCTCAGGTTCACTAACATCTCCATCATCTATATTTCTGTCTGTTGTTAATGCATCCAATCTAGCTTGCATCTGTTGCACAACTTCCATTACTTCAACGTTTGCAACAGGCCGTCCTCTTCCACCACGTCCTCGTCCTCTTCCAAATCTGAAAGCCATATTAACTTTCCTTCTCTTGCTTTTGAGATTCAATTCAATGTCAGTTGGTTGCTCTAATACCACTAATGGTGGCATGGGTGCAGGGGATATGGACAAGCGGCTAAGACCTGATATAAAATCTTCAATTTTTGGTTGAATTCCTCTTTCTGTTTCAACAGGTGTATCAGTCATCTATTGACAGCTTCATGAGTTTTTCTCTGATACACTCCAACCTTCATTATCGGGCACAAATCATGCAAATAGACTTGTTTCCCTTTCTCGGCCTATAATTCCATAGGAATTATAGAAATAAACTATCGTTCCTGTAAACAGAGGGAAATGCGTTTTAAACGCAAAATACACAATCGTAGGCCTTTGTTTCCAAAGGAACGGAAATACACAATCGGTGCCTTAATACCACTATAGTGTTAATTTGAAAGAATTACATTATCGACGCTTTAATTTCAAGAAATATATTTAACACAATTAACACTATCGGCGGTTTATAATCGTTGTCGGCAATTCCACATGGAATGGAGCAATAACATAATGCTCTGATAACCCCGATGCGATAGTATGTGGACTATCGAAAATCGCTATCGGCGATCCCAACACCCTAATGCTAGGCTCCCTCTATTCCGATCTGGCGATGCGATAACAATCGCAGACCCGATAACCTTTCCTCTCTCCTCTATAATGTTTTGGGTCCGGGCTATCGGAGTTTCGGACTTCGGCAGCTCCAAAGGCCCTTTCTAGTCCACTTGGGATTATGTGATGCGATCTTGATTCGGACCCGATACGGGAATGAACTAGATCTTATACAATTTTAAGTCCAGAACTCTGCTGCGACTAAGTAATTCCACGAATTCTTTGTGTAAAACAGAGTTTCCGCTTGGAAGCTCAACAATGCGTATTAAAAGAAATAGATGCGCTGATATATGGAAAACAACCCAACAGGCCTAAGCTTAAATGTTAATTGGGAAACAAAAATTGAATCACCATTAATGAAACACAGGGAATAACAGAACCAGAACATGTACACGTAAAATAACAGTTTAACAGAGAACCATCAATCAGATGCACAGGAGAGTTTTTGTCAATGATAATGCTTCCGGGTACGACTTTTTTGAGCGTCCCGTTATTTCATTTTATAAATAATAGATAAGCCCTCTCGGTCCTTATCCATATAAAATCATGCCTTTTACACAGAGTGATTTAAAGCAATCATGCATAAAAACTTATTATCGCTTATCCATAAGCGATTATTACAGAATGCTTTTATTCTTAATTCTATCCCTATCTTAAGCTAGAAAAGAATGGAAACTGCTGGTTAAAGGACCCGACTCCTTTGCCTGTAGATTTTTTTTTTATTTTTGGAATAAGTTTGAAGATTTTCCCTCCAAGTCTCATGCTCCTGCATCAGTCAAAATCCACTTCCTCATCATCCACATGATCCCTGTCACTTGCAGGGTGTACCTTGGAAATGTCTTTCCCTTTAGGGGTTGGAAACACCTAATAGGGTTGTTTATTAGCCACTCCTACCTAGGGAGGTAACACTATTACATGCTCAAAGCCACAAATTTGGAAGGGAAGCCCATTATGAAGTCTCTTGTGCACGTGACTAACAAGATTGGTTCACTTAGATACAGTAATGAATTATTGTACCTGAAGGTGAGGAGACACATTGGATCTTATGCGTAAATAGCATGTGGTTTCATCATGGGTTGTACAACTTAATTGGGGTACAAGCCCACCAGAGGATCATATTGACACTTGTAGGGGATGTATTGAGAGCCATGGGACTACGTCATGTTTTATAGCATTATTTCATCTCATGGGCACCTTCAACAACTTGTCATTGCCCCATTTTATATGCCAGATGATGCACTTGGAAGAGCATTGCCTCAACCGGTTTAGCAGTTTACACATGGTTTGGTAGCTAATTGGAGGCCCAAAGGAAAAAGAAGATATCTAAGGAAATCTTCTACTCAAAAGAAGATAGTTCCTCCTCTGACGAAGTAAGTGATAGCGACAGTGGCTCAGAACAAGCGTTCTTTATGGCAATAGAAAATCAAGAAAATGCAGACGCCTCTAAAAATGAGAAAGATGAAGAAGGAGAAGTCGATTTAAGGAAGGAATTGATATGTGCCCTCGAAGAACTAAAGATAGAAAGGAAGAACGTTAAAAGGTTGTAAAAGGAACTAGATCAAATGAAGGAGCACTGTGATGATCTCAAGAAGAAGGTTGAAGATTCTGAGAAGGTTATCATTAACTTCAAGGTTCAATTAGAAGAAGCAAGAAGAATTGAAGAAGCACTTAACAAGCAATTAGAAGAAGACACGAAGACGCAGGAATGCTTGGAAGCTGAATAGTCTCTTTGTGAAAGGAAGCACAAAAGAAGGATGTCCAACAGGATTTTATGAACAATTCTAGGTTATTAAGCAAAATCATCAACAATCAAAGGTCATGTGACGAAAAAACTAGGTTAGGATATAAGAAAAGCTTTATTAAGGGTTCAAGCTCCATGACAGGTAAGGAGGATGAACTAAAATGTTATGCCGAAGATGTCAAATAATCAATCAGGAAGCAAAAATTGTTCTCAACGTAGGATTATCCAAGTAGAA
The DNA here is from genome assembly GCA_031772625.1 of Pinus tabuliformis. Taxonomy (NCBI): domain Eukaryota; kingdom Viridiplantae; phylum Streptophyta; class Pinopsida; order Pinales; family Pinaceae; genus Pinus; species Pinus tabuliformis. Next base: position 435,754,361 of record CM062808.1, on the reverse strand, counting down.
GGATGCCCAGGCAACAAATAACTAACAACCAATAGGAAGGTGTATGGAGAAATGTACCACCTAGAAGATTCTCTTCTTCCAGGAATCCTTGGTGTTTGTTGTTGAAATTTGCTACCGGAGGACAGGTGGTTCCCTAAGGCTTTGATCTTTGGCCTAGGGAAAAGTGTCCAAAAGAATTTAATTTTTCTCCTAAAGTAACTTTATAATTTTTTATAAAGTTAAATCTAATTTGAAAGTGACTTTAAGTGATAAAGTTACTAAGTCTAATTTTAAAGTGACTTTATAAAGTCAATGAAAAATTAGAAAGGAAAAGTGACTTTGGAAATAAATGACTAAGTGGGTCTTTATTAAAGTGGGGTGAATTAAAAAATAGAAAGTGAGATTTAAATGAGCATTTAATCTCAGCCATTGATCTAAATCTATTTCAGCCATTGGATTTAGGGATCACCCAAAAGTCATTTAGGGTTGGGTTAAGGGAGGAAAAGGAGGAAAAGATCATTCATTCTTTCATGAGCAGATTGGGAGAAGGAGAGCAAGAGAGCAAGGGAGATTTCTGGACAAGGAGGAGAAAGAGGCAGCAGTTTGGCACACACACCAAGGCAGCATTTCAGCAAATCTGAACAGCATAAAGAACAAGCAGAAAAAGGCAGATTTAGTGAGCAAAACAGTGAAAAAATTATTTTTCAGCACGAATATCGAGGAGGCGATTTTCTGCACTTTTCCCGAGGGCTGTCCGTACAAGTCCGTACGGCCGTCCGTACAGTCCGTACAGTCCATACGGTCCGTACATCCGTACGTCCGTACAGTCCGTACATCCGTACGGTCCGTACAGTCCGTACAGCCATTTTCAGACTGTCTGTTAGCTGAAAAAACAGATAAGTTTGCTTGCTGGAAAATTTCTGTTTTTGCTGATTTTTGCCGAAAAATATTTTCTCTGTAAAAGGCATTTTCCAGAAATAAAGAAGAGCTCTCAAACTGGTTTTCCCCAAGAGTTGTAGGGGGTTTTTCCAGGGTCAAGTTGACCAAAAATCACTGAGTTTAAATGTGTTTTTATGGCTGTTTTAATTGCTGATTTTTTATTTCTGCAATTTCCAGCACTCTGAAAAATTTCCAGAATTTGTGTTTTCAGCAATATTTATTTTTTCAGTCTGTTAAATGTATGGCTATGGGAATGGGCATTTAACTATATGGGAGAAATAAGGTGAAACTGAAAACCGGGGTGGGAAACAGAAAATTTTACATGGTATCAGAGCTTGAGCGCTGAAGGGCAGTTTGGGACAGCAAAAGAAAAAAAATACAGCTGCTGATTTTTTCACTCAGAAAATTCCAGCAAGCTGATTTTTCATAAACAGCAGTTTTATCTTTACCACAGCAGTCCTATTTTTCAGTTTTAGGACAGCAAGATGTCATTGGGATTGAGGGTGGAGGATAGGTTGGATGGGCATACAAATTACAACGTTTGGAAGGAGAGAATGCAGAGTATCTTTGAGGAGGCAGAAGTCTGGGATATCATGGTGCATACAGCACAGCACCCTGTTGTTGTGCCTACTGATGCTACTCAGTTGGCAGCTTATAATAGAAAGAACAACAAGGGTAAGAGGCTGATTCTAGACGGAATCAAAGACCATTGCATTCCTCATGTGAGAGGAAAGAGCAATGCCCATGAGATGTGGACAGCATTGTCCAATCTCTACCAGAGTACCAATGAGAACCAGAAGATGGTCCTGAAGGAGAAGCTGAAGAACATTAAGATGGGGAATGATAGTGCAGCTGGATATCTCACAAAGATTACCAATGTGAGAGATGAGTTGGCAGCGATTGGAGAGGCCATTCCATCCATTGAGTTGGTGCGTATTGCAGTGAATGGCCTCCCCGTTCATGGTTGAACTTTGCTGATGGGGTTTGTGCACGTGAGACCCTTCCCACATGGGAGAGGTTTTGGGATGATTGTATACAGACAGAGATCAGGAAAGGACAGCTTGGGGCAACCAAGCCAGTTGAGCAGGATGAGGACGTAGCACTGGTGGCAGGAGGCAAGAAAGGCAAAGGGAAGAAGCAGGCTTCCACAAGCGGTGGTGGAGGCAAAGGCAAAGGTAAAGGTAAACAGGGTAACTCACAAAAGGACTATTCCAAAGTGAAGTGTTGGAATTGTCAGAAGATGGGACACTATGCAGTTGTGTGTCCGGAGAAGAAGAAGAAGAAGGGGAAGACCCAGGATGTGGCAGCGTCAGCTGAGATTGAGGACTTTGCAGGTCGTTTTGACCGGGAGTTTGCGTTCACTACATGTGAGTCCTCTAGTGCAGGATCACCTGCCACACAGGTTCAGAGGGAGCATGCTTTTCCCTCGATTAGCGGAGCATCTACAGGTATCTGGTATGTGGACAGTGGGGCTTCACGTCACATGACAGGAGTCCGGGAGTACTTCTCAGAGCTTTCAGAGAGTGGCACTGATATTGAGGTAGTACTCGGTGATGACAGAGTTGTTAGAGCAGTCGGGGTGGGGACAGTGACATTTCAGAGGGAGTCCAAACCTCCCTTGAAGGTGTCAGAGGTTCTTTATGTGCCAGGGATGAGGAAGAACCTCATATCCGTCTCAGCGTTGGAGGACAGAGGATATGAGGTACTGTTCAGGGAAGGACAGGTGTTGATGTATCCCAGGGGCTCTCCAGCTGATTCAGCTAGAGTGATAGGTGTACGCCATGCAAAGGTGTACAAGTTTGCATTCCAGCCCCCTTTGGCATTGAGCTGTAGTACCGACAGCAGAGCTAGCAGTTCTGAGCTATGCGAGATTTGGCACCGCAGGATGGGGCACATGTCTCATGGAGCCTTGAGGACATTGCGGGAGATCACCACAGGTGTGCCAGATTTCAGTACTGATCACCATGATACTTGCAGAGGTTGTGCGATGGGCAAGTTTGCCAAATCCCCTTTTCCCAGCAGTGACAGCAGAGCGACGGGGATACTTGATTTGATTCATTCCGATGTGAGCGGTCGGATGTCTCATGTTTCCTTGAGTGGATATGAGTACTATGTCTTATTCATTGATGATCACTCCAGGAGGACCTGGATTTATTTCTTGAAGACCAAGAGTGAGGTCTTCAAGCGGTTTCAGGAGTTCAGAGCTCTTGTGGAGACTCAGACAGGTCGAAAGATCAAGTCCCTGAGGTCGGACAATGGAGGAGAGTACACCCTTGGAGAGTTTGTTGACTATTGTGCAGAGGCAGGCATTAGGAGGGAGTTCACTGTTCCTTACAACCCCCAGCAGAACGGGGTTGCGGAGAGGAAGAACAGATCCATCATAGGGGCTGCCAAAGCCATGTTATATGATCAGGGGTTGCCATTGTTCTTGTGGGCAGAGGCCTGCAACACAGCTGTTTACTTGCAGAACAGGAGTCCGCATCGTGCCTTGGGGCACATGACTCCGGAGGAGGCTTTCTTTGGGAAGAAGCCTGATCTTGGTCATCTTCATATCCTTGGATGCATTACATACTCCTATATACCCAAGGAGGAGAGGACCAAACTAGAGCCCACCGCAGAGAAGGGTATCTTTGTGGGCTACAGTGAGACCTCAAAGGCCTTTCGGATTTACATTCCTGCACAGAGGAAAGTTGTTGTCAGACGGGATGTGAAGTTCGAGGAGGACAGGGCCTTTAGGAGGTCACGGGAGTTAGAGTATCTGGATCAGCCAGACCCTCAGCAGCAGTTGAGTCAGTCGCAGGGATCCAGTGGGCAGGGATCAGGAGGATCCGGAGGTACATCTATGAGGATGTCAGGTCCATCAGTGAGCAGTGGCTCGCCGAGCCAGAGGGGTGGTGCTCCGGGCAGCATGCAGAGCAGTTCACAGAGCAGTTCACTAGGGAGTCCACTGATGGACAGTTCACACGGTACCTCAGCTTCTACAGATTCAGGTGCAGGCAGGAGGACAGCAGACAGACAGTCAGGAGTTCAGGCTACTGATGGGGATGAGGAGGAGGAGTTTCATTCTCCTATGGGAGAAGCATGCTCAGGGAAGAGGAAGCCCAAGTGGCTTCAGGACACCTTGAGAGATGCCACATCTGTTGCTGAGCCGAAGAGGCCGGTCAGAGAGAGTAGACCACCTGAGAGATTTTGTAGCTATATGGCGATGGTTACCAGCATCCTTGACTCTGAGCCTTCTAGCTATGAGGAGGCAGCTAGCCAGCAGGTCTGGAGAGAGGCCATGCAGGAGGAGTATTCTTCTATCATGAAGAATGATGTTTGGGAGGTGGTGCCGAGGCCTGAGGGCAAATCCGTGGTTACTTCCAGATGGCTTTACAAGGTAAAGCATGCTGCAGATGGCAGCATTGAGAAATTCAAAGCAAGGTTTGTGGCTAGAGGGTTCTCACAGGTAGAGGGAGTTGATTATGAGGAGACCTTCGCTCCCGTGGCTCGATATACTTCGATCCGCTCCATTATATCGATAGCAGCAGAGATGGGTTGGAAGATCCACCAGATGGATGTGAAGACCGCATTTCTCAATGGCTTCATACAGGAGGAGGTGTACATTGAGCAGCCACAGGGCTTTGAGGTGCATGGGAAGGAGTCCCATGTGTGCAGATTGAAGAAGGCCCTTTATGGCCTGAAGCAAGCTCCCAGAGCTTGGTACTCCAGGATAGATGCATACTTGCAGGGGATGGGTTTCACAAAGAGTGAGGCAGATCCGAACCTTTACTTTATTGTGATTGGTGAGGAGCCTCTCATTCTGGTGCTGTATGTGGATGACTTGATCATTACAGGTGCAGAGAGACTCATAGAGCACTGCAAGAGAGATCTTGCAGCGGAGTTTGAGATGAAGGACATCGGCTTGATGCATTACTTTTTGGGTTTGGAGGTGTGGCAGGAGGAGGGGCATTTCTTCCTGGGCAGGGGAAGTATATTGTGGACATCCTTAGCAGATTCCACATGGAGGATTGTAGACCCCTGTCGACACCGATGATCACCAACTGGAAGAAGCTTCATGCTTCGGATTCCGAGTTGGTGGATCCCACATTGTACAGGCAGCTGATTGGTTCCTTGATGTATTTGGTCAACACCAGACCAGATATCTGTTTTGCAGTCAACACGATGAGTCAGTTTATGTGTGAGCCTAGGAAGGTTCACTGGGTGGCTGCAAAACACATTTTGCGGTACTTGCAGGGGACAGTGGATTATGGTCTGGACTACAGGCAGGGAGATGGAGTGAGATTGGCAGGATACACTGATTCTGATTGGGCAGGTTGTGCTTCTGATAGGAAGAGCACTTCAGGGTGTTGTTTTGGGTTGGGTTCAGCAGTAGTGTCATGGTTCAGCCGGAAGCAGCAGTCAATAGCACTGAGTTCAGCGGAAGCAGAGTATATGGCAGCCAGTCTAGCTAGTTGTGAGGCCATCTGGCTTCGCAAGATGTTGTTTGGCTTATTTGGTCAGCCGTTGAGACCTTCAGTGATTTACTGTGATAATCAGAGTTGCATTAAACTCACGGAGAATCCAGTATTTCATGACAGGTCAAAGCATATCGGGATCAGATATCATTTCATCAGAGACTATGTTCAGAAGGGAGCTGTGAAGCTTGAGTATATTTCCACTGATGAGCAGGTTGCAGATATCCTTACCAAAGCCTTACCACGGGGCAAGCATGTCTACTTCAGAGACAAGATGGGTGTGGTGAGGAACACCTTCCTCGGTAAGAGGGAGTGTTGAAATTTGGTACCGGAGGACAGGTGGTTCCCTAAGGCTTTGATCTTTGGCCTAGGGAAAAGTGTCCAAAAGAATTTAATTTTTCTCCTAAAGTAACTTTATAATTTTTTATAAAGTTAAATCTAATTTGAAAGTGACTTTAAGTGATAAAGTTACTAAGTCTAATTTTAAAGTGACTTTATAAAGTCAATGAAAAATTAGAAAGGAAAAGTGACTTTGGAAATAAATGACTAAGTGGGTCTTTATTAAAGTGGGGTGAATTAAAAAATAGAAAGTGAGATTTAAATGAGCATTTAATCTCAGCCATTGATCTAAATCTATTTCAGCCATTGGATTTAGGGATCACCCAAAAGTCATTTAGGGTTGGGTTAAGGGAGGAAAAGGAGGAAAAGATCATTCATTCTTTCATGAGCAGATTGGGAGAAGGAGAGCAAGAGAGCAAGGGAGATTTCTGGACAAGGAGGAGAAAGAGGCAGCAGTTTGGCACACACACCAAGGCAGCATTTCAGCAAATCTGAACAGCATAAAGAACAAGCAGAAAAAGGCAGATTTAGTGAGCAAAACAGTGAAAAAATTATTTTTCAGCACGAATATCGAGGAGGCGATTTTCTGCACTTTTCCCGAGGGCTGTCCGTACAAGTCCGTACGGCCGTCTGTACAGTCCGTACAGTCCGTACGGTCCGTACATCCGTACGGTCCGTACAGTCCGTACAGCCATTTTCAGACTGTCTGTTAGCTGAAAAAACAGATAAGTTTGCTTGCTGGAAAATTTCTGTTTTTGCTGATTTTTGCTGAAAAATATTTTCTCTGTAAAAGGCATTTTCCAGAAATAAAGAAGAGCTCTCAAACTGGTTTTCCCCAAGAGTTGTAGGGGGTTTTTCCAGGGTCAAGTTGACCAAAAATCACTGAGTTTAAATGTGTTTTTATGGCTGTTTTAATTGCTGTTTTTTATTTCTGCAATTTCCAGCACTCTGAAAAATTTCCAGAATTTGTGTTTTCAGCAATATTTATTTTTTCAGTCTGTTAAATGTATGGCTATGGGAATGGGCATTTAACTATATGGGAGAAATAAGGTGAAACTGAAAACCGGGGTGGGAAACAGAAAATTTTACATTTGTTACTCTTGCAACAATTTTGGGCACAAAGCTGTAAATTGCAATTTTAGAAACATAAGAACCTATGAAAACCATCCTCAGAACAACTATGTTGAAGACCTCTTGAAGATTGGAATCAATACTGCAATAGTTTTGCATTACTAAACAATGAAGTAGAATGCTACAGGTGTAATAATTTTAGACATATAGCACAAGATTGTCGAATGACCACTTGAGAACCTATGAAAACCATCCTCAGAACAACTATGTCAGAAGACCTCGTGAAGATTGGAATCAATAATACAATAGTTTTGCATTACTAAACAATGAAGTAGAATGCTACAAGTGTAATAATTTTAGACATATAGCACAAAACTATCGGATGACCACTTCTTTGAAAGAGACAAAGTGTTAGTTTTTTATTATGGTGGTAGCATCGAACTGGTGTTCTAGTCTCAGATGGTGGTAAGAGGTTAAGGAACACAAGATCTCCAATACCCAAAAATGGTTTTGCGAGATATGGCTCTTAAACACCTTAATGGAATTAATTAGCCAATAATTAAATTATTTCCCAAGTTTAACTTAGGAAAGTTGGTTAATTAAAGTTAATTAATTTAGAATGTTCTAGATTGCTCTATAGACTTCTACTGATGAAGTCTAATTAATTTTAGCTGTTGATGGAGATTTAATCTTGGCCATTGAAGTCTCAACAAGAGATTATAAGAACAACTTGAAGGGATGGAGAGAGACACAATTGTGAGAGCATCAGTCATCTTGGCAGATTGAACTACTCGACTCATAGCTCGAGTGAGGGTGCAATTCGAGCTAGAGGGAGAACATCAGAGAGATGGAGCAACAATAAATTTGGGTGGAGGTTTCCAGAGAGTTTTCCAATGTTTCTCTAGTGTTGGATTGGTAGGAGACAAGAGACTGAATTATCTGCAGAAAGGGCTGTAGGAGGCAGTGCAAATTGCTAGAAACCCTAGTACGAGTTCCCGGGAGAGCCACAGATCAACAACAAGAGGTCGGATCTATTTTCGCAATGCAGTGCGAGTGGTTTCCAATGACAGAGGGAGGCAAGACGACTCACCTGGAGCCAATTTCCAGGAAGTGTGAAATTTCCAGGGCCAACAATGCTAATTTAGGTTGCAATGTGAGCAACCTGTGTGAGGTGCGAGCAAGCCAGAAGGGGCGTAGTTTTTTAGTAGAGAAGATATGGGATCTCCAAATTATTTTAGTCGGATATTTGCCAGAGGATTGCTAGTTGGGCATCTAGATTATTGTACTCCCAAAATTTGCTGCATAATAATAAAATAAACACTCACTTGTTGCACCGGTTTTCCCTTTGGGGTTTTTCCAAGGACTTTTAGTCCAAAATAATTGGGTCGATTTTTATGCGTGTGCATCTATTTCTCAGTTCCTGATTTTACTTCGGCAACATAATTTTATTGTGAAGAATTGTGGTGTGATTTATTCGTTATTTGTCGTAAAACAAATAAACTGTTAATTAGTTAGAAGAATAAATTCCAGTTGTTGCAATTTAAGGAATTTTCACATGGTAACAAGACATTGTTGATCAGATCAGAAGCTTCGAGGAGAAAGATCAGTAGATCGTGTAGTTTCAGAGGGAAATCTGAAGCATAGAGTTCACATCTGTACGGGCCAGGCCAAGGGTGTGAATTGCAGAGGCAGAGGGTTCGATTTCTAGATCCAATTTGGAGGAAAAGTTTGAATAGCCTCATGGTAGAGTTTGCAGGTAGTGTGGTTGTCGGGAAGTAGTTCTAGTGAGTAGATCTGGGCACAAAATATTTGCAGCAAGGGTTTGTAGTTGCAGATCTGTGTAGGGTAGGAAGAGAAAAGAACATGGAGGAGATTTCCAATTTACTTCTCAGAGGGTTTCCAGTTTCCAGGGAGGAGATTCGTAATTTCCAACAACAATAGGCTGAATTAGACTTGCTAGTCCTACCAATGCATATTTCAGGACCGACAGTGCATGTGATAGATTTCGAAGAACGACTTCTAGAAGGTAGAGTGAGTTGCTCAGGTGAAGAGTTGCAGGTAATGTGAGTTCTGGGAAGGACACTGAAGGCGAGTGCAAGATCAGATCTGCTAGTAGAGGAACAAATCTGCACATTCCTTAGGGAGTGCGAGTAGCAGAAGAAAGTAAAAGCAAGAAGAGAAGGAGATTTGTAGAGCTAGTCTCCAGTTTATTTGAGTTTCACAGGAATGTACATAGTAGGACTCAGGGATCAAGACAAACTTGATGGAACCTCTAACTTTGGTGTATGGAAGGCCAAGATCATGGTCTGAAGGGGATTGTGACCAATGTCATGACAGAGCCAACAAATCCTCAACAATTGGCTACCTTCAAGAAAGAGATGACCAAATCTAAGAGAATGGTCCTGGATATTGTTCAGGATCATGTTGTCCTGCATATTACGGAAAAGAATATGACAAAGGACATGTGGGATGCTGTGATAAAGTTGTACAAGCATCTGTTAGTGAATCGAAAATTGATTCTCAAGGAGAAGTTGAGGACCACTAGGATCTAGAAGGGTGAAAGCGTTACTTCCTATCTCACCAGACTTCAGAATGTCTGAGATGAACTTGCAGTCGTTGGAGAAAAACCATTTGATGATGAGCTAGTGCATACAACTTTGTTGTTGCCTAAAGTGTACACCTAAGGCGCAACACTCAGAGTAGGGGTTGTCACTCTATTCCCTACTCACTTTGTTTAAGCTCTCTCCTAGACAAGCTAAGGGGGGTAGTCCCTAGGGGTAGATGGAAAGGGGAAACTTGTTGGAACAACAAGTTCTAAGGGACTAAGGGCAAGGCCACTACCTCTTTAGACAACTTGGACTTAGATAGATTTAGCAAGTGAAATTATTAATGAGCAATGTATGTGTATTAAATGATAGATTCAATTTAAGATCAATATGGCAACAATAAGGTTAACAAATTAGAGACCAGTGCCTTGATAACAATGCTCAGATGTAAATACTTGCACAAGATAATATTCCAAGTTACAAGAAACAAAGTGTTGCAAGACAAGTGTTAGTATAATGAATCAAAAGATTATAAGGAGCTAGAATATGAGCAATAATACTTGATAACAACTTGCAGGGAAGAATGACTTGTACTTCAAGTAAAGACTATTAATGATAATATGACATTTAGAGCATAAAATGGACAAGTACAAGAAAGGAAGATGAAACTTGCAAATAAATGAATAAGATCACGATTCCAAATACAATAATCCACTGATAGAAATGAGAAAGTGCAAGATGAATTCAAGACCTATCTAGGTGAAATACAAAATCTTGGTAACTTTTAGTTAAATGCCTAATCTAGGTGGAATCCTTCTCCTCAATTGCTTTGAAAAAAGTCTTACAGAAGGTTGTAGAAATAAGTCGAGGGGAAGGAGGCTAAGGCCTTATTAACGATACCTACCCTAGAGTTCTAACGATTCGAGTGTCTTCGTTCCTACAAGGGATTTCCCACAAGAGACCATTGCATAAGGGTCAAGCTTCACAAATGACAATGTGAACAAAATGTGATTGCTTCAATGAGATGCAATTATGGCAAGGTGCTTCAATGAAGGAGATGGTAAGCCACTTATAACCAAGATTAAGGAGATTTCTCTTTAAAACATAGGATTACAAAATTGTAATAAGCACTTTAAGATTGCTCAACGAAACAATAACAATAGTGATAATAAGATAAAATGCTTTAGCTATTGTGTTTATAGGATGTTCTTCACTCATATGATATAGCAATTAGAAATCAATGAAATTTAAATGACACAAGTGATAGATGAGATTGCTAACAATGGTCAATGATAAATGCAAACTCGGAGACTAAGTTTGAACTATGCAATGTGATTCTGATCTAAACAAAAGAGCAAGAAAAATGTTAGCATCAATGGTGACTATGACTCCTCAAGGTACCAATTGCAAAAATGAAAACATAAGAAGGTGAGCAATATACTTCAGTGTCAAGCTACTTATACCAGATCCCAAGAACCATAATCAATGTAGATTAGTCACACAAAACCCACGACCCAACAAGAGAAAAAGTGTTAGACAACTTTAAATTTTTGTGATAATTTGTAAGATTGGTTTTAATTACTTTTAAGCCTCTTATTGTCAAATTTTTAATGTGAAACCCTTCAATTTATACTCTTCAAATTTGAGTGATTTTGGCCTCCTAGAAGCTCACGAATTTCTTTCAAAGTATAATATGCAATGCAAAACCCCAAAGGGAAGGCCCTAGCCACAAACCAGTGAGGAAATTCCTCAGCAAGTGAAGCACCATTCTTATAATCAAAATGCGTTAGCCTCTAATCAAATAAGGTATGGGGCAAAATTTTATAATCTTTGCGGCTAGGCAAGATAAGGCCTTTAGGCCTTACGATTAGCCTTAGAAGGAATGGCAAGTTTCTTGCCCGAATAAATGATGAAAAGCTCTTGTAAACAATATATTTAGGTCGTCAGAGATTAGTTGAAACCCTTCACAGGAATTTTGTTCGCCTCTGCAATACAACAAGGTTAGAAATGGCAGAGTTTTCAAGGCTTGTGAGACAAGATCCAATGTCCAAATTGTGTTATGAAGCCCTCTCAAAGAAACACCTAGAATAGATCAAGGGTTAGCAACTAATTAATAAAAGTCTTGAAGTCCTGAACGAAAAATCCTTTGAATTGATGATTTAGGCTTGCCAGACAACAAGGTTCAGTCCATAAGTTAAATGCAATAAATTTCAGTGACAAAAACCTTTTGCAGTCAACAGATTTAGGCTTGCAAAATACTACAGACCATTTTCAAACAAGTTCAAACCTTAAGCAATGACAAGATCCGTCTCAAACGACAGATATAACCCTGGAAAATGACAAGGATTAGTCTCTACAACAAATTCCAAGACCAATAGGCTTGCGGCTAGGGCTAGTAGGCCTAAACAGGTCTGCGACCATGTCCAGAATGCCTAGAAGTGCCAGCGGCTAGCCAAGTAAGCTCTACAAAAAAATTATCTATAAGCCTCCAATTCACTATGGGTTAGAATAAACACAAAATTCAACCCCAAGACTTTGTGGCCTAGGTGATTAGGCCCAAAGTTCAAATGCGGCCTAGCTAAAGGAGAATGCTCGAGGCCATATTAACAAAATTTTAGACCTACGCCCTATGCAGCCTCCTCAGAAAAAGTTTATCAACCCTCAATGAAATTTTTTTGTCAATGAATGAAGGGTCAAGAGCTATGAGAGAGCTTACAACCTTCCTAAAAAAATTCTCGAGGGGTTGCAAAATAAACCATGTTAGAGAGAACCCTTAACAATGCTTCTATTTCTTCAAAACATTTTTTTTTGAAACCTTGGATCAAAATTATATAAGTATGGAAGGAGGGCTTAGAGGCTTAAAATGCCTGCGACCTCCTCAAAATAATGGTTCCAACCCCTACAAAACCAACCGGATTAGAGACAAGGCCTTAAAATATTTATTATGAGGATTCTATGCCTCAAATCCTTACATTTTTTTTTTTGATCTAATGGTAGAGAATAGCCTTATAAGCTTGCGACCAAGGAGGAGAAGGAAATACATATGGGACTTCCTTAATTTTTTTGTAAAAGATTAATAACCCAGGGCGCAAATTTGAATGAGGGTTTGGCCCTTTCAAAAATTTTCATTTCCTTCCTTTCTGTGAAGCCAAAATCTCCTGCAAATAATTCGTTAGAGATCCATACTCTAAGCCTTAGATCTGCAAACACAAATGTGAGAAACCCCAATCTATATGCAAAATAGAAAACAAAGGTGAGCAAAAATATTTACAAAGAAATTATTTACAAAATTTACAGTTATTTAGAAGTAATTTACAAGTCTAATCTATGGGTATGAGGACAACCCTGTCCATTAAGAAAATAACATAGCTCTAGAAATAGTAGATAAATCAATGAAAGCTCTTTAAAACAAATAAAAGATTTGAAAATAGGTGATCTTGGTTGAGTGAAGGCAAGAAAATCCCTTCAATGCAAATTGTATGATGAGCGTCTGAGGTGAACCACTATGGGTTCTTAGCTTCCACGTCTCAAGTAGTTGGTTGGTTGAGCTAAAACTTCCCCAGGTACTCAAGATCTGATTAATTAAAAAAAAATTCTACACATACACTCAAATGATTTGTTAGTTCCACAGGACTTTACTGACACAAGGAGAGGGAGGCCTAGGGAACCAAAAATCCACTAGGCATGCCGAATCATCAGTGCTACTCACCCCAAATAATAGTGCAAGATAGTTGTACACTAATAAATCCAAATAGTGGCTAATGGAAATAACACAATAAAATTATTCAGTAGAACATTAAGCATGGGAGATCAGAGAACTTTTTACCATGAAAGACTTAAGACATACACCATAATGTACCCCCATAGACTTTTTCTTTTATTAATCGGAGAAAATATTACAAAGCTTTTGAGTTGATTACATCATCTGAAGATGTTTACAATGAGGAGCCTATGCTTCCTTGTATAGAAAATAAAGAGATCTAGATCCCCCTCCAAGTGGAAAAGGACTAGGTTCAAAGATGTGCACAAATTTGACTTGATCCCAGAGAATAATGGCTAGTTGAAGCTTGATCTCTATCAAAATTAAATCTCGACCCTTGATCTGGAAGAAGAAATTCGAATTTGTTGAAGAAGGCTTTGATCGTGGTCCAAAAAATATTTTTTCCAACAGTTTTTCCTTGACAATTGCTTCTTGACTTAACCACCATGTTCCAAAAATTTGATTTTTCTTAAAAAATCCATTTTTTCCTTTGATAGAGCGCCTCAAAATTATTTTCTAATTTTTTTTCTTGAAATTCCTTCATTCATTTTAACCACTGGGACCCAAAAAATCGATTTTCGTTGAGAAATTATTTTTTCTAGTCCAAGGAATTTTTTCGCGGGATTTTTCTGCCTTGGAAATGAGTCCATCAAATTTAATCTTCCTCGAGAAATTTCCTCTTTTTCCAAAAAATCATTTTTCCACTTGGGGAGAATTTTTATTTTCTCCCATTTAATTTTTTGACCATTTTATGGATAATTTTTTGCCATTTTTTGCCAGAAAATAAAAAATAAAAATAATTTGAGGGGATAGACATGATTTCAACCCTCAAAAAAGTGTCTAAATAGAAAGTTGAGGTGTAGAGGTTCTAATTAGGAGTAGTCCACCCCCATCAACTTCTATAGAGATTACATTTTACAATTTACATCAAAATAATGATTAAAATCCCGACTAGTGGGAAATTTTAATAATTAAAATAATACACTTGAACCTCACCAAATTTTCCAATACACTTAAACTTCACCAAATTTTGCAATACTCAAGAAATGATCTAGTATGATAATTTACATCGACTCGATAATTGGCAAAATGATCTTAGAAAACACAAATGATTGGCGGAGGGTAAACGACTCCCTAGAGTGAAACTCTTTGCTAAGAATCAAAGGCTTACCTAGATGTTTTTACATGGCTTCATAGTCATACTAGAATCATTTTTACAATGGCCACACAGGGCTGCAAAATTTGGAATTACAACTTTGACAAAATTGTTGAAAGATGATGATGATGTCTGGATGTCTGACTGCTCGAACATGATGGAATGCTTTGAAAAAATGTGTACTATTATAGGGTAGTTGACAGATAGTCGTCAACAAGCTCTAAAATCAACGAAGAGGACATGGAGAAATCATTAATAAATGCCTTCAAGGGACCGAAAAAAACAGAGAAGGAAAATAAGGCACTCAAAGAAGAAGTTGCTCTCCTAAAACTTCAAATTTAGGAAGCAGAAACGAAATTAGAAGAATATGTTCAAAAGCGCGAGGTGTTGATTTTTGGGTAGCATGGGACATGCTCTAGCTCCGAAATTTTGTGGAGGGGCTAGAACACATGAGATCTACAAGACCTAGAAATCGTTTTGTGAAATTCCACCCGGGTTGGTGTTTTATTAAAATAATTAATATTTTTAATGGGGTTACTAAATCTAAACTTAGGAAAATAAAAATATTAATGGGTATTAATGAAAATATGGGTGACAAGCTTTTAAGAGACGAGGATCAAGTCTAATTTAATCTTAGCCGTTGATTAGAGATTAGATCATGGCCATTGATATCTCAACATGAAAAATATAAAGGAAGACTTGAGAGTCATTTGGAGACACACCGAGCAAATACTCAGTAACTTGAGGGAAATCGATTCTCAAGGAGTAATAGTTCGATTTTAGAGGGAGAGTTGTAGGGTGAAGGAATAGGAGGGTATCAACATCAGTCGAAGACTGAGGATGAGGGGACGCAGTGCATCAAAGGGACAAAGCAGAGGGACAACTCAGAGGGGCAGCGCAGCAAGGGACGCAGTCCTCACGCAATGATGACACAGTGAAGGCTGGAGGGTCTCTTGTGTGTCAGAATTTCTTCAAAGGGTGGAGAAAAATTATCTCAGGTGTTTTCTAAGAGGTTTCTCTATGATCTGCAAATCATTCCTTGTAAAGAGATTGCTGCTGAAGAATAAGTAATAAACCCTCATCTGCTGCACCGATTTTCCTGCATTGGGTTTTTCCGGGGACTATTGTCCAAAAATAACTGTGTTGATGTGATTGATTCTTGTGCTTGTATTTCACTGTTCTTTTCTCTATGCTATTATGTGACAACTGCAGTAGAATTTACTTTGATGTTTACTGAAGGGTTTTGTAAATAACTTATTGTGAAAAATAAGTAGGAGAAATAAATCAGTTACTGCAGTAGAATTTTGTATTTGAAATTTTCACATGGTATTAGAGCAGAGATCAGGCAACAGGATTAAAGAATTTGCAATGAGTCGTGAACATGATGCTGGAGCAGCAACTCAAAAGGACTCACACAGTTCTCTCGGGAAAGAGGAAAGCACGAAGAATATAATGGATCAGAACAATTCTGTGCTAGCTTCCAGACTGGAAGAAGAAATCGCTTGCTTGGCAAGTTCTGCTTTCTCTGAGGTTTGGTATGTTGATAGTGGAGCTTCTACGCACATGACGGGAATACGAGTATGTGTCACGAGCTATCAAGAAGAACAAATGAACTTCCAGATCACCATGGGAAATAAGTCAAAATGTACCCTCATAGGAAGAGGTACTATATTTTACAAACAGAAGTAGGGGATCGACTTCGAGCTACCAATGTGCTGCATGTGCCTTGATTGTGGATGAACTTACTCTCTGTATCTCAGTTACAGAACAAGGGCTATGATGTTTACTTTATTAGGAAGAAAGTATATGTCAAACACCCGAGTTGGAAGAGAAGGCCCAAATTGGAGTCAGAAATAATAGACTGTATAAGTTACAACTAGAATCTCCAATGGCACTGATAGGAAGTAGTGGTGAAAATGATTTGAATGAATTATGGCACAGAAGGATGGGGCACTTACACCATGGGGCTCTAAGAATTCTCAAAAGAACCGTCACAAGAGTTCCAGAATTAAGTACCAAATGAGACGATGTATGCAGAGGTTGTGTACTGGGCAAGTACACCAAAGCGACTTATTCCGGAAGTAATAGTAGGGCAAAGAGTGTTCTGGGATTGATACACTTAGATATCCGCGAACCCATGTGCACAAAAGCTCTTAGTGGTGCTGAATACTTTGTCACTTTTATTGATGACCGTTCCAGGAAGACTTGGATCTACTTTCTAAAAACCAAGGATGGGGTTTTTGATCGATTTAAAGAGTTTAAAGCTCTGGTTGAGAATCTGACAGGGAAGAAGATAAAAGTGTTGCACTCAGACAATGGTGGAGAATACATTGATAAGGACTTCACTGATTTCTGTGCAAGGGAAGGCATCAGAAGAGAATGGACAACTCCATATAATCCGGAGCAGAATGGAGTAGCAGAGAGGAAGACCAGAACTATCGTTGAAGCAACAAGGGAAATGTTGTATGATCAGGATATGCCCAAATTTCTATGGGCAGAAGCATGCAGCACAACAGTCTATGTTTAGAACATAACTCCTCACAGGGCATTAGGTAAGATTACTTCGGAGAGTGTCTTCACCAGTAAGAAGCCTGAAGTGAGTCATTTCAGAATATTTGGGACTTTGGCATACTGCCATATACCAAAAGAAAAGAGGAAGAAGTTGCATCAAACTGCATAAAAAGGATATATTGTGGGATATAGCGAGAATGCTAAGGCATATAGAATCTACCTTTCGGGAGATAGAAAGATCGTAGTATGACGGGATGTAATATCATGGAGGACAGATCTTTTAGGAAATCCTGAGAAATGCCTTCCAAAGAGCAGTCAAAGGATGATCCATTGGTCTAGCCACTTCGACCAACAGAAACCAACACCAGTACTTCTCCAAAGGACAAGAATCCAGAGGCATCACAACGGGTGGAATCTCAGGAGGAGGAGCAAATAGATCTACCCACTACCAGTGGAAGAACGAGCCGGGAACTTCAACAGATACTACGGGATGCAGAGGATTTCATTGGAGCTCCTAGGAACGAGAAAAGGGAGTGTAGACAACCAGATAGATACCAAGCTTTGGTGGCTCAGGTTGGAGAACCCTCTAGTTTTCAGGAGGCCGTTCAACATCAAGTATGGGTAGATGCTATGGTGGAGGAATATAGTTCCATAATGATCAATGATGTCTGGGAAGTGGTACCTAGGCCTCAGGACAAATCAGTTGTAGGTTCGAGATGGATCTACAAGGTCAAATATGCTGTAGATGGCATTGTGGAAAAATACAAAGGCAGGTTCGTGGCTAAGGGGTATACTCAGAAGGAAGGGATAAAATACGAAGAAACCTTCATCCCAGTAGCCAGGTATACTTCTATTAGATCTGTGATATCCCTTGCAGCACATATGGGATGGGAGATTCACCAGATGGACGTCAAGACTGTGTTCCTTAACGGTGTTGAAGAATCTAGGGCATTCAGAACTACAAAGATTCTTCTTAGCATGATGACAATTTGTGAAGTGTTTTTATATTTTATCTTAACTTGATCTTCTTGTCATTATTAGTGTGTATATGTTAGCTTCATCAAACTGCTATAAAAACAAAAGAGACAAGAACACAAAGTATATGGGTTTCGGCCAAGGCCAAAACCTCTCCCTCTTAGAGAGGAAGACTCACACAAAATTCTTCTTATAAAAATCTCATTGACGAATGCCAAGAGTCTTCTTATAGAAATCTCATTGATGAATGGGATTGTGGCATTTCATTAGATTATATCAAGTATGAAGGTATGCGATTAGCATTTAATCAAGAGCACCAAGCCCTATATGTACCTAGTGTTGGTGGTGTTAATTGTTGAACTCCTTTGTCACGTGGCATGCCCTTAGCAAAAAATTACCTTTCAATCAAGTCAAAATCATCGATCAAGCATCTTAAGCTTTTTCTACCATATTTTAAGTCTTGAGTTAGGTAGTTTGATCAAAATTGGGCAATGTTGACTAATATCCCTAGACAATCGAGGTAGAGGCAAAGGCTAGACAAGAGGAGAAGAATCTAGATTCTAAATGGTTGATGCTCGAATAATTAATCATTAATGTACAATGGATGCCATATCTATCTTGATTTATGCAAAAATATGCATGTTTTCATGTCTTCTACAATTAATTTGGTATTTGGGATGTTTGTTTTGAGTATAAATGCAAATATATATATATATATATAGACGCTTCCGCGGACGCTTCGCTTCCTAGATTTTTGGGAAATGACGCTTCGGCGTCCCCGCTTCCAAAAAACGCTTCCGCTTCGTGCAACATTGGCCAAGACCAAGACACCAATCCTTTACTCTGCCACTGATAAGATCATCATCTGCACCAGTGAAGACATTACAACTGCATCATTAAGATCACTGGGATCTTCATTCTTTGAGATCATGATCTTTAAGAACAAGATCAAGCCTTGTAGCTGCACCTTACTGTAAATTGTGTAACATCATGATCTGAGACTATTCACCCATATCATTCTCATCATGTTGAGACTGTCACCATCATGATTATTCATGATCCTTGTCATTGTGACTGCATCCTAATATGCTGAGGAAGTGTATTGTACTGATATACATTTTTAGATTAAGATCATAGATCCGAACACTGTGCCATTCAAGTATGCCGAGAATCACTGTCATCATGGGAATGCATTTCATCAATATGGTTCTGCTAAAACAATATGCCGAGAGTGTAGATCCACTTCTTGCAACCCTAACCACTGTTGTTCATTATGTTGAGGCTGCGACATGAATACCACCTTTAGAATCAACGTGATCTTTATTATGTCGAGATTGAGATTACAGGATGCCAATACTGTACGTTGGAGAAGAGCAGAGATATCTTTATGCTACGACTGTCTATCCATCCGAGGTCCTTTCTATTCCACCCATCCGAGATCCTACAAGTATGCCGAGAATAGGATCTAGCCCACACTTTATTCCAATCTGTGTCCTTATTCAAGATTTGCCTCATCCAACCATGGTTTGTGCCTTCAATTCATAGTTATTCTGGGACAATATTGCGTCCTCATTCATGCATCTGAGGTTCTAGCCATGATTGCACCTAATACCCAACCAAGGTGCAGTCAAGCCCTAATTCAGATCTGTTGCTTCATGTGAGGCTTCAGAGGAATGCAAGATCTCCCATACCTTATGCACGGTCTATCCCTTCCTTGTCTGCGCATACTTGCACCCTATACTCACACGAAATTTCAGAGAGAAGTGCGAGGTCTTTTTCTGCTCTTTTGGCTGATACCTTGACGAGGTATTTATAGTGGTGAGTGCTCCTATATTGAGCCGACGTGAGAGTATGAACAGTCATGACTTTTTCCCAAGCCGACATGACTTCCATTTATTTAATAATTTCCTTTTAATTCATTTTGGAGCCGACATAAGATTTCTTCATTGTATTGCTTGCAGACTTCGGTGTGCTTGCTCTTGGAGGATTTTTCTTGGTCTTGGAGGGCTGTTACACACTTTGATGACTTGTATACATTTACATAGGCTCAATAAGAGCCTTCATTACATGACACGATTCTTTGACAAATAAATAAAATCCTAAAGGCATCAAGAAGAAGTCTTTTGACTTAGGACACTTCTTGCTCATGAAACCCATGTAGCAAGGCATACAAAAATGATTTATTCTCTTTTATTACATTTACAAAGATCATGTCATCATGAAGACCGAACCTAGTTACATTTTCTTAAACAAACAGGGTGATAAAAGAAGCATACATTGAACAACCAGAGGGTTTTGAGACACATGACAAGAAAACTCATGTATGTAGGTTGAAGAAAGCCTTGTATGGGCTTAAACAAGTGCCCATAGCATGGTACGCTTGAATTGATGGTTACTTGCAGAAGATGGGATTCGTCAAGAGTGACGCAGATCCCAACCTCTACTATCTGATTGTAGAGAATGAGCCTCTGATTCTGGTGTTATATGTGGATGACCTTTTCCTGACAGGTTCATCCAGCCTCATCAAAGATTGCAAGGAAAACCTAGCTACAGAATTTGACATGAAGGATTTGGGACGAATGCATTATTTTATGGGGTTGGAAGTTTGGCAGCAGAAGGGTGGAATTTTCCTTGGACAAGGGAGATACACTACAATTTTTTTAAAAAGGTTCAGAATGCAGGACTGTAGACCCATGGCTACTCCAATGATTACCAACTGGAAGAAGATTGATGTGTCTGAAGATAAAGAAGTATATCCCACCTTGTACAAGCAGCTCATAGGGTCCCTGATGTATTTGGTCAATACTAGGCCAAACATTTGTTACATTGTCAACACCCTCAGTCAGTTCATGGTAGAACCGAAGAGGGCACACTGGGCAACAACCAAGCATGTTCTCAGATATATACGAGGAACAGTCGAGCATGGATTAATGTACACCCGAGGCAATGATATCAGACTGAGTGGGTTCACTGACGCAGATTGGGCTGGAAGTTCAGTAGATCGGAAAAGTACCACTAGGTACTGTTTCAACATTGGATCAAGTATGCCCTCTTGGTGTAGTAGGAAACAAAAATCCGTAGCTCTGAGCTCAGCTAAAGGTGAATATATGGCAGCTAGCACAACATCGTGTGAAGACATATGGCTTAGGAAGTGGCTTGTGAATCTGTTCAAGAGAAGGATGGAAGCGACCAGTATTTTGTGTGGTAATCAAAGTTGCATCAAGTTCTCTGAGAATCCAGTTTTCATGATTGGTCGAAGCGCATTGACATCAGGTGTCACTTTATCAGAGATTGTGTCTAGCACGGGGCAGTACAGTTACAGTATACTCCGACAGGAGAATAGGTGGTAGAGATTCTCACCAAGGCTCTAGGAAGAACAAAGTTTGTTTATTTGAGGTAGAAGATGGGGATGATTGAGAATCCGTTTCAGTGCTAGAAACATATAGTGTAGTTCTTACGAGGGAGCTGCAATGCATCAGTTAGGAGTGACAGTGCTATCGGCAGCATGATGCAACATATTGAAAGGGAGCTGCAATACAGATGCAGCAGTGATAGTGGCAGTGTCATGGGCAGCAGTACAAATTGCAACAACGCAGTGGATGAGGGCCAGTAGGCCGAACATCAGCAGCGCAGAGGACCGATGTCGTGGATCAGTGTGATACTTCTGTTGGGAAGTATTGCTAGAGCACATTCCTCGCTAAGAGGGAGTGTTATTTTTGGGTAGCATCGGATGTGCTCTAGCTCCAATTTCTTGTGGAGGGGCTAGCACACATGAGGTCTCCAAGACCCAGAAATCGTTTGGTGAAATTCCACCCGGGTGTATTTTATTAAAATAATTAATATTTTTAATGGGGTTGCTAAATCTAAACTTAGGAAAATTAAAACATTAGTGGGTATTAATGAAAATGTGGGTGAGAAGCTTCAAAGAGACAAGGATCAAGTCTAATTTAATCTTAGTCGTTGATTAGGGATTAGATCACAACTGTTGATATCTCAACAAGAAAAGTGTAAAGGAAGAAGGTCACTCTTATAAATTCTTAGCAGAGAAGCAAAAAAGGTCACTCTTATAAATCTACAAGTAGAGGAAGCAAAAGAAAGAAGGAATGTCTTGAAAAGTCGATTTCAAGAAGATATTGATCAAAAGGAAAATGCAGTGTTCCACGGGGACTCGCCCCCCCCCCCTTTAGGGGTCTAGTTTCCTCGCTCCCTCGCGCTCCGAGGACTTGGGGACGAGTAGGGGACGTTTCCCCACGCTCCCAAAATGGAGGAAACTTAGGGGGACGTGCCAGGGAAACATTTCCCTTCCCTGAGGGGACGTTTCCCCACGCTCCCAAAAAAATGGCCTTGCTTATAGTTTATGATTTAATAGACCTAAAGTGGTACAAAGCTACTCATGTTCTGTATGGGGATAACGTCTTGTGCTGTCTTTTGGTTTCAACAAGTGTTATTTTAGAGGGTCAGTATCATGGAAATTTGCTGGACCATATAGCACGTACATGAATTTTCCCTTTTAAAACTTCTCCTTTTTTTCTCAAGTGATGGCTGGATTACAGTGGGGAGATAACTGGAGTGACAGGCAAAGAATATGAGACATTCAGTTTGTGTTTTTAATTTGCATGACATTTGACATACAAACTATGGAAGCAACACCTATGTCATGTGGGAAATAATTGGGTGGACTATAGACTAACATGCGTTTACTGCAAGCATGACAAAATACTATGGGCAACAAGAAATCTCAGGAACTGTCATTATATATGAATTTATACAGTTACAAAATTTACACAGAGCACAGTGGCTCAGCTTGAATTCTCAGGTCTGAAAATTATTTTCACCCCTGAAATACACTGCTAGTTTGAAGTTTGAACTGCATGGCATTGCTCTAATAAGGTAGACAAATTATCCATGCCATCGTTGGTCACCCAAGTTGGTTCGCAGATGGTCATACTGTAGTCAATGTCATTTGATAGTAAACTGTCAGAAACTCTTTCATGTGATCTTCTCATCTCTCCTGGAACTAAAACTCTTCTTTCAACATATGGTGTACTGTCTATATTATATATAATATAACAAACTTTCTAGCTGTTGGATCCAATACAGCTGGACAACCCATTGTAGTTGCCCCTTCTACTGCCAATGCAGTGTTCCTGATCTGTTCATTTACCCTTTCACAGAATTCAGTGGCCACCTTATCAAGCTGAAGCTCCCCCTCTGTCTGACCAAAATCTAAATTAGAATTTGACCAAGCTGAATTAGAATTTTAAATTTATTATTTTATATGATATTATAAATTTGGATAATGTAAAATGATATTCATATCAATGATCATGCTTTGCAGCTTTTCAATTCAAACCAAATTGTCATAATGGACTCAATTAATAAATTATATTTTATATTTATAAATTTTTAAGACCCTGAAACTCCCCCACGTTTCCTAAAAAATGGTAGGGAACTTTTGCATAGGCCGCACCCGCGCTCCCTCGCCCCCTCGCCCCCTCGTCCCGGAACCTTGGTGGAACATTGGGAAAAAGAACTTGACGTTGCCTTAGCTGATCTGGACAAGCTCAAGAAGGAAAAATTGCTTGATGACGAAAGGAAGAATAATGACGTGCGTAGTTTGAAGTTGAAGGAAAAAGAGGCAAGTGAAGCTCCAAACTCCAAGAACAGGATTGGTAGCAGTATCCCTTAGAAGCCAAATCAAAATGAAGAACCAAAGAAGATTAAAAATGTTGCGGCCTCAAGAAATAATGTTGAAGCAATCAAGGACAAGGGTCAACAAAGGAATGTACCACGTCCAAGGGAGAATGACTTCAGAAAGGACAACACATCCAGGTACCCTAGCATGTCTAATGGTTATTGTTTTTCATGTTCTAATTATGGGCATATAGCAAGGAATTGCAATATGTATAGCAGGGCAAATCGTCAAAGACGTTATCAAAACCCTAGAAGCAAGTTTGCAGGATCACAAGCCAGGTTTCACGATGACTTTGACTACAAAAAGTATATGTTGTTTGCTCCATTAGTCAGGTCCGACATTGATTGTTACAACTGCCATAAGTACAAACGTATAACTCACGATTACAGGTACAAGATGGAAACTTCTATGAAAGACAACTATAACATTAGGTATAAAAGGTCTGGAGAAGAAAACATATGCAAGAAGATTAAGCAAATGAGAAAGTCTGAGTAGTCATACTTTTAGGCTTTGTAACAGTGTTGTGAAAATCGTGATTTTTTCCCTATAACGATTAAATCAACCGATTAAATCGACAATTTTTTCATTTTGAAAAAATCACGATTTTTTCCTAAATTTTTTAAACTTTTGTATATTCTTTTTAAATTTAAATTTTATTTTTTCTAGTTTTTATTTTTAATTTTTAATTTTTTCTAAATTTTGCCAATTTTTACTGATTTTATCCCGTTTTTTACGATTTTTTCTTTTTTTTGAACCCTCGCCGATTTAATCCCAATCGCGGTTATCGCCACATTGCTTTGTAATAGCAAAAGGACATGATGAATCTCCAATGGAGGATGTCGAAGTTCAGGTTGATACGACCGAAGAGTTGGCTCATAGGTTATTATGAAGAATCCAACTTGTTGACTCCCTGAATATTGAAGAAGGGGAGTCTATGCAATAGTCGTTGCACGTTTGAAGATATCTATCATTGATAGGTGGTAGATATGAAGAAGTATTATGGGCGATTTCAATCAAGTAGCAGTTTTCGTAGGCAAAGTTGATCCATATTGACTGGTAGAATCAACTGTGGCAATCCGTATGAAGCATAACATGTTAGGGTGAGATAGGTTGCTTATTGCAACAAGAATTTATCAAGGCATTTCAAAGAAGATAGGTATTGTGGAGGTAGACAAAGAAAGGCATTTCGTCATGGGGAGCACAAGCATGTTACAGGTCCACAAAAGCAAGCAGTTTATCAGTGGGAGTCGCCTTTTGCCATTTATGTCAAAGGGGGAGAGAAATCAGGAGAAATAGATCGAGGCAAAAAGTTAGGGGGAGCAGTGATCGCAGGGGGAGTATGTGTTGCCATTAATGACAAAGGGGGAGATTGTTGTATGGTGTTGTCATTGATGCCAACATCAGTGATTGAATGCTCTTAATAGTTGTCTGGTTTGAAGCTCCATATCAGTGTTACTTGGGAGCCGGAGCGGGAGCGAAAACGGGAGCGGGAGCGACATTTTCAGAAGCTCCTGGTTTGGGAGCGAATCCCGTAGCGTTTTTTATATAATATATATATCTATATATATATATATATTTTATATTTTTTATATATTGATACATATATGTCAACAAAAACATGTAGAATAATGAATTAGATATAAAAAACATAAAAAACCATAGATTGAACCATATAACAACAATCATCTAGAAGTTATAATCTTCATCAACCACGTCCACAAGTTAGTAACATAGTAACATACAACATATTGAGTCTCATGATTCATCAATCTTAAAGTTTCAAGGTTTCAAAATTCAATATATAACATTTATCATCATTGATCACCAAAGTTGTACTTGTAAGCGAAGTGTAACCATTACAATAAATAATATCTAACATGAAATGAAATGTTATAAAATGAAATGAAATGAAACAACTTTCAACTTTCATGAAGCATCATATTCATAATTCATTACTAATGAGTTATAATTGCCAACTTCAAACATAAATTGTCATATATTGTTTAAAAAAATATCATAATAAATATGAAAGAGTCAATAGTTATAAAAGCTACTAGAAACTAGAAAAGAGAAGTAAATCTATTGTCTATTTCTTATGCTTGGGCCTCTTTCCACCACAAGAAATGTCTAATTTTTTAGTCTTGTTGGAAAATCAGGATCTTTGTCATTAATATCACCCTCTAAGCATTAATATCTAGAGGTATCTTTGTCATTACCTTTGTATATGTATAGGGATCTTTGTCATTAATATCACCCTCTAAGCATTAACATAAGATAGAAAAAGCATAGCATGTCAAGTCAAGATTTTGTTTGAGTGATGCGTACATTTTTAGGAGGGTCATGATAGAGGAGTTCGAAAACCAATGTCACTAACATCAAGGTACATAGAGGGATTGGTGCTCTTGATTAAATACGAGTTCCATACCCTAATACATGACAAAATTCAATGGAAACATTGCAATCCCCCAATCCTGAAATCCTGAAAAATTGATAAGTCTGTTGGGTTTTGAATGAAATCTAAAATTCTACTTTCTCCATATGAAATCCAATGAGGCCGGAACCACTCTCAAACATCCTAAGTCATTTCATGGTAATGTTAAAAATTTAAGTAAAAGGATGAAAATGAAGATTAAGGAGAATGTCACTTTTACTTTAAGAATTTAACATTACCATGAATAGCATATCAATACTAGGGCCTAGACTTGATCATTAAGCTGCCCCACTCAAAAATTATTTGTTTCTTTCAAAAAAAATTGCATTTCGAACATTACTACAAAAAAAAATGCAAAAAAGGCAAAACGCCCCCAAAAAGGCAGGGAGTGAAAAATTTTTTAGGGAGCGATTTTGGGAGCGCACTCCCGACCCGCTTCCGAGTCGCTCCCGCTCGGAGCGCGGATTGGGAGCGGGATTGAGGGGGGGGGGAACCCTAAAAGCCCTTGCAACTCGAAATAACTGAATTTATCTCAGAGACCCTCGCCATTGGATTCTCCTTGTCATGTCGATTCCAACAATATGTGGATCATCACGAGAGGCTTCACGATTTTAGAGATATGCTCAATCAAACTCCGTGAACCCAACTAGTGGTTCAAACTTGAAAGCCCCAAAGTTGATGATGTGGCAGATTCTCCTTGGTCACAAGTCTGATGATGTGGCATCAGGTTATTGGTTGAATAATGTGGTTGTCATCTTGTGTTTGAAGGCCCTAGCAATTGATGATGTGGTAATCCACTAATATTATAACAATACATTCTTGTGGAGGATTTCAATAGCTAGAAGGGGTTTTTTGAGTTTAAATTTAAAATTCAATTTGTGGTCCACATTGGAGGAGCATTTTGGCGCCAATTGTATTTGAATTTGAAATAAGTCCTTCTCTCTCCAAAAGTGGATTTCGGCTACCCCTTTGGAGCCACTCCAAAAACTATATAAGGGCATCACATTACGCCTACAACGCAAGCATTCAAGGTCTATCTTTTGTTGTATAACTCTGAGATTCTTCAACCCCTTATGGAGACATAGATACATCAATCGAGAGGGTTTATTTTGTGAAGTTGAATTTTCTGGATTCGTTGCTCTACATGCAGGAGGAAGACCAAAGTTTTTATTTGTGACTATCTTTTTGTGGTTTCGCCCTTCTTGAGGCATTAGTTCTATGCGCAAAAGAAGGGTTCTCTCTGCAAATTGTTTGAAGGAGCCAGTGAAGAAGGTCCCTTATCCTTGTGGAGCATCTATTTGAATTTGTGTGCGGTCCTTCTGAGCATACATCTTCGAGTTTTTGCAACCTCTAAACTCTGCGTTAGGGCAAGAGAATGTGGGTAGTTCAGATCTGTGGATAAGGGCATCATCACTGTACAAAAGGGTTCGATCATCAATGTATGTATGCAGCGAAGCAACAATAGTAAGTTATTGAAGTTTCATAAAAATTCCAATTGACATAGGTGCAGAGACCTAGTGTTATTGTTGCGGCCTAGAATAGAGGTAAGGTCTGAGCATAAAGATATGTCATCTGTATTTTGAGTGGCTACTAGATTCTATAAAGAATTCTAAAGATCTTGGCCAGTTCTCCTTAATCTATATGCAGTGGCATTAGTCTACAATAATTCCGCTCTAACCTGTGATAGAGTATATCAAGCCCTGTTGTTATAATCCATCTACAACACACGTTGATCCAAGAAGTTCTTATTTGTGATCTGAGCATTGAGTTGAAGAACATTGGACCTTGTGGACTGGATCTGTGAGGTAATACCTGATCTTTGAAATCTCGGCCTAAGGCAACTTCTGAACTAGGATCCGAGCTACAACACATCAAGTTGTCTGACATCGTTTATAGCAGTGTCTCGTTGTAGCATATATGCTTGCGGCCCTGTAAAACATGCCATAACTATGCCAAATGTGACAAACCTAATACTGACTTAAACCAGAGATTCAACAGTGACTTGGATGAGTGATATGGCATTGATCTAGTATGGTTGTCATTTGTATGGCTCTAATCTTATATGGCACCGATGTATCTTAACAATAATATTGATATGAATAGTGACCAGTAACCTTGAGGCTTGCGTTTATAGTGACATTGATTTTGGTGATAATGGTCTTGAGATGTGATAGTGATCTACATTTGACAATATCTCTATGACAATGTTATGTGAGTGAGTTATGTGTGGTAGTGCCAGTGATGCTTGAGACAATTATGATTATACATTAACCCTTGATATGGCAACAAACGGTGGTATGGTAATGACAATGACCCTACTATAGTAATCTTTGATGTGACAACTACAATAATGAGGATATGTATGGTTGTATGACAGTTAGGCATGAATGAGCTTGATAGGGTCATATATGCATGACTGTTACATGATGACCATCACCTTGTATGGCAATGACTTCATAATATCATATAGTAGTCACCTTATATATTGCACTCACCATTGTATTTGACAAAGATCTTTGACAATAATGTTTATTGAAAGTATGTGATAGTATTGTATGACTAATTTGCTTGACTGTAACAATACCCTCGATGATGTGCAACAGTAACCCTAGGTTTTATTTCTACCATTAAAATATCTGCAGACTTAGCAAGAAATCTGTAAGGGTCTTTCATCACTGTCATATTGTTGTGTAGTAGATTCCTTAAGTGCAAATGATTATCCTATACACTGATCCTAAAAGCAAGGTTGTTTAATCATTGGCCTGAATAAGCATCTTATGATTGTTCGAGCAAGAGGTAGACATTGTTCAAAGAAAGTTGTTGTTGGGGTTTTGAGATGTGGTTGTCAATTAATGAATACAAAATTGCTGCTCAGGGTTGTTTCACCATTGTATGACTTATGTTTGTTTGTCATGACAAGATTATTATAAGAAATTCTCGTGATCTGATGTGAACAGAGGTTGTTGATGTTTGTAGCAGAAGTAGTTTGGATTGATGCTAGGGTTTTATGTCTAAATCAAGCAAAGACAAATTTGTGTGGATATTGAAAGCTAGGGTTTGATGTGCAGGTTGAGCAAAAACAGAGTTATTTGTTAACAGTTGTGCAATGGTCAGATTGGTTACTGAGTTTGAGTAGAGTTGAGTAGTGAGGCTGCCAGGTTTTGACATTGATATACATACTAAGCAGAAACAATAGATATTGTATTGCAGTTCTTTTGTATTGACTTTGAGCGTAGGTGGATCCATTCTGAAAATTGTGAAACGTTGTTGACCGACTGATTAGGGTAGTAGGGTGGTGCAAGGCAAGATGGTGGAGTCTCCTTTAGGTTGGGGCCTGAGAACACTTCACGGTGGCAGGGTGGTGCTAATGCAAGTTGGAGCCTGCATAGGGCGTTGGAGTGTTTGTTTAGTTTCCACTGGGTAATAGGTTGTTGGAGCATCCTTGAGGTTGGAGCCTGTGAACCAAGTCGTTGGAGCTTCCTTCCAGTTGCAAATGGTAAGTAGGGCGTTGGAGCGTCCTACAAGTTGGAGCCTGTAAACTAGGGGGTTGGAGCTTGTAAACCAAGGGGTTGGAGCCTCCCTCAATTGGAGTTGAAAATATTGATGTACATTTTATTGAAAGAAAAATATTAAGAAGCGTTCCGTAGTTTTTGTCCTGAAGGGGTTTCTACCTAAAAATATCTGTGTCTACTATCTTCATTATTGTGCATTGTTGAATGGTGTTGATGAATGTTTATATTATCTGATGCTAATAACAATTAATGCTCTGTGAAGTTAAATTTATACTAATCGATAAGAAATACCAATTCACCCCCTTCTCAGTGTTTCCAACATCCTCAACCATTGCATATCGCCACACCTACTCTTGCGCAGTCTTCTGATAGCTGGAAGGCTCGCTATCTACCAACTAAATGACCAATGCCATGTAGCCAGTGTACCGCTTTGGTTGTCTCCGCTCTCCTATACCCATCCTAGTAGTGCCCACAAACTCTTGAGCATCCCTAGGTGTAGCTTGAACCTTGTGGTTCCTCCTGCCAACAATGGAGTTAGTAATATCTACCTCCATATCCTCCTGATGCATGTCCCAGATCTGTTGCATCTGCTGCTCCATACTCTGAGATGTCTCAAGAGCACTCGTGCCTGAGCTCATGCTCGTACTAGTGATTGTACTCGTGCTCTACTACTGCCCCTAATTCTGCTACTCTACTCTAGGAGCTTTTGTTGGCTGCTCACTGTGATCTTTAGCTGCTGGCAACTCTCTGGACCTTCTGTACAACTTGCCCTCCATGAACTTGACATTCTGCCTGAATATAATCGCCTTGGACGCTGGGATGAAGATCATGTATGCCTTTGAGGTTTAGATGTAGCCAACGAAGTAACCTCGCTCTGCCGTTTGATCTAGCTTCGAACGTGTCTCCCCTGGAATGTGACAATACACTAGGCAGTGAAATATCCTAAAATTATTGACATCTGGCTTCTTCTCGGTAAATGCCTCCTTAGGTGTCATCTTGCCAAGCGCTCTATGTGGGACCCTGTTTTGTATATAGACTGTCGTACTGCATGCCTCTGCCCATAAATAACATGGGAGATCTTGGTCATACAACATTGCTCTTGCTGCCTCCGAAATAGATTGGCTTGTCCTCTCAACAATCCCATTCTGCTGCAGGTTGTAAGGAGCAGTACTCTCTCTCCCGATTCTTGCTCTGGCACAAAACTCCTAGAGCTCCTTGCTGGTGTACTCACCTCCATTGTCTGATCAAAGAGTCTGCATCTTTCTACCTGTCTCATTCTCAACTAGATCCTTATACTCTTGAAAATGACTAAAGACCTTGTTGACCACTCTATGTTAATGACCCCATAGCAGTACATCCTTTTTTTCGCAAAAGGGATCTATCATGTTTGAGTGCTCGTGCCTTGCAGATTTCATTATTAGTCAGCAATTTTATAAAGATGTCAACCCACTTTGCATATGTAAAATGCAAATAATTTCAGCATGACTACGTTTGTATGTAACAGCGTAGGTAAACCTATGGTTTTGGTGACGATCTGCATTCTAGGTGGTTTTTTGTCTCACTGATTCATCTGTGTTTCTAGACACAAATGATTGACATAGTTTTTCCCTCCAACCTCACCCCAAAGCTAGGGTGGATTTTGTTGCTAAGATCTTAGGAGAGTCTTAGTGTTTTAGATCGAGTCTATGTAAAAGTGATTTGGGAATAGCCCTAGCTAAATGTAGAAATAGGTAAATGTTGAGGGTCTTTAACGAACGAGCTTTCCTGCTGCATGTATTAAAATGTAAAATCTTCATGAAAAAAATATTTAGTGCATGGTCACTCATAGTTAGACACCATGGCTGAATATTAGAGGGTTGGAAAAATTATTAGTACCCTCACAATCAATTAATTAATTTTTTTGGCAAAATTAAAATTAATCCTAAGCCAAAAATTTAATTAATTTTGTGTCCTGGGTAAAATCAATTTCTCCAATGGTGAAATTCGTGGGTTTTAAAGAAGTTGATTTTTGGAGGTCTCCAGCCAAGGGAATATTGAGGAAATCAAGAAATTTTGTACCCTTGGGCCTTGGTGGTTAGGTCAAAGTCAAATTTTTGAGGAAATTAACTTAAAATAATTAATTTTGAGTTAATTAAAAATCATTTAAATGAAAAATTATATTTTGCCACAAATTAAATAATTTTGACGGTGATGATTACAGATTAATTAAATTTTTATGAACGGTTGAGATTAATTTGATAGAGATCAAGCCAACTAGCCATTGAATATTTTACCTATAATTTAGAGGTCAGTGTCAGTCTTTCTTTTCATGCGATCTCTGAATAGTG
Organism: Pinus tabuliformis; assembly: GCA_031772625.1. Taxonomy (NCBI): domain Eukaryota; kingdom Viridiplantae; phylum Streptophyta; class Pinopsida; order Pinales; family Pinaceae; genus Pinus; species Pinus tabuliformis. The sequence continues at coordinate 435,722,663 of CM062808.1, read as the reverse complement.
TACTAAGCTCTCAAGCTCTCTTGCATACTTTTTTGAATTAATGCGAAAGTCTTTGGGATTTCAACATGCTGTGGTGTTCGTCTTCACGAATTTATCGTAACATTTTTTTAATTTCTGCCAAATGTTATGTGAAAACTATCAATCAATAGTTTTAGACTAATCTGAATACAGGTATTTTATTCAGTTTGTTGGATCTAGGGTAACATTCTTAATTTTGATCGAAGTATCTAGTATCTCTATTTCTTCAACATTTCATTGTTGTTCTATTTCTCTACTTGGTTTGATGGTTGATCTAGTGTTTGCAAGAGATCTTTCAAGTTTTCGTTGAGTGTGTGGGGATCTTTCTCGGTTGGATCAACCGACTCTCAGTGTATATTTTCTGAAGAGCCTACTTCACAGAAGCTCCAGGACTTATTTTTAGATTAAATTATTTTTCCTGTAAGGTGTTTTTGGGCTAGTACATCTCCAAAATATTTAATTTTTTTTTTTTAAATATTTTGTGGAAAATTGATAGATCTGGTTATTGAGGGCCTTAGATTATCAGATCTGGGAGCAGAGTTGGACTCATACTCAGATCTGATAGATCTACCATCTTTGTGCATAGATCTGTAATTTTTTCTTAGTTTTCTAACTTGGGTTTCTGGGGTTTTATTTATTTTTGTATATCTGGGTTCTGGGTGTTTTGTTTTCATTTTTGCAGGTGCAGATCTGAAAGAGAAGTTTAATTTGAAGCCATATCTAGGCCTTGGAGGGTAAAGATCTGGCCGCAATATCACTTTGCAGGGACATTATTAATTTGTTTTTTTTTTACAGTTAGAAGGGTTTCAAATTTTCTGAGGATTTTACTAGTCTTTCGAGGACAAATTTGAAACAGAAGTATATCATTTTAAAATGAGATTTTCTGGGATCTTTTTTTTTTAATTTTTGGCTACCATTTGCTGCCTCGAACCCTCTACAACTTTGCTGCCATTTTCGCTTTCTCTGCCAGCTTACATGTAGCTAAACATTGCCTTATCTCCATTTAGCAGCGTTTCTCTGCAACTTCGCTGCCCAAGCTCCTTCGAAATCCTTGTCCGCTGGTTAGCCTCTACATTCCTTGCTTCTCCCCTTGCCGCGTCCCTTATTTCCTCTCCCTCTGCCCACGACCCTCAGCTTGCTGCCATTACATTTACTTTCTTTCGCTATTATAACCCGAGCTCTCCTCTATTCGTTGTTGCTCCTCATCCTTCAGACCTGCAACACATTCTATTAACCTTTGTCGGCCGTCGAGGCTCCCTCATTTCCATCCTTTCTTCTCTATGTGCAGCCCGCTGCTCCATCTCTCATCTACATTCATCCTCAGCTTGCTGCCTCATAAGCACAACCATTTTAATTCTAGGATTGTGAGTTGCTTAGCATCTGAACTTCATGGTATTTAAATTTTCGAAATTTAATTGCTAGAATATTTTGCATGCTAAGGTTTTGAGCATTTTCTTATGTTTTGAACATCTATTTAGATTGCTCATCATTTTAGTTCACCGTAAACATGATCTAATTACTTGAATTATTTGATGTTTGTTGCGTGTTAAATATTTTGCGAATATTTCGAGTAATTATTAAAGTACTCTGTCATGGAATTGTGATAAATTGCATATCTTTTGTTTCCTAAGCTGAGTATTTTTTGAGCATTTGTTGGCATTGATATTAAATTGTGAAGAAGTTTTTGTTCTCTTTGAGCTATAATTGTATCAAAAAGATTTGAAGTAAGCTTGTGGTTTAATTGTAATATTTTAAGGGGTTTATCTTTAAATCTTTGTCTAGTGAAGTGAAAATTTCATTTTGGTGATTAAAGGGCTTTTGCGACATAAGCATTTCTAATCCTCGAATCTAGCTTCATCTCCTCATCTCGTGCATTTTCATATCAAGTTAGTTCTGCATAATTAAAATTTACTTCCAAGCATAAGCTTGGTCGATAGAGAGATAGGTATCCATCCATCTTTGCTTGAGAACCTTGCTTTTAATAGTACTTAAAATGGTGACCTTGCAGTCGTTAGAGCCACAACTCTCTGTAGCGCTGGAGGCACCAAGTGTATTAGAATTTCAGAAGAGGTATCATTAATCACACTTTAATGTGCTTCACCTTATCTTCTCTCTGCCAATTACTACAAAATCAGGCTCAATATAGAAAGGATTGAAGGGCTTAAACATAAATAGGCATTTAACTAAAATTTACCAATATTCCTGCATCCCACATTAGTTTTGGGATCTGCATTTCATATAAGATAGTCATTTATCTAAGAAACAATTGTTAAATCAATTACTTGGTCCTAAATTTCCTAGCAAGATTGTTGACTCAATAAGGCATTGGTATCAATCACTTAAATCTAATCAAATCCTATAAGTCTTGCTAAATCTTAATCAAGTACTTGGTCGCTTCACTGTGTCTCCTGAACTGGTTGGTTCCCAACTAGTTCTTTTTCATTCCATTTCCATAGGGTCTACCCCACTTAGCTTGTTGTAGGGAGACAAATTAAATGGAGGGATTGGGGATCAGGGTGACAAGCCCCGATTTGAGTTGTTGTCGCGGTGCCTAGACATTCTGTGTGACAACAAACCTCATCCTTGGTTTGGAAGAAATAGATCCAGGTCTTTCTGGAGAAATTGTTGATAAAAGTAGTAAAGTACTCAAACTCACTTAGAGATTTCGTCCACATCAACCCACATATATATCTGAATGCAAAGGTTAAGTATCCCCTGAGATCTACTGTCACTCAGAAAAGCTACTATCGCAAACTTCCCCAACACAGATCCTCTACAAACATGTTCGTGCTCTGTGTTCACCTCTGGAACACTTGTCACCATCTCATGAAGCAATCTAAATGCTCCATGATAAATATAACCCATCTTCTTATGCCATAGCTCCCTTTGGTCCCTCAGACTGCTGCTGCTAACTAGTGCCTTCAGAGTGTCCATTTGTAGCTTATACAATAGGCCACTCTTCATCCTGACTGCTATAGATGACATCTAATCTTTGTGCTCCAATAACACCTTTTCTCTTCTAAACATAACATCGTATCCTTTGTCTTGAAGGACTAATATAGAGATCCAATTCTTCCCCAAGCCTGGCTCATGCAACACGTCATGGATAAGTATCTGTTTTCCATTCTCCCTCTGAAATAGAACAATCCCTCTTGCAACTGGGTTGTATGTTGGACTTATTCCCTATTTAAATATGCAACCTTATGTCCTCCTTGTAATGACAGAAGTACTCTTCAACTCTTGTAATGTGAAATGACGCTCCATTGTCTATGTACCAGACATCCTCTGAGTTTGAGCTAGACAGACAAGCTATTAATGTGAACTCTTGATCCATTCTGCTTGAGAGCTCATTTGTGTCTGTTGAAGCTACTACTTGCTTCTTTCCTTCTTCCTCTGTGGGCAATTACTGACATAGTGGCCAAATCCATGACAACCATAACACTTGACCTTTGATAGGTCCTTCTTCGTCTTCTCTCCTTTTGAGCTAGGTCGCTTGCTGGATCCCTCCTTCGTCTTTTCTTTCCCTGTTAAGGAAATGTTCTCTTGCTCCCTCTCAACCTCTAATACCTTGTCGCTGCTATTGGTACTGTTGCACTCAAATTGTCAAAAGTTCCAAGGAAGCGGAAGTACCAACTTTTTCAACAAGGATCAAATCACATATCAGCAGTCTCTGTGTCATAATCATTCCATTCTGCAAGGTATTTATTGTAAATGATCCTAGTAAAACCTTGAGTCTATGTAACAACCTAGGTAAGCCTATAACTTGATGATGAATTCCATCCTAGGAGGTTTTTTAACGTCATTGATTACCTGTGTTTTTCGACATGGCTAATCAGATTTTTTTTTCCCTCTAGCTTAAACCCCCAAAGCTAGAGTGAAATTTATTGTTGAATTATTAAGTGAGTCTTAGTGTTTTAGTCGAGTCTGACATAAAAGTGGTTTGGGAATAATTTAAGCTAATTGGCTTAATTATTTTATTACAAATCACTTGGTTTACTAGATCATATTGTGTCGCAGTTGGGTTATTTGTCTTGAGGGTTTAAGGCGAATGTGTATTCCTTCTTTGAGTCTTGTAAATGAAAAATCATATGTATTAGAGTGATGGAAAAATATTTGTCCCCTCATGTGTAAATTAATTAATTTTTCTGGCAAAATAAAATTAAATCTTAAGCTAGAAAATTAATTAAGTAGAGTCAAAATTAAATTGTCTAGGAAAATAAATTATCCAAATGAAAAAATCCGTGGGTCTTGAAAAAATCAAATTTTAAAGGTCCTCGACCAAGGGAATATTGTTTTTTTCAAGAAAATTTGGACCCTTGGACCTTGGTGGTTATTTCAAAGTCAAATTTTTGAGGAAATTAGTTCTAAAAATTAATTATGAGCTAATTAAAATGGAATTAAATGATAAATTTGAAAATTCCTCGAAAATAAGAAATCAAGGGCCAAGATTAAAAGATCTTGAAGTATTTATCAACGACCAAGAGTATTTAGACAAGGATCAAAGAAACTAGCCATTATTTTTCCATTTGGAGGATTTATCTAGAGTCATTTGAGTCTCTAATCATTTTGATCTCTGGCTAGAATTGTTGCTGAAGCATTGTGTAAACTATTGTCCCACTAATAACTATTTTTTCTACCATAATAAAAGACTTTGGGTTGCAACTTGAGGTGTTCTTGTTTCGTAATCTGTGGTATGTATTTCCTATGTGGTGCTTTATGATTATTATTTTGAGATAATACATAGTGTTTGTAGGTACTCGATCCTTGGTCTCCAAGTTCAAGACTGTGGGCAAGTGTTACTTTGCTTGGATCTCTAGTTTTTATATGGTGGATTTAATCTTTGCTTGTGCTATAGTGATCATTAATATTTCTGAAGTGTTCTAGCCATTCATTCAAGTAATAAATATTATGAAAAATTATTTTCTCAAAATCCATTTGAAAACCCACGTATATTTTGTAAATATATTTGTAAGTTTAAATTGCAAATTATTTTTTTAACTTGGGTTGGGGTTTTTAGATTCACTGTGGCAAGTGGTACTTTCCTTGAATCTTTAGTTTTTATATGGTGGATTTAATCTTCGCTTGTGCTGTAGTGATCATTAATATTTTTGAAGCGTTTTAGCCATTCATTCAAGTAAAAAATGTTATAAAAAATTATTTTATCAAAATCCATTTGAAAATATATTTGTTAATTTCAATTGCAAATTATTTTTTTAACTTGGGTTGGGGTTTTTAGATTCACTTTGTATATATTTGGGGTTTGGGTGTTTCTACTTTTATTTTTGCAGGTTAGATCAAGAATTTAAGTGGAAGAAGAGCTAGATCTAGGCCCTTGAGGGTAAGATCTAGTCTCTTGGAAATTTTTGCAGGGTTTCCATGGAAGAATTTTCAGAAAATCAAAGAGCTGAAGCATTAAATTTTTTGGAGCAAGGGTTTCAAGCTTTCAAGGGCATCTAGCCCTGGTTTTTCCTTTCTAGGCCTCAGCGTCAACATTTCGGCCCTCCACGTCTTGGTTTTCAGCCTTCCTAGGGCTAGTCGTGACCCCTTAGGGTCGCGGCTTCCCTTCTTTGCCTTAGCCACTGGCCTAAAAGGCCTTGCGGCCTCCTCTTTGGCCCTCCTAGGTTTGTCGCAGGTCTCCCCTCCTCTTGGCCCTCCCTCCTCTCGGCCCTTCTTGGCCCTCATCCTCCCCTTGGTTCTATTCCCTTCGACCTCCTCTCCTCCTTCCTCTATTCGCAGGCTCCTAAGGGCTTGCGGTTCGATTGTGGAGCCTTTAGGCCCTAGGGCTTCCCTTAAGCCTCTAAACCCTTATTTCCCAAATGCTAGTCTCATTGGGCAAGCATTGGCCGTTCTTGGCCATTTTCTCCATCCTTGTGCCTCGATCTAGCATCCTAGCCCATTTATCGCCGCAAATTCGCTTCCCTTGACCTTGTACTCCAATTCGTGGCCTCTTTTGCCGCAAAATTGACCTAAAACCCTAATCTGAGGTTTTAACGCTAAATAATTGGCGGTTTTGCAAGATTAAGGTCTCAAAATTCTTATTTTCCAAGCGGCAATGTAATCCCAATGTTTCAACAGTGGGACCTTCAAGGGCTTGGGCCTAGGTTTTGATCTCCAAACTCTTATTTTGCTTCAATTTTATTACAACAGTTAAATCATTAATATCTAAGCCTTAAAATCACACTTTAATTGGTAAAAATCCATTAGAATTGTAAAATCAAACTTTTCACAAGTTTTGGCCAGTTGGGCATCTCTAATTTGACTTAGATCTAACATTTTAGCTTTCTGGAATTTGCTACATAACTGTGAAATTCAAGTCTGAAAATATTTCTGAATCAGAAATTTAATAAGAGCCAAAAACTAAAATTTTCTATTTCCGGAAAATTTTACTATATTTGGAAAAATTAGGGCTTGTCTTAAGCAATTGCTGAATTGCTGATCTATCACTGTTTCACTGCTATATAACATATAAGTTCTGAAATTTCTAAATCACATTCTGTAAAAAAAACTCAAAAGATTAGTTTTTCCAAGTTTGGCGAAAATTTTCTACTTTTAGAAATATTGGGCATCTATTTTTGGCTAGATTAGTTTGCTGATCTGTGGTTAACGCACTGTTGTAATAATCATATCAGATCTGAAAATTGCTGAGTCAATCTCTCAAAAAGCCCTAAAATTGAAATTTTCAAGCTCTGGTGCATTTTGCTATGTTTGGGCATATAGGCCATCTATTTTTCGCAGTTTTATCTTGTTGATCTGCCTTTACTTACTGTCGTATTTCATGAAATCAGATCTGAAATTTTATTGAGTACATCTTCTTAAAGTGATCTAAACAAGCTAACTCACATTACTGGTCAAATTGGAAATTTTATGTTTCATGTTTTGGGCAAGTTTCATCATTTGAAGTGGTTTATGCACCGCTGTTAGACATTGATAAGATTTGATTTTTCTTAAGTGGTATTGCTGGTATAAGCTGTCATAAATCTGTGATCAACATCTTGATTGATTATTGTTAACATTTGACATCTTGTGTTACTTGGTAACTAGTGAGATACTATTGAAATTTGCACATGTATCTCTAAGCATTTTATCTTGTCTAAGATTGCAATTCATTCTTGTTAAGTACTCTTAAAAATATTCTAATTAAGTACTTAAACAACTAAAGAAAATCTTAACTCAAGATAAATCTCACTCATTGTGTCTTGCATAGGCATACTAGATCTAGATTTGCATTTATAATTTATCTCCTAGCATAAGGTAGGTTGATAGAAATATAAGACAACCCTTCTTATCTAGCTTGAGGGGCCTCGACAACTCTTTGGTGGTTAACACAATGACCTTGCAGTCGTCAGAGCCACAGTCTCTACAGTGCCGGAGGCATCAGGTGATAGAAGCCTAACAGAAGGTATCGTTAATCAGACCCTAGCCTGCTTCCTGTTAGCCTCCTTCCCACAACCTACCTTGGAGCCCAACTTCAAAATAGTTAAAGGAAGGTTACACTTAGACTAGGCATTTAACTAAAATTTACCAAGATCACTGCGTGTTACATAGGTCCTAGGATTTGCACATCATATAGGTTAGTCAATGATTTCAAGCAACAAGTGTCCATCCGGTCATTTGGTTCCAATTCATAAGAAGCAAGAATTTGTGACTCCATTAAGGCACTGGTCTCATAATAGAAAATCTAATTTAATCAATAATCTTGCTTAATTTCAACCAAGTGGCTAGGCCACTCATTCGTGTCTCCTAAGTAAGTTGATTCTCAACTTTCTTTTCTTACTTCATTCCATAGGGACTACCCCCCATAGCTTGCTATTGGGAGACCGCTAGAACAGAGTGGGTGGGGATCAGAGTGACAATCCCCGCCCTGAGTGTTGTCGCACTGCTTGGACAATTCGGGCGACAATAGGTACCAATAACTAAGCTGAGCCTAGGCTCCTCCTAAGTGAAGTCACTCCATAGGTGATCCCAACCTGGACCCAAAAATCACTTGGATGAACATACGCCATTCCTTGGAAAACCCATTGAGTGTTATACACACTAACTCATCGTCACTAGGCTTGTCTCCAACTGCAACTAACTCATCTCTGACAATTCGAACTGTAGCAAGGTAGGAAGTTACGTCTTCTCCCTTATTCTACTTGATGGTCGTCGACTTCTCCATGAGAATCATTTTCTAGTTTTCTAAAGGATCCTTTCACAATTTTACGATGGCATCTCACATCTCCTTTGAGGTGCGTTTCTTTGTGATATATGGAACAATATGGTCCTTGACTCTATCAAGCATCATCCTCTTGGTTTTGGCATTCTCCTTTTTATAGGTAGTCAGTTGTTGTGGATTTGTCGATATGACAATCACATTCTTTGCATACTCCTTTTGACCATAGTCATCCAAAAGGAATGATATCCTAGCCTTCCAATCTCTAAAGTTGGAGGCTCCATCCAACCTGTTTTGATCTCTCAAACCTGCTGTGATCATCTCTGTAGAATCTTGAAATGTAGCGAACTCAAATAAGTTGGAGAAATAACTGAAGAATTTCGAACTAGGTTAGAATTGAACTATGTTTCAACCCTTAGTTTTTTCTCTTCTTGTGCTTGCGCAGATATTCCTTTTTCCGTTTGGTGCGCTCTGATACCATGTGAAATTTTCATTTTTTTTGCAATTACTAGTTATTATTCGCCTATTTGTTTAGATTATTTGTCTTCTGTAATTAACCTGCGGTAAACACTGAATAAAACACAACTGTAATTTCGTAAAAAAATAAAAAACCACAGGAACTGAGAAAATTATGTACAAACGCAGATAATGAACACCAGTATTTTCAAACAAATCTCTCTGGAAAAACCTCAAAGGGAAAGCTAGTCTACAAATCAGGGTTTTATTATTAATTATTCAACAACGAGTACATTGACTGCATGCCTGAAACTGGCAAAGCTCCAGTGATTTCCTCCATTGGCAAAATTGATCTGGAAGCACAAAATTTCCTTTTGCAAAACGTCATAGCCTCTTGCTTGCAACTCGCACTAGAAAAATCTGGAAGTGCATTCGGCCCAATTGGAACTCGCACTGCTATAGGAAAATATTTCATGCAACCCCTTCGTTCGCTTGTAACACGATTGAGCTATTCGTTCTTCCTTCAGGCAACTATCTTCGACAACTGGAAATTGAACAACTGCTCAGTAATGCGCATTGGCTAGTGCGACCTTTCTGGAGAATAATTCAACCTCTATTCCTTCCTCTTGGAATACTGGAATCTCGTGAAAAATTCCTTTGACAATCACTCCTCAATTCTTCCTGTTGAAACCCTTGCTACTGGTGTCCTTGCGATGCCTCTACACCCTTGCTCTCACTACAACTTTGTGTCTCGCTATTCTGTTCTCCAAATGCCCTTTGATTTCCTCTTATAATCTGAAGCTTAAAAACTGATAGCTTGTAGACTTGAATGTAAAAATACACAAGAGGTATTTTAATAATAATTTATTATATGTAAAAAATGTATAAGTGATGAATGTTACAATGAGGACCCGCATATATATACCTAAGCAAGTGTCCTTTGGTGGCTGGGCATGTCTTTTAGACATGCCTTCTTACTTAACTTAATGACTATTTAACATAATCAATATTTGATTATTTAATATTTACATTTATTTTATTTATTTGCTTGTTATGAATTATATTCATACATAGCCCCTTTCTTCAGAAGCTTTGTCCTCAAAGCTTTAATGTTGTTGATTTTCTTAACTTAGTGTCTGTCACTCAATGTATATAATTTGGCAAGCATCTCGTCATGTAGAAACTGTAATATCCCCTTGGATTTTTTTTAACATTTTTTTAATTTATTATTATTATTTTTTAAATATTTCTAATTTTTTTTAATAACTCAATTTTTTTTTTTGTTATAAAGAGCTCTAACTTTTTTTTTTAATATTATTCTTTCAGATAATTTAATTTAATTATTTTAGTTTTATAACTGATTTATTGTAGCTATATGGGGTGGAGCGAATATATCGAGTAATATATCGACCAAGGTATATTTGTAAAGACACGAACTGAGAACCTGTTCACTGTTATACGACTCTTGCCCCCGCAAAAACTTAAAAAAAATTGCTGCTGCACATCGCCCCCGTTGCGGTTTGTGTCTGCCCGCTCGACAACGACCCATGACCCAAGTACTATCACAACTATGTGCCACAGGTCTGCAACTTGTCCGCCCGACAGACTTCCGCATGACTGACTCACGTAGTTTGACCATGGTGTATCGACGTCACACCCTTTGACCGTTCGATCGGAGGGCACGACGTTTTGACGGTCTATGTACGTAAATTCTTTAAACGGTGGAATGGTTTTCGACTGTAGGAACAACAAAGGGTTAGAAGAAGGGTTTCGGCGGATAGGGACGCTGGATAGCCCTTCGGAACAATGGCCACGTTTTGATATCTCGATGTAATTAACATTGCTAATGCAAAAAAACCAAATGTATAGTGCCAAGGGCAAAAACTTCATAACTTTCTGGTTTTCAGTAGTTACAGGCATAATCTTAAACAAATTATTTCCTTTGTTTCCACCATACAAAGGGTTCTCTGATTTACAAACATCTATAATGTTTCCCTCAACTACAGAGCTTTCTGTTGCTGCTTTTTCATCATTATAAAAAAGATGCTAAATATCATCATGTGAATAAAGGTCTCCCATTGATGAGGAACTGACTTCTAATTCATTGTTAGTTTTCAATTCTGCAGACGTTTGTGTTACCTCAACCTCGTCACCAGCAACAGAATCCCTTTTTTTGTAAGGAAGGGAAAACACACGACCACCAAGCAAACCAAAAACAGATTTAGAAGTAGTGGCCTCATCATTCTTCAATTGGATTTTGGAAGATGATGGGTCATTTTGGCTAGGCAATGAGGCATTCATGGGCTCTGGTTTTCTTGGAAGTGACAATGACAAATCATAAAATGGCTCGTGTGTCACCGAAGGGTAACCACATTTTGAACAACAAATTGTGCTACACAGCTGACCTTGAAACACACGATCCACCAAAGTTGCATTATTCCTTTGGTTCGAGAATTCATTGCTGTTGGCCTCAACAACCTCTCCTTCTCCACAATTAGTGGACTTTGAGTTGCTTAAACTCACTAATTCTTCAGTGTGCAAGTTGTCAAGTAAACATCTGAGACACACATGGTTGTCTTGTTGCCTCAATCCCTTAAACTGTTGAACCTTGGCACAAATTGCACTAAAAAGAAACTCGGGATTGACTACATCATTTCCAGTTTTCATTATCATCCCAATTAAACCCTCAAATGGATTTCTTTCATACTCTACATCATAGGTACTTAGGAGTGTTGGCCTTACACCTACTAAAAAACCCTTAATGTCTAGAAATTGTGGTTGCAAATCACTTAGTGTAGCAGAACCATTTGTTATATTTGCCATGAAGGTGTAACCCCTGTTGTGCTTGTGATCACCCATGTCTTGAGGTAATGAAATATCAGAATTACAAATCTTCATCCAATTTAATGGTTGACATGAACTTCTTGGAGGGAGAAACTTTTTAATTACACTTTTAAAATTCATGGCTTGTAGAGGTCTTTTTTTTTGAGATTGGAAACATTGACCTTCTTGCTAAAGGCGACCTTGCTGGTTGTTGCTGAAAAGCATCATTACAATTATCTTTAGCATTATAATCTTTAAGATCATCTTCATTCTTATCATAATCTATGTCTTTTTTAGCATCTTCCTTGTTGTTATGATATTGTTCATTTTCTTGTTTTTCGGAATAGTCCTCATCCACATCATCTTCATTTGGATCATCATCTTGATCTACATAATCTTCATCGACATCATTTTCATTTGAATCATCATCCTGATTTATATCATTCTCAACCACATCAAGATCAACTTCATTTGGATTTTCAACATTATAATCTTCTTGATCTATATCAGCTACATCAGAATCATTATCTTTGTTATCGATTTCCTTTCGACATGCTTTAACTTTTGCATATGGTTTTTCTAAACGCTAAAATGCTTCTTGAATTTTACTAAAGTTCTCCATGGATTGAGGACATGAACATAATGGCATATTGTGCGACGAGCAACGTTCAAAGACCCGCATGATTATATTGTGTGCCATGGCTCCGATACCACTAAAGCATAAAAACTGATAGCTTGTAGACTTGAATGTAAAAATACACAAGGTATTTGTAATAATAATTTATTATATATAAAAATGTATAAATGTTACAATGAGGACCCGCATATATATACTTAAGCAGGTGTCCTTTTGTGGCTGGGCATGTCTTTTAGACACGCCTTTTCACTTAACTTAATGACTATTTAACATAATCAATATTTGATTATTTAATATTTACATTTTATTTATTTATTTACTTGTTATGAGTTATATTCATAACATAATCTCTTGTTGACGAATCAATGACCATGATCAATCATCAATCAGTGGCTAAGATCATCTTGACTCCATCAAGTAACTTTTCTGGAAGTCTCTAGAAGAAAATTGAATCACATGGACCATTATATCTTATGTATGGACACCTTTGGCCATGGTTCATTTTTCTCATTTTTTGCATGGCAATCTCACACTTAACAATGCATTTTGTGCTCACCGTGGCAATGTTTCACATTCTCCAAGTCAAGAAAGAGGTCCATTGCACCCTTAAAGGCAAGTCAAGTCATCTTCAAGTCAAATCATTCAAAATATCTTCCACAAAGTTCCTTTTCAAGTGGTCGACTTATCTTATGACAATCGTGTGGGAATTTTTTTATGATGTGGTAATCACTCAAGTGATTTAGATGTGCAAAAAGAAAATTAATGTGTCAAAACATTATGGACCAAGATCAAGCCTATAAACATGCGAGTCAAGCCTTAAATCATGAAAGCAAGCAAATGTTGCACGAGAGAAAGGAGTCATTGACCTTCTCTGTAGTCAAAGAGGGGTCTCCCACTGAACATGAAGCTACTTGAAGGAGACTTTGGTCCTCCTTTGACTTTCCAAATTTCTACCAAGTCAATTCAGGCCTTCTAATAGGTAAATGTCGCACTTGTAAAGCAAATTGACATCTCCTAGCATGGATGTTAGCTCTTTTGGAGGGTTTTCAAGCAATGCAAATATAATTTTATGTAATGACTTATTCTCCAATTCTTTTGTGGAAGACAAATCAATATTTCTTGAAGTTTCTTAGCATTTTTTAAGGAGAAAAATTGGAAGAGATCCTGTGAGCTGCATTATAAAATGACAACTCACTCTCCTAGATCATTGCAGATTGTTGAGATCATTATGCCATAATGTACTATTTTCATAATGCTTTGGTTTCAACTTTGAAGTCTTTTTTTCTTGGCTATTGTACATAATTTTAAAGACAATATTTTGTTAATTCAATATTACTGCAAACTATCACGATCAATCTATTGAGGGGCGACTTTGTCACTTTGAGGGAGATGTCTAGGGTAAATTCTATCACTTCTCTATTGTTGGTGTGAGGTAAGCATTAAATCTCCTTCTTTGGTCATAGCCTAGTGGTTCCTCAACAAGGGTTTTAATTTTATTTCATTCCATAATTGATGTTATGGTTGAACACTTTCCCCTTTAAGGGATACCTTCTAGTAGGGATTGGTTTCATAACCTCTCTTGATTAGACAAGAAGATAAATTTAACTTCTAGGGTTCTACCTTCATGCCCTAATCCACAAGGATTTAATAATCGACTTAAGAGGGGAGTTCATCTTGACCCCATTAAGCCATAGTGGAAATAAGGCATTAGCCCTAAATCCAACAACCACCATAAACTTTTACAATTTTCAAGTTCTTGTTATTTTATTTATTTATATTATTGAAAATTCCTTAAAAATTGAAAAATATAAAAATGAGGGCTCACTTATATACCTAGGAAGGTGCCCTTTCATGAACGATCGTATCCTTAGGGACATGCTTCTTCTATACCAATCACTAAGCAATAATTATTATGAATGTTATATATATATATATATCTTGGGTTTTGTGCCTCTTTAGCAACATCTAATGGCCCAAGACAAAAAGCGACCCTCTTTTTTGTGGATTATTTTTCTCTAACATCAATTTTTAAGGGTTTTTCAACATCTTCTCAAAGTTGGAATTATATTAAAGCCATCTTTTATAAATTATTTGTGAAGCCCTAGCCTAGTCTGAAGGAAATAATAAGGTGATATCCAATCATATAAATGCTAATTTTTCTTTTGGGTGGTTCTAATTGCATAATCATCTCATTTGGAAGTATTTTTTAGCCTCTTAAAGTGTTGGAAAGTGTTATATTTTGATTGGAAGGAAATCTGAGGTTACCCCTAGGGTGATTAGTCCTCCAATTTATGCAATTATTATGTCAAATTGCATAAATCTATTGTTTGGTTTTGTTATATATATATAACATTCATAATTATTATTACTTAGTGATTGGTATAGAAGAAGCATGTCCCCAAGGATTCGATTGTTCATGAAAGGGCACCTTCCTAGGTATATAAGTGAGCCCTCATTTGTTGATTTGAACTTGATTTAAGATCTTTTAAAGTATTTCATGCTTGATTTAATTTTAATTGATGGTTTAAGTTTTATCATCCGTGCTTGAACATTTTTACAAGCCAAGTCATTTTAAGTGATCCTGGATTTGGCAACTAGGGCCAAACTCCACCTTGGACAACTCGTATGATGCAACTGATATGTTTATTGGATTCCTCTTTCCGAGAGGTGTAGGATTGATTTAAAGATCATCTCATTCTAACATGTACAGATGGAATTATGAATTTATTTCATTTATGGAAAAATTGTCAAGGTCGGCCAACAATCTAATGTAAGCTCAGAAGCCCAAAAGCCACGTCTCTTCACCCTCAACGTTGCATATAAATACAAGGTGCATCTACCTCATTTGACATCATTCATTCTCATAGATATCTCTCTCTCCTCATCTGATTGGGTCGTACAACTTCAGGGCAGCCTTCTTCTCCTCCACATGTGCGAAGTTTGACTTATGTTT
Organism: Pinus tabuliformis; assembly: GCA_031772625.1. Taxonomy (NCBI): domain Eukaryota; kingdom Viridiplantae; phylum Streptophyta; class Pinopsida; order Pinales; family Pinaceae; genus Pinus; species Pinus tabuliformis. The sequence continues at coordinate 435,707,624 of CM062808.1, read as the reverse complement.
TTTGGGTTGACCGAATTGCAGAAGGGTTGACCAACGTTGATTGGGCAGCAGTTGACATTGTTTGATTGCATTTTTCCTTGGAGAAATTGTGTTTGGGCAGGCCGCATTTCTGGCCACAAAAATCGAGGCAATCTGAGTTGTTTGACTAACGTTGATCACATGTTTGACCCTGCGCTGAACGGGTTTGACGGATATTTTCGGCACTGTTTTGGGCTGATTTGGACTGTTGTTGGAGGCCGAGTTCACTGGGTTTGACGGACCTGTTTGGAGGTGTAATTTTGTTGATTTGACCGACATTGAATTTTTGGTTAGGGCATCCTGTTGAGTGCAGTTTGACTGGACAGATTTGACTGTGATTGGGCAAGTGAATTTTGTATATTGTACTCTCTCTGCTGAACTTTTGAAGAATAATAAGAAGACTTGATGAAAGGGTTTCCCTACATTGGGGTTTGTCCCTGGCATGCACCACATCTTGTGTACTCTTGTCTATCTGCATTTACTATCATGTTAATGTGATTGTTAATCTGGAAATTGATATTGGGCTATAAGAAAAACTGAAGTAAATTTCTCTTAAGCATAGAACATACCATTGTTATGTAAAATTAACATGGTATCAGAGCTGAGGTGAAGATAAAGCCCAAGCAAGAGTGAACAGAGCAATCACTGAAATTGGTTGGACAAGGACAAGAGTCAATGGCCTCCGCATCTTACCTCAAGCCTGATGATAAGCTCAACGATAACTCTGATTATCATGCATGGAAGATGTCTCTTGATTTGACTTTGGAAGAGCAGGATGTTATGGACTATGTGCAGGGAAAGATCACTGAACCTCGTTCAAATGCACCAACTGCCGCTAAGACAAAGTGCAAGAAAGGTGAAATCAAATCTAAGAAGATCATCAGGTGTTCTATTAACAAGCATTTGGTTGCATACATCTCTGATTTGAACACATTCAAGGAGATGTATGACAGGTTGGTTGGCATGTTCAAGGTTAGCAATGCAAACTAAGTCCTCTTTCTCGAAAACAAGTTGAAGGACATAAAGAAGGGAAGAGGTGAAGATATCCAATCCTACTTCATGAGGGTTACCGAGATCAAAATTGATCTTTTTTCAATTGGAGAAGTTATTGCCGATAGGGAGCTCACTCTCATTGCCTTTGGAGGACTCCCTCGTGAATGGCATGTATTCAACACTACTATCCTCAACAATGATAGGATTCCAAGTTTTGATGAATTGTTGCCTAATTGCACTCAAGAAGAGATAAGGATGATGGAGAGAGACATGCCTTCAAATAGGAATGAACCTACTGCATTCTCTACTCATGCTAAAAGGAAGAACAATGCAGGTTCAAAGAAGCAATGTCAAGGAAGACTGGGATTCAAAGATGGAAGGAAGGAAATATGCTTCATTTGTAACAAGTTTGGCCACTATGATAGGGAGTGTCCAAATAGAAGGGATACACCTCATGATGATGACAACCACAACCACAACAATTTCAAGGGCAACAACAATCAAAGGAATGGCAGATTCAACAACAAAGGAAAGAGGAATGCTCCCGCTACTTAACATGGAAATAGTCGACCTCCCAAAAGATAAATAAACTCTAGGTGTGATGAATCTAATGTTGTAGATAACAAGCAATTTTTTTATCTTATATCTGCCCTCTCTACTACCTCTCCTCCGGACACCTTGAGAAATTGGTTGATTGATAGTGGTGCCTCAAGGCACTTCACTAGGTATAAGGAAGCTCTTTCAAATCTGATAGAAAATGATATAAATTTGGAAATTAGTCTTGGGGACAATGACACCTATCCCGTGAAAGGAGTTGGGAATGTTACTCTTTAGTTGAATCAAGGTAACACCATTCATCTACAAGAAGTTCTATATGTACATGATATAAAGAAGAACCTGGTATCTATCTCAGCGATGGAGGACAAAGGATTCAAGGTGGCATTATTCATCGATGGAAAGGTACTTGTTTGGAATAGAAATTTCAAAGAAGCATTTACTCTTGGATTCAAGGTTGATAGCCTATATCAAGTTGGAGGAATCCCACTGGGAACTATGTCGTACGACACATCTCGCCAGTCCGAATTATGGCACCGGAGGTTTGCTCATCTACATCATAAGGCTCTACCCAATGTGAGGAAGATGGTAACAAGTATGCCCTTATTTAATGTAGAACATGAAGGTGTTTTTCAGTGATGTGCCGAAGGAAAACATACTAGGGGACCATTCCCCTCAAGTGATAGCAAGACCACCGACATATTGCAATTGGTTCATTCTGATCTATCTGGTATGATGCCCGTGACATCTTTGGGAGGATATTTATATTATGCTATCTTTGTGGATGATTTCTCTCGCAAAACTTGGATATATTTGTTGAAGAAGAAGGACGAGGTATTCACATGGTTCCATACTTTTAAATCCTTGGTTGAAAATCAAACAGGGAAGAAGATCAAAATATCAAGGATCGATAATGGAACCGAATATGAATCAAATGAGTTAAATGACTATTACAGAGAAGCTGACATTAAGAGGGAGACTACTACGCATATACTCCTAAGCAAAATGGTGTTGCTGAAAGGAAGAACCGTTCTATTGTAGAAGCCACTTGTGCCATGCTTCATGATCAAAGCCTTCTGAAGTTCTTATGGGCAGAAGTGCCCAACGCTGCTGTGTACATTCAAAATAGATGCTCCCATCAAGTGTTGGACTCCAAAACTCCCAAAAAAGTTTTCACCGGTAAGAAACCTGATGTTTCTCACTTTAGAATTTTTGGTAGCCTCGTATATTTTCATGTGCCGAAAGAAAAGAGAAGCAAATTGGATGCATCTGGGAAGAAAGGAACATTTGTGGGCTACAATGAAACTTCTAAGGCATATAGAATCTATGTGCTTGGTCAAAGAGAAGTGGAGATAAGTCATGATGTCACCTTTGATGAAGATGCTGCCCTTGGGAAGATTAGTAACCTTCCTATTCCAAGGAAGGACAAAGAAGCAGATACAGGAAAGCAGGGAGAACCACAAGATGAGCCGATGCCCGATGCTGAAGGACCAATGGATCCCATTGATCCACCTCCTCATGAGCCCTCCTAAAATAGGAGACCTTGATGGCTTAGGAAAACTCTCGAAGATGCTGAGAGACATGTTGCTCCAATAGGAACTTTTCGTTAAGGTAAGAAGCTGAATATTTACCATCGGTAGTTAGGTACCATGAGCACCATTGTTCACACTGAGCCTTGCACATTCAAAGAATTTGTGAAGCACCAAGTTTGGAAGGATGCTATGAACGAAGAATATGAGTTGATTATGAAAAATGATGTCTGGGATGTGGTCCCTAGACTCAAGGACAAATCCGTTGTCACCTCGAAATGGTTTTACAAGATCAAGCATGAAGCTGATGGAAGTGCTGAAAAGTTCAACGCCAGGTTTGTTACTCGAGGCTTCTCTGAAAAGGAAGGTGTGGACTACGATGAGATATTTGCACCAATTGCCCGATATACCACAATCCGTTTGATTATAGCCCTTGCTGCCTCACAAGGGTTGAACCTACACTAGAAGGATGTCAAAACCGCCTTCTTGCATGGTTCAATTAAGGAGGAAGTCTATGTAGAACAACCTGAGGGGTTCGAAGTTCAAGATCGTCAGGGACATGTATGCAGGTTGAAGAAAGCCCTCTATGGGTTAAAGAAAGCTCCCCGAGCTTGGTATGAGAGGATCAGCAGCTATCTAATGAAGCAGGGTTTTACAAGAAGTGAAGCTGATGCCAAACTTTACTTTAAGGTTGAGAATGAAAGACCTCTCATCTTGGTACTTTATGTGGATGATCTCTTTCTGACAGGTGTAGACCCTCTTATTCATCAATATAAGAGGGAGTTGGTTTCTGAATTTGAGATGAAGGACCTAGGACTGATGCATTATTTGCTAGGGTTGGAAGTCTGGTAAAAGCCAGGTGATATTTTCCTTTCTCAAGGAAAATACATTTTGAAGCTACTTGAAAGATTTGGGATGGTGGACTACAATTCCGTGACTATTTCGATGGAACTTAACTTCAAGAAGTTATGCGGAAGTGCTGCTGAGCCCGATTTGTGAAATCCTTCTTAGTATCGTCAACTCATGGGGGCCCTGATGGTCTTATTGAACTCCTGTCCGGACATATGTTTTGTAGTGAATGCATTGAGTCAGTGTATGGTCCAGCCTCATCACATACACTGGATCGCTGCCAAGAATCTCTTGAGATAATTCCAGGGCACAATCACCTATGAACTGAGATACATTGCCAGGAATGTGAGGCTCCATGGTAATTTTGATGCTGACTGGGCTAGCAGTGTGGTGGATCGTAAAAGCACATTGGGATGTTGCTTCTCTCTAGGTTCTGCTTTGTTATCCTGGATGAGTAGGAAGTAGCAGTCAGCTGCTTTGAGCATCGCTAAGGCCGAATATATTGCTGCTAGTTTGGCCTCCTATGAGGTTGTTTGGTTGAGGAATCTCTTTAGTGAGCTGTTTGGACATGTGTTGGATGATCTTCTGTGGGAACCAAAGTGGGATTCGTCTTTCTGAGAATCGCGTGTTTCATGACCGCTCCAAGCATATTGATATCAGTACCACTTTATCTGGGATATGGTACAACGGGGAGAAATAAGGCTGCATCACATTGGGATTGATGATCAGGTTGCAAATATTCTTATGAAGCGCCTTAAGGTCAAATTATTAACCTTCCGTGAACGACTTGGAGTCTTGGAGAGACCCTCTTATGAGAGTCCCGTTTGATTTGGATATTGAGCTCTGGGAGCTCCGAGGGGCTTGGGGTATGACACATTTTGGATGATTCCTTCTTCATTATTTCTTCATTGTTCAGCAGAGTAGAGTAGAGCAGAATAGAGCAGAGATTGTTAGATGGTTTGGTGGGTGGATTTCTCCCTAGTTGAGAGGGAGTGTTAAATTTAGCAACTAGGGCCAAACTCCACCTTGGACAACTCATAAGATGCAGCTGATATTTATTGGATTCCTCTTTTCGAGAGGTGTATGATTGATTTAAAGATCATCTCATTCTGACATGTACAAATGGAATTATGAATTTATTTAGTTTATCGACAAGTTGTCAAGGCCAACCAACAATCTAATGTAGGCTCAGAAGCCCAAAAGACATGTCTCTTCACCCTCAATGTTGCATATAAATAGAAGGTGCATCTACCTCATTTGGACATCATTCATTCTCACACATATCTTTCTCTCCTCATTTGATTGAGTCGTACAAGTTCAGGGCAACCTTCTTCTCCTCCACACGTGCGAAGTTTGAGTGTGATTTTTTGTTTTCTGGGTTGACCATATTGAAGAAGGGTTAACCACCATTGATCGGGCAGCAGTTGAAATTGTTTGGCTGCATTTTTCCTTGGAGAAATTTGGTTTGGGCACGCCGTATTTCTGGGCACAGAAATTGAGGCAATCTGCGCTGTTTGACCAATGTTGACTGTAGGTTTGACTCTGCGTTGACCAGTGTTGCAGGAAGCGCCCCCGGATCCTAGGCCGGAATTGCGTCCCGTACGGAAGCGTTCCGGAAGCGCCCTAGGAAGCGCGATTCCAAAATTTTAATGCGCTTCCTGGGATTCGGGTAAGGATTTTAGAGAGCAGTTTCGGTGATATGACTGAGATTACTATCTCGGATCTCATAGAAGATTGCGTTGAAGATTGGGTTCAATTTTGTTATGTATCACAGTGAATGCGGATTGCAATGGAGACAGTTCTGTTATGTATTACAGTGACTCAATGTTATTCCTATCACAGTTTCGATGCTACCTTGATTTCGATGCTATTACAGTGATCACACTTCGGTGATATTACAGTGATCACACTTCGGTGATATTACAGTGATCACACTTCAGTGCAGTGATGCAGTCACAGAAACTCGAATTATCTCTGAAATAAAATTTGGGTACCACAGTAAGGTAATGCAGATTAAAGGTTTTGTGCTACCACAGTCTTGGTGCCTCAACAGTAAGAACAGTCATCAATAGATTTTGGTATAACTACAGTGATACAAATTTGGTATCACAACAGTGAGAAAGTTTTCATCACAATAAGAAGATCTTGGTACCTAACACAGTCTCAATGATAAGGGTTCGGTGAGAAGGTTTCACTGTCAAAATCTTGACGCAAAACAATGATATTACAAGGATAAGGACTTTGCATCACATACATAGAAATTTGATCAAGGCACTTCAGAGTTTCAATGATATTATGTAATGCTTAAATCAAAATTTTCCCATTTAATTTTACAATTGAATTGCTAAATTCATGTAATGCTTAAAAATTTGATGTATGTTTGTAATAGCTAGAATATAGATGATTGTTGTACATACTAGTAACTACAATGGAATCATGGATGCCATATCTATCTTGATTTATGCAAAAATATGCATGTTTTCATGTCTTCTACAATTAATTTGGTATTTGGGATGTTTGTTTTGAGTATAAATGCAAAAAAATATAAAAATATATATATATATATAGCAGACGCTTCCGCGGACGCTTCGCTTCCTAGATTTTTGGAAAATGACGCTTCCGCGCTCCGCGCTTCCGCTTCGCTCCCGCTTCGTGCAACATTGGCGTTGACTGAGTTTGACTTATATTTTCGGCACTGTTTTGCGCTGATTTGGACTGCTGTTGGAGGCCGAGTTGACTGGGTTTGACCAAGTTGATTTGGAGGTGTAATTCTGTTGATTTGACTTGCATTGACTTTTTGGTTAGGGCATTCTGTTCACTGTAATTTGACTGGACAGGTTTGACTGTGATTGGGTGAGTGAATTTTGTATAGTATGCTCTCTCTCTCTGCGGAACTTTTGAAGAATAATAAGAAGACTTGATTAAAGGGTCTCCCAACATTGGGGTTTGCCGCTGGCATGCACCACATCCTGTGTCCTCTTGTCTTGGCTTGTCTTGCACTGTTTTTATTTATGTTCTATCTGCATTTATTGTCATGTTAATGTGATTGCTAATTTGGAAACTGATATTGGGTTAATAAGAAAAATTGAAGCAAATTGCTCTTAAGCATAGAACATACCATTGTTATCTAAAATTAGCAAGATCAAGTTGTATCAGAGCAAGATTGATGGTGTTTTGTGAGTGTGCATGGTAACCAGGGTCAAATTCAAGCAAGTTGAAGGAACGATTATTGAAGGCAATCTAGAAATTGGATTGAGAATCTTTACACGAAGAAGAGAAATGATGTCACACGAGGGATAGGTTAATCTTTTTGGTTTCGGGAAAGAGTTTCGTGAAGTTTTCATGGCGATGAAGACCATGTTTGATGAAATGTATTGGGAATGGTAGGAGTTTAAAGAGGGAAGCTCGTTGAAGAAGGAAGTCAAAGATGAGGAAAATGATGACGATTTGAAAAAGAATCCTCCTCCTCCTCCTTAAGTCCTCTTCATTCTCCTCCTCCATCTCCTCATGGAAAATCCACATCAAAGAAGTCGTTGTTGAAGTTGGATATTAAATTCAACTTGCCAATCTATGATGGTGAGCTTAATGCTGAAAAGATCAACAATTGGATTCACCAAATGGAAGTCTATTACTGTGTGCAGCAGATTGTTGACAACGACATAAAAATTCAGTTGGCCTCGCTTAGATTGGAAGGTATTGCGCTTATATGGCAGGAGACTAGACTTCGAGAAGGTAGAACTCTTTCCTCATGGTTTGAATTTACTTCAGCATTGAAAAAGCAATTCTATCCTTTGGCACATGACTAGAAGGCAATAATAGAATGGCAAGCTATGTGACAATGTAAAAGCCAAAGTGTGCAAAAATTTAAAGAGGAAGTTAGGAAAAAGACATTGGCTTTAAATATTCCACTAAATACACAAGACTCTTTTAAAGTATATTGGTAGTTTGCATGGGTATATTTGCAATACTATTTTCCTGTTGAAGCCATCTAACCTGGATGAGGTTTGTGTACAAGCAACCTATATTGAAACAGGTAAACAAGGTGGTGGAGTCTCTGTGGAAGACATTCAGTGAAAAGAAAATAAAGGCAAAGGAAAGGAGAAGCCAAAGAGAACAACTTCTGTGAAGAAGAGTGATGATAAACCTTCTTGTGCCTATTCTAAGAAAGAGTGTCACGATGATGATCATTGTTGGAAGCCATATCCAGCGCTGAGGCCTAAGTGGTTTCGAGATAGGAAGGGCAAGCAAAAAGTGGCAATAACAGTCCAACGAGATCTGGATCAAACTCTGGAGATGATGCATAAATTGTAGCTATGGGTTTGAAAGGTATATCGTCTTCACATGTTGGTTTTGGTTCTTCTATTTCGTCTTCAATTTCAACAAGAAAGAGAAATTAACTCTTTCACATCAGGGTGGTAATTAAGCATATAAAAGTAGATACTTTATTTGACATTGGTTCTCAAGCTAATTTGATATTTGAGGCAGATGTTAAGAAGCTGAATTTGTAGAAAACACGAGATCCTAAACCTTATTTGCTTGGATGGGTATGTAATGACACTAAACTGTAAGTGACTTAAAAGTGTAGGCTTAGGTTTGCTATGACATCTAGATTTGTGGATGAAGTTGAACTATATGTGGTTCCATTGGATATTTGTGGAATTGTGCTTGGAAGTCCTTACTTGTTCGATAGGAAGGCTATCTACTACAAGAAGGCAAACATATATCACCTTTCCAAGGACAACATAGAGTATATCGTCTGAGCTCATCAAATGAAGAATGATTCTTCGCTTGTAACCACGAGACACTTGAAGAGGCTTGTCAACGCGAGTAAGACCTTTTTACTGATATTTGCAAAGGTGGACAAAGCAGGTGTTCTGGAGCATGTGAATTTGTCATGGGAACCTGTGAAGAGGATCAAACATGTTAGTTCATTGTTATTAGCATCTTTGTATTTGTTAATGCTGCTAATGTGTTGTACATGGACAATGGCTGAAGTAACAAATGCAGAAGGATGTGGGAAATTGCAAATGACTAACAATGTGGTTTTAGTTGTCATAATTCTTATGCAGCCTTTTGTGCTGAGCCAGATACACAAAACATGGTGGACAGGCATTGGACAAGTTAGGAGGAAGATCCCTCACTTAGTATCTAAATAAGAACCTTTTGGAGGTCCAAAAGCTTCCCAATGGTTGGATTGATCTGGGAGGATCCAAAAAGGCCTAAAATTCAAAGTCTCCAAAATTTGATGCAAATAATGTCATTGCATAGAGCTTGGAAAACCGATTCCAACGCAATTTGAATCATGTCAATCCGACTCTATATGTGAAAGTACTTGTAGTTTGAAGTTTTGCGACAGTGGGAAAAAAGTCAAAGTCAAAGTCAAAGTGACATGTGGCACGTCCAAGAGTTGACAAGTGGCACATTTGGAAGCTAACACAAGGTTGGTTGAAGGCTCAACACATGGCCCAATGGATGAGTGACACATGGCCTTGTGGAAAAGCGGCACATAGCTCTGTTTTATCGGTCAAAACTATGGGTGAACGAATGGGCACACTCGATAAGATTTGAACCTGTAACCTCTGAGCCAACAACACAATAGCTTAACCGACAAGCCATGGGTGGCATATGTGATATGGCAGCGAAATAAACTTATGGTTATAATAAATATTACCAATGTTTAATTATAGCATGATTTCGGTGGATTAATGGTTATATAAGATGGGTTAACAATGAATCATGGTATATATATAATGAGACCACCATACGAATATTTTATATGTTTGTTATAGCAAAGGTCGATGAGATATTTAGTTTGGTTATGACATACCATATATATCATGTGGTGGTTATAAATATATGATATCATTTGTATGACATGTGGCCAGGTTATGGTTATGTACGTGGACCATTCATGTGATAATCCGCCACGGGAGTTCAATGACATAGATGCCATATATATCATATTGTTATACGACGTTGGAATATGGTTATTGCCATTCGTTGACTATAAACATATGATATGGTTCGTTGAAACCATATATATATATATATATATATATGTTCAAATATTATTGGACCTTGCCACAAATACTTATCATATTGTTAAAATGATATACCATATTTATATATGGTTGAAACAACATGCCATATATTGTATATGGTTGTAACAACAAAATAAATGCTCATTGTTTTCACGCAAATTCTACAGGCAAGATGCAACAACGCTCAAGGTGGGGGCTGTCACTCTGATCTCTGCCCTCTTCGTTCTAGGCGTCTCCCTACAACAAGCTATGGGGGGTAGTCCCTATGAAATGTGAAGATGAGAGACTTGTTGGCAACCAACAAGTCCGGGAGACACAACTGAATGTCCTAGCCACTTGGTTGAATTAGTTTGTTTTTTAAAAATTAGATTAGATTTATCTTGAAAGACCAGTGCCTTAAATGGAGTCAATTACTTGCTTTAGATTATTTACCAAGTTACCAGATGAACAGTTGTTGCTTAAGGAATGCTTCACTATCCTAAATGAGATGCAAATCCTACAATCTAGGTGAAATGCAAAATCTTGGTTAATTTTAGATTATATGCCTATTCTAAGTGTGTCCTTTCTCTTAATTGTTTTGAAGCTAGTCTCTAGAGTAGGTTGTGAGAGAGAAACCGGGGGGAAGCAAGTTGAGGCTTGGTTAATGATACCTCCCCTGGGGTTCTAACCACCCGATGCCTTAGGCGCTGCAGAGATTGTGGCTTTGACGATTGCAAGGTCACTCTGTTAACCACTAAAGGAGGTGCCAGGCTCCTCGAGCTAGATGTGAAATGTGGGCCTATATTTCTATCGACCAAGCTTATGCTTGGAAGTAAATTAATTAATACAAGATACTATTCCTAGTATGCAAGTGCAAGAGATAGATGAGTGATTTTAAGGTGAGATCACTTAATTACTTAAGTATTCAATTACAATGATCTTTCAATTATGAATAATGAAACACTTGAATAAGAGACAATCTCAACCACAAGAGAGAGTGCTTAAGCTTAAGGGTGCCAAAAAATGTGACCAATATAACCAATTGACAATTGCTTAAGTGATCAATGCTTCTTTAAACAATTAGCAAGATAATAATCAATAAATCACCACTTATGCCAATTAGATACATGAGAGAAAATTTAGGTCTCTTATCACGATTATGATTAAACTTGATTATGAGATCCACAAGAGATATCCAATTCACCAATGAGTAATGTATCTTCTTATCCAACAATGATAATAGCAATGAGATCACAGTGTCATTCAGAGTAATTAGCCAATATGCTTATGTGTGTGAATGCAAGAGTGAAACTAGATGCCAATGACCAAAATTTAGCCCAAATCACTTCAACCACAAATTATTATGAATGACAAGAGCCTATTAGCAAATTTTAGAGACTTATGTGTGTTTTATCACTGCTGCAACCTTGTTTTTGGAGGTCCGCAATTTTAGATCAGTAACCAAGAGGTGATGCTATATACCCGAAATAAGCTAGAAAATCATTGCATTATACTTCCAAATGATATCCAATGGTTTACCAATGATTACGAGACTGCTTAGAAGCGATTGATCATACTTTAAATGTTCAGATCTTACCTCAAAACGATATATATCAGACTTGAAATAACTCAGAAAATTAGTGATTCAGCCTTAAATAAAACATGGTGCCAAGTTATTAATGCCACAATACCTCCAATGATTATCTAATTAAGTTGAGTGATGGTTAGATGATCTTAGGTTATTTTTAATGAGTTAATTTGAGTTATATGACTGCATAAAATGGCTGTAGCAAAACAAAGAGGAAAATGAAGGGAAGAAGGGAAAACCAAGAGGCCTATTTGAGGGCTAGCTTGAATTTCAATGAGCTCTGGTACCTGCAACCACCAAACTAGCTCTAATATTTGCTTCAAAACCACAATGTTAGCCTACTTAAACAATGCAAAACTAGAGATGATTGAATACAAGGCTAGGGCAAAGGATAGAAGGCTAGAAAACCCTAAGACTAGGGCTAGAAAAGAAAATTGAGGGGCTAAAAGGGCAAAGAAAGGGCAAAGACCAGGGGAGAAGGGCAAGATGAGGCCACGACAAGGGAAAATAAGCCCTCTAGGGATGACGTGGGGCAAGGGAAGCTCCTTTCGATGCTGCGGCTCGAGTTTTAAGGGGCCGAGGGCTCCTAAGGGTAGCCCAAGGCCGCGGTTAGGGAAAGAGGGGGCCGTGGCCCTAGGAGGGCTAGACGACTGCCCTAGAGGGGGGGCTGCAAGCCTTTAGAGGCCATGACCAAGGGAAAGAGGGGGGCCGAGGGCCCTAAGGGGCCACTAGGCCTCACAACTAGGCCAAAAAGGGGAAATGACTAGAGAAAAGGCTTTAAAAAATTCCAGAAACCTGCAAAAATACCAAAATGTCGAATAACCACTACAAAGTTGCTGGACTCTGGGCCCGTAGGATGAATGGAGGCTAGATAGTGCGTTCCTAGGCCTAGATCTACCTCAAAACGCCAGCGAAAACCACTTGATCAACTTAAAGTTCACCTGCACAAAGAAATAAAGAATGCCAAAACCCAAAATATATACAAAATATAAAAAACCCAAAATTAAAATCCCAATTGGTGCAAAACAAATGAGTTAGAAATAATTTACAAATTATTTACAAATGCTTACAAATGTACAATGTTTGCAAATTAAAAATTTGGAGAAATATTTTTCGAATAATAGCAATGGATGAATATATTTTTCGAAAAATTTGAATATTGGGCAAAACCCTCCCGCAAAATTAAAATACTATATAGAAATATTAGAACCCAAACATAGTCGGCTCTTCCCCACAGTTTGTGAACTTGGAGCCCAACGACTAGTGTACCTGCAAATCTCTATAGTTTTACTCAAATAGAATTGTTAGATCATATGGTGAATCAAATCACCTAAGATAAAAAAAATTACCAATAGAATGCTCTTATCACCGACAAATGAAATAACAAGTTCATAAAAATTTTAGCACAATATAGGAAAGCACATAACTAGCACATACCAGTGTTGTGAAAAGCGCGATTTAATGAAAAAATCGCGCTTTTTCACCTCGCCGATTTAATTGCGATTTTTATTCGAAAAAATCACGTATATTTTTTCCCGATTTTTTCCGAAAAAAATCGCCCTTTTTTGAAAAATTCGCGGGGTTGCCGAGCAGCGCGATTTATAATGAATTTTTGGCTTTTTTGTTTGTCATTTGGACAGTGGGCGCGCGCGGAAGGAGGAGGAGGTGTTGGAGAGCAGCTGAAGAGGGTTTGTGACCAAATCTAAGTGCTTAGAGGACAAATTCAAGAGGAGACCACCGATTTCTCCATAGAAACGGTATGTGGATTAATTTTTTTTTGTTTTCATTGTTTAAAAACATTGTTTTTCTATGTTTTTCATTGTTTTTGGTTGGGAAACTTCATATGGGCACCATTTTTCTTTTGTTTTCATTGTTTTTAAAGAATTTTTTGTATTTTTTCATTGATTTGGGATGGGTAACTTGGTATGACTATGGGAACCAATTTTTTTTTTTTTGTTTTCATTTTTTTTAAACATTGTTTATGTTTTTTCATTGTTTTTGGCATTTGCCATTTGGTTGGGTAACTTGGGTTTGGAACTTTGGATTCTGGAAATTTGTAACTTGTAATTTTGTAAATGCTAAATTGTAATCCTAAATTCCTATTTTCTAATCCTTATTTTCCCATAGGTTTGCAAATTCAAAGTTCAAAAACAAACATGCCAAGGAAATTGGATCATTTCTGGGAATATGGTGAACCTAAAGCTCCGAATGATAGACAAAACTTGAATTGCAAGTTGTGTGGAAAGGAGATATACGGGGGGGTGTACAGGTTGAAGTTTCACCTTGCACAAATCCCTGGACATGATGTGGGGCCCTATATAAATACAAATTCTAAAATTATCCAAAGAGCCATGAGAGCATTGGAAGAATTAGAGCACACTAGAGAGGCCAAAGAAGAACTCAAAAGGCAACTAAAAAGGTCAGCTGAAGGAAGTGGGCCAAGTGGCACTGGTTCTACTGCAGCATCAGTCAATCCGGTAGCTGCATCATCATTTTTTGTTCCTCGAACCACACCTGGTTCACAACCATCTATCGGTTCAATGCTAAAAAGAACTGAAAAAGAACAAGCTGACAGGTTGATGGCAAAATTTCTCCTCTGAAGTGATATTCCTTTCAGTGTTGTAAGGAATAATCCATTTTTCCAACCTACTATTGATGCTATTGCCAGTGTTGGCCCGGGGTACAAAATCCCTTCTTATCATGATTTCAGAGGCCGGATTTTTCAAGATGAAAAGCGTGACTGCACCCAAAGATTGGAGGATTTTAGGGCATCATGGGCACAAACAGGATGCACTGTTATGTCAGATGGTTGGACTGACCAAAAGGGGAGAACCCTTATAAACTTCTTGGTTAGTTGTCCGAAGGGGACTATGTTTATCAAATCTGTTGATGCATCTCATCAAATGAAAGATGCAAGAACTTTATGTGATTTGCTGGATGTGTTTATTTTGGAGGTGGGTGAACAACATGTTGTCCAAGTCATAACGGACAATGCTGCAAATTATGTTGCTGCTGGTAGAATGCTTATGGGCAGGCATCCTACTTTATTTTGGACACCTTGTGCTGCCCATTGTATTGATTTGATGTTAGAGAACATAGAGAAAATTCCCTTTGTCAAAGATATTGTTGACTCATCAAAAAGCATCACAAAATTTATATATAATCATACATCTGTGGTTAGCTTGATGAGAAAATTCACCAACAACAAAGAGTTGGTGCGCCCCGCCATTACATGGTTTGCCATGAGTTTCATATCTCTTCAATCCCTCTTGAATTCTATGTGGGATGTGAAGAGAATGTTTCTTTCACAACAGTGGCGTGCTTTGTCAATGAGCCGCAAACCAGAAGGAGAGGCCATATGCAGACTAGTTTCATACCAGGAAGACTTCTGGGCGGGAGTGCAGGAGGTGTGCACCATTACTGAACCTTTGGTAAAGGTTTTTTGGTTGGTTGATGGTGAGAAGCCCGCAATGGGCTATTTGTATGAAGCCATGGACAGGGCCAAAGAAGCCATTCGGGCCCACTATGATGATAAGGGAGATGATGGGTTTCAGAAACAACTCCTTCTATGGGGAGTGATTGATGAGCGATGGAACAACACACTCCATCGTCCCATTCATGCTGTTGGGCTTTTCCTGAACCCTGCATTTTCTTATGCATGTGGGTTTGATTTTGATGCTGAGATCATGGATGGATTCTTATCCTGTGTCCAGAAGATGGTGCGATCTCCAGAACAACGTATAGAGATCTCTAAACAAATTGAGACATATAAGATGGCAGGTGGCACATTTGGCTTTGAGATGGCTATCATTGATAGGACGATTAAAATGCCAAGTATTTTTTACTTTGTAACTTTGTTTCAAATTTCATTGTCTCTTCAAATTCCATTTTTTTCTTATGTTTATTTAAAATTTTATTTGTAATTTTGTTGTAGATGCATGGTGGAAAATGTATGGTGGCAAGGTACCCCTTCTGCAAAAGCTTGCCATTCGCATCCTCAGCCAAACATGCAGCTCCTCAGGATGTGAGTGCAACTGGAGTGTATTTGAAAAAATACACAACAAGAAGCACAACAGGTTAACACTTAAACATTTAAAATATTGCAAATTTCCAAATAAATTTTTGAATTCATTAACAATATTTGTTTATTAATTATTAATTATTATTTCATGATCTTTGTACAGGTTGGAGTCCCAGCGACTTAATGACATGGTTTATGTCTACTACAATCTTCGATTGTGGGTGAGGCAACTTGAGAGGACACCTGATGTGGATGCCATCTCATTGGATGGGATTGACACCACTGCTGCATGGAGGGTTGAGGCCGAGAGGCCTCTCATGGATTCCACTGATGATTGGTTAGTGCATGATGTAGTGGAGGGGGGGGAGGAGGAGGAACAGGAGGAGGAGGTGACACCGCCTGCCCGGGCTACCACTGCCACCAGTAGAGGACGTGGTCTACCTCCTGTAGCTCCTACTTCTAGAGCACATCAGACTCCACTGCCATTTCCACCCGCACGGGCACCTGCATCTACATCTAGAGGGAAAGGGAAAGCTGTGGCATTTTCTCGCAAGAGGGGCAGAGGAAATCAATAGGATTAGACTTTCATTTTATTGTATATGACATTATGACATGATGAGATACATTATCATATTTTTTGTTGATATTTTGACGCTGAGTTGGGACTCAGGAGTCAGGACTTACTATTCAGGACATGATTCAATGTTATGTGTGATTTTAGTGCTAGAAATGATATTAAACATCTTATATATTAGTTTTTTTTTATCATATTTATGTGTCAATGTATTTATTTTATGTTGTAGATGGTTTAGATATTAAAAATTTTGAAAAAAAATGGAAAAACTTGAATATTTTTGTACCAAACGATTTTTTCCCGCTTTTTTCCGATTTTTTCCCGATTTTTCCGATTTTTTCCGATTTGTTCCCTGCGCCGATTTAATCCTGCTCGCACTTTTCACAACATTGGCACATACCACAAATCAATGGAAGAAAAGCATTATGAATTGAACCCTAAAGTCTTTCTACTATGATATAGAAATGTTGCCAGTAGAGCAATAGCTCAGTACCAACTTTACAAAATTTTACATCATCCCAAGATATCCAATAGAAGCAAAATGAATTCTTTATATAGAGAAACCTCTAAAAGTGGAAAATAACGGCGAGTTGGCTTGATCCTCGTCAAAATAATTTCGACCGTTGAAAATAGCTTGATCATCTTTTATTTTCCACCGTTGAATTTAGAATTTTGAGTAAAATTTCGAATTTTTCTGAAAACCCACTTTTAATTAATCCAAAAATTAATACTTTGGATTAGTTTCTTGAAAAATTTGACTTTGATTTAACCACCAAAGTCCAAGGGCCCAAATTTTCTTAAAATATCTATTTTTCCCTTGGTGGGGGACCTCCAAAAGTTGATTTTTCTTTGAACCACAAATTTTTTGATTATTTTCCGCTTGGAGAAAAATTAATTTCTGTATAATTATTTTTTGACTCAAAATTAATTAATTTATGGCTTAGGATTTAATTTATTTTGGCCAAAAAAATTAATTAATTGACACTAGGGATTAATTAGTCCTGTGACAATCACAAGCAAGCTTCGATCACATAACAGTAATATCATACTTTAGTTTTGGGGCATTGCAAATGTGCTTCAGTCCTGTGGCAATAAAACTCATATGATGACATAATATGCTTCGTTCTTGTAGTGTTAGCAAACATATGATAACAGAGTCCCTCAGTAAACCTCATTCTGGTAATGGTAGCAAACACAATCTTACAATAAAGTCATGCCTCGGTCCTGTGGTGGTAGCCCAAGTTTTGGTCCTATGGAGATGGCCCAATCTTTAGTCTTGTGGTGGTGGTAGCCTAGTCATGCCTTGGTCCTCTTATTTGAAATTATCTTTCTTTTGTAATCATCGAACTTATATCCTTTGTCACCTTGTTGAGCAAATTCTTCACGCCTATATATAGTTGTTTCCCACAGTGAAATAAACTGACTTGATCGTTTTGTGAAGCCGACTTCTAGAGGATTTGTTTGGAGGCAGATTTTACAAGGTGACTTGATGAAGTAGTCTTTTGACAAAATAATTTGACTTTGACAGTTTGACTTAAATAAAGATCCTAAAAGCCTACAATGGAGGCTTGACCTATGACAATTGACCCAAGCATGAAACCAATGCTTTAACAAGTCATATTAATTTATAATAAAATTTATTTTTCTTTCTTTTGATAAATATTTCATTATGCCTCAAGTATAATTATGAAGACCGAACCTAGTTACGTTCTTCAACACTCCCTCTTAACTAGGGACGTATTCGTACTTACATATATCTATAGAGGTACATGGAAGATCTCAAAACACATGATCTACAAAGAGTTTAGGCACTTACGGTGCGACATACTAGATTGTTGTCAAGGGCAATCTATCCGGGTGAGACTATGATGGACTAAAGCTTTGAGACTCTCTAGGTACCATTAGGCTTACTTAGTGACCATCAACCCAAGGAACTAGGTGCATAATGCAAGGTCAAAGATCTATGACCAACGCCACCATCCCTACTTCAAGAACTATAGATCAACACATATGCTAGCTAGATATCCTCCCAGGCATTTTGTATCACACAAGGTGCCTCCTCAAGTCTTTTCCAAACTCATTTCGTTAACGAAATCGGTAATATCAACCAAACCAAGCACGCTTCTCAAATATTCAAACTTCTTATTAGGAAGAGACTTTGTTAATACATCAACTACTTGTTTGTCAGTTGGAACATACTGTAGCTTCACAATGCCATCTTGTACCAAACTTCTAATATAGTGATTGATATGCTTCGTCCTTGCATGGAACACATGATCTTTAGATACCTTAATGCTGCTTTGATTATCACAATTTATCTCAGTAGGACTTAAAGGTTTCTCAAACATTTCAGATCGAAGTTTCCTCAATCATATAAATTCCTTTCTTACTTCACATGCAACAAAATATTCTACAATCGGATCTTGCTTTCCTTCTTTCAGTAGCACCTTAATATTCTCCAAGTTTTTCATCAACGTATCCATCATGACTACAATATGCCCTCCCTCTCAACTTGGGAGATATACCCTTCTTTTGTCCATGCTCCCCCATAACATAGGGAGATCAACTTCTTTCTAGGTCATTAGAGAATCTTTCATGGCTTGCATCCTTCATATAACTTTCTTCATCATGCTTATCAATCAAATCAACTTTACTTACGAACATCTTCCTTATCTTGAAGATTATGTACCTGCACAACTTACACGGCAAGTACAACCAAATACATAAATTGAAGCATGATGTTAACTATATCAGAGTCATTCAATAATGGAAGCGTTAGACTTTAGACATCAAATACCAAAACTTAGTTATGTTCATAATCAACAAGAGACACATACTTCTATACTTCAACTTCTTGCTTGGGTTAGGTTATAACCCCTAGATCAAATCAATAACTCAAACAAGATATCAGTCTAGGGCCTCAATATTTCTTACAGAGATATAACATCCTCTACTATAATATATTGCAAACCCTAGAATCAATCTAAACAAATATAGTTCTATAATGCATCCAACAACTTTAGAATTCATATGTTAGACTTGTACTAAGATTTGATGCAAACCCTAGATTTCATACATGAGACACTAAGCTTCAACAATCAAAACCAATCACAACATAATCTAAGGTTTCAACTAAATGACCAACTTCTACTAGGATTTCGTTGTAGATCCTAGATTTTATCATCATAATGGAAACACTATCACCTTATCCTAGAATATCAAACTTCTACTAGGGCTTAGTTACAAACACTAGAACTTATCAACAATTAGGTTAGCACATATACATATCTAGGATAATCACGCACAAACATATATTAGACAAATCCAAGACACAAATATCAATAGATTTAAAGTCAAATGTATAACAATCTTGATTAGGCTAGGGTATTTGATCAGACAGACAAACATATACGTAGGGTTTCCTTCCTAGGAGCTTAATTTTGATACATATGGGTTTTACTCATGAACCCTAATTTACCCAAAACCTCAAGTTCTAGGAACACATTACCATCCAACCCTAAAAGACTAGGGTTTCGATAATAATGACATTACCATCAAAAGCACAAACATTAAAAGAACAGTGTTTTCTAGTAACCCTAAGCAAACTAGGATTTTCACATTAGCATTGACATACCCTTTTGTTAGGGTTTTACAGAGAACCTTTTAGGGTTCAACAAAATAATGAATGATTTTAATGAGGGTGGATTCAATCTAATGACCAATCACCCAAATCCTAGACATAAAGATGTTAGTAATGTAACACAAATTTCAAGAGATAATGATTGTACCTTTTAAAAGAGTGTTATAAAGTGTATAGTCTAAGACGTACCTGGAGATGTTCCTTAACAAACCTTGTAGAGATTCCTAGAAGTGCTTTCTTTCAATTTAGCCATGATCTTTTATACTTGTAACAAATACTTTAAAGAGAAAAATGTGATACCAAGAACATGATGTTAATTGTCAATCTAAATTTTCTATGCAACAATGGAGGATTGAATCCTTTTCTTCCAAATAACTCTCAGACTTCTAATATGACAACCCACAACAGTTTAAGGAAGACACAAACTCGGTTATATGACAAGAGTTTGTATGTCACTTAGGGATTATAGTGTTTATCCTAGACTAACTATAAACAAGGATTATATGGACCATCTAAGATTTTATAAGATTAGATATATTGAAAATTTAGAAGCTCATTTAAAGAAAATGAATATACATATCTCGTGTTTACATAGCTTTGATTTGATAGTTCATTAGACTTGTTTCATATGCATTTATTAAGTAAGGAACAATGACAATACTTACTTGATTTCTTTGAGTTGGCTCCTAGAGCATTAAATACCCTTTGTTTGATGAGACTTTAGGATCAGATACTGTCTGTGTTAACTTTGATGGCCTTCAATGTCAGTGTCGCCCTAGCCTGCGATTCTTAAATGTTGGAAGTGATCACTCATGAAAGTCCTTTGCTGGTCCTTTTAACAACCTCACTTCCCCTACTTCAGCACTATTGTAGCCTTCGTTGTCTTAAAAGGGTCCTACAACTCTCAGTTATCAGTACGAAATTTGTTTTGAATATTTGACTTGCACAAAATAGTTTAGGACTTTGTTGGCCTTAGACATATCCTTATATAATTTCCCTAACTTAAAGCCTTCATCACACTTCCTGTAATAGCCAAAAAATTCAGATCATATTCTTCTTTTTCTTCCAAGACTGCATTTCCTTCTTGCCAACTAGTTGATCTTCGACCATAGCTCCGAAACCTTGTTTTGAAATCCAATAGGGTCCCAAGTGAATTGATTTCTCTTAATATGACATTATCTTGTGATGTTTTATTATTATTTTGGTCTTATCATCAAGACTAATGCCAATTAATAAACAGAGGAGGACATAAGATGTAGGCACACTGTCATGGAAAAAATTCTATCTAGGGGAGATCCCAATCAAGAACTCTTCCTTTAGTAGATTCAATACAATGTTGAGATGACCAAGACCTTGATAACCTATAGACCAAAGACTATTTCCATTCATCAAGTCAACCTTGTCACATCATGCTTCAGTTCTGAGTTCTGCATTGGATATTTCGTTCTACAATAAATTTTTATGGTAACGAAACACTGCAACTCTTAACTTCAGTACTATGCTTTAGTCCAACAACTATGTCATGCTTCGGTTTTGTGGCATCTGAATTATATTTCATTCCTGCGACAGTCCCAAACAAGCTTCGATCACATAACAGTAGTATCATACTTTAGTTCTGTGGCATTCCAAATGTGCTTCGGTCCTATGGTGGTAGCACTCATATGATGACATAATATGCTTTGGTCTTGTAGTGTTAGCACACATATGATAACACAGTCCTTCAGTAAACTTCGGTCTTGTAATGATAACAAACACAATCATGCAATAAAGTCATGCCTCGGTCCTGTGTTGGTAGCCCAAATTTTGGTCTGGTGGAGATGGCCCAATCTTCGGTCCTGTGGTGGTAGTCCTTTGGTGGTGGTAGCCCAGTGATGCCTTGGTCCTCTTATCTGAAATTGTCTTTCTTCTATAATCACCGAACTTATATCCTCTGGCACCTTGTTGAGCAAAGTCTACAAGCCTATATATAGTTGTTTCCCACTGTGAAATACACCGACTTGATCATTTTGTGAAGCTGACTTCGGGAGGATTGGTTTGGAAGTAGACTTTGCAAGGTGACTTGATGGAGGAGTCTTTTGAAAAACTAATTTTGACTTTGACTTAAATAAAGATCCTAAAATCCTATAATGCAAGGTTGACCTATGAAATTTGACCCAAGCATGAAACCCATGCTTTAACAAGTCAATTTAATTAATAGTAAAATTTCTTTTGCTTTCTTTTGATAAATATATTTCATTATGACTCAAGTATAATTATGAAGACTGAACCTAATTACATTCTTAAACACTCCCTCTTAACTAGGGAGGTATTCATACTAACATATATCTATAAAGGTACATGGAAGATCTCAAAACACATGATCTACGAAGAGTTTCGGCACTTACAGTGCCATAGACTAGATGCTTGACGAGGGAAATCTATCTGGGTGGGACTAAGATGGAACAAATATTTCAACCTCTCTAGGTACCATTAGGCTTACCTACTAACCACCAAACTAGGGAACTAGGTGCATGATGCAAGGTCAGAACTCTATGACTAACGCTCTAACGCCACGCTCCCTACTTTGGGAAGTAGACATCAACACATATGCCGGCCAGATGTCTTCCCAGGCACGCCACGCTCCCTACTTTGGGAAGTAGACATCAACACATATGCCGGCCAGATGTCTTCCCAGGCATTTTGTATCACACACGATGCCTCCTCAAGTCTCTTCCAAACACTTTTTGTTAACAAATTCAGTAATATCAACCAAACCAGCCATGCTTCTCAAATATTCAAAGTTCTTACTAGGAAGAGACTTTGTTAACACATCAGCTACCTGTTCGTCAATCGGAACATATTGTAGCTCACGATCCCATCTTGTATCAAAATTCTAATATAGTGGTTGATATGCTTTGTCCTTACATGGAACACAGGATCTTCAAACATCTTAATGTTGCTTTGATTATCACTATTTATCACAGTGGGACTTATAGGTATCTCAAACAAATCTGACAGAAGTTTCCTCAATCGTATAGCTTCCTTTCTTACTTCACATGCAACAACATATTCTACAATCAGATCTTGCTTTCCTTCTTTCAACAACACCTTAATATTCTTCAATTTTTTCTTCAACTTATCCATCATGACTACAATATGCCCTCCCTCTTAACTCGGGGGATATACCCTTTCTTTTGTCCGGGCTCCTTCTTAACTTAGGGAGATCGACTCCTTTCTATGTCATCGAAGAATCTTTCATGGCTTCCATCCTTCTTCATATAACTTTCTTCATCAATCTTATCAATCAATTCAACTTTACTTACGAACATCTTCATTATCTTGAAGATTATGTCCCTGCACAACTTAGACAACAAACACAACCAAATACATATATTGAAGCATGATGTTAACCATATCAGAGACATTGAATAATGGAAGCATTAGATTTTAGACATAAAATACCAAAACTTAGTTATGCATGTATTAAACAAGAGACACATAGTTCTATACTTTAACTTCATGCTCGAGTTAGGTTATAACCCCTAGATCACATCAGTAACTCAAACAAGATATCAGTCTAGGGCCTCAATATTTCTTACACATATAACATACTCTACAATAATATACTGCGAACTATCTTTCTAGGAAATTTAAGGCCAAGTACAGGATGGACAACTGTTGTAAAGGAAAATGTTATTATGATGAAAAGAAATGGAAGATGCGATTAGCAAAGGGATGAGTGAGTAGTCTTGAGGTAAGATCGTTTAAGGCTCAAGTACTTAGTATTGATTAACTTTATGGCAATAGTACTTAATGAAATAAAGGGACAATCTTATACAAAACAAAGTGCCAAATATCTCAAGTGCGAATAAGATGCACAAGATAACCAAGATGACCACAAGATATATGCTCTTAAAGAAAGATCACTAATATGCCAAAAAATTATAATAACCACAAGCCAATAATGATATTAATGTCAAGAAAGAGGACTAGAGCATTTATCCAATTTATGCTTCAACGACAATTCTTCAATAAGATTATCAACGCTCCCTTTAAACAATTAGGATTCTTCCAATGACAATTAGATTCAAACCATTCAATTATTTTCAGATTACCCAATATTATGCAAATGGAGTAAATCACCTTCAATGCTACTTAGCTCAAAGAAAATTATATTTCAATGCAATTACCATTCACAAGTCAAGGCACGAGAGATGCTTTAGAAAGATAAATATCGACTTTTCTCAACTTAAATGTTCTTTAGGGCAGCAAGCTTATATATATGATTTTGAAGTAGAAAATCAAAAGAAATGGAAGATGCGATTAGCAAAGGGATGAGTGAGTAGTCTTGAGGTAAGATCGTTTAAGGCTCAAGTACTTAGTATTGATTAACTTTATGGCAATAGTACTTAATGAAATAAAGAGACAATCTTATACAAAACAAAGTGCCAAATATCTCAAGTGCCAATAAGATACACAAGATAACCAAGATGACCACAAGATATATGCTCTTAAAGAAAGATCACTAATATGCCAAAAAATTATAATAACCACAAGCCAATAATGATATTAATGTCAAGAAAGAGAACTAGAGCATTTATCCAATTTATGCTTCAACGACAATTCTTCAATAAGATTATCAACGCTCCCTTTAAACAATTAGGATTCTTCCAATGACAATTAGATTCAAACCATTCAATTATCTTCAGATTACTCAATATTATGCAAATGGAGTAAATCACCTTCAATGCTACTTAGCTCAAAGAAAATTATATTTCAATGCAATTACCATTCACAAGTCAAGGCACGAGAAATGCTTTAGAAAGATAAATATCGACTATTCTCAACTTAAATGTTCTTTAGGGCAGCAAGCTTATATATATGATTTTGAAGTAGAAAATCAAAAGACAACAGACACTTAGACTCGAAATCGAAAATCCATAAGACCATTAAAATTTGCTGATGTAATCTATGCAAACCGCTGCCCTTACAAATGAAACAAGAGCACTTATTTTTAGAGGTGATATCCACGACAATAGTTATGCTTTCAGAGACAATAAAAGCACCAACAAAGAAAAATATTTATGAAAATAGTTATGCTTTCAGAGACAATAAGAGCATCAAAAAAAAAAAGGTTTATGACAACAAAGAAATGCTTGCTGCAATCAAATATATCAGTCCTATGAAAACTTGTGACAATCACCTTCACAAAGATGTTAGAGTGCTTAATTTTCAGAAATTGATTTTTAGGACAGCAGTAAGAAAAACTTTAGGACAACAACAAACAAATGTTATGACAACAACAATATGACAATGAAAACAATAAGCTATTAATGGTATCTTTATGCCAAAAATTTACCAAAAATTGTCCAAACTTGCCCACAAGAATTATAAAAAAATTTCAGCCTGTTATGATGTGATTTCTAGAATTATATCAGATCTGATATACTTGTTACAGTCAACAATTAAAATATGAAATAGGCTGAATGATGGATGGCCAACTCAGAAATTAATTCCTTGATGTATTAGACAATTTAAGAACCGATTCTAGGCTAACCCACATGAAAATTTGCCATTGTTATATTTCACACTTCTAAAACAGAATTATTCGGAGATAACATTCACCAAAAAATATAGATCTAGGCCAAATTTTTGATACCCATCAAACATAAGTGACTTATTAATGTATTTAGAAATTCATTCAGTTAATTTCAAACCACTTAGATATGTTTTTCACCACTATTAGAAAGGTATATGACCGTTGTAGCAAATAGTGAGGAAAAAGAGGCTTTAGAGATTAAACCCTTAGAACTTAAGCCTTGAAGATCACTTTTCCAAGTTGCCAAAAAAATTTCAATACCTGAAACACAAATGTTTACCAATTTTTCTGCAAAAAACTACCAGTGAACAACTTCAAAAAATTTAAATATTCAGATAAGAAATGGAGGTAGGAGAATCTAGGGCCAAGAGGGGTAGCACTAGGCCCAATAGGGCTAGCATTGGGTTAGGAGAAGGCAAATATGGGCTTAGTAGATCCAAAATTTGAAACCTTTGTTCTAAAAAAAGTATTTTGGTTCAGATTTGTTGCAAAATTTTCAATCACTGTCTCCGCAAAATTTTTGGAAACTAGATCTTGCCCTCTAGGGCCTAGATCTATTTTAAAAGCCAAAAATTTTCTCAAATAATCTCAGATCTGAAGCTTTTAATGAAAGACTTTATCGTTTCTTCCTAGCAAACAAAAGTTTGAGGCTAAATCTTGCCCTCTAGGGTCTAGATCTAGCTTAGATCTCCTTGGCTTATTTCTTTAATCTATTCCTAGAAACAATCTTTGAGCCCAGATCTTGCCCTCCAGTGTCTAGATCTGGATCAAATCGGAAGATTTCCTTGGTTGATTTCCTAGATCTATTCTTGCACAAGTGAAAAGAGAAAAAGCCAATACCCACTATGTACAAAAATAGAGAAAAACCCAAAAATCCAAGTGTTAAAATTCAAAAATTATGTTACAAAATTGCAGATCTACATAAGTAAATAACAGTTCCATACAAATAATTTACAGATCTATACAAATGATTTACAAGTCTATAAGATCTGAGGAGTATGAGTCCAACTCTGTTCCTAGATCCGTAGATTTAAGGTTCTTTCTAGCCATATCTAGCTATTTAGCACAGTTTTTTGAAGACATAATTTTTTAAATTTTGTCAGATAATCTCAGAGAATTAATCGGGAAGGCTCTCCAAATCTTAAGTTTTGGGAGTCGGCTGGTCCAATTGAGGACTTCCCCAAATGCCCAAAATCTTTGAATAAAGATGACTTTTGCACATTTAAAATATAAGCAGTCAAATTAATAGAGGTATAAAATAATGATTAAATCTTCAAAGATTGAAGATACCCGCCAATCGAATAAAAATCTTAATGCTATATTAAAAGCCAACACTTTAGGCAAGATACGTATGCAATAAATTGATTTACAAGAGCTATTAACCAACAACTTCTAAATAAGATCAACAAAAAATTAAACACACGTTACCATAATATACTAGAGAGGAACACCGCCATCAAGTAAAACCTCAAAGACTTTGCATTGTATTATTCCATAAAAGTTTACAAAAGCTTCAAGAGCTAGTACACGATCAAAAGATTGGACGAAAAATAGATTAACATCGACCTATAATTTATAGATAAAATCTCCAACGGCTAGTTCGTTTGATCCCTGTCAAAGTAATCTCGACTGTTGAAAAATATTTGATTATCTTTCAATCTTGTCTGTCGAAATTATTTATTTTTTGAGGAATTTCGAATTTTTCATTTAATTCCTTTTTAATTAACTCCAAAATAATAATTTTGAATTAATTACTTGAAAAAATTGACTTTCACTTAACCACTAAGGCCCAAGGGTCCAAAATTTCTTGATTTATTCAATATTCCCTTGGCTGGGGACCTCAAAAAATTAATTTCTTTAAAACCCACGAATTTTACCTTTCGAGAATTTAATTTTCAAGGACACAATTAATTAAATTTCTGTCTTAAGATTTTAATTTAATTTTGCTAGAAAATTTAATTAATTGAGTTATGAGGGGATTAATAAATTTTCCAACCCTCTAATATTTAGCCATAGTGTCTAATTATGAGGGACCACGCACGAAATATTTTTTACATGAATATTTTGCATTTTAATGCATGAAGGGGAAAAACCCGTTTGCTATAGACCCTCAACATTTACCCATTTTTGCGACACAAAAAATATAATCTAGTAGACCAAGTGACTTGTAATAAAATAATTTAGCCAATTAGCTAAAATTATTTCCAAGTCACTTTTACAAAGACTCGATCTAAAACACTAGGACTCACCTAAGATCTTGACGACAAAATCCACCCTAGCTTTGGGGTGAGGGTGGAGGGAAAAACTTTGCCGATCATTTGTGTCTAGAGACAGAGATGAATCAGTGAGACAAAAAACCTCATAGAATGGAAATCGTCACCAAAACAATAGGTTTACCTAGGCTATTACATACAGACGTGGTCATACTAGGATTATTTACATTATAGTATTATACATATGTAGAATAGGTTGACATCTTTACAAAACTATCGACTGATGATGAAATCTGAAAGACACGAATACTCGAACACGATAGATCCCTTTTATGAAAAAAGGGGTGTACTGCTATGGGGTTGTTGACACAGAG
The DNA here is from genome assembly GCA_031772625.1 of Pinus tabuliformis. Lineage (NCBI taxonomy): Eukaryota > Viridiplantae > Streptophyta > Pinopsida > Pinales > Pinaceae > Pinus > Pinus tabuliformis. The sequence goes on along the minus strand of CM062808.1, from coordinate 435,679,672 downwards.
TGGTCAAGAGGCCCAAGCATGAAACCCATGCTTTAACAAGTCAATTTAATCAATAATAAAATTTCCTTTGTTTTCTTTTGATAAATATATTTCGTTATGATTCAAGTATAATTATGAAGACCAAACCTAGTTACATTCTTCAACACTCCCTTTTAAGTAGGGAGGTATTTATACTCACATATATATATAGATGTACATGGAAGATCTCAAAACACATGACCTACGACCTACGAAGATTTTAGGTATTTACGGTGCCATGGACTAAATTCCTGACCAGGGCAATCTATGTGGGTGGGACTAAGATAGACTAAACCTTTTAGCAGGTAGCATTAGGCTTACTTACCAACCATCAATCTAGGGAACTAGGTGCGTAATGCAAGGTCAGAGCGCTATGACCAACGCCCTCCCTAGTTCAGGAACTAGACATCAACACATGTCAGCGGGAGAGAAACAACAATGCAATTACGAATTGCAACTAGATTTTAACCATGCAACTATGCAATGCAACAATTATCTGCAATTAGATGAGAGGGAAGAGAGATGGTTAGTGAAGGTTATCCTTGACTGAATCACAAGAGAGAAACCAAGACAATGCCTTCTATCCCTTTAGTTGTCCTATGCCACTAGACCAACTTCACAAGATGCTCCAAACTTCAAATATACTATTGGCAACAAGAGGTCAAACTACTATAGCCACAATCAAGTATATATCAGTTCTTAATGTGATGAGATTGGTCCACCAAATTAGTCTAAATTTACCACCAAATGCAAAGAATAGAAACCAGTGGTCGACATGCGAGTTTTAGTGCTAAATGCAACGTGAAAATGCCACTGTAAAGTGAGATCAGACCTCTACAAATTTATATCAGACCGACTAGAACAATTATACTTGTCCTTCTAATAACCCAAATCAATCAACTAATGCAATATACTTACGCAAATAATTGATCCGCCAAATGGCTAAAGAAATAATAATCTATAAAATTTATATATTAGAGTATTAAGCACATGATCCATAAAACATTACCACAAGAAGTTGAAGAGGAACACCACCATGAATAAACCCCAAAGACTTTGCTTTATTAATCCAAAAAGTATTACAACTAGCAAAGCTTGACTTAGAGCTCGATTACAAATTTTTTCGATATCAAATGAGGAGCAAATAACTTCCTTATATAGAAAATAGAGAGATCTAGATCCCCCTCCAAGTGGAAAATGGCTAGGTCCAAAGTTGTGCACAATTTTGACTTGATCCTGGAGAATAACAGCTAGTTGATGCTTGATCCATGCCAAAATTAAATCTTGTCCCTTGATCTGGATGAAGAAATTCGAATTCCATAATAAACCCTTTTTTTCTTGGTTCAAAAAATATTATTTTGAACTTTTTTCCTCAAAAAATCACTTTTGACTTAACCACCTTAGTCCATAAGTTCAATTTTTCTTAAAAAAATGAATTTTTCTTTGATGGAGGAAGTTGGAAAATTAATTTCTTTTTGACCCACGAATTTTCTTTAACCAACTGGACCCAGAAAATCGATTTTCTTGAAAAAATAATTCTTTTCTAGCCCCATCGAATTTTTTGTGGGTTTTTCTGCCTTGGAATTGAGTTTGTCAAATTTAATTCTTCCTCGAGAAAGACCACTTTCTACAAAAATTTGTTTTTCCACTTAGAGAGAATTGTATTTTCTCTCAATTTTAATTTTTTTGACTATTTTCGGGCTAATTTTTTGTCTTTTTTGTACCAAAAAGCCAAAAATAAAAATAATTTGAGGGGATAGACATAATTTTAACCCTCATAATGTGTTTAAACACAAAGTTGAGGTCTAGAGGTTCTTATTATGAGTACTCTACGGCCTTCAACTTTTACAAACATTTGATTTTACAATTTACATCCAAATAATTATTAAATTTCCGACCACCTGGAATTTTTATTAATAAAAAATAGACAGTTAGACTTAACTAAATTTTGCAAGACTCGAGACAAGATCTAGTATGATAATTATGTATAGACTCGATACACTAGGACTCACTTAAGACATCATCACTGAGCCACTTGGGATATGTTTAGGAGAAAAACTTTGCTAATTATTTGTGTTTAGGAACAAAAAATATTAGGGAGGTTAAAAAACTCCCTAGGCTGAAAATTCTTAAGCTTACCTAGTTGTGTTACATAGTCATACTAGAATCACTTTTACAATAAAGGCCTACAGGGCTGCAGAATTTTAGATTACAATGATAATCTGGAAGTTGCATGATGAAGATGATCTTAAATTTTTTATCCGCTGACATGTACTCTGCTCCTTGGGGGTGTTGACACAAGTGCGGTCAATAATATCAACTCCTCAATCCCGTACTTCACAAATCACCATACTCTTGCTAGACAATCAATTTTTCCAAGTGCCTTCTCATCAATCTGCCTTCGCTCAATGCCAAATATAATCACTGCTCAATCCTACTATCTCTGTCCACTCTGCAATTCTAGATATCCTTATAATGGCTTGAAGTTCATCTCTAATTCTAGATATCCTTACAAAGAAGGAAGCCAAAATATCATCCTTTGTCAGTTTTGTAGTCCTTAACTCATTCTTCAAACTTGGTACTTGACTGAACAAGACCAATGATATTCTTCAACTCATTCATTCTGAGCAATGCAGACCTATGCCTGTGCCCTCTATTGGTGGACACCTCTACTACACAATCTTCTGTTAAAATCTGAAAGTCCTATGCAGAAATTTAATTTTTTTTTGCAGAAACCTGAAAGTTTGATGCAGAAAACTTAATGGACTTGGAGAAAATTGAATGTTCTATGTTGTTGCAATTACTTAGAATTACTTGTTCTTGCTTGAATAGATGAGAAATGACAGGTGTTACAAAATGAATTCATGCCTTGAGCAAATAATAGGTAGGAGAATCGAATTCCATGAGGGAGGAGTTACTTGAGGAGAAGTGTAACTCAACCCCAAGAATAGAGAGAGAGGTACACTTGTCTTGAGGAGTTACAATTTGAATGAGAGAGAGAGAGAGAGAGAGTTACACTTAGACATAAGAGAATATTTGGTGAGAGTTACAAATCGAATTGAATGAGAGAGTTATAGGTTCATTTAATGAGGAGGAGTTACACTTTTGCCATACATTGAATTAGTGAGGGAGAGTTACATTCTCTTAAATGTGAAGTTACTATTTTATTCCAAGAGAGAGGTTTGATTTGCCAAGTAAGAGATTCTCAATTTAATTTACTTATTCCATGAGAGAATTTGTTTTTATTAATCCATTAAAGGTGAATGACTTTAGACTATTTTATAAATAATAATAATATAATAATAATAATAATACTAGTAAGGATAAAAATATTAATTCTTGACTTGTATAATCATGATTGATTTGATTTTAAAGTGGATTCCATATGTCGAGATCATCCTTGATCATTTAGACATGAATTTCTATTTTTGGAAAGTCACTTCCAAATTGAGATGTGACTTACTATTTTTGAAAGTCATATTAGAATTGTCAGAAATGAAATTTTATTATAGGTGGTTCAAATAGAACTGAAAGATATGATTTCTTCTAGGAGAAATTCATCCCTGAGCTACCAAATTTTAGCACTCCCTCTCATCTAGGGAGGAATTTCTTTTTGCATCAAAGATCTCTGCGTCCTCTGATCTCTTTCATTCATCTTAGTTCATCTCTGCTCAGTGACATTTGTAACAATTGTTAAAATTGGCAACTAGGGCCAAACACCATGTGGGTCATCTTATTTATGGCAGCTGATATTTTTCTTGGATCCCTCTCATTGAGAGGTGTAGGATTGATCTAATTTATTTGTGTTATAAGACAATTTGTCAAGGTCGGCCAACAACCAAATATACCCCACATGTGCTCAACGTTTTAGTATATCTCCTTGATAGTCAATTCTACACAAACCTCTATCTTGATTTTTTTTCCACTTGTCTTTGGGTTTTAGTGGAAGAGAAATCTAGGAGTGGAAGCCCTAGACATTGGAGGATTGAGGCTGCCCTAGTCACAATCAAGAAGAAGAATGCTGCCCTAATCTAGACGACACAATCGAGTGAGAATTCCTAACTCTACAAGGAGGGCAACCCTAGTATCTACGCTATCAATAAGAAGCCCTAGCCTATACGCTGGCCTCTACGCAACCAGGAAAGAGGTTTCCCTAGACAGTGTGGGAAAAAGAGGTTGTTTTGGTGCTCTTGTAGGGAGAAAGGCCGAAGTTTGAATCATAGGGCCGATGCAAGAATAGGGTTATTCTGAAGCCATTTTAGGAAGACTGAAGGGATGAAAGTAGGCCGAGTATCTTGCTAGAAGGCCGAGGAGAAAGGGAGCTGTTTGAGGGCTCGTAGAGCATGGAACAGTCCTCTAGAATCGCTGCTGCAGGCCTGTTCTAAGGGATGTAGGATGCCACTGTAATGAGAGGAGGGCAGAGCCATTATTAAGGGCTAGAAGGATGCCTTGAATTATAGTGAAGGGGACAACCTTCCCTTGGAGGACAACCGCATTAATTAAGGGCAAATTTGGGCAAATTTTAGGGGCTGTTTGGCTAGGTGTGTAAGGGCTGCCAGATGCCCTAACTAGTCACCACATAAGCAGCAGTGAAGGCAACATTGGAACAATAGTGTTGTGGACAACTAGGCAATGGAGCATGGTGGAACCATGATGCATGGACAACAAGACAGCAAGGCTGCCATATGCCCAGAACAACAGTGTTTTGGGCATCACTGTTAGGTACAACAGTGCAGCAGTACAACTAGGACAGCTAGGTAATGGTACATGCATATTTGGAGCAACATAAGTATGTTATGTTGCTGTAGGGACAACAACAATGTTGGGTTTGCTGTAAGTATATTGATGTAACAAGCCGTGATGGGACAACAGTACTAGCAACAATGATATTGTGCCACAATGTTCAATGGGACAGCAACATGATGAGACAGAACAATGATGGGACTGCCATGTCATTGTGCAACAGTGGCACAATGGGACAACAAGCATGGACAACATGGATAGCTGTGGCAAGCACATGAGACATGTTATATGACAACATGGTTCAACCATGGCACATGGGACCACAGTGTAGCATTAGGTGCAATAGTCATGAGGTCTAGCATTGTGATGATGGGTGCAACATGGTGTAGCACGGTGAGTTGCAACATGATGTTGAGATGTAGCACGATAATAGGTGAAAGAATCACCTTGGAGAATCAATTGAAGCAACATGTCTTCAACTGATCTCATGTATCATCTTCTTAGAGAAGATCTATGTTCTTATCTTTTTAAGTCGCAGTGTTGACTTTTGTTGTAAATGTACTATCTCTCTCTCTCTCTCTCTTTGCTGAACTATTGAAGAACATATAAGAAGAATTGATCAAGGGCTTCTCCACATTGGGGTTTGTCCCTGGCTAGCGCCACATCTTGTGTCCTCTTGTCTTGGCTTGTCTTCTGCGATTTATGTTTATGTTCTATCTGCAGTTTACTTTAATGTTGATGTGATTGCTAATCCGGAAAAAATATTGAGCTAAATGTGAAAATTGAAATAAATTGCTCGAAGCATAGAACATACCTAAACTTAACATTGTCTCGGAGCTGAGGTGAAAACAAACCCCGAGCAAGAGTGAAAGAGCAATCACTGAAGGCAATTAGGAAAGGGCAAAAGGATCAATGGATTCCTCATCCCTCTTCTAATTCACCGAGGGTGAAGTCTAAGCAGAGAATATTATCAGAATGGCGCAGTGGAAGTTTCTAATGGCCTACTTGAAGATCACTTCTATGGGTAGTCTAGATCTAAGGGAGGAAGAAAAGACAGATGCCTTGGTTGAAATAAGTTCGGTGATTATGCGAAGGAGTATCCGAATGGCAGGGACACATCACTTGATGATGATAACAATCATTCCAGGGACATCTTCAATGATCAAAGAAATGACAGTGCATGTCATCAAGCAAACGACCGAATTTTCAGAGAAAGCAAGGAACCCCAGTTATGAAGAATCAAATGTTGTTTCTGATAAGATAAAGAAGTGTTATCCTGTGTTGGCCCTCTCCTTTAGATTCTTGGGGAATCTGGCTTATTGATTATAGTGCTTCAAGGCACTCCATCGGATAGAAGGAAACTGTGGAACAAAATGATTAGTTCTCGTGTGGGTCGGGATGATTAGTTCTCCAGTGGCCACTGTGGGACAGGATGATTCGTTCTCCTATGGACAGGTTGATTAGTTCTCATGTCGAGGCATCCTACCCATGCAGTCTGGGAAGTACCTCTCATCTGATCAATGAGTAGGGAAATGCGGTTAGGGACCATAGTAGTACTATGATCTATCAATGGACGCATCGTTGTATCTACCGTACTCCCTATGCTAAGATGACCTCCATTGATCTGGGATCAATGAAACTGATCTGGGATCAATGAAACTGATCTTGGATCAGTATGAGTGGTTTGAGACACTCTCTTGTGATATTGATCTGGGATCAATGGAACTGAGTTCGGGTCAGTAAGAGTGGTATGGCACACTCTCCTCATATGAAACTGACTTCGAGTTAGTAGAGAATGGTATGAAACGTTCTCGATCAATTCTTTTTCTACATGGTTCAGCAGAGCAGAGCAGAGCTCAGCGGAGCATTTCTTGGATCCCTCTCATCGAGAGGTGTAGGATTGATCTAAAGATCATCCGATTCCGATAAGTATTCATGGAGTTATGAATTTATTTGTGTTATAAGACAATTCGTCAAGGGCGGCCAACAACAAAATAAACCCCACATGTGCTTAACGTTTTAGTATAAAAAGAGGTGACTTGATTGTCATTTGTACACACTCTTCACTCTTAATTTCTCTCCACTTGTTTTGGGTTTTAGTGGAAGAGAAGTCTAAGAGGAGGAAGCCGTAAACGCAGGTCTAGAAGGAGATCCTATTCTCTGTAAAAGAAGGATGCCCTAGCCGCAGGTCTTGTGAAGGTTTGGCCACAGTTCAAAGGGAGATCTAGCACGGTGAAGGAGGCCTAACAGCTGACCCTAAACGCAGTCTTATCATACCCTAGATGCCCTAATCTATACACTGTTTGAGACAGCCCTTAGACACTGGAAAAGAGGCAGTAAACTCGCTGCCCTAACCAGCAAAGAAGGTAGGGACAGTGTGGGTGGTTTAGGGCTGTTAGAACCTCTTGGTGACTGCGTGAAGGGTTGTTCCATGCTACAAAGAGGCCGAGTTAGGTAAGGAGAATTGCAGACTGTTTGTGGGCAGCTTTAAGGTAAGGGTGACACTGTTTGGTTGGCTAATAGTTGACATCAATCCCTATGGTAGGATGCAGGCCTTGCCTAACTAAAATAGGGATAGCGTGGAGGCTTCTTGGGCTAAAAAGTACCTAGAATAGTGACACAAATGGAGGAGACACTCCCTTGACAAGGCCACAGTTTTTGAGGGATGTTTTAGGTGACTGTTTGAGGGTTGTTGTAGCACATGGGTGCCCTAACCAGTCACAATAAGGAACACCAGCAAACACAGTCTTCTACACCTCCTATCTGCTATAAGAAATTGACATTGTTGTGTTTTAGTTGCACATCTTGTCCGCTGTCCTAAAGACCAGTCAAATTAAAGAGACGAGTCTCTTCAGATGAGGAGATCCTATGTGTTGTCACAAAAGGTTCTTATCAACAATCTAGATAAATGAACTACTACCCATACCTAGCTCCTATAACACACAGATCAACATTGTGTTTCCTAGAAATGTGGGACAATGTCTATCTAGCTACTAAGACTGTGTGGCAGCTGCTAAGGCTATGTGGCAGCATGACTAAGGCAGTATGGCAGCATGACAAAAGTTATGGTGCAGCGTATGTGTATCAGGGTGTGCAACATATGTGTATCAGGGTGTGCAACACAAGTGTATCAAGGTGCAACATATGTGTATCAGGGTGTGCAGCACAAGTGTATCAAGGTGCAGCATAAGTCAAGGTGCAGCATAAGTCAAGATGCAGCGTAAGTGTATCAAGGTGCAACATATGTGTATCAGGGTGTACAACACAAGTGTATCAAGGTGCAACATAAGTCAAGGTGCAGCATAAGTCAAGATGCAGCGTAAGTGTATCAAGATGCAACACAAGGGGATGCAGCATGATGGGCACAGTAAGGTACAGTTTGAAGATGCAGCACAGGGAGGTGCAGAATGATGATACGGTGCAGCAACATGATGTGTGCAACGTGATGATGAAGAGCAACAAGATGGGTACAACATGATGAGGTACAACTCAGCAGTGATGCAGCATGGTGCAACTCTGTGATGATGGACATGGTATGATGGTGCAACACTATGATAGGGTGATGGAATCAGATAAGTCCATATCAATTACCTCACGAGACATCTTCTTAGAGAAGATCTATGTTCTTATCTTGTTAAGTCAAAGTGTTGACTTTTGTTGTAAATGTACTCTCTCTCTCTCTGTCTGCTGAACTATTGAAGAACATATAAGAAGAATTGATCAAGGGTTTCCCCACATTGGGGTTTGTCCTTGGCTAGCGCCACATCTTGTGTCCTCTTGTCTTGGCTTGTCTTCTGCGATTTATGTTTATGTTCTATCTGCAGTTTACTTTAATGCTGATGTGATTGCTAATCTGCAAAAGATATTGAGCTAACTGTGAAAATTGAAATAAATTGCTGTAAGCATAGAACATACCTAAACCTAACAGATGGAGCCTCAATTCTCCTCTCTGCACCATATCCCAGATATAGTGGTACTTGATCTCAATATGCTTTGACTAATCATGAAACATAGGATTTTCTGCAAGACGAATCCCACTCTTATTGTCACAATATATAACTGTTGTGTCTGGAACTTGTTCAAATTGTTCCCCAAAAAGTTTTCTTAGCAAAATTGCCTCACAGCTAGCCATGCTAGCACCCATGTACGCAGCTTCAGCGGTACTCAGTGCAACAGACTTTTGGCTTCTGTTTTTTCTATTAGAAGAGTTACCAACCCAATCAACATCAATATATCCATGAAGTCTTACAATTTTAACAATGTATTTTAATCCTATATTGATAGTTCCATGCAAGTATCTGAGTATATGTTTTGCAGCAATCCAGTGGGCATGAAAGGGATTATTCATATGTTGGCTTTAAAAGTTTACAAAAAAGCATATGTCAGGCCTAGTGTTTACCAAAAACATCAGAGCACCAATGAGCTGTGTATACTCTGTGGGATTTGTCAGACTAGGTCCTGCAACTTTGCCACATAATTTCTTAAAGCTCATTTCCATAGGAGTATGCATGGACCTACCTTCTACCATAACAAACCTTTCAAGAAGCTTAACAACATATTTTCTTTGAGAAAGATAAATTTCACCAGGTCTTTGCCCGACCTCTAGATCCAAAGAGTATTGCATCAAACCAAGGTATTTCATTTCAAATTCAGAAGCTAGCTCCCTCTTACACTAGAGGATGAGATGATATCCTCCTGTCAAGAATAAATCATCAAAATACAATACCAAAATCAAAGGTATACCTTGGACTGTCTTGAAGTATAGATTTGGGTCTGCACTACTTCTTGTGAAACCAAGCTTTATCAGGGAGCTATCAATGCGAGCATTCCAAGCTCTTGGAGCTTTTTTCAGCCCATATAAGGTTTTCTTTAGTCTCCATGCATAAGTTTCCCTATCATGCTCTTCAGAGCCATGTGGTTGTTCGACAAATACCTCTTCCTTGAGGATGCCATGCAAGAAAACAATTTTCACGTCCATTTGGTGAAGAATCCATCCATGGCTAGCAACTAAGTCAACAACAGATCAAATAGCAGTATATCAAGCCACAGGGGAAAAAATATCATCATAACCTATTCCCTCTTTCTAAGAGAAACCTCTAGCTACAAATCTATCCTTATATTTTTCAATATTACCATCTCCACCATCTTTAATCTTAAACAACCATTTGGGATTGACAACATATTTACCTTGAGGTCTATGAACCACTTCCTAGACGTCATTTTGAATGATGGATTTGTATTCTTCATTCAAGGCATCTTTCCAGAGTTGTTCTTTTGCAGCTTCTTCAAAGGTGCATGGTTATGCCTAAATGATGTTGCTCATGGTAGCAACATACCCTTGAAAGCAACTTGGCTTCGTACTTCCTCTGAACATTCCTTCTGGGGCAACATGTTGCAAGTTATTTCGCAGCCATAGAGGTCTCTTTTTGGTAGGAGGATCATGAGGTGTAGGATCTAGAGGATCCATGGAACCCATTGTATTATCAGCAAGCTCATTCTCAGGTTCTGGTTCAGAGTCAGTCAGATGCAGGGCCTTTGGCATTAACAACTTGTCTTTTAGCAATGGTAGGAGGAGGAGAGTCTCTTGCTTTTCTAAGAGTTGCATTTTCATCAAATGTTACGTCTCTGCTAAACTCTATAGTTATTTGACCAGGTACATAAATTTTATAAGCTTTTGAATTATCACAATAACCAACAAATATACCTTTCTTACTTGAAGCTTCAAGTTTGTTCATTTTCTCTTTTGGCACATAGAAGTACACAGGACAAGCAAAGATTCTCAAATGACTCTCTTAAGGTCTTTTACTAGTGAAAACTTCTTCAGGAGTCTTATTATCTAAAACCTAATGAGGAATTTTGTTTTGAACATAAACAACAATATTTGTAGCTTCTCCCCACAGAAACTTTGGTAGGTTTTGATCATGCAACATGGCTCAGATTGTTTCCATAATGGTTCTATTCTTCCTCTCAGCCACACCATTTTGTTGTGGATTGTACGACACTGTGGTTTTTTTTTTTATTCCAGCATCTTTGCAAAGATCATTAAAATCATTGGAAGTGAACTCTCCCCCATTATCAAATCTGAAAGCTTTGATCAACTTTCCATTTTGATTTTCAATCAGAGCCTTGAAATCTCTGAGAATGTCAAATGCTTCCCCTTTCTTTTTCAGAAAGAATATCCATGTCTTGGGAGAGAACTCGTTAACAAAAATCATGAAAGACATTTAGCCAGCTAGAGAAGTAACAAGCATAGGTTGATATAAATCAAAATGTATGAGGTGAAGTATTTGACTAGTTTTTGTTTTTCTTGAAAGGAATGGTCCCTTTGTATGCTTTCCACCTGCACATATTGGGAAAACTCCTTCATGATGCATTCTAATCTCAGGAATTCCAGAAACGATCTTTCTTACATGAGGTAAGGCTTTGTAGTGTAGGGGAGTGAATCTTTTGTGCCATAGCTCACACTGAATATCGATATCATGGACCAGTGAAAGAATGGGTTTACCATTGATTTTGTAAAACCCTACACATCATGATCCAAGAGTGAAGGCTTCTCTCATACTTGAATTCAAAGTTCAGGTTATAGAACTTTTCCATTAATAAAAGCAACTTTCATTCATTTATCTTCTAGAGCAGATATGGATACAAGATTCGTTTTCAAACCGGGTACATAAAAGACTTCTTGCAGAAAAATAGATTTGTCATTATCTAACTGAAATGAAACTGAACCATAACCTTTAACTTGGTGAGTAGAACTATCTCCAAGGATAACATTTAAATTAGTTTTCCTCTCAACTAGATTAGAAAATGCTTTTTTGTAACTAGTAAATTGTTTGGAAGCACCACTATCAATTAACCAGCTATCAAATGAATCTGCAAAAGAAGCACTGGAAAGAGCAGAAACAAGAAAATATTTTGATTGAGTTTCCGCTACATTGTTTCTATATCTTGGATTTCCTGTTTTCTTAAGATGGTATTTTCTTTAATTTTCAGAAGTGTATTTTCTATAATTAGATTTGTTTTTGAATCTAGGTGCTCTTCTTTTTTCTTTACAATCATGAGCAAAGTGACCATGCTTTTGCCAGTGAAAACATCTAACTTTTGACATGTCTAGATTCCCTTTATTCGATTTGAAAACATATTTCTTTTTATTACCTTTATTTATCTTGTCATAGGGAAAAAATGTAGTAGGTCCTCTTTCATGATGTGAAATTCTCCCTCTGGAGATCATTCTGGCCTCCTCTTGGATACACTTTCCTAGAAACTCATCAAATGTGGGAATAGTGTTGATATTTCTAATGGTGGTGATAAAAGTTTGCCAAATAGAAAAAAAGGCCTCTAAGCACAATCAACACCATTTCTTTATGAAGTACAACCTCACCAATTATTGATAGTTGATTCCTGATTTTGGTCATTCTCAGGAATTATGCTTGAAATGTCTCTTCTTTGTTCTTCTTGATGTCCTTCAGGTGATTCTTCAAGAAATAATTTGTGTCAAATTAGTAATTGCAAACATGGAAACTAATTTGCCATACATTTCTTTAGCTTTCCTCAAAGAAGAAACATAAGTAATGAGATGATCACTAAGAGAATCAAGGATAATTTTTCTATCTTTTATTTCACTTTCTATGTTTGGATTTGACAACAACTCTTGAATTCTTTGGTGGATTAGCTATCGTGCCTTCAACATACTCCAGAACTTCGTGTTGTTCAAGAGTGATATCTATCCTTGCTTTCCATGGACCAAAGTTTGAAGCATCATTGAGCTTCTCCTCTACCTTGAAGGAGGACGAAGTCATGTTGAACAAAAAACCTTGGCCACAAGTGGGGTCTCTTTAGGTGATCTCGGTTCTTCTTGGACTTGTCTTCACCATGGCTCTGATACCATGTTAAAATTTGAATATTCTATGCAAAAATTTAAAAATTCTTTGCAGAAACTTGAAGCTTTTATGCAAAAAATTAAATGGAATTGAATGTACTTTGTAGAAAACCGAATATTCTATGTTTTTGCAATTACTTGGAATCCAGATATCTTCGTCAAAACTTTTTTGATCAACAATTGTAGATAGAACATAAACTTAAGGATCATATGAAGACAGTCAAGCACAAATATGAGACATTGAGATTTTGGTCCAATGACCACGACAAAACCCCTCAAAGGGGAAAACCTAAATGATTCTTCTTCTCTTAGATTTATTCAATTGTTCAGAAGAGTACATAGAGAGAGGGAGAGAATGAGAATGAATAAAGTCACCAATGTTTGATCAATTTGCAGCTGAACTGCACTTGCTCTTCGCTTGAAGATATCCTCCTTCTCTTGATCAGATCACGTCATTCACACTTGCTCCAACTCTTCCCTTGCTCTTGCTCTTCACTAGTTCTCACACTTCTTTTGCGCACACTCAAAACGTTTTCTCCTTCTTCACAATGAACATGCTACTCTCACTTTCCCTTGCTTAAATGGATGAGAAAGGAGAGGAGTTACAAAACGAATTCATGGTTTGAACCAATAATAGGAAAATCGAATTCCATGAGTGATGAGTTATTTGACGAAATGTGTAAGTCCTCCCAAGAATAGAGAGAGAGGTACACTTGTTTTGAGGAGTTACAATTCGAATTAGGGAGCGAGAGAGTTACACTTAGACATGAGAGAATATTCAATGAGAGTTACAAATCGAATTGAATGAGAGAGTTACAAGCGCATTTATTGAGGAGTTACACTTTTTCCATAAAATGAATTAGTGAGGGAGAGTTACATTCTCTTAAGTGTGGAGTTACTATTTTATTCCAAGAGAAAAGTTCGATTTGCCAAATACGAGATTCTCAATTTAATTTACTTATTCCATGAGAGAATTCATTTTTATTAATCCATTAAAGGTGAACGACTTTAGACTATTTTGTAAATAATAGTTTCATAATAATAATAATACTAATAAGGATAACAATATTAATTCTTAACATGTATAATCATGATTGAAAGTCATGTCTATGACTTACTATTTTTGGAAAGTCATATTAGAATTGTCAGACATTTTATTTTATTATAGGTGGTTCAAATAGAATTGAAAGATATGATTTCTTCTAGGAGAAATTCATCCCTGAGCTACCAAATTTTAACATTTTCATTGATAATTTCTCTAGGAAGACATGGATATACTACTTGAAGCATTAGGATGAGGCTTTTGATATTTTCAAGGATCTCAAGGCACTGATAGAAAGTTAAACACCGAAGAAGATCAAAGTTTTCAAGTCCGACAATTTAGGAGAATATATGTCAACTGAGTTCATTGATTTTTGCAAGCAGGTTGGAATAAAGAAGGAAACTATTGTACCTTACAATCCTGCGCAGAATGGTGTGGATGAAAGAAAGAACAACTTCATCATGGAAGTTGCCCGAGCTATGCTGCATGATCAAAAGTAATCGAAGTTCCTCTTGGGAGGAAGCTACAAATTGTTGGAATTTCTTAGTCTATTCGTTATTAGCCCTTCATGTACTTTTTTGATTTATTTCTACCTACTTGTTCTGATTAATTAACAAGTTATTTACCATGTAAATACTAAAAATAAATACAAGTACATGCTCAACACATTACAGATCATCAACTGAAGGAAACAAAACAAGCACACAAGTGACATCGTTGTTTTTGGACCAATATCCTCAGAAAAACCCAATGCGGGAAAACCGGTGCTGCTATTTGAGGGTTTTATTATTATGTAGTTTCTGAATACAATTTGAGTACCAAAACCAGCTCACCCAACAGAGAATAATCTCGGCAGCAGTACCTCTCTGATCGCAGAGAGATGTTCCGACTGAAACCCCGAATAAACACTCCAACAGCTCCAACTCTAATTTGCCCCATGAAAACCCCAGCGTTAGCCTCTATGGACTACGTCAGCCCTTCTTGGCCCAGCGTGAGCCCAATAACCCCTGTGTCAACCTCTGGAGGCACTGCCTTAGCCTCTAGAGCCTCTGTGTCACCCACGTTGGCTCTCTGAGGCATTGTGCAGCTCCTGGCTGCCTTTACGTGGGCCCTAGCTGGCTCTGCGTGGTCTCTAGCTGACTCTGCGTCCCTCTCTCCCAGCTTCTTCGCTGATCTTCCCGGTACTATCTCTGCCTCTTTACTTCTGTATTCATTGCCCCCCCTCAGCTGCAACTCTGATCACTCTTTCGAGTTCCTCAGCAAACCCTGCCCCAGTAAATCGAAATCTTGATGAACTCTATGTATTCTCCAAGTGACCCTCAAGCCTCCTCTTATACTTTTCTCGTTGACAATTCAACGACTGAGATTAAGTCCCTAATCAACAGCTAAGATTAACTCTGGCTTGATCGATGACTTTTGGACCCTTCTAACATAGTTTTATATTAATTCACATTAATATTTTATTTTCCCTAAGTTTAGACTTACGGACTCCATTAAAAATATTAATTAATTTAATATCTGCCAAACTGTTTAGAATCTGCCCAAACCATTTCTGGGTATTGGAGATCTCATGCGCTTTAGCCTCTCCACCAATTTTCGTGGCTAGAGCACATTCAATGCTACCCCAAATCAACACAAATACAATGGTTTATGTACAAAACACGATTCCTCATCAAGATATTTGGTTGGCCCGTGTATTTCCATGTGTCGAAGGACAAGAGGAACAAGTTGGAAGCCAACAAAAAGAAAGGTATGTTTGTTGGTAATTGTGAGAATTCTAAAACACACACACACACAAATATATATATATATAGTCAAAAGAAGATTGGGTTTATCAGGAATGAAACTTTCAATGAATATGTTGTCCTTAGAAAAAAAGAGACCTTCCTCTGCCTCCTAAGAAAAGAGATGATGACATGGATTTACTAGAAGGTCCTTCTGTGCTAAAATTTCAGAAGGATGATGATTCCATGGAGTTTATGGACCCCTTGGACCCTCCTCCAAGTGGTCCCCTTGCGAAGAAGATATTGAAATATGTAGTTAGGTTCGGTCTTCATAATGGCATATGTAATCATGATTTTATTTATTTAATGAAAAGAGAAAAATAAATGTATTATTGTTATTCTTGAGGCATGGGTTTCATGCTAAAGGGAGATTTATTTTTAGCTTAAGTACCTATTGAGTGCTTCTAGGGCTTGTCATTGAGTCTACAAGTCAATTGAGTCATTGTCATGTATGAAAGACCCTTTTGGGCATGTTACATATTGTAAAGAAAATTTATTTGAGTCAAAAGAAAGTCAAAAGACCCTCCAAGACCTCGTCATGGTGCAAAGATCAAGTCAGCCTAAAGATAGCAATTCGTACCCCTCAAAAGCCTATAAATAAGAAGGAACTCGACCTCATTTGGATACACTCTCAAGCAAGTTCGATCTCCTCAAGATAGAAGTTAGGAAAAGGATGAAAAAGAAGAAGAAGAACAAGATTGAAGTTTTGGGCCTTTCTCTCTCTCTTTTGTTACGGTTTCTACAGTTATTGGGCAAGACGAAATTCTGAAGATGCATCGAAGTTATGAAGCTGCATTGAAACTGTGAAGTTGCATCGAAGCTTCATCGAAGTTGTGAAGTTGCATCAAAACTGTGAAGCTGCAGCTAGGTCAAAGTTGTGGATCTACTGGAGAGGTCGAAGTTGCAGTAGAATCTGTTGGTTGAAGTTGCTGAAGAATTTGATGGGCATGTCGAAGTTGCAGAAGAATTTGTTGGGCAGGTCGAAGTTGCAGAAGAATTTGTTGGGAGATCAAAATTACAGAAGTTGATGGAAAGAAAGCTCAAGAAAGGTTCAACTTGGTCTTGGAGGGTCTTGGTCAACGGTCATAGGTCTTGGGATTCGTCAATTGAAGATTCTATAAGAAGAGTAGAATTCTTTTGGGTTTTCCTCTCAGTTGGAGAGGTTTTAGCCCTCGTTGGTCGCCTATATCTTGTGTCCTTTATCTTATTGTTTTTTATGGTTTGGTAGTTGTTTGATGAAGAGAACACTAACAATAATCAAGTAAAAGAAAAATCTAATCAAGCTAAGCAAAAAATACATCACAAGCAGTTATCAAAGCAAGACAAATCACCTAATCTAGTTGCCCTTAGATTTCTCAACAAAAGAGACCATTGTGGCTTCGTGATACTTTACAAGATGCTGAGAGATATGTTTCTGCCAAAAGGACATTTGGTGAAAGTAAAAACCCAGGGATACATTGTAGCTATGAGCACTATGATCCAGGCTAAGCCTTCTACCTTTGAAGAAGTTGTGAAAGAACACATTTGAAAGGATGCCATGAGAAAATAGTATGAATTGATCACAAAGAATGATATATGGGATGTCATTCCGAGACTAAACGGAAAATTTGTTGTTACTTTAAAATGGCTATACAAGATCAAGCATGGAGCTGATGGAAGCAATGAGAAGTACAAAGCAAGGTTTGTGGCTCGAGGTTTCTCCTAGGAAGAGGGAGAAGACTATGATGATATGTTAGATTGATTGTTGCCCTCTACACCACTATTAGATTGATCGTTTCCCTTGCTTCTAGTCAAGGATGGACTCTTCAGGAGATGGATGTAAAGACAACATTTCTTCATGGCATACAAGAGGAAGAAGTATATGTTGAACAACCTCAAGGATTTGAAGTGAAGGACAAGAAGACTCACATTTACAAGTTAAAGAAAGCATTATATGGTTTGAAGCAAGCCCCCAGAGCCTAGTATGCACGCATTGATAGTAACCTGGAGAAGCTTGGATTCATGAAAAGCAGTGTCGATCCAAACCTCTACTTCAAAGTGACCCAAGGTATGCCTTTGATTTTGGTTCTATATGTTGAACAAGAAAGACCCCTCCTAGCCCTTGGAAGAATTTAATTTAGGTAAGGAAAAATGTATTTCTAAGGTGAAAACCCACTTGTGCACAAAAGTATAGGTCAACTTTAAAGAGAAATTGGACACCCTTGGAAGCATATAAATACAAGACAGGTCAACCTCAGTGGATCATCGCATCAAGCATCTTCATCTCTCTCTCTTCTTTAGATTGGTTCGTACAAGTCCAAAAATTGCAGGGTCCGAGCTCACACGTGTGACAGGAATAAAATATTCTGGAGCCGCAGGATTGGTTCAAGGAAATTTTGGCTACAACCGCTCAGTTGATAGGGTGCTCCCTGCAGTTGGAGAGCTACAACTGCACTGATGGTCACTAGCTCCTTGCGGCAATGACCTAAGATATTTTTGACCATTGACTGTGGGCTTGGAGACTTTTATTTTGACCAGGTTTGTTTATTGGGCTCATCTCTTGGATATTGTTTGGTTGGTTTTGTTGGATACTCAAAGGATTGACTTTGACTTTTGAATCAGAAATTGGAACATTGTACGCTCTCTTTGCTGAACATTTTATGACAATCTAATAAGAAGATTTTGAAAGGCTTTTCCCCCTTGTGGGGTTTTTTCTTGATCTTTCACCAATCCTGGTGTCTCTTGTCATTGCTCTTGATTGTCTTCTACTATATATTTCATTTACTGTTCTATCTACAATTGCAATTTATTACTGGGAGATAGATTTGATTGCTAATTGAAGTTAAGAATTGGGCTAAAGTGATTGTAAGAACATAGATTAGCAACAACAAATCTGTATAGTAGGTTTGAAAATTCTGAGCCACATGCACGAGTTTAGGAGGGCGCAATACAGTAGTGTGTCCTCACATGTGTTGATATCATGTGAAAGCAAGGTTGAAAACAACAACAAATGGGTCACACATTAGTAGTCGTACATGTGAGATTTGCAAAACAGGGGGTCGATCTAAAAATTTCAAATGGTCGTATGGATGTACAAGTGCCCAAAATTTCTTCAAAAGAAGAATTGAGTGTTGTTGTACCTTGTATTTTCTCAATGTGCAAATTTTCCTAGGTTGGGAAAGCCGTTGTGAACTGTGAAGTTAGTTGAATGAAAAGCTAAATTTTGAAGGGAAATTTTTTTATGTGTGTTTGTGAAATGAAATTGGTTGTTTATTTTTCTTCCTTTAAAAAATAAATTTACCAATTAAAATCCTAGTGGTACATTTTGCTTTGCAAGCTGAAAAATTAATTAAAAGTACCAAGGAAATTTGCTAGGAAAAACTTTGTCATGTATTGGGGTTAGAAAAATTAACATAGTATTAGAGCATTTTTTAAGAGGGGGTTGATTTCTTATGTGCACAACCAAAACACAATAGTAATTTCCTGTGGTTGCTAGAAGGGTTTAGCACATGACAATTTTATTTGTTCAGATTTGAAAATGGCAGCTATCAGTCTTAGGTTTGAGGATAATTTGAATGGGGCATCTGAGTTCCTACTTTGGAAGTCAAGGGTTACCTTACTTCTGTAAAAAATAATCTCTAGGAAATTGTTGATAAGGAGACTCAGTCACCAACAAATACAACATTGTTGGCTGCACATGAAAAGAAGGATATCGAAACTCAAAGGCACATCATGGATACCATTAAGGATCACTTAATCCCTCATGTGGCGACAAATAAAACAACTAGGGAATGTTCAATGCTCTAGCTGATCTTAAGGAATATATTAAGATCCATCCAAATGTCAAGATTGGACAATGTGACCAGCTACTTCGTAAAGATACCCAAGTGTGTGATCAACGTGCAACAATTGAAGAAAAGGTGGGGGAAGCAAAACTAGTAAATGTGATACTGAATAGGTTCACCAAGTCTTGGGAACCATTTGTTGAGGGGATATGCTCTTAGGAGCATCTTCCAAGTTGGGAAAGGCTTTGGGATGACTGCATTAAGAAGAGGCTAAGGCCAACAGACAAGGTGGTGGAGACGAGAACTTGGCCTTGGTCAATTAAGCCAAGGAAGGCAGAGGAAAGTTATCTGCCAAAAGGGTCGAGAATGAGGGGTCTCCTTCATAGTCAGGCAAAATAGAAAGGCTTGAGTAAAATCAAGTGCTTCATCTACCACAAGAATTGGCACTATGCACCATAGTGCTTGGAGAAGAAGGGTAATGGGAAGTCACAATAGATAATAGCATCAGCACAGGTTAATAAAGTTGCAACACAATTTGTGAAAGGCTTCGCATTGGTCTCCTATCTATCTAACAACACCACCACCAAGAGTACTCAGTACTTGGTTAGTGGTGCATTACGCCACATGACAACAACATTAGAGCTCTTCACTAGTTTGACAAAGGACTCAAATTTACATGGGGAGCTTTATCAACAATGTTAGATATGCAGTAAGGGGTGTTTTAACTATCATGTTCCAACTCAAGTATAAAGGGTCACTAGAGGCTAAGGATGTGATATATGTGCCAAAGTTGAGGAAGAACACCCTTTTAGCCTTAGCTAAGAAGGGCAAAGGATTTATTGTGATTTTTTAGAGGGGATGGGTACTCATATGTACAAAGGGAGCTAGTCTCGATTCAACAGGTTGAAAGTGAAGCCAGTATAGGGCTTAATACATAGCAATGACAACCTAAGTGAGCTATGGCACAGAGGTTGGGACACTTGCATTACATCGCATTGTCGATTCTGAGGAAGATTTTCTTTGGTCTCCCGAAGTTCAGCATTGAGCAGTATGGCATGTGTAGAGGGTGTCCACTTGGAAAGAATGGCAAGGATATTGTTCTAAGCAATGAGAGCAAGTCCAAGGGGATCTTGGATCTTGTTCATTCAGATGTTTTTGGACCGATGTTTATGGCATCAATACAGGGCTCTACTTTGTCACATTCATTTTTGACTATTTTAGGAAAACCTGGATCTTCTTCATGAGCACCAAGAATGAGGCCTTCAATCAGTTCAGCGAGTTAAAGGCCTAGGTGGAGAATTAGAAGAGAGGAGGATCAAGGTCTCGAGGTTCGATAATGGGGGAGAGTACACCTCCAATGTCTTCAAGGATTTCTAAAAGGAGGTAGGGATCAAGAGGGATTCTCATACAACCCTTAGCAAAACATGGTTGCGGAGAGAAAGAATCAGTCCATTATAGGAGATGCCAAGGCAATAATTCATGACCAGGATTTGCCATTGTTTCTTTGGGCAAAGGCATGCAACATGACAATTTATGTTCAAAACAAGAGTTCTCACAGGGTCTTGGGGAACGAGACTCTTGAGGAAGAATTCACAAGGGTGAAGTCAGAGATATGGCACTTTCGCACTTTGACTATCCAATGTATGTTTGTGTTCCTATAGAGGAGGACAAAGCTACAACCCTTAGGAGAGAAGGGCGTATTTGTGGAATACAATGAGACTTCAAAGGCATATAGGATTTTCTAACACAGAAGAAGGCAATTGTTAGTAGGGATGTGAAGTTCAAGGAGGACCTAGCATCTAGGAAGTCTCATGAGCCACTTCTAGTGACCGGGGATGAGGAGCAAGAGGCTCTGAAGGACGAGAAATGCTCATCAACTACTTCTTGTTCAAAGGGTTAAATTTCAGGTCTCATGAGCCACTTCTAGTGACCGAGGATGAGGAGCAGGAGGCTCTGAAGGATGAGCAATGCTCATCAACTACTTCTCGTTCAAAGGGTCAGATTTCAGGTGAGGAGGAGTCAGTATCACCTTCTACCAGTTTTATTAGGAGACCTCAATGGTTTGAGCAGACATTGAGGGATGCTCAAGAGCACATTCAGGGTAAGTAGATCTCTTAGGAAATTTCCAAATTATGTGGCACTTATGACCAACTTTTTGTTTCTTACCCTTCCGATTTTTAGAAGGTTGATGACCAACATGTTTTGAGGGATGCCATGATGGAAGAGTATAACTCCATTTTGAGGAAGGATGTATGGTATATAGTGCCAAAACCAGATGGTAATTTTTTTGTGTAGAATGTAACTAAGGCTGAGCTCCTTGGATAGGGTGCTATCTCTACAACAAGATCATTGATCTGGAAATAGAGAGCCTGAGGGTTTGTATGGATAGCAGATCCAAGAGATGGTCGCATTTTGGAGTAGAAGGATGAGCATAAGCAAGTATGTTGTGGACTATCATGAAGAGGAGAGAAAAATGAGGTTTGTTCAAGATCTGAACAACAGTGGTTTGTACCCTTGCCAAGGGTTCCTTCCATGGTACGTAGACCTTAAGGGTATGCCCTATACACAGTATTATTATCGCTCAAGGATGAAGAGAAGTCGACCTACAATTTTGAGGAGAGAAAGATCTTCAAAGAATGAGCAGATGGGCAACCAAGATGGGCTTGTACAGTGAAGGTAAAAAGGCAAACTGATGGAGAAGATTGGAAGTCTGCTCATAGGTAATGAGCAACAATATTATGAGGAGCCTAGATCAGTGAAAGTATTGATCGTAAGAGGGAAAATCCTTTAACTGTAGATTTGTGGTTTGAGGGTCAAACCACTAGTGTGACGACATAATTTTTTGAGGCTATGGAGTTGCGCTAACTGATAGAGACTGATTGGAAAGGTCAACTAAGTTGTGTTCAAGGTTGACTGAACAATAGATTGGCTAACCTTGTATTGTAATTAGCCAATTGAAGGAGTTGTGTGATGGAATATTTTCAAGGCAGGAAGTAGTGCAGTGAGGAAGTAATGTTGGATATTATTCAGGATGCAGTAGGTAAACACCTCCAGTACAGGATCATAGATTGTTAAGAGAAAAATTTGGAGCCCTAGTTCAAGAAGTTACAAGATGAGCAAACTCAGTGATAAGAGGGTTGGTTGAGGAAGCTACAACAATTGCAAGTAGTTGATGTAAAAGAAGTATAAGTACTTTTGACACAAGGTGAGGCTTGTTGATGCAATCTCCCTGCTTGAGAGGAAGTGAGCATGGATATCTACTTTGAGGTTGAGAGGGAGTAAGGTTGAACACTGGTTCTCCTTGTGTCAGGTACTGTGATAGATTAGGATTGGTTTCCTAAGTCAAGTATATGGACATGGACAAGGAGAATGGTGGATTAGATAAGCATCTTGGACAAACATTCTTGAGTCATGTACTGTGATGGATTAGGATGGAAATCCTAAGTCAAGTACTTGGACTTGGATAAAGAATGGTCTAGTGGACAAACGTTTCATTATTACAAATTATTACAAATTAATAATAATTTGTAATTATTATTTGTTCGAACAAATTATTTACAAATTATTTGTTCGAACAAATTAATTTATTGCAAATATTGAATAAAAACACAGCTCCAATATTCACCAATTAACAAACCACAAGAATTGAGAAAACTACACACATAAAATTAAACACCAAGATTTTTGCACAAACATCCCTAGAAAAAAACCCCAATGTGGGGAAAACCAATTCTGCAAATGAGGGTTTTATTATTCCTCAGCAAACCTACAATTAAAAATTACATAAATTGCTAATTGGAAGCAATTCGACCCTCCTGTACAACCCTAACTCGGCCCACACGTGTGGCCTAGAGAAAAATCGAACTCCATTGGCAACTCGCACCCCTGGAGAAATATTTCAGCCTCCACTAGAAAATTGATCTTTGTACGGCTTTCCTCCTGCAGAACGACCTCCTTTAGGTAATTTGCACCATCGAAAAATAAATAAATACGACTCTTTCAAAAAATTTAACTTTCTTTTATCTCTAAGAAACTGGAAGTCATTGTGAAGAAATCTCTCCTCAATCACTGTTGAAACCCTTTGTTGGTGTTCCACGCTATCACTGCGCCTTTTATCATTCATTATGGTCACGTAGATGCCCATCAACTTCCTCTTATAATCTTTCGTTGAGAAATCAAAGGCCAAGATCTAGTCTTGATTGATGGCTAAGATCATCTTGACTTCATCAGGTCACTTTTCTAGAAGTCACTAGAGAGAAATCGACTTGTCTCAATTAATATTGACTAATTAACCTTTTTCCCTAAGTTAGACTTAGGAAAATAATTAAAAACTAATTAATAATCTAATTAAGACATTTTCCCTTAGACAATTTTATTGAGCTTGGAGATAATTAATTATTTTATCTTTCAAAAACTAACACTCCCTCTAGCGAGGAAGGTGTTCTGAATAACATTCAACTTATCTATGAAGAAGGTGAATCTTGCCTTCCCCAAGGACTTCGTCGAGATTTATGCTACTTGTTGATCTGTAGGTATATACAACAATTGAACTATCTCGCGTTATACACAATCCTTTGATGAAATGATGCCTCGACCTATCATGAAACGCAGGGTTCTTAGAGAGCTTGATGCGACTTTGATTATTGTAATGAATCACAGTTGTCTCAACCTTCTTATCGAACAAGGCTACTAACAACTTTCGAAGCCAAATGGCCTCGCATGTTGCCATGCTTGCTGCTATATACTTCGCTTCTGCAAAGCTCAATGCCATGGTCTTTTGCTTCCTGCTGTACCAAGAGACAACTCCTAATCCCATGTTGAAGCAACACCCTAACGTGCTCTTCCTATCCAATACACTGTCTGCCCAGTTTGCATCAATATAGACCATCAACTTGACACCATCACCTCGAATATATTTGATCCCATACTCGATTGTAGCTTGCAAATAACACAACACATGCTTTGTTGTTGTCCAGTGCATATTCTTTAGTTCAACCATGAACTGACTCAGAGAGTTTACTGCAAAGGATATAATTTTCCTACTATTGACCAAATACATAAGAGAGTCAATCAACTACTTGTATAAAGTGGGGTCCACGTCCTTCTCCTTGGATCTATCTGTCTCCCTCCAATTGGTTATCATGGGTGTAGGCATGGCTCTGCAATCTTCCATCTTGACTCTCTTCAATATCTCAATACAGTATTTCCCTTATCCAAGGAAAATCTTCGCCGATGGGAGGAGTCTCGGTGGGAAGGGAATCACTTAGAATTAGTAGTTTAATGATTCAGGTATGAAGTGATTCCACAAAGCCCATTCAAGGAGAGACACAACTATGGTTCAATGCTTTAAAGAAGCTAAAATGCTTTCCCAAGATGGCCATAAAAGTAAGGAGTTCAAGACTTAGGGTTTTGAGATATGCAATTATAATAGGTATTCCTAAGATGAAGACTCCAAGTGATGGGATAGGACCTCTCAAAGAAGCTCTATGTGATGCTTTAACACTTCCAAGGGGTTCTTTGAGAGACCTACGAAAAACTTGCCCTAGACCTAGGGTTTTATGAATAATAGTGGGAAGAAATACTTCCATGGTACTCACAAGGTCAAGGCAAGGGAGAAGAATGGGTTTCTTATGATTTATTCCAGCGAATACTATGCTCACACAACCCTTAAATAAGTACCTAAGGTGAGAGAAAAAGAGTTAGGTTTTCCCTCTTTGAGTAGCACCTAGGGCAAGAGATTTTATGGATGAAATTCAAGGGGATGCCCACCAAACTTGGAGCATAGGTAGCCTAAACCTGGAGCTTGATGTTTGGACCCTTAGATTCCCAAAAAATCATCTCCCTAAAATTTCGTTGCAAGCCCTAGATTTCTGCCCTACCTTTAGGGGATTGAAATTTAGGAGAACAAAACATGGAGAAAAGAGGAGTCGATCACCAAATTTCTTGGACTAGTGCCTAAGTCCTTTGGGCTATGAAGTCCTAGATTGTTTTAAATTGGCAAAATCATCCTTAAGGAGGCTAAAGATTGATGCCCTAGCAACCAACCTTTAACATTTACCCACTCAAAATTTATGGAGTTTTATGGAAGAAATACAAAACTTTATCTACTAGGAACATTCATCATTTGTGATACAATGAGTAACATGCAATTGTGAACCAAATAACTTTCCAAAATGATATTCAACAAATTAGGGCACAAGAGCATTAACCTAGTTACAACAATTCCATACATTAGACATTATTCCAAGAAAATATTCAACAAGAAGCACTTACAAGATGACAATATGATATATCCATCCACAAATCATGAGATAGCTCCAAAGAAGATCGAAAATTTCAGCTCCAAATGTCAAAATGCATCAAAGAATCTCCAATAGCTTCCAAAGAAAAAGTGTGAGTTTTTTTACAAGAGAAGAATCCAAGTGATGATGATGAGTTCTCACAAATGAGATTCACTTCTATTTATATGAGTCTCTCTAAATCCAATTATCCTAATGAGGCCACAAAATTATAAAATAATGTGCTAAAAACAAGTCTTGATCACAAGCTAACCAAGTATCTATCACAAGTTATGATTTAGCCATCCATATGCAAGTCGAATTGATGATGTCATGAAGTGGGGCCGCGTTGATTCCTCTAAGTGCCATGATGAGAGAGAGGGCTCCAATAAAGATGAATTAGGGGATGGCCCCTAATTTTCCATGCAAGTCATCATGTGGGGCCCCAAAGTGGGTTTGGGGCACAACTATTGGTCTCATGGGTCTCCAGATGAAAGAAAAGCATGTACAATGCTCCAAATGAGGGCTTTGATGATGGTGTCTGCCCTCCCATGTCTCAAGGGTGAGACAAACCTCCTCTGGACCCTGGATTAGTTGCCATAATTATGCTAGGTCGGTCGAGGCACGCTAGTCCAAGTGCATTATATCTCGAATAATGTGGGGCATTGAACAAATCTCTAAATGTGTCGAGGGTGCCCACGGCATGAAATGATGTTTTGACATATGATGGAGTCCCATGGCTCTCAACGCTTCCCCTATAAGTGTCAATATGATCCTTTGGTGGGCTTGGGCCCCATTTAAGTTGCCCATCACATGATGAGACCACCTGCCAATTACGTATAAGATCCTATGTGCTTCGTCAACATTAGGTACAATAATTCATCAGTGCATCTAAGTGAACCAAGCTTGTTAATCAATGGCACATTGAGACTTCATAATGGGATTCCCTTCCAAATTTGAGGCTTTAAGCTTGTAATAGTGTTACCTCCCTAGGTAGGAGTGGCTAATAAACAACCTTATTAGGTGTTCCCAACCCCTAAAGGGAAAGATAGGTCCAAGGTAAGTCCTTTAATTGATAGGGGTCATGTGAATAGTGATGAACTAAGTCACCTGACACGGGGATTCGGGACACGTAGGATTCGGGATTCGTGGTGTCGGATTCGGGACACACTGACCCCCGGAACAAGACACGTTAGGACACGTTATATATTATTTTATTAAAATATATATATATATATATATATATATATATATATATATATATATATCTTAAAAATTAGTTATTAGCATATTTCTTACACAAATTTTAATTAATGATACAAATTTATTGATTTCAAACATAGATCTTCATCTATAGCTATTAGCATGCATAGTACATACAAAATTCAAATAAATGTCAGTGGTACTGGTCACATAAATGATAAATGATAAATCTATTAAAAATTTAAATCATGATTCATAATTCATAACTGAAAGACAACTTACAACTACAATATAGTAAGATAAACACACTGACAACTGTAGTTTTCTCATTAAGTCATCAAATCAAAATCTGTTACATAGGTAGTGTTGGTGCAATGCCAATGGCAAATAGAAATAGAAAATATAAAACAACTATAGGTATACAAACCTCAAGGCATCAATCAGCATCAGAATCAGCATCACTGTCCCCATCATCATGGTCCCCACTGCTCTCCTCTGCATCCTCCTCCTCCCCTGTATCCATAGTCGCCTCTGCATCTGCTGGTATGGAGGTTGACCCCTCTAAGTCATCAAAACTAATAGGGTCTAGCACTGGATCACCGAGATCCATGTTGGCCAATGCCAACTCAACAGTGGTGTCCAGACCCATATCTTCAGGAAAGACATCCCACATCTTTGTCTTTCCCCTCAACCACTCTTCCCTCTGCCTGTAAATAAGACGAAGGTTGGTGTGCACATACACCATTGTCTCTGCCCTGGACTGCTCAAGCCTGTTCTTCTTCACAGTATGCAAATTCCCATATGTGCTCCAATTCCTCTCGCAACAAGAGGATGAAGTCACCTGAGAGAGGAGCCTCATGGCTAACTGCTGAAGAGGAGGGCTTGTTGCCCCATGATTTGCCCACCAAGAGTAGGGCTTCTTAAGCCCCTTGTCTCTAATCACATCATAACCTCCAAACCGACCAGTGCCAGTGGAAAACTCTGCAAAGGCATCCTCCACCTCAGCAAGCAATGCACTATCACGATAAATCCGCTTCAATGCCTCTTTCCTCACCTGTGAGATTTCACCATCCATGTGAGGAGGGAATCTGCGGGAAGGTCCACCATTCAGCCACTCATGGTTGTAGTATTTGGGGTTCAATGAGTGAGCCAAACAATGTAAAGGTGTACAATTCTTGTCCCATCTGCGGACAAGAATATCATGTATGGTATCGCAGAAGGCCTCTGGTGATGTCTCATACGGGGAGCACTCACTCTATAGAATAATGCTCCTCACAGACTCAATCATGGAATCCCATCCCTCATAAACCTCTCCTAGGATGGGTTTGTCTGTATCTGCAACTCGAAGCAAAGAGATGATAGGGTCCATGATCCGAATAATTAGATCTACCCTCTCCCACCAAGCATCATCTAGTACCGTGTCCTTCACTCTTTTAGAGGCTGCCTGATTTGTCTTTCTCCAAAAAGACCAAAACTCAGAAATAACCATGGACCCAAGAGCAGTCTTGACCTCCCTCAACCTCTTCAACATCATGAATGAAGATGCAAACCGTGTATCAGCAATCTTCAACAATGATAGATTACTGTACTCCTTGTAGATAGTGAGGGCATTTGTATGATTTTGCACAAAGTTACGGATATGTCTTGCATCCTCAATAATGCTTCCAATCCAAAGCACATCAGAAGCAATGGATTTCAGTGCTAAGTTCAATGAATGGACAATGCAAGGTGTCCAAAACACTTGTGGATATTTAGCTTCCACAATCATGCCAGCCGCCTTGCAAACAGGTGCATTATCTGTAATGATTTGCACACAAGAATCAACACCTACCTCTTCAACAACTCTAATAAATAACTCACCCATAAATTGTGCATCCTTGTATTCGCCAAGTGTATCCACTGCTTTCAGGAAAACTGGACCATTCAAGGAAGACACCATGAAGTTGATGATTGGGTGTTGTGCTGGATCTGTCCATCCATCAGAAACAATGCTAACCCCAGATGTTGGCCATGATGCCTTAATAGGCTCGAGCATTTTTTGCACCTCTTTTTTTGCCTTCGTCAACAATGTGGTTCTCAGCTTCTCTGACCCAGGAGGCACATACCCTGCTGGAGCCCCTTGAGTTAGAGCTCGGCACATCTCAACAAATAAAGGTGAACGTGCAACATTAAATGATATGAAGTTTTGATAGAAGAAGAAGGCAATGGTGAGATCAAGCTCGTCCCGTCTCTCTTTTTGGAAAATCCTGTCCATTGGACCAAGTGATCTTCTTTTTAATGCTTGTCCCCCAGTAGAAGTAGAACTCTCAAATGGAAATTTGGTGGTGGCTTTCCTCAAAAATGGAAGGGGGTCTTCATTCTTGCCCTTGGGTGCTTTTGATTTTGAAGCCAGTGCCACATGTTCCATACCAACATGGGCCTCCTTTTCCAATTCTTTTCTCTTTTGTGAAGGAATATCTTTACAAGCTCCAATCCCCTTACCAGGTATAGCCAACAAATGTGCTCTCACACGGTGATATGTGCTTGTGAAAGAAATGTTACAAAAGCTGCATTTCCATTGCACATTGCCTCCTCCCTTTCCCTTGCTGTTTGACCCATCCTCTCTTGCGACATATTTCCACAATGGATATTTTTCATTGTCTTTAACTCCTCTTCCCTCAAGATTACTTGCAGCAGACTCTGATGATATTGGGGGAGGAAGAGCATCTCTACCCATGACATTCTTGCCCTTCCTTGCTGCCCCTGCCGTTGATTGAGCCATGTTACCTCAACCTGTAAAAAAAATGAACAAACAGTCAAACTGCTGTAAAAATTTAAAAATGCAAACAGCAAAAGAAATGAACAAGAATCAAGTTCATTTTATAGTATATAGCAGTGGCTCACTGGCTGTATAATGTATTCTATGTTGCTGTATAAAAAATTAAAGACAGTGTTCTACACTGCCAGGACAGGCCAAGGTCTGAGTGTTATAAAAGACAGTGTTCTACACTGCCAGGACAGGCCAAGGTCTGAGTGTTATAAAAGACAGTGTTCTACACTGCCAGGACAGGCCAAGGTCTGAGTATTTTTGTAGTCAAGAGCAGAACTTAATGCTGTCACATGTTCTATCCAACACCAAGTTGTATGGGCAGCAAACAAAATTTCCCTGTAAAATAAATCTTCTTCCGGACTTGTGGTGTTTCCATTGATGATATGAACAAGAGAACAATTATTAACAGCACCCTCAGACATCTCAAAATTAGTAATATCCTCAGTATCACCAAAATTTTGTGCAGCAATATCACTACAACACCCAAGGTTGTGCACATTTAGGCCATGATTAATCCATCTTCCTTCACACCAGCTTGTTCCTTCTTATTTTCTACCTACGGAAATTGACAAATGGATGTCTTCACAAGGTTGTTTAGTCCACATACTAGTATTTTCACCATGACCTTCACTATCTCAATCACAATAAGGTCCTCATTAAAGGATACAAAGAAGGCTTTTCTCTTTTGTGAGATGAGATGAACTCATGCAAATGACATGGGTCAACAGCCTTGCTGTAATAAACTGGAGCAGTAAACAAGTTTTCACGCCGGGTATCTCTGTGATTTGGATGAGAGAACAGAACTCAAGACAGAGTTTGGATAAGTAGGGAATTTGGATCCCTCTACAGTTCGTATTACAGTGGCAGCAAAGGATATGACAGTTTGGATTGCATCACAGTCATACATTTCAGTACTATAAAGGTAACCTACTAACCACAGATTCGTTACTATCTCAGGGATTTTGATTCGGTCCTCACAGTGGTAGGAACTATCTCAGATTTGATGATTACAGTATTGCTGTGATAAGGGTTCTATACACTTATCGCAATAGGAATACAGTTAAAACTTACAAGTCGTTACACAAAAGGTTTTCACCACAGAAATGTAACAGTCCGTCCCGTTTGATATTTTATTAAACCATCCATTAGACCAGGACCTATGGGACTAAAGATGCCTGCACTCACTATGACAATTCATCAAATACGAGGGGAAAGGAAAAAGAACAAAGGAAAGGCGAGGACCATATGTGTGTGTCGTGTCTTGGGTCATAGTAAAACATGTTTTAACGGTTACATGATCAAATGTATACAGTAGCATCGCACAACAGCATCGCTCTATAGTAAAAATAAGTCTCGACTCTCAGCAAACTAACCTGCAATGCGGTCCGCTCCTCGCTGCAACTGGTGATTCGGTGAATGAAACCTGATCGCTGTTTCCTTTGCAAATGCCGTCAAATGGGAGAGACAACAGCGCATTTAAACCTAGCAGCAGCCCGAAAAACGAATCCGAAACCAGGACTCGATTCCAAAATTCGTGACACGTTATTCATTTTTTGAACACGCCCATGACACGACGTACCAGAATATGACACGACGAGTCCTTGCAACATGACACGTGTCAGGACAGAATCGTGTCCGATTCGGGATTCGTCCAGGGGTTTGGACGAATCCGGTTTCATAGGTGATGAAATGGATAGGGACACAAGGGTCTCAAAGCCAAATGCCATGGGTTCAAGGATGGTAGTGATGAGGGATGCACATATTTAGGGGTATAGATGTAGGAGGGAGGAATCGTGGATACATGAGTTACCTCGGCTTTTGTTTTTCTTCCCTTCTTCATTTGCCTTTTCATGATTTTATCTTTATATCACTGCTCGGGCTCCAAGAGATGAGAACATGATATGTATGATATAAGCAGTGATTACCCCCTTAAGGTGGGGCAGTTCATCGCCCACCAAGGGTTGGGACATCCACGGGTTCCCTAATGATGTGGGGGCACTCATGGGGTCCTGGGAACTAGGGTGATGGCCATAATGATAACGGGTAGAGCTCATGTTTGGCTTTTTCCCACGTGGCCATAAAATTATTTTCTTTTGTTTCTTGCTTGTGGCCATAATATGATTTTAATGTTCTTTTAGTTGCATCAACCTTTGGGGCGACATTTGAAGCCCGACCCAAACATGTGGACAAGGGGGAGGGTGTACCAGTGCCTTGTGGACCCAGAGAGAGAAGATGATGAAATAGGACTTGTAATGTGTAGAGGGGAGTGAAAAATGTGAAATGGGAAAACAAGACCGCACTACCAAAATCAGGGTTTCCCAAGTAGTGCTCTTCCTGAAGTTATAAGCCAATAGGGGAGATCCCACGAAACTAGGATTGAGGATTAACCCCCCATTTAAGGTGAGGGAACAAAACTATAGTCAAAACCCCTCCTCCTTCCAAGTCACCCAATAATCCATCCCCAATATGCCTAAAGAAAAACAAGCATAAACACGCGGTTGCACAATGAAAACATACCTTTAGGATTGGAGTGTCCACCTTGAAACATATGCTGTCAATAGATGGGTGAGGGGATATATGATTGGTTTAGGGAGCGAAGATCAAATGGCACAATATGTTGGCTACAGTGGTGGTTGTCAGGTGCTATTCGTTGTCGGCTAAGGACAAATCTAGGAGAAAAACCCCCCTATGGGGTCACCCACT
This sequence comes from Pinus tabuliformis, assembly GCA_031772625.1. NCBI lineage: Eukaryota > Viridiplantae > Streptophyta > Pinopsida > Pinales > Pinaceae > Pinus > Pinus tabuliformis. The sequence continues at coordinate 435,647,449 of CM062808.1, read as the reverse complement.
TTTGGTGGGTAACATGGGCCATCCTCCTACGCCAAAGCATTTTGTGATCTCTCGAATTGTTGTTGCTTACTAGTGCCTTTGGAGTATCCTCCTTCAACCTGTAAAGTCACCTGCTTCTGACTCCAACTACTCTAGGTGACTTCCACTCCTAGCGCTTCATCAACACCATTTTCCCCCTAAAGAGTACATTATACCCCTTATCTTGAAGAATAGAAATGGAAATCTAGTTCATCCCCTTTCTTGGCACATGCAACACATTGTGGATTGGAATGGGCTTGCTAGACTCCCTTTGAAATAGGATTGTCCCCATCCCAACTAGAGAGCACTTGGACTTATTACCCCTACTCCTTCCAAAACAAAACTATAGTCAAAACCCCTTCTCCTTCCAAGTCACCCAATAATCCATGTCCAATATGCCTAAAGAAAAACAAGCATAAACACCTGGTTGCACAATGAAAAACATACCTTTAGGATTGGACTGTCCACCTTCAAACATATGCTCTCAATAGATGGGCGAGGGGACATATGAATAGTTAAGGGAGAGGAGATCAAATGGCACAATATATCGGCTACAGTGGTGGTTGTTAGGCGCTATTGGTTGTCGGCTAAAAGCAAATCTAGGAGAAAAATCCCTGGTTGTCGGCTAAAAGCAAATCTAGGAGAAAAATCCCCCTATGGGGTCAGCCACTTTTGGTGGGTAACGTGGCCCATCCTCCTATGCCAAAGCTCTTTGTGATATCTCTAATTGTTGTTTCTTACTAGTGCCTTTGCAGTATCCACCTTCAACCTGTAAATTCAACTGCTTCTGACTCCAATTACTATGGGTGACTTCCGCTCCTATCGCTTAATCAACATCTTTTTCCCCCTAAAGAGTACATTATACCCCTTATCCTAAAGAATAGAAATGGAAATCTAGTTCATCCCCTTTCTTGTCACATGAAACACATTAAGGATTAGAATGGGCTTGCCAGACTCCCTTTGAAATAAGACTGCCCCCCTCCCTACTAGAGAGCACTTGGACTTATTACCCATCTCAATCTGGAATCTTATGTCCTCATCCTTGTAGCTAGAGAAGTACTCTCTAACTCCTGTCATATGGAATGACTTCCCATTGTCTATGGACCAAACACCTTGTGAGGTTGTGCTAATCAGGCAAGGTATGAGTGCGAACCAATGTTACTTGGGAGCGGGAGCGGGAGCGACCATTTTCAGAAGCTCCCGGTTTGGGAGCGAATCTCGGAGCGATTTTTTAAAAATATATATATTTTTTATATTTTTTAATTTTTGATACATATATGTCAACAAAAACATGTAGAATGATGAAATAGACATAAAAAACATAAAAAAACATAAATTGATCATTGAACCATATCACATCAATCATCTAGAAATTATAATCGTCATCAACCTTAGTAAAATTAAAATACATATTACAACTGCAACATATTGAGTCTTATAAATCATGATTCATCAAATTCAATATTAAAGTTTCAACTTCAAGCTTTTAGAATTGAAAATTCAATAACATTTATCATCATTGATCACCAAAGTAACAAGTTTTACTTGTAAGCCAAGTTTAACCATTACAAGAAGTAATATCGAAGATATTTCTAAGTCCTAACTTCTAACTGTTAACATGATATGAAATGTTAAAAATTTATAAAATGAAACATGAATAATGAGATGAAATGAAACAACTTTAGTCTTTCACAAAGCATCATATTCATAATTCACAATCATTACCAATGAGTTATAATTGCCAAGGCCCAACTTCAAACTTCAAATTTTCATTGTCACAGTGATATAATGTTTACAAAAAATATCATAATGTCATAATGATATGAAAGAGTCAAGAGTCAAGAGTCAAGGACTCAAAACTCAACAGTTATGAAAACTAAAGTCTAATAGAAACTAAAAAAGACAAGTAAACTGTAAATCTACAAGTGGCCCTTGCCACGAGAGTCTCCAGGAGTATAAGTAGGTTGTGGTGGTGTTCTAGGAGTCTCCCGCACAGACCGACGACCAGAACTAGAGCCTCCACGCGAGAGTGTCGATGGAGGTGGCGACAGCAATGGAACAAGAATCGGGCCCCGAGAACTGCTACTAGATGGTGGAGGTGGAGGTGGCATGGCTGCTGCAGCTGCTTCAGCTTCATCCCGTACAAGCTCCTCTTCTAGTTCTTCCATATGTACAATGCCATCCTCCAAATTGTCGTCCTCAGGGTGATTGTCCCAAATTTTATATGTGGGATCTTCATTAGCCCGATCACAGTAATGGCTTAACAACCTCAAATTGTAGTGCACATAAACCAAGCTTTCTGCTCGGTTTTCGTTGAGCCTGTTTCTTTTCACATTATGTATATAACTGTAGGTGCTCCAACACCTCTCTGCAGAAGAAGAATTTACAACCTGTGCAAGAACTTTTTTTGCCAATTTTGGCAAATGTCCGTCACCGCCATATGTTTCCCACCATGTGAGAGAATCAAATTTATCTTTGTCGTCCATTGCATGGAAGTTACACATGATATTCATTTGCAGCAAGATGCTCCATTACCTGACATCGAAATGTATAGGTTATCCGCTTTAGAGAATGCAGAGATCAAGAAGCAGGTATAGGAAATCCTTGATAAAGGGTTCATAAGACCAAGCACATCACCATGTGGATCTCCAATCGCACTGGTGAGAAAGAAAGATGGTTCGTGGAAGATGTGGATTGATTATAGAGCATTAAATAAAATAATGATCAAGAATCGTTATCCTCTTCCTCGCATTGATGATCTATTAGATTAGTTGAAAGAAGCAGTTTACTTTTCCAAGTTAAACTTGCGTAGTGGCTATCATCAGGTCAGAGTTGTAGAATAAGATGCATGGAAGACTGCTTTCAAGACAAAGCAAGGGTTGTATGAATGGCTGGTTATGCCTTTTGGCTTAACTAATGCTCCTGCCACTTTCATGAGAATTATGAATGATGTACTCAGACCTTTTATTGATGATTCTGTAATCGTATATTTAGATGACATTCTTTTTTTTCAGTAAAACATGAGAAGACCATTTGAAGCATGTAAAGCAGACTTTAGATGCTTTGAAAAGACAAAATCCCTATGTGAAGTTATCAAAATGTGAATTTGGCAAAACATCTTTAAATTATTTGGGTCATATTATAGGAAGTGGTGAATTGAAGATAGTTGAAGTCATTGTGAACTGGCATAAACCCAAATCTACTACAGAAGTTAGGAGTTTCCTAGGAGCAGCACAATATTGGAGAAAGTTTATTGCTAACGTTTCTTTGATTGCAGCTCCATTACATGCTTTAACAGGATTGAACAAGGTGTTTCAGTGGGGAGGCAAACAGTAGAAAGCCTTAGACACCTTAAAAGAAAAAATTAGTACAGCACCAGTGCTAGCACTGCCAGATCTTCATGACCATTTGAGATTGAAACAAATGCCGTGACTATGCCACGGGAGCAGTGTTGATGCAACACGGTAAACCCATATGCTATCATTATGAAACATTTACTTCTGCAGTAGTTAATTATCCCACATATGATAAAGAATTGTATGCATTAGTACAGACTATGAAAAAGTGGAAACATTACCTAATGGGCAAAGAAAAAATCATACATACAGATTATCAACCACCTGAATATTTTCATTCACAAACTAAATTGCAACAATGAAGACATTATAGGTGGATGGGTTTTCTATAGCAATTTCATCTTGTCATCAGATATAAGAAGAACATACACAATAAGGTTGCAGATATGCTATCAAGACCAATCATAAATGCATCTACTATATTTAAGTATAACTCATTAATGCATGAAAGTTACATTGAACAATATGCTCAAGACGTAGATTTTAAAGATGTATATGCAACTTTAAGTCATGGTAAGCAAGTAGAAGAATTGGATTGTTATGTTAAGGAACAACTCTTATATCATTTAGGAAAGTTATGTATTCCACAAACTGAAAGAGTTAACATAATCTGAGAAACACATACTTCTCTCATATCAAGTCATTTTGGTGTAAGTAAAACAGTTGCACAGTTGCAAAGGTTCTGTTATTGGCCAAGAATGCATGAAACAGTTTCTAGATATATTAAAAGGTGTACTATGTGTGCTAAAAGCAAGCCCAGTAATAGAAAATTAGGCTTGTACACCCCACTTCCAGTTCCTTCTCGTCCTTGCGAAAGTGTTTCCATGGACTTTGTTGGGGGATTGCCAAAATCTAGAAAAGGAAATGATTATTTGTATGTTATTGTGGATAGTTTCAGAAAAATGTGTATTTTGATACCTTGTAACAAGTAGATTACAGCTGAACAAAGAGCGAAGTTGTTCTTTCAACATGTATGGGTTCATTTTGGGTTACCCACTTCTATTTTATTTGATCAAGATTCCTGATTTGTTGGGAAGTTTTGGTCAAATCTATGGGAGTTGGTGGACACCAGATTGAAGAAGAGCATAGCATTTCATCCACAAACAGATGGTCAAACAGAGGTGGTCAACAAGACAGTGATCCAGTTGCTCAGAGGCTATTGCAGCAAGCATCCCAAGCTTTGGGATGAACATTTGTGTTATGTGCAACATGCTTACAACTGTGCCAAGCACTCTTCTACTCAGAGATCTCCTTTTGAGACTTGTTTTGGTTTTATACCAAAGTCTCCCTTGGATTTTGTCTTTGGTAAAGACATAGCAGTTGATGGACACAGTGATGTGGACAAAGCAACCAAGTTCATTGAACAGATCCAAGAAATTCACCAAGCAGTGCAGGAACAACTGGAAAGAGGCCAGGCTAAGTACAAGGCAAGGCATGACAAGCAACGAATTGAGCATAGTTTCCAAGTTAGTGATCAAGTCTGGCTGTACATCAGCAAAGACAGAATGCAAGGTGAAGGTAAGAAGCTAAAACCAATAAGGTATGGGCCTTTCAAGATACTTGAGAAAATTGGTGAAAACGCTTTTCGCCTTGATTTCCCAGCTTATATGCATATCTATTCAGTGGTTAATGTATAGAACTTGAGACTGTATGAACCTTCATTGATTGAAGATACCGAAGAGCAAAGTCAGTTGCCTTCTATTGATGATCTGTTGCTTGAATATCTTAATGAGTTGCAGGAAGACCTGGATAGGAAGGTGAGAACTACGCGTAGAGGGGATGTTGAGTACCTAAGGATCAGACTCAAAGGTTCAAACCCAAGCACTTCATGATGGATAGAAATTGGGCAAGTAAGGGAGTTGTATCCTCACTTGATTGATGCTTAAAAACCAAATTTTGGTGGTCCAAAAACTTTTCAGTGGGAAGGCGTGATCTAAAATGGATCCTAAAAAGCTCTAAGTCTTTCAATACTTAAACACTATCCCAAAGGATCAACCTTCAAGAATGGCGGAAAACATTATTAGACGGGAAAAACATGAAGAAATGGCGAAAACAGAATCTATCAGAGGTTTAAGCAACATCGCACAAGCGCCGTTGGATCTGGCCGATCAACGGTCCAGATCTAATCGACATATCGCAATCGGAGGCAGCAGGCGGAGTCTATTGGAGGCGGCCTTATGGAAATCGCGATAGAGATCAACGCGATTTAACAAGGATCGTTGATCAAGCACGCTAATCAATGACCCAAATTACATCGCAATATCGCATCGCTAAAACACAAGGGAAGACTTATCGGGGGCCCGAAGACCATGCGATATGCGATTAAGATATATCGCATTGCAGCGATACAAAGGCGCAGGGCCGATACAAACATGCAACTTGCGATAACCAGACCCGACGGGTTTTATAGATGTGAACTTATATATTTTGAGTTCCAATAAAAAGGGCTTTCTATGTATTTTCTGTTAAACACACATGGGAGCAAGAACAATATGAATGATAAATCATGAGTACAATTTTTATTAACAAGAGATATACATTTATAGTACAATATGTGACCGTTGGGTTTCACATCCCAAAGTCTCTTGGACTCCTTTTGTCCATTCGGCTTCCACGCTAACCCATTGAGGATTAGGTGTCCAACATTCCCCCCCCTTAATCCGAAGGGTTATGTATGAGTCCAAGAAGAGAGATGTAATACAAAATGTGCAAATATGCATGGCAACACTAGGCTGAATGTGCTCTATGAAATGTCGGTATAAAGGGCGGTGGTTTAAGGATGACCACCAACACTGGAACGTTTAGTGCAGTTCCCGGAACTCTTCCAAAACTGGCAAGAAGCTGAAGTCTTCTGCTAGAGAAAGTTCTCCTATTGTTTTGAAGAGGGAAACCTTCAACCAATAAAGGGAGGTCTCACCCCGAATAAAAGGGAGAACTTCAACCTAAAAAGGGAAGTCTCAACCTGTGATGGTTTAAGGATGACCAACAACTCTGGAATGCTTAATGCAATTCCTGGAACTCTTCCAAAACTGGCAAGAAGCTAAAGTCTTCTGCTAGAGGAAGTGTCCCCAATTTTGTTCCTGGAATTCTTCCAAAGCTGGCAAGAAGCTGAAGTCTTCTGCTAGAGGAAGTGTCCCAGATTGCCAACTGAAGGCATGTTTACAGGCATCTTTGTTTCTGGCTACAACTCTGAAACTGGTGTGGCAGGTTGTTGCTCAGGTTGGCTTGATGTGACTTTGAAGCTTGTAGATGACCATCATTTCCCCCCCGTCAAATACAAGGTGATATGATGGAGAAAACTCAACTGCAAGACCGTTCAATACTCTGGAGCAAGTTCTGACATGTGTTTGGAATATCTTCTTCGCTGTTGATGCCCATTGCCAAGAAGCGATCCATCCAAGATGAATTTTTGTTCTTGCAGGACGTTTATTTCTGAAGCATCTGTGTGAAGAATGGCTAGTTTTATGGCCTTTCTGTGCAGTTTATTTCTGCCATGAAATTCATGAATATTTCCTTATGAATATTTCTTCAGCTCAATTTTAACTGCAAGACTGTTCAATATTCTGGAGCAAGTTCTAACATGTGTTTGGAATATCTTCTTGGCTGTTGATGCCCATTGCCAAGAAGCGATCCATCCAAGATGAATTTTTGTTCTTGCAGGACGTTTATTTCTGAAGCATCTGTGTGAAGAATGGCTAGTTTTATGACAGTGCTTACATGGATGAAGATCAAAACAGTGATCTTTCAAATGGCCAACTCGGTCACAGTGTTGGCATTTCACAATTTGTTGTTGTTGTTGTTGCTCTGGAAGAGGGGAAAAATCTGGAACAGTTGAAGCTGAACTATCATGAGGAGCAGGTGAACTGTCATGAATGAATCCAACACTCTGAAACTGAATGGGCTTGGCATAGTCTGGAATATGAAAGGACAAGTCCTTGTCATATCCAAGACCAGTTCTGTGCTTGTTGTGGACAAGCTGTTCCCAAGGTCTGATGATGGGCTTGGGAAGTGCAGACTGAGTTTCTGCATCTGCATGGACAATTGTTGCTTTATTTGAATGAACTGTAACATTATTGACTTGCTGCTGATGGGTGGTTATCTCAAAGCTCTGAACAGAAACAGATTCAGAATGATGACTCCACTGCTGTAATTCTTCTTGTTGTAGCTAAGATTCAAGCTGCAAAAAATCAATCTTTTCCTGTGCATTTTGTAGACATGTCTGAATTTCTGAGAGAGATCCTATGCTGATTTGTAATGTGTCATCAACAGTAGATTGTATAAGAGTTCTCATGAACTCTAATACTTCACTGATTCTGGCGATTTTTCTTCAATGTCAGATTTACACCTTAAAAACTGATCACAATTATTACTTAATGCAGAAAAGTAATATCCACTTACAGTACACGAGCCTGCTTACGCATCCTCTCCCTCTCTCCTTATCAGTCGGCCCGCCTCACTAACACTCGGGTTCTGGGTGCGAACTTCCAATGTTGAACTGAAAGCGGATGTCAAGGGGGCAATATCTTGTATAAATGTGCAGCAAATGAATCAGGGAATCAATGCATATATATGTAGACAGAAACTATAATGGGTTTTAAATACAATGCCACAATTGGGGCAGCAGCAACTGCAAACTCGCTTGGATCCTTCAGGTACTCCTTCAGAAATGATGGCTATCAAAACTTCAATAATTATAACACCATGTCATGGGCATTGGAATGAATCTCTAGCATGCTGAAACAACAATGATAGACCTCCTTACATGTCCAAGCACTTAGCAAACTGTATAGTGCTGGTCATATATACCATAGCATTTTACCATGACCTTTCAAGAGCCTTCCAACTATGCACAGTTTCAGGAAAACCTCCAGGAGATTAGAGAATACTCGCCCCATTCAGGCATATGCGCACAATTCATACTTTTCACAGGATCAACCAATAACAACATTATTACCACCGCATCGACCAAATGAAGTTCATCTGCTTGCAATGTGACTTGATCAACTATGAACTGCACCTTTAATTATACCAAAACAGCATATGTAAAATAATATGGGCAAATAAATGGTTTCATATCAGAATCGAACCATAATCCAGTAAGGCTCGACTTCTTCATTCAACTTTTCCTCACCAGACTTCTCCATTCTCGTTTCCACATAGAACCAATGACTTATTGTATTAAACATAAATCGATATCACTATTTAATTTATTTATAAACAACACTCTGTGTCTCTTCATACATACCAGTCATGAATTCAACCGCGCTTTCTCTTATACCCAATTTCCACATCGTTTTCTCATTCCGCCTTTACACTGCATGTAGACTTGGCAAACTGTTCCAATCTCCTTACGCAGAACAGTTACACAAAGAACCTTCAATCGATTTCCTTGTCCAACGCTGTCCAATCGAATTCCATTCGATTATATACCATCAGGTCTTCAAACGCTCTTCCGGTATTTCTTTAACGTTGTAATTCGACTTTGCCAGAGTGTATTTCTTCAGAGCCTTCAATTCAATGACTTTGCCAGCTTGTTAACTTATGTTCCTCCTCTGCAATTCCAAATGTCAATTCATTGTATACAGAAATCGAATTATTAAACTGATCACCTCCGTATAGATTATTGTGAATGTCAGACAAAAATGGATTCAATCGATTTGACTTCAAGAACAGGTCTGAGGCGCGCTTATATATTGTTGTTCTTAATCACACAGCTATGACCCCACATTCTATTCGATATACAAGAGCTCGACGCACATATAAAGTCAACAAAGGACCAACACAACACTCAATTTAACGCTCAAATCAACAACGTCATACGCTGGAACTGTTACCCACCATGCAACGCATGGAATATGATACACCAATGCAGAGAGCAGTTAAATTTACCAATACAAAACACAGCCCTTCAAAAATTCAACACTTTGCTGGACTCCACATAACTTGTGACTATGCGCTGGACCATTCTACAAACTCAGTTCAATACCATATACCAAGTCAGTTCAACGCATATACAAACTCTGATATCCGCATATACCAGTTCAGTTCAACATACAGATTTTGGACAGGCATATGTATAAACCCACGGCATTAATATATATAAAGCAATACAGGTATATCGGAGTGGCGCAGCAGATTCATTCAATAGCGTTAATACCATTCAATAAAATGTTGATACCATTCAATAAAACAGCGTTAATACGCATTCATGATACCATTCAATAAAACAAACGTTGATACCACTAGACAGCGTTACCAAACGCATATACCACTGTAGTTCAACGCAAAGACAAACTCTGATATAACGCACAGCGTTAATATTATTCAACACCAACAAAGCGTTGTATAGTTCAACGCATACCATTCAAACGCACAGCATTTGGAATGAACGCATATACAGATTTGGAATGAACTCCTTTTGTCAGCACAACGTTAATAGTCAACAGGCATTTAGCTGTTATGGACAGTGTTAACACTCAACTGCGTTAATATTCAAAAAACCATACGCATACCATTCAACTTCGAACCAAACGCATTCAAACGTATTCAACACCACATTTGAACAACGCATATACCAAAGTCAGTTTCAACGCATATACCATTCAGCGTTAATATGATTCAATAACGGATACCAGGATCTGGACCTTCATCGATGGTGGCGTATCTACCACTCAGCATTCAACGCAGATTCAATGATCTCTGCTTTACTTGATTCCATGTCAGCCTCAGCGCTAAAACAGGAAATGACAGTGCTATAAAAAATTAATAGTATGGACAGATGTGCAGCGCTGGCAGAGGTAGGTTATTTCAAGTCTGAGGGGAATAAGGCAGATTATTACCACTGAGAAGATTCAGAATGGCAGAGAGAGGCCAAAAATGGCGTTGGAGAAATGAGAATGGCGTTGGAGAAATGAGAAGTTAGCTGAGAAAATATTCATGAAATGATCTGCACATACACATAAGGGCCATAAAACAAATGGCTTAAAAATAATTATGCAAGGCAGGAATACGCCTGCTCTGATACCATGTTAAACACACATGGGAGCAAGAACAATATGAATGATAAATCATGAGTACAATTTTTATTAACAAGAGATATACATTTATAGTACAATATGTGACCATTGGGTTTCACATCCCAAGGTCTCTTGGACTCCTTTTGTCCATTCGGCTTCCACACTAATCCATTGAGGATTAAGTGTCCAACATTTTCACATTTTCGTTAAATAAACGAAATACAAAGGAAATGCGCTCAGAGCAATAAAACAAACCCGAAAAGTTTATACATGTGGCTTTATATATTTTGAGTTTTGTAATGAGCAGGATTTCAGACGAGCCTCAGGCAGTAAGTGGTATTGGACGGGCTCCATCCGATCCCATACACGAGCTGACACATCGCTTGGCATCGGAGAGAGAAAACTGCCTCTTCGGGAGGGTAATCTCCATACGCATAAGCTGCCCAAAATGAATATCAACCGTTGGATCAAAGATCACACAGATCAATGGCGGACTTGCGATAGCGACCAAAGGCGGATCCGAAAGGATTATAGGGCGGATTAGATGCTTTTTGAAGTCCGATAGAACAAAATAAAAAACTCATCTCTTGATTCTACTACTAAGAACAGGTTAATACCCGAAAGTGCCATCATCCCTAGAATTTATGGTGTACCCAAAATCCATAAATCTAGAATTCCTCTGAGACCCATTGTGAACACCATAGGATCACCCACTTACTGGTTAGCAAAATACCTTGCAAACAAGCTTAGACCTTTATCAGGTAACACTCCCTCTTATATCAAAGATTCTGCTTCTTTCATAGAATGGATTAAAAACCTGGAAATTAGTGACAATGATCTCCTAGTTAGCTTTGACGTAGTGTCTCTCTACACTATGATTCCAATAGATAAAGCCATAGAAGTTTTGAAGAATATTACAGACCATGAAACTGTAGAACTAGTAGACATTTGCCTTAAATCTTCATACTTCAGCTTCAAAGGTAAAATCTATGAGCAAACTCATGGAGTTGCCATGGGTTCTCCTTTATCTCCTCTGATTGCCAATTTATACATGGAACATTTTGAACAAATGGCCCTTAAATCTTTCCCCTTTACCCCTGATGAATGGAAAAGATATGTAGATGATATTTTCGCTAAATGGAGACATGGTTTAGATAAACTTAATGAATTCTTATCCCACTTAAACAGCCTCTCAAAACACATTAAATTCACTATTGAGATTGAAAAAGACAACCAGCTCCCCTTCCTAGATGTCCTCCTTACCAAGAAAAATGGCAAACTAAGCCACCAAGTCTTCAGAAAACAAACTCACACCGACAAATATCTTCACTCAAATTCCCACCACCATCCGAAGCAAAAAGTAGGTGTCATCAAAACCCTAGCTACCAGAGCTTCAAGAATCTCTGACCCTGAACATTTAGAAGAACTTAACCATCTCTACAAGGTCTTTATCAACAATGGCTATCAGAAAAACATTATCCAAAAAATAATTAAAAAATCCACAACCAATACCCGAAAAAGAAAAACTTTGGAAAACCCTAGAATCTCCTTACCCTATATTAAAGGAACCACTGACAAAATCGCCAGAATTCTCACCAAGCATAACATTTTGGTTGCCTTCACACTCCCTAACACCATCAGAAACACGCTAGATTCTACCAAGGACCTAATAGACCCAAAAAATCACAAAGGAGTATACTCGGTTCCTTGCTCATGTGGCAAAATATATATAGGTGAAACAGGGAGATCCTTTGGCATTAGGCTAAAAGAGCATATTAATGACATTTCAAGAAATAGGTCAGAAAAATCTGGTCTAGCTGAGCATGCATGTTCCTCCTCACACTATATTTGCATGGAACAAGCAAAATTAATTCACAAGGAAGACCATTATTTAAAAAGAAGGGTGAAGGAAGCAATTGAAATCGAAAAATCCTCCAATAATATGAATAGAGATGACGGACTAAAGTTAAGTAACACCTGGAAACCCCTATTAAATAAAATAAAAAAGCAATAAACAAAGATTTACACACATTCATTAAAAATAAATAAATAAATAAATAAAATAAAAATAAAAATAAATAAATAAGTAAATATCAATATTAAGATAAAAAACAAAAAAAACAAAATTATTTAATTAATTAAAATTGATAAATATAACCTATCATAGCTAACTCCCTATCTAATCCTTTAAATAACAATTTAATCACATAATAAATTAGTTAACATAAATTTTCAAAACTAATCTTTAAAATTATATACATTCCTGTAAAACAATTAACATATAGTTAGGATCTTAAACAAGTAATATAAATTTCAAAAAAAAAAAAAAAAAAATTATTAATTAATTTATCATTTGTAAGCTGACTACAAAAGAAGATATCAGAAATATTTTTGAAATAACTATTAATAAGCTCTGTGATTTCTCGCTCTCTCTTCTCAAATACAAATCTCATTGCCCTGATGATGGACTCACTAAGCTAGTCCGAAACGTTGGTTTCAAAACTGTTCACAGGTTTTTCCAAAAAATTAAAAAATCATTTATTATTATTTTGTTAGCTTTTTTTGGTTGATTCTGGTCCTCAATTGACTAAGTATTCTCGGCGCTAATCTCCATGTAGTAGGCCTTACCATAGAGGGATGTAGTTCTCATGATTTGAAATTCTAGATTTGTTTTAGTAGCATTTTGGTTTTCATATTTGATTTTTCATCTACAAACTTAGGAATCTATGGAGTTTTGATAGATTTGGGAGTGTTAATTCCGTAATCAGCGGTGTCAATATCATATTTTGGGCTCTGAATTTCTAATTTCAGTATCCTCATACGGGTCACATGTTGAGTTGTTCATTGCATCAAATCGGAATCAGTGGTTTGAATGCCAATTCATTTGTCTGAATGTTTTCTTCATTGATTGATTATGTTGAATCTATTCGTGAGAAACTTTTGATATATTATATCTAATCAATCTCTTTCCTTATGAGAGTTTTTGTATTTCGTGATCTTCTGAGCTCTTCAATATCTCCCCAAGTAGAGAAACCCAGACCAAAATTTGGGAGGAATAATTCACTAAGGAGGTTGAAGCAACAATGTGGAGCTAAGTTAATCGGGCCAAAAGCGAATGAGGTGGCACAACATTCATTACTTTTGAAGATTCCTAAAATAAGAGCAGGGGTTAATCTATTGCATGCAATATAGAACCAACCACATGAGGCATGTGATGTATGCAACTACATGGAATGTTTTAGGAAATCTCATCTAGTGCTTCCTAAAGCTCCCATAGGTACATGGAGTACTTGGTGATACTATTATTGTAGCCATTACGCAACTATTCTCCATGTATACCATTACGCATTTCCCCACCTTCTCGTCTAGATCTAGAAGATTTGTGAAGGATTGCAGAGTAAATCTTGACATCAAATCTGACCCTAAATTCCATAGATCATGGTGAATAATCGACTCTTGACTCTCTATTGCCAGTTCTATCGAATGGGGAAAATAATCAAGGAGGGCATTAATTTCCTCTGCATTAATCAACAAGGATTTGTTGGTAATGGTGATCATAGGATTCTCATCCCACGAAGGATTTGCATGCCCCTCCATATTGAACCTCGTGGAGAACGTGGAATAGGGATGGACCCATCGACCAATGGACGAGCTATCATTCTTAGCTCCAGGATCATTTATTGGTATTTTGCTAGGTCTTTTGGCTGATTAATTATGATCCTCACTTGACTCAATATTCTTGGAGCTAATGCTCATGTAGTAGGCCTTACCATAGAGGGTTGCAGTTCTCATAATTTGAAATTCTAGATATGTTTTAGTAGCATTTTGGTTTTCATCTTCGATTTTGCCTCTACAAACTTAGGACTCTGTGGAGTTTTGATAAATTTAGGAGTGCAATTCCATAATCAAAGGTGCCACTAAATTCTAATTTTGGTATCCTCCTATGGGTTGCAAGTTGAATTGTTGATTTCATCAAATTGGAACCGATTGTTTTAATGTCAATTCATTTGTTTGAATTTTTTTGATGGAGTGATTATGTTGAATCTGTTTGTGAGCAACTTTTGATATATTATATCTAATAAATCTCTTTCCTTAAGAGAGTTTGGATTTTTTGTGATCTTCTAAGCTCTTCACTATCTCCCCAACTAGAGAAACCCAGACCAAAATTTGCAAAAAATGAACTATTTAAGGGATAGTTAGCTAAGGAAGTTGAAGCCACAATGGTGAGTTAAGTTAATCTACACTTACAAATATAATTTAGTTATTTTTTATGATTTTTTATTATTTCACTAGTGTAAGTTGCATAATAAAGCCATTTTTTTAAATGTTTATTTACATTTATCATACAGTTAATTTATATATATGCACTATCTTGAAACTAAATTTCCTACAATTACTTCACCTTATAAATCAAAATAATCAAACATCTAACTTCACCTTATAAATCAAAATACTCAAACATCTAAATGTACAGAATAAATTATATTATAAAAAAACATATAAAGTAGACAATAAACATTTAAAAAAACAAACAAAATCATTTAAAATTACTTTAAGTTTTAAATTCACATTTAAAATTAAAAAAATATATATAATTTTATAAAAATAATTAAATAATACAAAATTCACTAATCCCTTCAACCTATATAAGAAGTAAATCTTTATGTTTTACCCAATTTAAAATAAATAATTAATATAACTAAAATAAAAACAAATTCTAAAAAAATTAGAATATAATGATGTGTTCTAATTTTTTTTATATTAATTAAATAAAAAATTGAAAAAATATATATATTTTTTTAAATTCCCATTTTAAAAGTTTTCTTCTGCTTTTTCAATTCCTTGATATTTTAAATATAATAGTAGATTGTTCGAAACCTTAAAAGGTTACTTTGCCCCACGCTGTAAGTGTTGAATATAATCCACAAAAAATATAAGTACTCGTTGTCGAAAATAATCACGCTGCGCGATGTTGTATCCAACAGACGATAAAAGTACAGAAAGACAATTGAAAACCATGTATGATTTATTTTTATTTTTTAATTTGAGAGTGGTTTATGGTGAGATGCAGATATTGGTGACCGCTAACTGCTATGTTTTTGTGGCAATAGTATTTCAGGCATTTCTCTTTTCTTTGTCTTAATGATGGGTTTAACTCTTAGGGTATGGAGGATATTAAATCAGTGACGTTATGTTCACAAAAGAATATAGAGGAGAATTGGACCAAAGACTTTTAATTGGGAGATGTTTTAAAAACTACAGCTCAAGAAAATAAGATAAAATGATAAAATCAGAATAGATTACAATCAAGATGAAAATGATTGCAAACTCACAGATAAATATTCATTTTTATGAGTGAAATTTACAAGACAATCAATATAAAGATGATTTCAGACTTACAAATAGATACTCTGGTCCTGAAGCTTAAGTAACAAACAAAAACTTACATATAGATATTCATGTCCTAAGTCTAAAATAAATCTAAATTTATGTTTACTGTAAATTTATCAAAAATTCTCACATCTTCATCAAATTTCAAAATATTTCCAAAATCTACCATTGACATAAAGATCCCCATAACTAACCATGGTAATTTTTAAAACATTACTGATTCACGAGCCCACTTACTGCTCCTCTGATGATTCACCTTGGAATAGCTCACTTACTGCTCCACTGGTGATTGTACTAATGATGGCTGCTGCTGCTCCCTTGAAGATTGACTTAAAGAAAGCAGCTGTAGTCTTCCTTTTACCGCCAGTTGTGCTGTGAATACCTTCCTCTGGGAGTCCAAACATGTCATTTTTAGCACAGCCCGGATGCACGTAAAACTTACACGCCGCGCACCGATATCTCCAACCACCACGAATGGAATGACCGCAGGGGTTGCATTTGTATGCTTTGTCCTTTAAATCACCAGTCAAAATTTTGAGTTCGTGATTTGCGTGCCCACTGTAGTCGAGAATTTTAGGAAGCACCATACACAAAGGATGGAGCCTGATATCACGGTTTTCAGTTTCGAACACAAAACCTCTCAACCGCTCGCGGCAGGCACTGCAGCGGTGCACCATTATCGTCTCGGAACGAAACTTGAGGTTCCTGTTGCTGCCAAACGGGTGTTGGATGTCGTCAGGCAAGACCGCGCAGACGCTGTGCAGAGTGAGCTTCTTACACTGCTGACACTTGTAACCTGTGTTGGCTCCGGATTCTTTGCAACCGCTGCATGTGTACACCGGAAGATCCTCAAACAGCAAGAGCTTATGCTCGTGGCGGCTAGGGTTAAAGGATCCTTCTCCTTCTCCCTCTACCTTTCCCTTTCCCTTTCCCTGCTTATCACCCTCTCCCTGATGATGAAGGCTAGGGTTAAAAGATCCTTCTCCTTCTCCCTCTACCTTTCCCTTTCCCTTTCCCTGCTTATCACCCTCTCCATTTCCCTTTCCCTGCTTAACATCATCTCTGGTTGTTGGATTTGGATTCGGCTCCGCCATGAAGGAGGGGCGCAGTCTCAATTAATGACAGACGTATTTTCCCTCTCACTAAATGCGGGGAAATGCTATTTCCAACCGCGGGGGCGCGCAGTCTCAATTAATGACCGACCTATGTTCCCTCTCACTAAATGCGGGGGTGATCCAAGTTGGGCATTGGTAGGTGGGCGTATTGGTAGGTGGGCGGTCTCTGATTCAACCATCTACTATTTTGGGTTTTGCGCTGCCCTTAAATAAAAAATGGACTTATCCTTTACGACTTACATCTTTTAGTTTTTTCTTTAAATAGTTTAGCATTGTTAAAAAAAAAAAATCAAAAACAAAAGAACACTATTATTTTTCCAGAAAAAAACAACCTGTTTAAACGGCGGTGGACGATATTGGGATATGAAAAGATGGTCTGACAGCAAGAGCAGTGTTGATGAGGAAGTGGCAGTAGAGGTGGGCTGGGAGTTCTCGTTGAAGGAATTCTTCGATCAGTATTCAGATGGCATTTAGCAACATCACTTTTTATGGCATCAAAGAACTAATAATCGCAAGATATGTTAATTAATCTCAGGGCAGCTCTTACATTGATTAAGGATCCAACAGGAATTAGATCAGCTTCTGGCATCTACAGACTACGCCACATGCTCCCTAGAGATGAAATGTCACATTAGGAACTTGGAAAAAGAAAAACACTGTTTGCTGCAACGGGAGGAAGCAAAATGGAGGCTCAAAAGCAGAGCCCTATGGATGAAGAAAGGAGATAAAAATACGAAATTTTTTCATAAATATGCAAACGCAAGAAGAGCAAGGAACTTCATATGGAAAATAAAGGATGACCAGGGCAACTCTGCGATCTCTCAGGAGGATATTACTAAACAGGCCGTGGATTTCTTTAAAAAACAATATAGCAGGAATGATGAGATTGCCTTCAACGACATAAGATGGGGCTTAGATTTGGTGCCACAGATGTTTGATCAAGCGAAAAATGAAGCCCTGTTCAGCCCAGTAACAGAGAAGGAACTCCTTGAGATAATGAAATCATTTAAAAAGGATAAATCCCCTGGCCCCGATGGATGGTCAATTGACTTCTTTATTCATTTCTTTGACCTATTCAAAACGGACCTGCTCAGCATGGTGGAAGCATCCAGACTCTCGGGCAGTATTCATTCTCACACCTCATCCACTTTCATTGCTCTTATTCCTAAGAAGGAAGAGCCAGAAACTTTTCTGGACTTTAGGCCCATATCCCTTTGCAACATAACTTTCAAGATTATTTCTAAGATTATTGCAGAGAGACTCAAGGGGACATTGGCATCTTCTCTCTCCCCTAACCAACATGCATTTTTAAAGGGCCGAAATATTCTTAATGTTGTTGCCAGCACACAAGAATGTATCCATTCCATGGCTATGCACAAAACAAATGCAGCTATCATGAAAATTGACATTCAGACACAAGAATGCATTCATTCTATGGTTGTGCACAAAACAAATGCAGCTATCATGAAAATCGACATTCAGAAAGCATACGATGTCCTGGACTGGGGATATCTGCAATGCCTCCTTACGAAAATAGGCTTAGAACGGGGTCCGATCCGATGGATTATGGCCTGTTATGAAAATGTAAACTATGCTGTTTTGATTAATGGTTTTCCCTCTACGTTCTTTCAGGCGGAAAGGGGCTTACGACAGGGATGCCCGCTGTCGCCACTTCTATTCATATTAGCCATCAATACTCTGAGTTTGCATATCAATCGTGCTGTGGAGACAAATGAGTATGCTCCGATCAGAATATGCAAACACATTCACATATCTCATAACCTCTTCGTAGACGACGTTCTACTTTTTGCTATGCTTTCTAAAGTCACCTGGATATGCATCAAATCCATTCTTGACCGGTTTCAAAAAGCATCTGGGCTCGCCATCAACAAATCAAAATCGGTCCTGTTCCATAATGACACTGATGAGGTTCTTACAAGTTGGATCTCCCAGCTCTTTGGGATTTCCTCCAGGTCGCTATCTGAAGGAATTAAGTATCTAGGATTTCGCCTTAAACCTAAGGCATATTCAAAGGATGATTGGAGATGGCTAATTGATCGATTTCACAGTAAGATTTCTCTATGGGAGTACAGGTCTTTATCTCTGGGAGGAAGGGTAGTTCTTGCCCAAGCAGTATTGATGCAGCTATCGGTCTACTGGGCTCACCTTTTTCTTCTTCCGGCTAGCATTTTACAGGCCATGAATAGGGTCTCTGCCAATTTCATCTGGGGGGCAAAAGCGGCAAGGAGCAAAATCCATCTTTCAAAATGGGATTTCATAACACTGCCAAAAAATTTGGGTGGCTGGGGTCTGAAGGATATTAGGATTTTTGGGAAATCCCTTCTCTGTAAATCCTTATGGAGAGGCTTTTTTGATTCAAATCCATGGAGTGCTATTATTCGCCATAAATACCAAAAAGGGAGGAGCGTGGAGTTCTGGTACAGGTTTGGCGCCATCGGTATCAAACAGGGGTCCGCCATTTGGCTAAGCTTCAGGAGAATAGAACATTACTTCCTAAACAATCTCAAATGGAGGATTTTTTCTGGTCGTAAGATCTTCATTGGCCTCGACCCTCTTGCTGATTACAAAGGACTTCCTCAGATTCCAGATTCTCTTCTTTTTCATCTCCACAGGTCTGGTTTTTTTACGTGGAACAGGATCATTGATAAATGGAATGGGCTCTATCCTGTGATCAAGAGTGCAGCTGATCTCGGCATCCCGCAGGCATTGTCTTCGCTATGGGATAACCTCAAATTATCTATTGAACAAGTAGGTTTGAAGCGCGCTGGGAATGACGATCATTTGGTCTGGTCTTTTTCCTCCTCAAGAGCAACTGTCAAGGATATTTACTCGGATCTCATCTCCAAGAAAATTATTCCGGCTAGAAAGATCTTCCCATCGAAATGGTGGAAGCTCGCTTGCCCCCTAAAAGTGATCATATTCTCTTGGCTTGTCTTCTACAACAAGAATTTAACTTGGGAAAACTTAAGAAAGCGATCTTGGCATGGTCCCAGCAGATGTGTATTTTGCAATATGGAGGAGGAAACCAACTTCCATATGTTCTTCTCTTGCAGGACATCCCAACAAATCTGGTATGAACTTGCCATGCATTTTTCTTTTCAGCTCCCTAACTTCTCTTCTGTGGATGCAGCTTTTCAATGGTGGGGACGTCAAGATGTAAACAAGCGCCCTGTCCTCCCTACAACAATCTGGTGCCTGTGGAAATGGAGGAATTTAAAATTTTTTGAGAATTCAAACATTTCCTTCAAATATGTGCTGTCGTCTGTCACAGCACTCTATCCTCCTATCACATGACTACAGCACGTCTTGGAGGGTCTAGTGTTCATATTTTTTATTCTGAAGGTTCTTTTTAGTTTGGCTGTGGGTTTCTCCCCACTCCTGAAGTTTTCAGTGAGTCAATGGTGGTGAAAACTTTATTCTCAAGTTTTCAATATCCTCATATGTGATGCATCAGCTTTTCCTTTTCTAGATGCGGTCTTGCCTGGACGATATGATTTTCATGAGAACTCATCAGAATTATGATGTTTATATTGCCTTAATATAAATATAATGCTTTTTTTTCTGAAAAGAAAAATATTGGATCATAATAAATAAGCGAATGCGATGGAATAAAAATGTTAATGGCTATTGCAACAAATATTGAAGACAATTTGACAGATAATATTATACGCAATTTACTTAATAATTACAAATTTGCGACGTAAATGCAACTAAATCTGAAATATAAAACCATGTAAATCTGTTTTGGAGAGAAAAACACGACCACATCAATAAACAACACAGTGATATAGAGATACTATACGGAAGCTACTTAAGTTACATGCGTCTCTCAACTTTTCGTTCCAATTGCCTGCCTTTTTTCACATTACTAAGGAAGTCAATAAACTTTGCTTAAGCAATGTGGTCTGCTTTCTGCAGAAAACTGATATACTATACAGTTACCTAGTAAGAAACATTGGGAATATGTGCATCAAGAAGTTAAATTCAGAATAAGTACAAAGCTCTGGATTATATCTCAGGAATAAACACCGCGTTCTAAGATTGCACAACCCACTTAACTGGGGTTGCAAATAAAATAATCATGCATACATTAATTAATATATGCAGGAAGAACTTTGCATAAAGCCGCATCATCCAGTTACATTACAGCAACACAAAGATGTCTAATGATTTGCAGCATTTATTGTCGAGAAATAGGCGGAGCAGTTGGCAAGGGTGGTTGATTTTAAAAATTAATGTCAGATGATTGAAATGACTGGTAAGGATTAGGTGGTATGGAGTAAGGTGGCATTCCTGGTGGAGGCAATCCAATCATCGGATATCCAGGTAATGGTGGTGGTCGCTGTATACTCCCCCCTCCATACCCATAAGTCATCCCCACCATATTTCGGACACCTTGAAGATACTGAGGTGGTGGTGGGGGTGGCGGTGGAGGTTGAGGTTGCAGAGAAGACATATGATGTGACATAGTAGAAGCATCTTGATTTTTCATTGGAGACGATTCCTGTATGTTGGAAGGAGATGCTTGATGCTGTATGTTAGAAGGGGATGCCCGATGCTGTATGTTCAGAGACTGATGCTGGAGGTTCGAAGGAGAAGCTTGATGCTGCAAAGGAGAAACCTGCTGTGACAAAGGAGCAGCTTGCAGCCTCATTGAATTGCTATGAGATGGAGCAGGAGGAGCGTGAACCATGTAAGGCAAGTTCTCTTCTGAGATGGAAGGTTTCTGTTCAATTTTTTGCCTCTTTTCTAAAGGATAGTCGGTTGACATTCCAACTGGGGCACTACTCGTTCTCAAACCACTTGTCATAGTCGCAGCTTCAGAAGCCAAGGAAGACAACACATACGAGAGCATCTGTGCAGATGAAGTTGAAGCTGCAAGTTTGGCTGCAACAGCAGCTGCAGCCTTCTTATGGTTTTCATCAATGTGTGATGCAGTATCTACAAAGGAGGATATGGGCTGCAATGGTGCAGCGGAGGTCACTTGTCCTTTATCTCCTGTTACATGATTTTCCTGAAGGAGGTTGGCAGATATATCAGAAAACATCCTATTATCTGCAAGACTCTGCCGGGACAACAACTGCCCCCTGTTGTTACTGCTCAACAATCGTTGGCATATACTACCTGCCTGTTCTGATCGACACTGTGCAACCTGGAAACATATAATTTCATGAGCTCAATCTACCAGGCTCAGTAAAAGATGGAAAAATAATCAATTTGCACACCACCGGAAAATAATATCTTCCATGATATCAACATCTGGCCATGCCATACACAATAAATAACCGGGCATTTCATATTAGCCTCAGTGAAACCCATACTGAACCTATGAAAAAAGGTAAATTCTATATGTACATGTAGATGCCCATTCTTCGAAGATTATGTCCAACAGTTTTACCAAATGCACGAATAGAAAATGACTTTGATAAACATATGACTCGCTTTTATCCTATGATTTATTGGCGATGTAAAATATAGCATTTTATTCTACAATAAAATGGCTCCCCAGTCGTGAATCTAAGGGCCTGGGAAACTACATTCATCCTCCCAAATCATTGTTTGTCTAAAAGTAAAACACAAATTGGTTTGACAGGTTAAAACCCCACACCATTTAACTATGCCCCAAGGTCAATTTGTTGAGCAGAAGTCGTACCACGCATAAGTAATCAATATATGTTGCACATCCAAAACAAATTTTTTGTATAAAATACATCCTCTATTAACAGAAATACAATTTAAAAACTAATGATAAAAGTGAAAGAGCATATATATATAGACGATTCATATCTGCTTTCCCAGCGCTATTAGAGCAGAGAAGAAATCAGAATATGCTGGGGCGTCTAATTATTTACTATTTGTGATCAAAATAAAACCTTTACCGCACAACTGCATGCATACATCTTCCTGCCAAACATGACAAGAATGAAACAAACTTAACCTCCAAATAATGAATAGAGCAATGATTCTAAGGGCAATGTCAAATTGCCAAGAAAGTGGAAAGCACTAGGTAGCGTGAATCTCCCAACAACACTGCTCAATAAATCTTCCCTAGAAGCAAGAATGAGCGATAATCCTGGAGATATTTCCAACAACTTCAGGCAAACTTGCAGTCAAAATAATGTGTTTCACCGTCTTTAGATAACCACATAAGTAAAGACCATGATTGAACTTGCGCTAAGCCAAACTAGCTTTAGATACCTTCTTGAATCTTTCTAATTCTTAAAATTCCAACCATAATTCATAATTTGTTAAGGATCCATACTTATCTTAGAGTGTAGAAACCTTCTGGAATCTTTCTAATTCTTAAAATTCCAACCAAAATTCATAAGGATCCATACTTATCTTAGAGTGTAGAAACCTTCTTGAATCTTTCTAATTCTTAAAATTCCAACCATAATTCATAATTTGGAGGAGGTCCCTCGGGGATTCAGAACAAGGGGCATGAGATGCTTCCAGTGGAGAAGGGTGTATAGCTCTTTAAAGTCATATTACATCCTTTTGGAGAAAACAACATTGCATGGTTTAAAAGGCAATCTCCCAAAAAAACAACATTGCATAGTTTAAAAGGCAATCTCTTCAATTCACAGATAACACCAAAAATAACAATGAATTAACTCACAATTCTTAATTAATTGTGCCGAGAGGCGCTCTACAACCCAGTATGGGGGTGATGTTGTAGTGTTAGGGGATGATGTTGTAGTGTCAGTGAATAATTGAAACACTTAAAGTTTGGCTCAACACAAAAGAGATGTTAAAGTGTTGTAAATGAGTGTAAACATATATATGTCGGCCAAATATAGGAAAGATGTTGTAATAAAAATACGTAATGTTGACTCAATTAAAAATATAAAAAATTAATAAATAATAAAAATAGTGTAATTTTGCTTTTATTAATAAAACTCCAAACAAATTTCCCCCGAAAAAATCATAATAGGAATATCACATTAAAATAAATTAAAATAATTATTATTCATATTCATAACTATGAAATTTCAAAACATATAATTAATAATGATAAAAAACTTAATAAATTTAATTAATAAATGTATAATTTAAAATAAAAATATTTTAGTCCTAGGGGTAGCTCAATTGGTAATCCGAGATATATAAAATCGTTGAAACTCGAGACCCAGGTTCGAATTCCCCTATTTGCAACCTGGTTTATGGAGAGGACAAACTGTAGACCCCCCAAAGGTTCACTGGTAGTTACGTGTCAGGTGGGCTGCTGGGTTCCTCTGGGTCACCTAATTAAAAAAAAATGTGACACACCCAAACACACATTAAGACCCATTTGACCATATTGTTGACACCTAATCTTTGGAATTAGGAAATTTATGTAAATATTGTAAATAGGAAAATAAGGAGAAAAGAAACTAGAATTTGAATTCCAAGGGTCTCAAATCCCCCTGTTTGCGACCCGGTTTACGGAGAGGAGGACAAACCTTCGACCCCTTAGAGGTTTACTGAGAGTTACGTGTCAGGCGGGTTGCTGGGTTCCTCTGGGTCACTTGATTAAAAAAAAAGTGACATACCCAAACACACATTAAGACCCATTTGACCATATTGTTGACACCTAATCTTTGGAAGTAGGAAATTTATGCAAATATTGTAAATAGGAAAATAAGGAAGGAGAAAAGAAACTAGATTTTGAATTTGAAGGGTCTCCCTTCGATGTATATATCAATAAACTCTTAATGCAAATATCATCCATTCGTGGAATTACCCAATGCCTAACCTGACATCGTCCCATAGCCAACACCTCATTTTTGGCTCCCTTTTCTGTTGTTGTAACTCCCTTCAACCATTTTTTTTTTTTTTTTGGGTAGATTTTGTAGTCTGTCATAACTGTAAAATCCCTCCCATCGTCTGCGTGTTCGTATTCTTTGCCATTTTAATTGAGCCATACACCTAACGTCGTCGACATTATGGTTGTGGGTGCGAGAATTCCTACCATCATCTTTGTCTTCATTGTAGGGAAAATGGTATGTAGCGTACTGTGAAGTACCACTTTCGAATTTTAATTTCATACACCGACTTCAAACAAAGCGTGAGATCCCTTTATCCTCTGTCCCTTTGCATTCTATCTTTTTGTGCGTCCTGTGAGCTAGTCCATTGAGTAACTATGTTGTTTGTGCTCCTCTGCATTGATTATGATCGTGCCTTGAGGCATGGTGCATTTCATGGTGAGTAATATCAAGTGCGCTTGGTGCGTTAAAGACTCATGTTATGTTGAATGCTTAAATGGTGCGTTCAAAAGTTCAAACTGTGTGTTGAATTGTATGTATTTTTCCACGAAGGTTGTGACCTGTACGTTGAGAAGGGATGCGTTGTATATTTTTTGTTGAATAATGTGGTATATACATCGAGGCCATGGTATATATGACCATGTGTTTGATTGCAATAATGCATATTCAATATTCGATATATATGGTATGCGTTGGTCGTTTTGGTATGGTATGCTTATTGTTCCATTGATTGTGCGTTGAGTTTTTTAAAAGGCCATATGGTATACAATATATATTGCATGATACATGGATGATATATGAATATTGAGACCCTGCATCCTTAGTTGATGCCTTCTTCAAGACATAGCTAATCCGTTTTATTGCAAAGACACCTCCATTTTTTATTGGAAGTATTTCTCACGAGCAAAGAGAACTACTAGGAGTAGTCCAGGAAGATAAAGCACACCTTGATTTTCAATGAGTTGTGGAAAGGAGTTGGTGAAGGAGAAGGAGGCAATCATCCTCAGAAGCCCACTTCTGGTAAGGAGCTTGCCATCTGGGAGAACAAGAACAAGAAGGCCTATGCCTTGATTGCAGCATCAATCAATGAAGAGGCGAGTCATCATATTATGACATTCACATATGCTTTTGGTGCTTTATAGATGCTGAAAGAATTATATGACTCACGCTTTGAGCTAGAAGTTGTTCAAATTATTGATCATCAAACTATTTAATTTCGAATTGAAGGATGATGATCCCCTTGCCTTAGCTTCTGAAATAAGAGCCAGTATGCATGACATAAAAGCCACTGGTGTCAAAACGGATGTTCCTCTCACAGCTTTTTTCAAGGCATTGTATCTCACTTATTCCCATTATCTTGAGTCACTGCAAACTAGTGGCAAACTTTCAGAGATTTCTTTTGACTCTCCTGTGGACAAGTTTGTTGAAAAGAGAGAAAGCTTTTGGGAAGAAGAAGACAACTGCTCAGCCTCCTGAAGACACTGTATGCCTTGCACAAAAAGAGAAGAATCAAGGAAATAATTCTTCTAGAAGAAGAGGTGGCTGAAGAGGACGAGGAAGGAAGAATTTTAGACACAGGGGGGCAAACATTTACAAGGAGCATTAAAGAATTTTTAAGGTCTAAAATGGGCCACAAAACAAAAATGTACAATCAAAATCCACTTTATAAAAACTAATAGGATTCAATATGGTGATGTCAACCATGGGGGATGATTCACCATTTTTGGAGTAAAAAAATAAAGACATTTAAAAATAACAAAATAAAAAAGCTACCTTTTAAACTCATATTTTCAACTTATCTTCCTATGATTTTACTCAAATTTCGAATGGGGGCACTCGTTGGATGTGGAACTTAATTCCTCATCCAAGAAGTACCCATGTCACATACTTTTGATGGACCTGCTACACGAAAAATGAGACATACATGAAAAACGTGATTGCATGGTCCATCGAAAGTATACAACGTGGGTACTCCTTGGAAGAGGAACTGAATTCCACTTCCAATGAGTGCTTCTGCTTGAAATGTGAGTAAAACCGTAGGGATATAAGTTGAAAATACAAATTGAAAAAGTAGTATTTTTCCCTCTAAAATTTGATGATGTAATCTAATTTTATTTTATTATTTCCACCATTAGTTTATAATATTCTTTAGGAAGCCCATTTTAAACCTCAAAATTTCTCTAATGAAAGGCCTGATCTTCATTGAATACAGTGCAATAGAAATGGACATGATGCTTCTACATGTAAGCTCTCATAGGATAGGATTAGACAAGAAAGGGATGAAGAGAAAGGAAAATCATTAAATAAAGGGAAAGGAAAAGCACTCGAATCTGCTCATTATGTTGTGGCATGTTGCAACATTAGAGTAACTGAAGACTTATTTAATGCTTCACTTGCTTCATGGAAATATGCTTGGTGGCTTGACTCAGGAGCAACTTGCCACATCAATTTTAGAAGAGATTTCTTTGAAGAATTCACTAACAATGTTGATGGAGCAGTCTACTTTGCAGACAAGTCAAAACTCAAGCCATCAGGCTCAAACTGCATGGTCTTCCTATTGAAATATGTAACTAGGTTCGGTCTTCATAATGGCATATGTAATCGTGATTTTATGTATTTAATGAAAAGAAAAAAATAAATTTATTATGTGTTCTTAAGGCATGGGTTTCATGCTCAAGGAAAATTTATTTTTAGGTCAAGCACCCATTGAGTGCTTCGAGGTTTGTCATAAAGTCAATTGAGTCATTGTCATGAATTGAAGACCCATTTGGGCATGTTACATATTGTAAAGAAAAAATTATTGAGTCAAAAGACCCTCCAAGACCTCGTAATGTCACAAAGATCAAGTCGGCCTCAAGATAGCAATTTGTACCCCTCACAAGCCTATAAATAAGAAGGAATTCGACCTCATCTGGGCACTCACTCAAGCAAGTTCGATCTCCTCAAGATAGAAGCTGGAAAAGGACGAAGAAGAAGAAGATCAAGATCAAAGTTTTTGGGCCTCTCTCTCTCTTTTTCATTAGGGTTTCTATTGTTACTGGGCAAGACGAAATTATGAAGTTGCATCATGTTGAAAAGTGTAACTAGGTTCAGTGTTCATAATGACATGTGTAACTTTGATTTTATGTAATTGATGAAAATAAGAAAAATAAAATTATTATTGTAATGCTTGTCTCATGGGTTTTATGAGCAAAAATTTTTATTTTTAGCGATGACTCCCATTGTGAGCCTTTAGGATTTGTCATCTAGTCATAAAAGTCAATTTGAGTCTATGTCATGTATGAAGGACCCTTGGGCATGTTACATTTTTGTATAAGTCATTAAATGTATAGAAAGGCCCTCCAAGGCCAAGCAAAGTCTCCTACAAGTCGGCTTCAAGAAGGCTAATAATATCTGCACCAAAGTCATGCCAGCTCACCTACATGTCATGATGGCTAATTAGCATGGGAAACAACTATAAATAGGGCAGCTCAACGTTATTTAAGCATCAAATTTCAGTTCAGAAATCTAGTAGTGCGAAAATCACCTAGAAGGAAGCCTAATAATCAGTGAAGGAAGAAGGAAGTAGAGAGAAGTTCTTAATTCATATTTGGGTATGTTTTAGGGTGCATTTGTTGTCACATGTGCGAAGAAGATGCTGCAGTAAGGCCGAGATTCAAGATAACCAAATTGGGATAAGTTCAAGTCATAAGGGAGGCCAAGACAAGCCAGAAGAAAACCCTATCCAAAGAGAAGAAAGTGAAAGCATAAGATAAGTCTTGTAGATGAGATACGGTTTCTAAATTAGGATTGCAGACCTAATTCAAGGAGGCCGTAGATTTGAAGCAGAAGGAGGTCGAACTGGAAGAGGAGTCGAGAAAAGGGCAGGAGCAGAAAGTTGACTGTCATTGTCTAAGGATCTCATCAAGGGAACTTGTGTCTTGGTCTTCGAGTGGCAAATAGGTCAAGAATCTTGGTCTTGGTATTCGTCAATTGGAATCTCTATAAGAAGAAGAATTTGTTGGGGTTTTCCTCTAAGTAGAAGAGGTTTCGGCCCTGGGTGGTAGCCTATATTCTGTGTCTCTTGTCTCTTTATGGTTTATGCATTAGTAGTTGTTTGATGAAAAAAACACTAATAATCTAAGTAAAGGAAGATCCCAATCTAAGAAAGTAAAAAGCATTCACAAGCAGTTACTAACAGAAGAGAAATCACTTGATCTCGATGTCGTAGATTTTTTAACATGGTATCAAAGCTAAGGTGACAAATTCAAGGAAGGGCATCTTATCAAGGGACACTCAAGGATCAAATCTCGAGGAAGGCATCAAAGCAAAGATCATCTTTAAGACAAGATCTACAAAGGAAGCATTATAACCCTAGATCGAAGGAGTCTACAAAGAAATCTTGGGATCATCATCAAGAAAAGAAGGCCAAGTTGAAGAGATCTACGAATCAAGGTCCTTACCATTAAAGACATCACCAAGAAGTCATCATTGATCTTCATCAAAGGATCCAAAGAGATCTCACTCTCTGTGGGATCAAGGATTACTCTTGAAGAAAAACTACCTTCATCAAGGAGACGTTTTCTATTCTCTATATCATCGTCAACATCAAGGAAGCAACAACGAGAAGGAGCATTCTATCAAGTAAGTATATTTATGTCCACATCTGAATCTATCAAAATGTCTTTTTGCAAAGAAAGCAACAAATTTGTTGGGACTTCAAACTATCTTGCATGGAAGAAAATGACAAATCTAAATCTCATTGAAAATGAGGTTATGGAACATGTCAAAGGATCTATCACTAAGCCAAGAAAGGAAGATGCTCAAGCTCTTGCAAAGTATATGAAAGGAGAAGTTAGGGCTCAAAGGATTCTCATAGAATCTATCAAGGATCCCCTCATCCCATATGTATCCAATCTCGAAAATTGGAAAGAAATCTATGACAAACGGGTAGAGTTGTATTCTATAAGCACTGTTGGAGAAGGCATCTCATTAAGTAAAGAACTCTACAAGCTGAAGATGTCAAGGGAAGATGGAATAACCTCATACTTTATGAGGATATCTGAAATCCGAGATCAACTACAAGATCTGGGAGAAGTCATGTCTCATAGAGAAATGATTGTAGTTGTATTAAATGCACTACCGAAGGAGTGGGGTGACTTTACTTTAGGTATTTATGGGAAGAAAGAAGCTATAACATTCCAGGATCTATGGTCACTATGCAAGATTGAAGAATCTAGACTAAAGGCCAAATCTAATGTGGGAGCAGGTGAGCAAAATCAAGCTTATGGTACAACGACAAGAAGAAAAGGAAAGTTTGAGAGTCTAATTCTCTTCAAAAGAAAAGGGACATAGCTAAGATCCAATGCTATGGGTGTCAAGAATATGGACGCTACAAAAGAGATTATGCTAAGACCAAGAAGGACAACAACAAAAGAGGAAGAGAAGAAACCCATAATATCAACAAAGAAGTAGAGGAAGATGAAAAGAAGAAGTCCAAGAAAGAGGAAGTAAGAGATCTCTATTACTGAGATAGTCTTCCTCACATAAGTTCTTTTCATGTTTCTAAGTCTTATGTTGTAAGATATGGCTATCATGATTCACTAAGTAAAATAATGAGATGCATCAAGGCATCATAGAAGCATTGAAAGAAAGAGCTCAAGACATCATAGAAGCATTAAAAGAAAGAGCTCAAGACATCATCATAGAGAAGCATGAAATATGGTTAGAATCTATGGAAGTCAAGGATATAGCTCTTAGGAATCTCATTGGAAACATAAGTCGCAAGGTCATATAGTACAAGGTTCATCATACATTTTTCAAAAGGAAACATCTGCTAATGAGGATACTTTAGATCCTCAAGGTTCTCAGATGGAATCTTCATTGAAAGGTTCACCAATCAAGAGGGGAGCAAGTGTTTCATCAAGAATTTGAAACTTGTGGAATTCATGGGATGATGGTATGATGACATAAAAGTGAAGAAGATCAATGAATTGAAGCTCTTTCAATCAAAAAAGTTGTTGGAAGTTTGGATGACCCAAAGGAAAAATGAGGTATGTATGCTTACATTTGATATTGTAGAAGTCATGTCATATGGTTGCAGATATCATGGACCAATGCTCTATCTTAAGAGCATGATCAAAATAAAGGATCTCCTCCCTCAAAGGGATGCAGGAATGCATGGGTCACACATTCACTAGATGAAATCAACATAATATGTCCTCATATGAAGTATGAGATGGTTGACTACAATTGAAGAAATTTGATTGGAAGCTCCTGGGAATAAAATGTGTGAAGAAAGGAAGGAAGAGATCATGGGATATGCAACCATGGAAGAAGGCAATCAACATCCAAAGACCAAGAAGATTTAACTAGGATATCTCCATGAAAGATATGAAGACTCTGATGGAGTCTGAAAAAGAAAGAGACCCTTGACAATATATATATTTGGGAGATGTGTCGATATGTATGCAGGATGCTGATGCAAACTAGAAGATGTCATGATGAAAGACCATTGCAAAGGTAATGCTGAATTTTAATGTTCATTCCTTTATTTTTGAACAAATATCTGGATGGGTTTATGCAGGGCTGCTGAGGGAAGATATATGGATGTCTTCCACCACTGATGCACATGTAGTAGGATGAAATATCCTTATAGAAACATGGCATGAAGGAAGGCAAAATATGAACAGATGGATCACTTTCTGATGATGACATGACGAAGTCCCAAACATGAAAACTCCTAGATAACGAAAAGAAGTCCATGACATCGTGAGGATGAGTTCTTCAAGAAGATGGTTGTCCCATCATCTCCACTTGAGGAGCTACTATAGGTCCCTAATTAAAAGGGAGCCTGGAAACAAGTTTCTTACTTGGAAGCAAAAATTCCTAAGCCAAGAGGGAGCTTAGGGACATTCCTTTATTGGAATTGATATGTCTTCCCTAATTAAGAGGGAGAGATAAACACATCATTCTCGTCTTCACTTGGGAAGACAAAATGGAGGATGGGATAAATATCTGACATCCAATGCCCTTTGAGGATGAGTTAGGGAATCCAAGATAAGAGTACTCATAGAGGACCAATATTCTTTGAGGATTGGGAATCCAAAATAAGAATAGTCTTGGTGGAACACACCCTGAGAACTTGGGTGGGGTATGTTCCAAGAGATACAATGATGAAGGTGTCTATACATCATTGGTCTCGCCAGCATTGTGCTCAAATCTCGTGGAGAGATAGAGATGTTAGTCAAGGCCTTGGTATGTGACAATGTTGGTTGATATGGTGCTATACAAATGGGTTACCAATCTGACTCTTCTTATGAGAAATTATTCTGATTGAGAATGACCAAGTACCATTATGAATACCTCCCTAGTTAAGAGGGAGTGTTGAAAAGTGTAACTAGCTTCGGTCTTCATAATGACATGTGTAATTGAAATTTTATGTAATTAATGAAAAGAAGAAAAATAAAATTATTATTGTAATGCTTGTCTCATGGGTTTCATGAGCAAGAAATTTTATTTTTAGTGATGGCTCCCATTGTGAGCCTTTAGGATTTGTCATCTAGTCATAAAACTCAATTTGAGTCTATGTCATGTACGAACGACCCTTCTTGGGCATGTTACATTTTTGTATAAGTCATTAAATGTATAGGAAGGCCCTCCAAGACCAAGCAAAGTCTCCTCCTACAAGTCGACTTCAAGAAAGATAATAATATCTGCACCAAAAGACACATCGGCTCACCAACATGTCATGTCAGCTAATTAGCATGGGAAACAACTATAAATAGGCCATCTCAGCATTATTTCAGGATCAAATTTTCGGTCAAGTAGTTCTGAAATCTAGTAGTGTGAAAATCACCTAGAAGGAAGCCTAATAATCAGCGAAGGAAGAAGGAAGTAGAACGAAGTTCTTAGCTTCATATTTGGGTCTGTTTTAGGGTGGATTTACTGTCACATGTGAAGAAGAAGTTGCAGTAAGGCCGAGATTCAAGGTAACCGAATTGGGATAAGTTCAAGTCATAAGGGAGGTTGAGACAAGCTAGAAGAAGACCCTATCCAAAGCGAAGAAAGTGAAAGCATAAGATAAGGTCTTGTACATGAGATAGGGTTTCTGAATTAGGATTGCAGACCTAATTCAAGGAGGCCAAAGATTTGAAGCAAAAGGAGGTCGAAGTGGAAGAGAAGCTAAGAAAAGGGCAACAGAAGGTTGATTGTCATTGTCTAAGGATCTCATCAAGGGAACTTGTGTCTTGGTTTTGGAGTGGCAAATAGGTCAAGAGTCTTGGTCTTGGTATTCGTCAATTGGAATCTCTATAAGAAGAAGAATTTGTTCAGGTTTTCCTCTCAAGTATGAGAGGTTTTGGTCCTGGGTGATAGCCTATATTTTGCCTCTTGTCTCTTTATGGTTTATGCATTGGTAGTTATTTGATGAAAAAGAACACTAATAATCTAAGTAAAGGAAGATCCTAATCTAAGAAAGTAAAAAGCATTCATAAACAATTACTAACAAGAGAAATCACTTTATCTCGATGCCCTAGAATTTTCAACACATCGAAGTTGCAAGGTCAAAGTTATTAAGTTGCAACATCGAAGTCGTTAAGCTGCTAGGTCGAAGCTCCAGAAACTGCATCACGGTCGAAGTTGTTGGGGAAGTTGCTGGAAGGTCGAAGTTTGTTGCTCGAAGTTGTTCAAGAAGGAAAGTTGACTTAGTCTTGGAGGGTCTTGGTCAAGGGTCATACGTCTTGGAATTCGTCAATTGAAGTTCTATACGAAGAAAAAAATTATGGTGGGTTTTCCTCTCAGTTGGAGAGGTTTTGGCTCTGGCTGATCACCTATATCTTGTGTCCTATTGTCTCATTGTTCTTTATGATTTGGTAGTTGTTTGATGATAGAGAACACTAATAATAATAAAGGAAAGAAGAAGTTAATCAAGTAAAGTAAAAATGCATCACAAGCAGTTATCAATGAAGAGAAATCACCTACACTTGTTTCCCCCTAGATTTCTCAACATGGTATCAAAGCTAAGGTGACTACATCAAGGAAGGGCAACACAAAGAAGGATACTCAAGGGATGAAGCATAAAGAGATCATCTTGGAATCATCAAGAGCATCAATCATCAAGAAGGACCATTCATATTAAGGATCATCACATCTCAAAGATAAAAGGATCGAAGTAATGTTCGGTCTGTTTTGGGCTATTCTTGTTCACATATGCGAGGAGATTAGGGCTCATTTGTTGCAACAGAAGCTGAATCATAGAGTCACCTAAGGAGGCCAAAACCAAGTAGAAGACAAGCCATCTTGCAAGCTGAAATGCAAAAGAAGCCTCTATCCAAGAGAATAAAAGAGAATGATAAAATCTGTCATTTTCCCATGCGTACAAAAAATAGGGTTTCTAAAGTGATCGAAAAATTGCAGTCAAATTGCAGGGGTCGAAAAAGAGGTGGAATAAGAAGCTGCAACTACTAGAAGGCAAATTTGACTATCAAGAAAGGGAATCTCATCAAGGAGAAGGTGTTGTCATCATCATCAAGGAACCAAGGTGATCTCCCTCTCTTTGAAGGATCACTTTTGAAGGAAGACATCTTCCATTGTCAACATCATCATCAAAATCAAGAAGGTATTGAGTTGAAGATATTGACATCAAAGAGTATCTTCACTTGACAAGTATTTTAATATCTATATTTGAATATGTCAAAATGACTTCATATTGCAAGGAGAGCAACAATTTGGTTGGGTTGTCAAACATTCTTGCATGGAAGAAGAGAATAGATTTGATCCTCATAGAAAATGAAGTCGTTGGTCATGTTAAGGGTTTAATTGTCGAATCGCCAAAAGAAGAAGCTCAATCTCTACAAGATGAAGATATCAAAAGAAGAAGGAATAGCCTCATACTCTAATTTAGTTAGGTAGTAATTTAGTTAATTTAATTTAGTTTATTGAGTTTAAAAATCATGACTTTAAATTAAATTAATTAATCCCAATAAATTAAATTAATTTGCAGATTCAAGAATCAAAACCCTACAAACATCAAACACCATGGACCTGGCTATATTTCTTGGCACTTTCCTCTTCCTGGTCCCTTTTATGGTTATTATGGTGCTGGAGAGTAGGAAACGGAGGGGCCAAACTGAAGAGGGGGATGAAGAAGTTGGAGAAAGTCAAATTGGTGAAAACCCCGGTGATGAGGAGCTGGAGGAGAGTGAACATGACCCTCAAAAAACTAAACAAGACCAAACTCCATTGTGGAAATATGTTAACAGGGCTGAAACAAGGAGGGGGTGGAACCACTAAATTTCATTGCCCCCATTGCAACATTGTTTACACAGGTTCATACACACGTGTTAGAAGACACCTCTGCGGGAAAAGGCCATGGGATGGAGACAAACAAATAGGAATCAAAACTTGTACAGCGGTGTCAGCAGTGGATAGAGCCAAATACATAAGGGAAGAGGAGGAAGCCCAATACAGATCAAAAAAATCAAGGGGTTTCTTTGAACCAAGCTCACAATCACAAAGAACTCCTTCAGCATCCTCCCAAGGCAGTGGATATGGAGGCACAGGGTCATCATCTTTAAGGCGTAGAACCATATCAGATTTCCTTGATGAGGGGTGTAGGAATGATGTGGATTCAAAGGTTTACAGGTTTCTCTATGCATGTGGGATACCATTCAATGTTCTTCGCTCACCTTATTGGCACGAAATGGTTTCTGCCATAAATGATGCCCCTAAAGGATACAAGAGCCCTGGGTATGACAAGGCAAGAACCGTTGGCCTTGATCATGAAAAAGAAAAAATATCACATTCTTTGAATAGAATGACAAGTTCTTGGACTGACCATGGGGTGTCCATTGTATCTGATGGATGGACAAATGTAAAAGGCAAGCCATTGATAAGTGTTCTCACTGTGTCTGTTAGTGGTCCCATCTTTCTAAATGCACATGATTACTCAGACAAGTTCAAGACCGCCATCAACACTGCAGAAGCATTACTTGAAACAATTGAGTGTATTGGCCCATACAATGTCATCCAAGTCATCACTGATAATGCTCCTAACTGTAAGGCAGCGGGAGCAATTATTGAGGATAAATACCCCAAAATATTTTGGTCTAGATGTTTGGTTCACACATTGAACCTTCTGTTGCATGATATTGTCAAGAACAAAAATGAACAATACCAATGGATTGGTGATTTGTACAAGAAAGGCAAACAAATGATAAAATTTATTAAAAATCATAGCAATACCCATGGCCTTTTCCGCAGTCACTCGAGATTGGAATTGTTGAAGATTGCGAAGACCATATTTGGTAGCTATTACCTCACCTTCAGGCGCCTTTTGAAGGTAAGAGAGGCATTAGCTAGCATGGTATCAAGTCCACATTGGCAGGTATTAAAGGAAAGGGCTACAAATGCAGCTGACATGGGAGGTTTTGAAATGGTGGAGGAGGCCACTCTTGATGGGCAGTTTTGGACAAGTGTGAGGCAGGTATTGGATTTCACCAAGCCAATTTATCACATGATTAGGTTTGCAGATACAGACAAACCAGTGATTGGCGAGGTGTATGAGAAAATGGATACCATGTTGGGGGGAATAAAAGATATTGTTCATAATAGAGATCCCAACTTGTACAAACTGATTCATGATTGTGTGTGTGAACGGTGGAATAGGCGTAATCTTCCACTACATTGCTTGGCGCATATCCTTACGCCAAAATACTACTCTAAATCTTGGTTGGGCCAACCTGCAACAGGGGGTGGGGTTAGGACCAAACCCCATTTAGATCCAGAGGTAACTAAAGGATATTTGGAAGCATTAGAAAAGTTGGTACCTGACAGGGAGGAATGTGCAGTTGTGCGCCTTGAAATAGGCAGATACCTCAGTGGCACTGGTTTGTATGGTAACTTCCATGCAATGGATGACAAAGATAGATTTGATACTCTCACATGGTGGGAAACATATGGCGGCCACCGAATTTTTCCAAAATCGGCAAAAAAAGTTCTTTCACAGGTTGTAAATACTTTTTCTGCAAAGAGGTGTTGGAGCACCTACAGCTACATACATAATGTGAAAAGAAACAGACTCAATGAAAACCGAGCAGAAATCTTGGTTTATGTGCACTACAACTTGAGGTTGTTGAGTCATTACTGTGATCGGGCTTATGAGGATCCCACATATAAAATTTGGGACAATCACCCAGAGGATGACAATTTGGAGGATGGCATTGTACATATTGAAGAACTAGAAGAGGAACTCGTAAGGGATGAAGATGAAGCAGCCATGCCACCTCCACCTCCACCTCCACCATCCAGTAGCAGTGCTCGAGGTCCGAGTCTTGTTCCTTTGCTGTCGCCACCTCCATCTACACCCTCACATGGAGGTTCTAGTTCTGGTCGTCGGTCTGTGCGGGAGTCTCCTAGAAGACCACCATGACCTGCTTATACTCCTGGAGACTCTCGTGGCAAGGGCCACATGTAGATTTACAGTTTACTTGTCTTTTTTAGTTTCTGTTAGACTTTAGTTTTCATAACTGTTGAGTTTTGAGTCCTTGACTCTTGACTCGACTCTTTCATATCATAATGATATTTTTTGTAAACAATATATCACTGTGACAATGAAAATTTGAAGTTTGAAGTTGGGCCTTGGCAATTATAACTCATTGGTAATGATTGTGAATTATGAATATGATGCTTCGTGAAAGACTAAAGTTGTTTCATTTCATTTCATTATTCATGTTTCATTTTATAAATTTATAAAATTTCATATCATGTTAACAGTTAGAAGTTAGGACTTAGAAATATCTTAGATATTACTTCTTGTAATGGTTAAACTTAGCTTACAAGTACAACTTGGGTGATCAATGATGATAAATGTTATTGAATTTTCAATTTTGAAAGCTTGAAGTTGAAACTTTAAGATTGAATTTGATGAATCATGATTCATAAGGCTCAATATGTTGTAGTTGTAATATGTATTTTACTAATTTGTGGACATGGTTTATGACGATTATAATTTCTAGATGACTGATGTGATATGGTTCAATGATCAATCTATGTTTTTTTTATGTTTTTTATGTCTAATTCATCATTCTACATGTTTTTGTTGACATATATGTATCAAAAATTAAAAAATATAAAAATATATATATATTTTTAAAAAATCGCTCCCGGATTCACTCCCAAATCGGGAGCTTCTGAAAATGGTCGCTTCGCTCCCGTTTTCGCTCCCGCTCCCAAGCAACATGGGGTTGTCCCATGACCTCCACCTAAAGATTTGTTGGAAGCAAGTCCCTAGTCAAGAGGGAGCTTGGTATATTCCTTTTATAGGAATGGATACATTCCTTCATTATAATAGGCATATCCTCCCAAATTGAGAGGGAGAGATAGAAACATCATTTTTGTCTTCACCTAGGAAGAGAGAATGGAGGATTGGGTACGCATCTGGCATCCGATACTCTTAGAGGATGTGGTAGGGCATCCAAGATAAGAGTAGTCGTAGAGGACCGATATTCTTTGAGGAGTGGAATCCAAGTAACATACTCTAAGAGAACTTGGATGGGGTATGTTCCGAGAGAGACAATGATGGGAGTTTCTATAAATCATTGGTCTCGCCAACATTGTGCTTTGATCTTGTGGAGAGATAGAGCTATTAGTGAAGGCCTTGCTATGTGACAATGCTAGATGATATGATGCTATACATATGGGTTACCAATCCGACTCTTCTTATGAGAATTATTCAGATTGAGAATGTCCAATTACCTTGTATGGATTATGAATACCTCCCTAGTTAAGAGGGAGTGTTGAAATATGTAACTAGGTTCGGTCTTCATAATGGCATATGTAATCGTGAATTTTTGTATTTAATAAAAAGAGAAAAATAAATTTATTATGTGTTCTTAAGGCATGGGTTTCATGCTCACAGGAAATTTATTTTTAGGTCAAGCACCCATTGAGTGCTTCCAGGTTTGTCATAAAGTCAATTGAGTCATTTTCATGTATTGAAGACCCATTTGGGCATGTTACAGATTGTAAAGAAAAAATTATCGAGTCAAAAGACCCTCCAAGACCTTGTCATGGCACAAAGATCAAGTTGGCCTCAAGATAGTAGTTCGAATTTCGTACCCCTCACAAGCCTATAAATAAGAACGAATTCGACCTCATTTGGGCACTCACTCAAGCAAGTTTGATCTCCTCAAGATAGAAGCTAGAAAAGGACGAAGAAGATCAAGATCAAAGTTTTTGGGCCTCTCTCTCCCTCTTTTTCGTTAGGGTTTCTACTATTACTGGGCAAGACGAAATTGTGACGCTACATCGAAGTAGTGACGTTGCATCAAAGCTATGAAGCTACAAGGTCGAAGCTATGAAGCTGCAAGGTCGAAGCTGTGAAGCTGCTAGGTCGAAGCTCCTGATGTTGCTAGGTCGAAGCTCCTGAAGCTGCATCAAGGTCTAAGTTGTAGAAATTGTTGTTGGGGTCGAAGTTGTCGGAGAAGTTGTTGGAAAGTCGAAGTTTGTTGTTGGAAGTTGTTTAAGAAGGAAAATTGACTTGGTCTTGGAGAGTCTTGGTCAAGGGTCATAGGTCTTGGAATTTGTCAATTGAAGTTCTATATGAAGGGAAGAATTCTGATAGGTTTCCCTCTCAATTGGAGATGCTTTGGCCTTGGCTAATCGCCTATATCTTGTGTCTTATTGTCTCATTGTTCTTTATGATTCAGTAGTTGTTTGATGATAGATAACACTAATAATAATAAAGGAAAGAAGTTATCGAGTAAAGTAAAAATGCATCACAAGCATTATCAATAAAGAGAAATCACCTACACTTGCTGCACCCTAGATTTCTCAACACTTCCAAACTTTCTTCTTCATGATGCTCTACCTCCCAGAGTTGAGGAGAAACTTGTTGTTCTTGGTTCACATCTGCTAACAAGGACATTCCATTCACATATTTGATGGAAAGGTTGAGCCCATAAAGCATCAAACAACTCATTTGTCATGATTGGGATAAGAGAAGAAAGACTTTCGGAGCTGCAAGGAACCTCTACTCGTGCACAAAACTTTTCATACAATTCTCACTATGATGAAGGTACACTTCCATCAAGTCTTTTATGGCATGCTAGATTTGAACATTTGAACTATGACAACCTTCGTTTATTGAAGAAAAATGGTGTTACTGGTTTGCCTACAATTCCTAGGAAACTTAAGCAATGTGATGCTTGTATCTTAGGAAAGCACAACAAACAATCATTTCATGATTCTCATTCCAGAGCACATAGAAAGCTTGAACTCATTCATTCTAATTTGTGTGGCCCAGTGTCTGTTCCTTCTATGTTGGGTTGTGTTATATTCTTTCCACGTAGTTAACAGGTGGTTTGAAGGGCACCTGTAACCCCACTTTATGGGGTCTGGGGTAGTGGCCCGAAAAATTTTGGTTTTGGACCCTATGTTAGGTTGGGCGGACCCACCTATGGTTTTGTGCATGATTTTCGCACATGTTTTTTGGACGCGATGGTTTTCGGTCCATGGTATTGGATGCTTCGGCATGTATAAATATGTATTATAACATTGAAAGGAACATAATGAAAAATCAAGCTGGTAGTCCCGGTTTTGGGATCCAGGGGAAAATCTCTGTGTATATGTGTTTTATGTGTTCTGCTCTCACATTATTTATTTTCTGTGTTTTAGAATTCGTATGCAGGTAATTTCTGTACGGGGTTAAAACCTACATTCGGTATCAGAGCAAATTTGACTTCAAAGGGACGCCTTTGTTGTTGAGGGGTTTCACTCGGGCTTGTGGTAGACCCTGTTCAGTGGGAGATCTGCGAGATCGATTCTGGTAGTGAAAGAAGATGGCGAGCACTGGAAAGATAGAAATCGAGAAATTTAATGGTCAAAGTTTTGAGTTGTGGAAACTCAAGATGGAGGATCTATTGGTGGATAAAGACCAGTGGATCACGGTAGATTCGGGTACTAAACCAACGGAGTGTTCGATGAAGAATGGAAGAAGTTGGATCGGAAGGCAAAGAGCACAATACGATTGTGTGTCTCAAATTCAGTATTGCTGAATGTATCAAGGGAAGCTACGACGAAAGCTTTGTGGGACAAGTTAGGGACTTTGTACCAATCTAAGTCTCTGGTGAATAAACTATTCCTACGGAAAAAGCTGTATAACCTGAGGATGAAAGATGGAGACTCGGTGACAAAGCATCTGAATGCATTTAATACTGTGGTAAGTCAGTTAGCATCTGTTGATATTAAAATTTCAGATGAAGATAAGTGCATCAGTTTGTTGTGTTCTCTACCAGATTCGTGGGATAGTCTAGTTATTGCAATAGGTAGCAATGCAACTGCCTTGCAGTTTGATGAAATAGTCTCAGCCTTGCTAATGGAGGAGATGAGACGGAAAAATATGGAGAGCCAGAATGGTGATGCCTTGTCTGTACGAGGACGGTCCCAGAACAGAAACAAAAATAAGTCATCGAGTGGGAGATCTAAATCTAGAGGGAGATCTAAATCTCCAGGAAAACTAGTAAAGTTGGTGTGCTGGAAATGTGGAAAGGAAGGGAACTACAAAAGGGACTGTAAATCTAAAGCTCCTGACAAAGGAAAGGGATCTGATGAGGCTCCTTCTGCAAAGGCGAAAACCACCTCAGATGAAGGTGGGGATGTGTACTTGGATTCTTCAAGTACACATGTAGATCATGAAGCATGGTTGATTGACTCAGGTGCATCCTTTCACTTCACTCCCCATAGAGAGTGGTTCTGCGAGTATGAGAAATATGATGGTGGTGATGTCTTCTTGGGGGATGACAGGAAGGCTAGAATCGTTGGTCGCGGAAAGTAAAGTTGAAGTTGCAAGGTGGAAGGGTTAGAACGCTTCCAGGTGTTCTACATATTCCTGCATTAGCCAGAAATCTGATTTCTGTTAGCAAGTTAGATGATGCAGGTGTAAAAACAGTGTTCGAGAAGGATACCTGCAAGATGATTCGGGGAGCACTGGTATTGATGCGGGGAGTTCGGATTGGAACTCTGTACAAGCTGCAAGGTAGCACTGTTATTGATGGGTGCAATAGTTCTGTGGTTCCTGAAAATGGAGCAGAAAATCTAGTGGTCTCTGGAGAGAAGACCATGCTGTGGCATCAAAGGCTTGGACATAATGGAGAAAAGGGCCTTCGGATACTTCATGGTAAAGGTATGGTAGAAGGTATGAGTAATAGCTCTCTAGATTTTGATTTCTATGAAAATTGTGTATATGGGAAGCAGAATCGGGTGAATTTCCCCTCTGGTAGTAAGAGGGCGAAACAGATATTAGAACTTGTGCACAGTGATGTGTTTGGACCTTTGAAGGTTCCATCACTGGGTAATTCTAGGTACTATGTATCATTTATAAACGACTTCTCAAGGAATACATGGATATATTTCCTTAAGAAGAAATCTGAAGTCTTTGACAGGTTTAAAGAATTTAAGGCTCTCGTGGAAAATCAAACAGAAAAGAAGATAAAGGTGCTGTGGACAGATAACGGTGGAGAGTTTTGCAGCAAGGAATTTGAAGAATTATGTAAGAAGTGTGCTATAGCACGACAGAAGACTACTCCATATACACCTCAGCAAAATGGAGTTGCAGAAAGAATGAACAAGACATTGATGGAAAGGGCAAGAAGCATGCTCATTGGTGCTGGGTTAGGACAAGAATTTTGGGCAGAGGTGGTGGATACTGCATGTTCCCTGGTCAACAGGTCACCTTCATTAGCGTTGGAGGTTAAGACTCCACAAGAGGTATGGACTGGTAAGAAACCCTCTCTTTCACATCTGAGGGTATTTGGATGTGATGCAAATGTACATGTTCCAAAGGAGAAACGAACCAAGTTGGATAGTAAATCTAAAAAGTGCATCTTTATTGGGTGTAAGGATGGTTTAAAGGGTTATAAGTTTTGGAACCCAGTCACACGGAAGGTTGTGTACAGCCGAGATGTGGTGTTCAGAGAGGTAAAAGATGTTATTAAACATGAAGTCCAACCAAAGGAACCTGAGAAGATAGAGTTTGAGCTAAAGGAGGAAGAATCAGACTCTACAGCAGAGGAGGAATCAGAAGATGAAGAGCCACAAATTCCGGCTGTGAGAAGATCAGTTTAAGAAAGAAGGCAGCCAGAAAGGTATAGTCCATCTGCGTTTTATTCAAATTTTGCTTTGTCTGTTACTAATGATGATCCAAGAACTGTGAAGGAAGCAGTGGATTCAGAAGATGGAAAACTCTGGAAAGAGTCCATGGTTGATGAAATGGTATCTTTGCACAAAAATGAGGCTTGGGATCTGGTGGAGTTGCCGGCTGGAAGAAAACCCATTGGCAGCAAATGGGTGTTCAAAAAGAAGACAAATGCAGAAGGAAAAGTGGAGAATACAAAGTTCGGTTAGTAGGAAAAGGTTATTCCCAGGTGCCGGGAATTGATTTTGGTGATATTTTTTCTCTTGTTGCCAAGGTAACTTCTATTAGATTACTTTTATCTGTTGCTATTGCTTTTGATTTTGAGGTAGAACAGATGGATGTGAAGACAACATTTCTTCACGGGGATTTGGAAGAGGAAATCTACATGGAGCAACCTGAAGGCTTTGCAGCGAAGGGTAAGAAAGAACTAGTATGCAAGTTAAAGAAGTCTCTGTATGGGTTAAAATAGTCACCAAGGATGTGGTATCAAAAATTTGATACATTTATACGGGGACTTGGCTTCACCAGAAGCAACGCAGATCACTGTGTGTATTTTAAATTAATTGGTGACCATGTTATTTATCTGGTCTTGTATGTGGATGATATATTGCTGGTTGAAATGAAAAAGAAATTATCTAGGATTTGAAGACCCAATTGTCCTCCAAATTCGAC
The DNA here is from genome assembly GCA_031772625.1 of Pinus tabuliformis. NCBI lineage: Eukaryota > Viridiplantae > Streptophyta > Pinopsida > Pinales > Pinaceae > Pinus > Pinus tabuliformis. The sequence goes on along the minus strand of CM062808.1, from coordinate 435,603,943 downwards.
ATGAAAGATCTTGGTGCTGCAAACTATATTTTGGGCATGGAAACTAAAAGAGATCGGGCAAAAAGGAAGCTCTGGTTAAACCAGAGGAAGTATGTCGAGACAATACTACAGAGGTTTAATATGCAGGATAGTAAACCGGTGAAGGTTCCTATTCCTGTAGGTGTGAGGTTATCTGTTGAACAATGTCCCAAGACACAAGAAGAGGAAGAGGACATGTCCCGTGTTCCATATGCAAGTGCAGTCGGTAGCCTAATGTATGCAATGGTATGTACTAGACTAGACATTGCACATGCAGTGGGAGTATTGAGCCGGATTATGTCAAAACCAGGAAAGGAGCATTGGACAACAGTAAAGCGGGTTTTCAGGTATTTGCGTGGCACTAGTGATTATGGTCTGTGCTACCAAGGAAGACCAGGATTGGACAAAGTGTTGGATATTCGTGGCTTTGTTGATGCAGACTGGGCTAGAGATTTGGATTAGAGAAGATCTACAAGTGGGTATGTTTTTAACCTATTTGGAGGTGCAGTCAGTTGGATGAATAAGAAACAATCTATAGTGGCATTGTCAACTACAGAGGCAGAATAAATGGCAGCCACTCATGCAAGCAAGGAAGCAGTTTGGTTGCAAAGATTGTGTTCAAGTATGGGGTTAGTACAGGAAGCTATAAGGATAGACTGTGACAGCCAAAGTGCAATTTTCTTGGAAAAGAACCCTGCATATCATTCAAAGACAAAGTACATTGATGTTCAGTATCACTTTGTGAGGGATATGATAGAAGACAAAAAGGTGTTGCTGGTAAAGGTGGACACTTTGAAGAATACTGCAGATGCATTGACAAAATCTGTGAGCTCTGAGAAGTTCTCTTGGTGTAGAGAGACAATGGGCATTTCAGGGCTGGGAAAATGACTAAGCTCTCTTGTGGCCCCCTGTGGAAAGAAAACAACAAGTGGGAGAATGTTGGGTTGTGTTATATTCTTTCCACGTAGTTAACAGGGGGTTTGAAGGGCATTATCTCTCTTGGACTGTATGTTAGGTTGGGCGGACCCACCTATGGTTTTGTGCATGATTTTCGCACATGTTTTTTGGACGCGATGGTTTTTGGTCCATGGTATTGGATGCTTCGGCATGTATAAATATGTATTATAACATTGAAAAGAACATAATGAAAATTCAAGCTGGTAGTCCCGGTTTTGGGATCCAGGGGAAAATCTCTGTGCATATGTGTTTTATGTGTTTTGCTCTCGCATTATTTATTTTCTGTGTTTTAGAATTCGTATGCAGGTAATTTCTGTACGGGGTTAAAACCTACATTCTACAAATGGTAATAAATACATGATGACATTTATTGATGACTACACCAAAATGTATTGGGTATATCTATTGAAGAACAAATTTGAAGCTTTTGATACATTCAAGAACTTTCATGCATGGATTGAAAATCATACAAAATCTCATATTAACTCTACTCGTACTGATAATGGAAAAGAATATACTTCAAACGAATTTGACAACTATCTTCGCCAGCATGGGATCAAACATCAAACAACCATGCCTTGTAATCCTCAACAGAACGGTCTAGTTGAAAGAATGAACAGGACAATCTTAAATATGGTACGTTCAATGAAGTTTTTCAAGAATGTTAAGCTGATGCAATTCTATGCGTTGTGTATATAAAGAATAGGTGTCCATCTCATGCTCTGAAAAACAAGACTCCCTATGAAATGTGCTATAGCCACATTCCATTGATGAGGCATCTCAAGGTTTTTACTTCTACCTATTATGCCTTGATACCTAAGGAACAATGAAACAAACTCAGTGCAAGGAGTCGCAAAAGTATCTTCTTAGGCTACTCAGATACCTCAAAAGCATATTGTCTCTATGATGAAGTAAATAAGAAGTTCATAATATCTAGAGACGTGATCTTTCTTGAATCTTCCAAGACTGACAATGTTGTTGAGCAACATCTTGATCGGTTGGAAAAATTCAGGCATGCAAAGTCTTTTCAAGAATTTGATAATGTGATTCCACATCTTTAAGGGGGGATCCCTATACTGGATCAATTTGTGGAATCTCCATCTGAAGCACTCTCTTCCCCTCATGATGCTCTAGCGACTGATCAAAAAGAAACTTTAAGTAATGTGATTGAGAGAATTGGGAGGCTAAATCTTGATTCAGCCCCATCTCAATCAATTGAACGACCTGGGCCATCTTAGAAAGGTCCTCCTAAATGTCTCACAAAGACACTTGAAACTGTTCATCCTAATGACATTGGAAGCACAGGGACAAGAAGTTCTATTAGATAGGATGGAGGTGATGTAGACGATTGATTCACTTGTTGATATGGATGTTTCTTATGATTGTGAACTAAATTTGTCTACAGATTTCGAACCAACTTCCTTCAAACAAGTTGCTTCTAATGATGAATGGAAAGAAGCAATGCAAAAAGAATATGTTTCTTTGATAAAGAATGGCACCTGGAAGATGGTTGATCCTCCATTGGGAACCAAACCAATAGGTTGCAAGTAGGTCTTCAAGAACAAGTATAAAGGATATGTCTCACTTGACAAGCATAAAGTTAGGCTTGTGGCAAAAGGTTTTGCACGAAAACAAGGGGTCGATTATGAGGAGACTTTTGCCCCCATAACAAAATGGGCTACCATCCAGACACTCTTTTCCTTGGAAGCTCAAAAAGGTTGGAAAGTCCATCACATGGATGTAAAAACTGCTTTCTTGAATGGAGATATGAAAGAGAATGTCTTTTTGTCCCAACTAGAAGGTTTTGTTGTGAACGGTTAGGAACATAAACTATGTAAGCTTGTCAAATCCTTGTATGGCCTCAAGCAAGCACCATGAGCCTGGTACGAGAAATTGACTGAGCAACTTCTGAAACTCAATTTCAAATATTATGATCTTGATGATGCAACTTTGTTTGTCAAGAAAGCTGGCAAAATAGTTGTACACCTTGTGGTGTATGTAGATGGTCCTTTGATGACAACGAACAATGAGAATACATTGCATCCATAAAGAAAGAGTTGAAGAAAGGTTTTGACATGACAGATTTGGGCTATGTTCACTAGTATTTTGGTATTGAAGTAACCGAACATCCAAAGTTTATATTCCTCTCTCAGAAGTACATTGGAGATTTGTTGAACAAGTTTGGCATGGTTGAGTGCAATCCTTTGACCACTCCAATGGAACAAAATTTAAAGCTTACATCCACTGAGGGAAAAGAATTTGCGGATGCAAAAAAAGTACAGAAAACTCGTAGGAAGTCTCAACTACCTGACTACTACTAGACCAAACATTGCATTTGTTGTTTGAATCATCTCCAGGTTTATGCAAAAGCCTTGTGAGGCTCATTAGTCTGCTGCAAAAGAGTTCTAAAGTACTTGAAGGGAACTCAAGACTTTGGACTCAAGTATACACAAGTGTATGACTTCAACTTGATTGGATACTCTGATTTAGATTTTGATGGAGATAAAGAAACTAGAGTATCTATTTCAGGTTATGTTATGACTCTTGGATCAAGAGTTGTCTCCTAAAGGGCACACAAACAATCAACTCCAGCGGATTCCACAACTAAGACAAAATATGTGGCAGTCGCTGAAGCAACGAAGGACACTATTAATTCAGTGATTTTATCCATTTTTTTACGATTTTTTTTCCGGTTTTTCCCCTCGCCGATTTACTCCCGATAACGATTTTCACAACATTGATTTGATCCCTCTAGCTATTCAATAGGTGTGGAGTTAAGATGAATCTATGCTGGTATTTGTCAATGTGATCTGTCTTCACAATGCAATGCTATTTCATTCATAATCTTTAACTATTTGCATCAAACAGAAACTTAATTGCAACTAAACACACCTATTAACGTGATTATTACTCAGTCTAACTCAGCCCTCAATCTAAATTGTGTCCTATGGTCTATCCCAGTGCTACATTGGTTCTTCATTTTACAATGAATACCCATCTTCCAACAGTTTGCTCAGATATTATACAATCCTAGTTTATTGTGTTATAACATCTGCATTATATATGCCTATCTTGATAAACTACTCTCAGTTAACATTCCTTGATTAATCTATCCCAAGTTAAATACTAGGCAGCTCCAGCAACTTTTGTTCAATATTCCACCAAGACATCGGGACGGGGAGACGCGGGTGCAAGGAGACGCACAAAGGGGACATGTGGGAGTACCCTCAAATTTTAGGTAAATTTAGGGGGGACGGGGGGACGAGGGGACGAGGGGTATATAATTTTTTTCCTTTTTAATATATATATATATATATATATATATATATATATATATATATATATATATATATATATATATATATCAAATTCATATTCTATAATGAAAGCATAAATACAATAATACATACATATTTGAATTAAATAATGAAATACATTGATCCATACTCATCATCCTTACTAATACATACATGATTCATCCATAGACCACGAGATTCAATAATGAAATACTTTGATCCATATTCATTATTCATTATTCACCATTCTAGAATCTACATTGATTTAAAAATTAAATTCATCATTCTAGATTCTAAATTGATTTAAAATTTAAATTCATCATTCTAGAATCTAATTAGTACTAAGAAAAATAGACTATAATAGATACTGAAATCTAAAGTCTGGAATAGTAAATTGATATAGCTAAAACTCAAAAACAGTGGAGTGATGAGTCTAAAAGTCACTCTAAAATACACAGAGGGCTTGGTGCTCTTGATTAAATACTAATTCCATACCCTTGTACATGACAAAATGCAATGGAAACATTGCAATCCATCGAATCCTGAATTCCTGAAAAACTGTTAAGTTTGCTGGATTTTGAGTGAGATCTAAAATTCTACTTTCTCCATATGAAATCCAATGAGGTTGAAACCACTCTCAAACATCCTGAGTCATTTCATGGTAATGTTAAAAATTTAAGTAAAAGGATGAAAATGAAAAATAAAGGAGAATGTCACTTTTACTTTAAGAATTTAACATTACCATGAATTGCATAGCATTAGTAGGGAAATATGGTCAAATACTAGGTTTTCCCTGTCATAAATCATTGTTTACAAGCAAATTTAAGGGGGGACGCATAGCCCATTTTGAGGGGGGACGCCTGGCTTTTGGGGAGTCACGTCCCCCGCGTTGGGGAAACATCCCCCCTGCGTCTCCCCGCATCCCCCCAAAAGGGGGACGTGGGGAAACGTTTCCCCAAACGTCCCGCTGTCCCAGGTGCATGGGGTGCGAGGGGTGCGTGCACCCGACCCTGGGGGACGCGTCCCCATGGAACACTGCTTTTGTTTGTCTTCTTCTAGGGATTTCTTTAACTTGATGACAACTTCAGCTAAAGGAATGAACTGATCCCCGTGTTTGAATAGGGGCATGCTATAGTGTTCAGTGATCTCTTGGGCTTTGGATATGAGATCCTCATTGTCTTGGAGGAACGTCTTGGAGTCTTTATTGGCTCCCTTCGTGCAATCTCCAGCATGTTGAAAGCTCACAGCAAGCTGATCTATAACGCGGCACCAAAGAGTACCTACATTTGTTGAGATGAGCTTGAAATCCCCTTCCCATAGGATGGTGCTACCCTAATCTTGCAGCTTATTCGCCATATCAACTATCTTCCATTACAACAGTCCTGAAATAACAGAAACTTTGGCTACAATATCTTTTGTTGTGTGAACATGCTCATAGAATTCATCTTGAAGAGACAAATTTTCTTCATTGAGCCTCTCCATATATGTGACAAATTCATTCATGAGATGCTTCATTGCTTTATAGTACAGATCTTGGTTTTCAATATTGGCTATCCTCTCGTCCTTCTGCATCGTTTATTCCATCATTATCAAGATTTTAGATCCGATAGCTTCTGCCACAGTAGTTCCTGTAGTTTTCATTGTGGTTGGGTGCATTGTTCCTACATTGACAATAGTTGATTTGTTGGTTTCATTAGCTATTTTCTCTTTCCCTACTCTCTTTTGTTTGTGAACTTGCTTCTTCAACATCTTCGAGTGTTTGTCAAAAGAAATGGACTCCAACATCATGGCTGGATCACGATTGAAGGGTCAGGGCAATTCATTCAATAAGTATGAAACTATTATGAAGCTTTGAGAAGACTAGAAATTCCCCCAATCGTTCCCATACTCATGCTTGTGCTTTCCTTGGGATCTTTTATTGCTTCTTGGCCTATTGTGTTCTGCTTCTCTTTAATGACATCAGGTGAGTAATTTCAGTACCCATGGTATCTCCAGGATGACCTCCTTGATGTTTAGTATCTATTTTATCAGTATCTTTGCCCTGTGTCTCCCCCCCAGCACTACCTAGGTCATGTTGTTGCTGTTCCATAGTACCTTTGGCTTCCTTCTCCATTCCTTTGGTAGACAAATCCATTTTCTCCTGAAAATAGGTGGACTGTCCTTTGTTCATGGGATCCATGCCTCTAGGGACTGCATCTGTCAGAGCATTTAAAGGGCATGCTCTCTCCTCTCAACTTCCTTTCATTCTTAAAACCTATTCAAAATTTAAGGCTCTCTTATATAACTATTCTTTAGGACAATCTTGGTCACAGTAAGCTCGAGTTAGGCCTTGTGAATTGAAATGATCTGATCATGTCTCCAATCTATATTTTTCCAACTGTGTGCCCCACATTTGAGCATAAACAGAATTAGAGGGACTATATACCCTGAAAGTCATGGGATATGCAGGGAATGGTTTTGTATTTTTACCTTTCAGACCTACACTTGTCCCATGGAGATTTCTTTGGTATGTGATCTCTATAAAAACTAACCTGTTAGTCACATGGATAGACAACAAATGGGAAGCCTTGGTTCTTCCATAAATTCCAATATAATTCGCATTCTGTTCAACATACAAGTCACCAATAGGCTCCAAAAATTTTATGGTATTCCCAAAAAACGTTGGGAAAAGTTTCCCAAATACAACCTTGTACAAGACTGCCAAAAAAACTATCACATATGGATTTGTACTTTGCTGCATGATTGTCGTTCCACAAATCCTAACAAAATATATGAACAATAGGTTTGAAAGGGTTTCATGCCCAACCCATTCTTGGGAAGAGGCAAGTGCACAAACACTGACCATTAAATATGAAGTCACATTAAACTTTGGCATTTGGTTAGCTGGAACTTGATGAATTTTCTGAAACGTTGAGGCCAGATTGCTAAATCTTATATAAGCACAGTTAAAAATTGATCTTTCATAAAGGATCTGATGCATTAAGAGCACCGAAGAATCGTATTACTAAAAATTATGTACGCACAGTTAAAAAATGATCTTTCATAAAGAATCTGATGCATTAAGAGCACTAACGATTCATTCAAATGTATAGCGTCTTTTTCCACATACAGCCAACAAATTAGCATTGCCACATCCACCACTGGTACCCAATCCACTTGGATGCTTTCGAATGGATTTATTACTATACCATGAATCCTATCTGACTTTGACAGGGGTCATGCTTATTGAAAACCTGTCTTATCCAGTCATGATCTAGTTGTACTTGTGGATTTGGAAATTGTAGTTTGTCGGCATAAAAATGGGTGCAAATGAGGCAATGCACTTGCCAGTGTCTGAATAAATTTGTCTTTGAGACATCTTTTGATCAGAGATTGGATTATATCCAAATGCATGAATAACTATGTTCAGGCTATTGCGTTGTGTTAGATAAGGTTAGATAGGATCCTTGAACCATGCAGTTCATTCTAGTCTCATTGAACTCTTCAGCACTCCTAGATTCATCAGGCACTCCAGTGTGTGAAGGCCCTTGTCTATAATATCAAACAATTTCCTGAATGTCTGCAGCTATGATAGGTTGCTGATATGTTTTGTTGGTTTCTTTATTTTGTTTGATCTGTGTTCGAAGAATCACAGGTATGGTGAATGTATTCATCAACTAAGTCTCAAAGAAGGTGATTGATTATAGGGAGCCTCTAACCTCAGTCCTTGGAAGTGCAAGTTTCGGATGTTATTGGAGGAGGTTGATCCGTGGATCATTGTTGAGGGGAAGGCTACAATGCCCATCGATGTCCAGCAGCATGTTAAGCATAATAAGAAGGTTGCTAAGGCAAAGAGGATCACACCAGAATTCATGAAGGACCACTTGATCCCTCATATTCCAAGTAAACTAATACAAGAGATGTACAAAGCTCTTGAGGAACAATATCACTAGTACCCATGAATGACACGTTAGTTTTTCTAACCCCAGTAAATGACAAGAGTCAATTAAGTGATTTCCACACTTGGGCCTGTGCAAAAGTAACTGCCTGAGCTACAAACATCAACATTCTCTCTTAGCGAGGAAGGTATTTTGCACCACTGCTAGCTTGTCCCTATAAAACACAAACTTCCCTTTCACCAAAGGTTTGGTCAGAATGTCCGCAACTTGCTCATTTGTGGAGACCCATGCAAAATTAACTACCTGAGTTACAAACATCAACACTCTCTTAGCAAGGAAGGTATTTTGCACCACTGCTACCTTGTCCCTATAAAACACAAACTTCCCTTTGACCAAGGGTTTGGTGAGAATGTCTGCAATCTGCTCATTTGTGGAGATACACTAAAGCTTTTCACTACCCCTTTATGGATCCTGTCTCACATGAAGTGATATTTGATCTCAATGTGCTTGGACATATCATGGAAAATTGGATTCTCAAAGAGTTTGACACAAGTTTAATTATCACAGTCTATCATCATAGGCTCCAACCCTTGACCAAATAGTCCTGCAACTAACTTGTAAATCCAGATGGCTTCACAAATCACCATACTAGTTGCCATATACTTTGCCTCCATCGAACTAAGTGCCACGTAAGTCTGCTTCCTACTAAACTAGGAAATCATCATTGATACAACACTAAAGTACCCTAAGGTGCTCTTCCTATCTCCTACATTCCCTAGCCAATTTCAGTCCATACATCCCTGCAACCTCACTTTATCACCACCAAGATACATCAGATCATAATCCATTGTACCTCTCAAGTACCTCAACAAATTCTTCGCTGTGACCTAATGCACTTGCCCTGGTTCTACCATGAACTGGCTCAAGGTGTTCACAACAAAACAAATATCTGGCTTGGTGTTGAGTAAATACATTAAGGACCATATCAGCTGTCTATAAAATGCAGGATCCACCAACTCTAAATTTGAAATCAAGACCACCTTCAAATTGGTAATCATGGGTGTAGCCATAGGTCTACAATCCTCCATCTAGAATCTCCTCAGGATCTCTACTGCATACTTTGACCAAAGAAGATCTCCCCAGACCTCCACCATACCTCTAACCCAAGGAAATAATGCATAAACCTGATGTCCACCTCGAACTTTGTAGCCAAGTCTGCCTTGTGTTAGTTTTTGTAGCTCGGAAATGTGTTCTAGTTTCAGGAGGTGTCAATGAAGTTAAGAGCACAAGAGGATTATTATCTCCAAGCTCAGTAATTTTTCTAAGAGAAAATGTCTTAATTAGATTATTAACTAGTTTTTAATTATTTCCCCAAGTCTAACTTTGGAAAAAGGTTAATTAATCAATATTAATTGAGACACATCAATTTCTCTCTAGTGACTTGATCAAGTCAAGATGATTTAAGCCACCGAACGAGATTAGATCTTGGCCATTGATTTCTCAAGGAGAGATTATAAGAACAAGTTGATGGGCATCTTAGATATCAGAGCTAATGAGCAAGGGCGCAGTAATAATGTGGGACACCAACAGAGGGTTTCAACAGTGATTGAGGAGAGATTTTCCAGAGAGATCTCTTCCCAGTTATTTCCAGTTTCTCAAAGACAGAAGGAATTCGAAATATTCTATGAGGGCCATTTATTTTTCCAGTGGTGCGAATTACCTAAAGGAGGTTGATTTTCTAGAGAGGACGAATTTACCAAAGAGGTCGATTTCTAGAATGATAGCCGAGTTTTCCATCAAAGATCAATTTTCCAGTGGAGGCTGAAATATTTCTCCAAGGGTGCAAGTTGCCAGTGAAGGTTGAGTTTTCTCCAAGCCACTCATGTGGGCTATGAAACCGGATTTGTCCAAAACAAGCCACGTGTCCGAATCCCATGAATCTGACATGATTTGATGGGAATTTGAATCCTAAAATGGGACACCATGTGTCCTAACATGACACCATCGAATCCCGGTCGTGTCACGTTAGGACACACCCTGTCTCGATTTTGGGATTCAAATCCCAAAAAAGTGAGGGTTTTTGAGGTTTATGTGGGTTTATGAGGTTTGTGAGGGTTTATGAGGTTTGGGAAGGTTCATGACGTTTATGAGGGTTTATGAGGTTTGTGAGGGTTTATGCAAATATTTGAATTTTGTATGTACTATGCATGCTATAATGTTACTAACTTACTTTGTAAACAATAAAACTAACATCTAGATGAAGATCTATGTTTGAAATCAATGAATTTGTATGCTTAATGAGAATTTGTGTGAGAAATATCTAATTTTTAATCTATATATATATAACAAATCCTATGTGTCCTGTTCCGAGGGGTCAATGTGTCTGAATAGGACACTTGAATCCCCGTATCCTACGAATCTTGAATCCCTGTGTCAGGTGACTTAGTGTGTGGGCTGAGCTAGGGCTATACAGTAGGGACAAATTGATTCTAAGAGGTTGAATTGATTCTAGGAGGTCAAATTAGATTGTACAAGTGAAGAAAACAATTTGTCGGGGCTTTGCTAATTTACAACAAGCAGTTTATGTAATTTTCAATTATAGATTTGTTGAAGAGTCATAAAATGCTCATCTGCAAAATTGGATTTCCCCACATTGGGGTGCTTTTAGGGATATTTGTCCAAAAATCTTGATGTCAAATTTTATGTGTGGTTTTCTTAGTTCTCATGGTTTATTAATTGGTGAATATTGCGGTTGTATTTTTATTCAATATGTAAATTAATTTGTTGGGACAAATAATTTGTAAAAATATAGGAGAATAATTACCAGATTAACTGCAACAGAATTTTCACATGGTACCAAAGCAGATCCGAAGCGTAGCAGTTTATTTGAGAAGCTTGACGTAGGGTACAAGAGAGAAGACCGAAGGTTTATAAAACCTAGATCAACTTGTTCCAAATTTACTTCGGGCTTGCTTATTTCATTCTGAGGGTTTTAGACAAATGGCTTCAATTGGTTTGCGAGATCAAGACAAATTAGAGGGAGCATCTAACTTTGGCATATGGAAATCCATAATCCTATTAATCTTGGAGAATAATGGTCTCAAGGAATATACGACCAGTGTTGTAGCCATACTAACAGATGCCACACAACTCCTCACATATAAGAAGGAAGATGCCAAAACCAGGCACATTATTCTGGATAGAGTTAAGGATCATATCATGCCTCATATAGCAGACGAGGATAAGGGAAAGAAGTTGTGGGATGCAGTCTATAAACTCTATCAAGATTGTAGTGTGAACATGAAGTTAATCTCACGGGAGAAACTTCGAAGCACGAAACAAAACAAGGGCGAAACTATTGTATCTTACCTTACCGAGGTGAAATGTGTCAAGGAGGAATTGGTAGGTGTTGGTGAAAAGATTGAAGATGATGAGTTCGTTACGACAACCCTCAATGGGTTTACTAAGAAGTGGGATGTTTTCATATAGGTTATTGCAAGAAGGCTATTAGAAAATGTAACTAGGTTCGATCTTCCTAATGTCGCATGTACTATTGATTTTATGTATTTGATGTAAAGAGAAAAATAAAATTTATTATTATTTTTATTTTTATAGCATGGGTTTCATGCTCAAGGTTAATTTATTTATAGGTCAAGCACCCATTGAGTGTTTCTAGGGCTTTGTTATAGAGTAAAAGAGTCAAGAGAATCATTGTAATATGTAAAAGACTTGATTAGGCATCATGTACCAAGTCAAAAGTATTTAATGAAGTCAAAGTCATGTCTAAATACCCTGCAAGATCAAGTCAGCCTATCAGTCAACAAGTCGGCCCCCAAGAGATGTCAAGTCAGCTTATTTAGGGCTTCTTAGAAGCCTATATATAAGAGGTACTCGACGTCATTTGCGAGAAATCCAATAAGTTCGATCAAGGCAAGAAGAAGACCTAAAAGACAAGCGAAGAAGAGAAGAAACAATGGAAGGAAGAGAAAAGCATTTAAGGACTGTTTTTGGGCCACCTTCATCTCACACGTGCGAGTAAACTAGGGCATCATTCTGTTGCAGCAAAACTGAAAATTACAGTCATCATGAAAGTTTAAGTTTGGGGCTCAAAAGGATAAAGTTTGAAGGTTGAGTTATCAAGAAAAGAAGATCAAATCAAGCACAAGAGAAAGAAAGAAAAATTCACCATCTTTTCCTCACACGTGCGAATTAGGGTTTCTGCAGTGGAGGCCAAAAATTGCAAACCTGAAGAAGTGGTCGGAAATCTAAAGAACAGGTCGAAATCCGAAGTATTGAAGCAGTCTGACTTCAGTTGACTTTGTGAAGAACAAGCTGATCAAAGGAAAGGTTGACTTGGTCTTGGAGGGGTCTTTGTCAAGGATCTTAGGTCTTGGAATTTGTCATTTGAAGATTCTATAAGAGAAGAATTCTTGTGAGTTTTCCTCTCAAGAAGAGAGGTTCGGCCCTAGCTAGAAACCTATATTTTGTGTCCTCTTGTTCTTTTGATCTTCATAGTTTGTTAGTTGTTTAATAATAAGAACACTATATAAATCAAGTAAAGAAGAAGTTAACTACAAAGTACATCAAGTTAAGTGAAAGAACATCACAAGCAATTATCAAAGTAAGAGAAATCACCCTAATCTAGCTGCCCTTGATTTCTCAACAAAGGCAAGATCTTCCAGATTGGGAAAGACTATTGTCATATTTTACCCAGTAAGAACTTAGGAGTCTTGTCATTGGCACCAACAACAGTCACCAAAAGGATGAGGGAGAATAGGAAAACGTGGCTCTTGCAGGGAAGAACAAAGTGAAGAAGGGATCCAACAAAGGCTCTAATTCTAGGGGGGACAAGAAGAAAGACCTATCAAAGGTCAAATGCTATGGTTGTCATGCGTTTGGCCACTATGTCAATGATTTCCCACAGAGGAAGAAAGGTGATAAGAAGGGCAAGAAGCAAACGACAACTTCATCTAATGCAGATGAACTTTCTAGTCGGACGGAACAAGAGTTCGCACCAGTGTTGCGGGGGAGCGCCCCCCCCCCCCCCCCCCTTCGAACCCGCTCCCGAAGCGCGCTCCGGGCGGGAGCGGCTCCGGAGCGGGTCGGGAGCGCGCTCCCAAAATCGCTCCCGGACGGGAGCGATTTTCGAGAGCGCGCTCCCTTAAAAAAATTTACGCTCCCTGCTCTGATAGGGAGCGTTTCAGGGAGCGATCGCTCCCGAGCTCCCGGAGCGTTTTTTAATGCCCGGGAGCGATCGGGGAGCGATCGCTCCCTGATCGCTCCCGGGCATTAAAAAACGCTCCGGGAGCGATTTTTAACCGGCCGGGAGCGGTTCGGCGGAAAAAAATTCCGCCGGACCCGAAAAATTAAAAAAAATTAGCTAATTTTTTTTGTTTTATAAGCCCAATGGGCCAAAAACTTGTCATTACAACTTTGTTGAGCAAGTGATTGAGAGCTTGAGCAAGAGATTGAGAGCTGGAGCAAGAGCTGAGGAGCAAGGAGCCAGAGCTGAGGAGCAAGGAGCGAGGAGCAAGCTTGCAGAGGTAAGTAACTTAATCATTTAGTTAGTTTAGCTGGTTAGGTAGTTAATTTGGTTAGTTTAATTTACCTGTTTGAGTTTAAAGATCATTAATTTAAATTAAATTAATAAATTAAATGAATTAATCCCAATAAACTAAATTAATTTGCAGATTCAAGACTCAAACCCTACAAACATCAAACACGATGGACCTGGGGATATTTATTGGCATTTTCCTCTTCCTGGTCCCTTTTCTGGTTATTATGGTGGTGGAGAGTAGGAAACGGAGGGGGCCTGAAACTGAAGAGGTGGATGAAGAAGCCGGAGGAAGTCAAATGGGTGAAAACCCTAGTGAGGAGGATGTGGAGGAGGGTGAACATGAGGGTCAAAAAACTAAACAAGACCAAACTCCATTGTGGAAATATGTTCACAGGGCTGAAACAGGGAGAGGGGGTGGAACCAATAAATTTCATTGCCCCCATTGCAACACTGATTACACAGGCTCATACACCCGTGCTAGAAGACACCTCTGCGGGAAAAGGCCATGGGATGGAGAGAAACAAATAGGAATCAAAACTTGTGCAGCGGTGTCAACAGCAGATAGAGCCAAATACATAAAGGAAGAGGAGGACGCCCAATACAGAGCAAAAAGATCAAGGGGTTTCTTTGAACCAAGCTCACAAAGAACTCCTTCAACATCCTCCCAAGGCAGTGGATATGGACATGGAGGCACAGGGTCATCATCTTTACGCCGTAGAACCATATCAGATTTCCTTGATGAGGGGTGTAGGAATGATGTGGATTCAAAAGTTTACAGGTTCCTCTATGCATGTGGGATACCATTCAATGTTCTATGCTCACCTTATTGGCACGAAATGGTTTCTGCCATAAATGATGCCCCTAAAGGATACAAGAGCCTTGGGTATGACAAGGCAAGAACTGTTGGCCTTGATCATGAAAAAGCAAAAATATCACATTCTTTGAATAGAATGACAAGTTCTTGGACTGACAATGGGGTGTCCATTGTATCTGATGGATGGACAAATGTAAAAGGCAAGCCATTGATAAGTGTTCTTGCTGTGTCCCGAAGTGGTCCCATCTTTCTAGCTGCACATGATTACTCAGACAAGTTCAAGACCGCTATCAACATTGCAGAAGCATTGCTTGAAACAATTGAGCGTATTGGCCCATACAATGTCATCCAAGTCATCACTGATAATGCTCCTAATTGTAAGGCAGCGGGAGCAAATATTGAGGATAAATACCCGAACATATTTTGGTCTGGATGTTTGGTTCACACATTGAACCTTCTGTTGCATGATATTGTCAAAAACAAAAATGAACAATACCAATGGATTGGTGATTTGTACAAGAAAGGAAAAAAAATGATAAAATTTATTACAAATCATAGCAATACCCATGGCCTTTTCCGCGGTCACTCGAGATTGGAGTTGCTGAAGATTGCGAGGACTAGATTTGGTAGCTATTACCTCACCTTCAAGCGCCTTTTGAAGGTAAGAGAGGCTATAGCTAGCATGGTATCAAGTCCACATTGGCAGGTGTTAAAGGAAAGGGCTACAAATGTAGCTGACATTGCAGGTTTTGAAACGGTGGAGGAGGCCGCTCTTGATGGGCAGTTTTGGACAACTGTGAGACAGGTATTGGATTTCACCAAGCCAATTTATAACATGATTCGGTTTGCAGATACAGACAAACCAGTGATTGGCGAGGTGTATGAGCAAATGGATACCATGTTGGGGGAAATAAAAGACATTGTTCATAACAGAGATCCCGACTTGTACAAACTGATTCACGATTGTGTGTGTGAACGGTGGAATAGGCTTAACCTTCCACTACATTGCTTGGCGTATATCCTTACGCCAAAATACTACTCAGATTCTTGGTTGGGCAAACCTGCAGCAGGGGGTGGTGTTAGGACCAAACCCCATTTAGATCGAGAGGTAACTAGAGGATATCTGGAAGCATTAGAAAAGTTGGTGCCTGACAGGGAGGAATGTGCAGCTGTGCGCCTTGAAATAGGCAGATACTTCACTGGCAGTGGTTTGTATTACTATTTCCTTTTTGAGTGGCATACCTTTAGGTTATTGAAATAGGATATCATATTCTCAAACAACTTTAACTAAATTAGCTTTCTGTTTAGCATCACAACCTTCAAATATATTGGTTTTATCAGGGTTCTTTTCCTTTACAACCATTAGTAAAAATTGCTTGCATGAATTTACAATCCTTTTCCACTGCCCTGAGTTTATGAGAGAATAGTTATTTTTGAATTTATGAGCTCTTACAATATATTCTATTCCATCTTTAGTGAGTTGATACTTATTTTTAGCTCTATAGAAAATGACTTTTCTATCATACAAGTAAGGACTTCCTAAAACAATACCACATATATCCAAGGGAACTATATTTAACTCAATCTCATCTACAAATGTTGACCCAATAGCAAACTTAAGTTTACATTGTCTTGTCACTTGTAGCTTTGCTTCATCACATACCCAACCTAATGGATATGGCTTCTTATGAGGTGTTGTTAGTAATTCCAACTTTTTTACAATTGTTTTAGAAATCAAGTTTATTTTTGATCCACTATTGAATAAAGTATCAATCTTTTGGTGCTTGGAAATAACTCTAATATGAAAAGGCTCATGTCTTTTCCTCTCATTATCTTCATTATCAATAGATTGTGCAGAATTACTTGTAGATGCTTCAGAATTTTTACCTTTTATACCTATGGCTATGACTGTTGTTTCATCACCTGAATCTAACCCCAAGTCTTTCTGAATAACAACAACAGTCTTCTTCTTCTTACCACCGAACTTCTTAGGTTTCAGCTCCGGATGCAAAGACCAATAGTGTGCATCATCGTGTCCGTCCTTCTTGCAATGAGTGCATGAAGGTTTGTCCTTCTGTACAACGTTTGTCTTCCTCTCCTTCCATTTCAGCTTCTTCTTTTCCTTGTTTTTGCTTGCAGAGGGTTTTGATGATCCCCTAACCTCTGGGTTCACATTCTTGCCTCTAGCTTCTAGATGTGTAGCCTAAACTGATACATCATTTAGGCTAGTGGGATTAAACATGAGAATGGTGTGCTTCAAATAGCTATGCAGACCACCAATATACTTTAACAATGTTTCAGGTGAGTCTAGAGATATGCCTAGACTTAAATCTCTTTTTCTAAATTCCTGGGTATAACTTTGTACACTTTGGCCCTTTACTTGGTGAAGAGTTTGCCAACTCATCATTGCTTGCTGCATATAAGCTAGAGGATATAATTGTCTTTTGATGGCAGAAACAAATTCATTCCAAGTAGAAAGGATTTTACCATGTCTCTTCAAATCAGCTTGTGTCTTGCCTTCCCACCAGACTAGTGCAATTCCTCCAAGGCAAAGGCTAGCTAATTGAATCTTTCTCCTTTCTGAATCAGGCTAGCCAACTGAATCTTTCTCCTTTCTGAATCAATGTTCTGCACCCTGCAATATACATCAATTTATCTAATCTAGTTATCTAGCTTTTCCACATTTAGTTCTCCATCATAAATTGTGAAATCAAATTTCACATCTAATTTAATCAAAGAAGTTTTCTTCTTTTTCTTTTCAGGGCTAGGAAATGAGGGTGATGAAGGTGATGGTGGAGGAGATGATGGAGGAGGCTCTTCCCCTTTCCCTTTGCCCCCTGGAGGGGAAACTAGAGAAGTTTCCTCTGCTCCTTTGTCTTCTCTGGGTGTTGAAGTGCTTTCACCTTGACCCTTCTTAAATTCTCGATACATCTCTTCCACCATGGCTCGCATGGCCATGAAACTATCCATGAACTGAGATTCTGATTCCAATGGAGTTTCTTCTGACATTCTCCTCCGAGGATAGACCCTTCCAATCTCTGGATTAGCCTCAACAAGTTTTCCTTCTCCTAGTTTGAGTTTTGACCTAGTTAGCATTCAAATCCAGCACAAGCTGTTCTATCCTTAACAAAACCAAAAACCAAAAGCTCTGATACCACTTGATCTGAAACTAAGATCTTAGATTAATACTAAGGTATTACAGACTGATGTGTAGGAATGCCTATATTACTTACTGCAACGGATCAAAAATATTGCGAATAATATAGACAATGAGCAGTCAGAGAAACATAACAGACACACACACACATAACACATCAAATAATCAAGGAGTTCATCCAAAACTCTTGGGCTACGTCTCTTGGTCCAGCTTTCAGTGGTGACCTTTTTATTATGTCTTCAAGAGCAGAGTTTTTACAAATGTGAGCTCAAATTGAGTCTCAACACAACAGGAACAAACAACAGGGTTTGAGTCTCCCTCTTGCTCTCTTTCTCTGTTTTCTCTCTATCTCAACACTGCCTGCCCTGTCTCTGCCACTAACTGGCTTTTAAACCTATCGACGCTTATCTGTTCATCTCCCCTTTCAGGCTCTCTGGCTTCTGGCCTCTGTCTGTTCAAATCCCCTCTAAGCGTTAAACAATCATTGTGAAACACCTTCAGTTATGGTGGCCACCTGTTTTTAAACGGAAAGGACCATTGGCGCCGTTGAAATCCCCATGAACACATTTCTCTGTTTACACAGAGAAATACACTAAAAACACTGAAAAACCTGCAAAACTCTTTTTATCGGACTTCAAAAATCATCGAATCCACCCTATAATCCTTTCAGATCCGCCTTTGGTCGCTATCGCAAGCCCACCATTGATCTGTGTGATCTTTGATCCAACGGTTGATATTCATTTCGGGCGGCTTATGTGTACGAAGATTACCCGCTCGAAAAGGCAGTTTTCTCTCTCCGGCGCCAAGCCACGTGTCGGCCCGTGTATGGGATCAGACGGAGCCTGTCCAATACCACTTACCACCTGAGGCCCGCCCGGAATCCCGCTCATTACGGAACTCAAAATATATAAAGCTGCATGTATAAAACTTGCGGGTTCGTTTTATTGCTCTAAGCGCATTTCCTTTGTATTTCGTTTATTTAAGGAAAATGCAAAAATACATAGAAAACCCTTTTTACCGAGACTCAAAATATATAAGTTCGCATCTATAAAACCCGTCGGGTCTGGTTATCGCAAGTCGCATGTTTGTATCAGCCCTGCTCCTTTGTATCACTGTGATGCAATATTGCGATATGATATATCTCAATCGCATATCGCATGGTCTTCCGGCCCATCGGTAAGTCTTCCCTTGCATTTTAGCGATGCAATATTGCGATGTAATCTGGGCTATTGATCTGCGTGCTTGATCAACAGTCCTCGTTAAATCACGTTGATCGCTATCGTGATTTCCATAAGGCTGCCTCCGATAGACTCCACTTGCTGCCTCCGATTGCGATATGCCGATTAGATCTGCACCGTTGATCGGCCAGATCTGACGGCTCCTGTGCGATGTTGCTTAAGCCTCCAATAGACTCTGTTTTCACCATTTCTTCATTTTTTTCCCATCTGATAGTGTTTTCTGCGATTCTTGAAGGTTTATCCTTTGTAATAGTGTTTAAGTATTGAAAGACTTAGAGGTTTTTAGGATCCATTTTGGATCACGCCTTCCCACTGAAAAGCTTTTGGACCACCAAAAGTTGGTTTTTAAGCATCGATCAAGTGAGGATACAGCTTCCTCACTTGCCCAATTTCTATCCATCATGCACTGCTGGGGTTTGAACCTTTGAGTCTGATACTTAGGTACTCAACAACCCCTATGTGTGTAGTTCTCACCTTTCTGTCCAAAACTGTGTCTTCCTGTAACTCATTGAGATATTCAGGCAACAAATCATCAATAGAAGGCAACTAACTTTGCTCTTTGAGATCTTTAATCAATGAAGGTTCATACAGTCTCAAGTTCTCTGCATTAATGACTGAATAGGTATGCATATAAGCTGGCAAATCAAGGTGAAAAGCGTTTTCACCAATTTTCTCAAGTATCTTGAATGACCCATACCTTATTGGTTTTAGCTTCTTATATTCACCTTGCATTCTGTCTTTGCTGATGTACAGCCATACTTGATCACCAACCTGGAAAATATGCTCAATTCGATGCTTGTCATGCCTTGCCTTGTACTTGGCCTGGCTTCTTTCCAGCTGTTCTTGCACTGCCTGGTGAATTTCTTGGATCTGTTCAATGAACTTGGTTGCTTTTTCCACATCACTCTGTCCATCAACTGCTATGTCTTTACCAAATACAAAATCCAAGGGAGACTTTGGTATAAAACCAAAACAAGTCTCAAAAGGAGATCTCTGAGTAGAAGAGTGCTTGGCACAGTTGTAAGCATGTTGCACATAACACAAATGTTCATCCCAAAGCTTGGGATGCTTGCTACAATAGCCTCTGAGCAACTAGATCACTTTCCTATTGACCACCTTTGTTTGACCATCTGTTTGTGGATGAAACATTGTGCTCTTCTTCAATCTGGTGTCCATCAACTCCCATAGACTTGACCAAAACTTCCCAACAAATCAGGAATCTCGATCAGATACAATAGAAGTGGGTAACCCAAAATGAATCCATACATGCTGAAAGAACAACTTCATTGTTTGTTCAGTTGTAATCTGCTTGTTACAAGGTATCAAAATACACATTTTGCTGAACCTATCCGCAATAACATACAAGTAATCATGACCTTTTCTAGATTTTGGCAATCCCCCAACAAAGTCCATGTAAACACTTTCCCAAGGACGAGAAGGAACTAAAAGTGGGGTGTACAAGCCTAATTTTCTATTCTCGGGCTTGCTTTTAGCACACATAGTACACACTTTAATATATCTAGAAATTGTTTCATGCATTCTTGGCCAATAACAGAACCTTTGCAACTGTGAAACTATTTTACTTACACCAAAATGACCTGATATGAGAGAAGTATGTGCTTCTCAGATTATGTTAACTCTTTCAATTTGTGGAATTCATAACTTTCCCAAATGATATAAGAGTTGGTCCTTAACATAATAATCCAATTCTTCTACTTGCTTGCCATGACTTAAAGTTGAATATACATTTTTAAAATCTACATCTTGAGCATATTGTTTAATGTAATTTTCATGCATTACTGAGTTATGCTTAAGTATAGTAGATGCATTTATGATTGATCTTGATAGCATATATGCAACCTTATTGTGTATGCCCTTCTTATATCTGATGACAAGATGAAATTGTTGTAGAAAACCCATCCACCTATAATGTCTTGATTGCTGCAATTTAGTTTGTGAGTGAAAATATTGAAGTGGTTGATGATTTGTATGTATGATTGTTTCTTTGCCCATTAGGTAATGTTTCCACTTTTTCACACTCTGTACTAATGCATACAATTCTTTATCATATGTGGAATAATTAACTACTGCAGAAGTAAATGTCTCAGAATGATAGCATATGGGTTTACGTGTTGCATCAACACTGCTCCCATGGCATAGTCACTTGCATTTGTTTCAATCTCAAATGGTCGTTGAAGATTTGGCAGTGCTAGTACTGGTGCTGTACTAATTTTTTCTTTTAAGGTGTCGAAGGCTTTCTGCTGTTTGCCTCTCCACTGAAACACCTTGTTCAATCCTGTTAAAGCATGTAATGGAGCTGCAATCAAATGAAAGTTAGCAATAAACTTTCTCCAATATTGTGCTGCTCCTAGGAAACTCCTAACTTCTGTAGCAGATTTGGGTTTATGCCAATTCACAATGACTTCAACCTTAGAGGGATCTATCTTGAATTCACCACCCCCTACAATATGACCCAAATAATTTAAAGATGTTTTGCCAAATTCACATTTTGATTAATATTAAGATATTACAGACTCATGTGCAGGAATGCCTATATTACTTAGTGCAACAGATCGAAAAGATTGCGAATAATATAGACAGTGAGCAGTTAGAGAAACATAACAGACACACACACATAACACAACAAATAATCAAGTAGTTCACCCAAAACTCTTGGGCTACGTCTCTTGGTCCAGCTTTCAATGGTGACCTCTCTATTATGTCTTCAAGAGTAGAGTTTTTACAAAAGTGAGCTCAAATTGAGTCTCAACACAACAAGAACAAACAACAGGGTTTTGCTTGAATCCCTCAAGTCTTTCTGAGTACACAGACTCTCCCTCTCACTCTCTGTCTTTGTTTTCTCTCTGTCTCAGCACTGCCTGCCCTGTCTCTACCACTGACTAGCTTTTAAACCTATCGGCGCTTGTCTGTTCATCTCCCCTTTCGGGCTCTCTGGCTTCCCGCCTCTGTCGGTTCAAATCCGCTCTGAGCATTAAACAATCATTGTGAAACGCCTTCAGGTATGGTGGCCACCTATTTTTAAACGAAAAGGACCATTGGCGTCGTTGAAATCCCCAGGAACACGTTTCTCTGTTTACATAGAGAAATACACTAAAAACACTGAAAAACTCGCAAAACTCTTTTTATCGGACTTAAAAAATAATCGAATCTACCCTATAATCCTTTCGGATCCGCCTTTGGTTGCTATCGCAAGCCCACCATTGATCTGTGTGATCTTTGATCCAACGGTTGATATTCATTTCGGGTGACTTATGCGTACGAAGATTACCCACCCGAAAAGGCGGTTTTCTCTCTCCAGTGCCAAGCCACGTGTCGGCCTGTGTATGGGATCGGACGGAGCCCGTCCAATACCACTTACCGCCTGAGGCCCACCCAAAATCCTGCTCATTACAGAACTCAAAATATATAAAGATGCATGTATAAACCTTTCAGGTCTGTTTTATCGCTCTGGGCACATTTCCTTTGTATTTCGTTTATTTAACGAAAATGTGAAAATACATAGAAAAACCCTTTTTACCGGAACTCAAAATATATAAATTCGCATCTATAAAACCATCGGGTCTAGTTATCGCAAGTCACATGTTTGTATCGGCCCTGCTCCTTTGTATCGCTATGATGCGATATATCGCAATCGCATATCGCATGGTCTTCGCCCCCCTCGGTAAGTCTTCCCTTGTGTTTTAGCGATGCGATATTGCAATGTAATCTAGGCCGCTGATCTGTGCGCTTGATCAACGGTCCTCGTTAAATCGCGTCGATCGGTATCGCAATTTCCATAAGGCCGCCTCCGATAGACTCCGCCTGCTGCCTCAGATTGCGATATGCTGATTAGATCTGGACTGTAGATCGGTCAGATCTGATGGCTCCTATGCGATGTTTCTTAAGCCTCCGATAGACTCTGTTTTCGCCATTTCTTCATGTTTTTCCCATCCGATAGTGTTTTCCGCCATTCTTGAAGGTTTATCATTTGCGATAGTGTTTAAGTATTAAAAGACTTAGAGGTTTTTAGGATCCATTTTGGATCATTTATATATGGTTTTTATTTTTAGTTATTACATGTTTTTATGTTTACTCTCACAATTATGTAGAGGCATTTTCTCTTCAGCTAAGTCAATTTTATAATTGTGTTTAAATTTGTGTGATTGTTTGAATTTATAAATTTATATATAAATCTTACTCCAACTTGCGTCTAATTAGGTTAGGCTATTTCAAATATAATGTTATACATTTAAAGTGAAGAAATTAGTAATTTAAAATTTATTTATAAATTTAAATGATTTATAAATCTAGTTTATAAAATTTATAATACTATTTAATATATATATATATATATATATATATTGACAATTGAGTCAGTCTTGTATTTGCATGACACCGAGTCAATTTCAGTAGTCTTCTTCTCCATAGACTAGATTACTCTATGGAATTTGAACCTTGGAGCCTTTAATTCACACAATACTTCATTTCATGGAAATCTATGATAATAATTTATTTGAAAATTCCCCCCACAGCAGCTGTGAGTATAGGCCAAATGTCATGCCAATGATCAAGTTGAATGGTGATTCTAGCCACCTGCCTAGTCGCATGCTCATCTCAATGCATAGGTTTAGTATGATAACTCCTCACATTCCGTGGGAATTAACAGATTCAGTGGGAAGGTACACTCGCTCGACTTTGGATTATAGGGAAGTGATGACCAATTATAATGGCATGGATTGATACGTTGAGTTGCAAGTAGGAGTGATGCAGGAGCATATTGCCTCCAAGACAAACTCTGTTTGTCTAGATTTAGTGGTTGTTTCATTTACCAAGGGAGTTAGTTCTTAATTTATGTAATTGAGTGTAATTAATTTTTATTGTATTTTTCTAAGTTTGTAAGGATATTTTAGAGAATATGTATAGAAATTGTAATTAGATCTATTCCTCGGGATAAATCTTAGGAATATTTATGATAGTTAGAGAAAAATGGGGGAACTTAGATTAATCAGAGATTTGTGGATCTAAGAGTCTTATATTAGAGATTTAGGTGAGGATTCTTTTGATCTAAACTAAATCAGTTCAAAATCCATTTTCATGTAAATAATAGTTATAATAGAGATAGAGGGGTGTGATAAAGGTAGAGACAAAGTGTGCAAGTTATAGGGTTGAAGAAAAAAATTGGCTTAGTGCCAGAATGGGCCAATTAATGTAAATCAGGGTAGAAAGGACCTTTTGTAAAGCTTGCATATATATATATATATATATTGTTGCAGAGGAAACCAAACTCAAGAGGAGTCTATGTGTTCAGTTTCACAAGAGATTTGAATCCAAACACTGGTGGATTCGGTATACATAAAGCTCGGGAGAGATAAGTGTTGATTGTTGATCAACAAGGATCAATGATTCATTAATCATAGAAGGGTCACGTGGAGGCATTGGAAATATTGTAGGAGGGCCACAAAGAGAGATGAATAGAAGCAAGAGAAGACAAAAAGGCATTCTATATAGGAGGAGACCTAAATTAGATTAACTTTCAGAACTCAAGGCTCAAAAGGAATAGTGCAAACTGAGATCTAAGCTCATAGGAAACAAATTGAGCATTGATAGTGTCGAGAAGGAAGAAAAAGAGCATGAGGGACCAAGTATCATTAGTTAACGGATTGTCAAGTGACGAGAATTTTCTCATTACCCAGGGTTGTTAAGTCGGAAGGTCAGAAGTCCTGGAAGGTTAGAAGTCTCGAACTGTTGTAAGCTTGTAACGATTTGCAAATTTGAATTTAAATAGAGCGTCGAGATCCGAGATTGCGAAGAAGGAAAACCTGGAAGGCCAGAACCTCGAAAATCCTATGGATTCATTTAAATAGCACATTAGGGTACTTGGAGGGGCCCACAAGGAGAAAGGCAGAAAAGTAAATATTTCCAGTTATAAGGTAAAATGGTACCCGGGGAAGATTTTATAAAGGAAGGACTACTTAGGAGCGATGTTATTGGAAGGACAGTCAGCAAGTCAAAATCCCATAAGGTTTTAGAATTTGAATTTCAAAGAATTATGGACCCTCAGGGTCACGAGAGTCAATGTAGTGCTTGGTTACATTGCTTAGTTCTTAGGAACACGAATTGGTAAGGTAGAGGATTAGAAGATTGGTTCTAAGGTTATTAAGAAGAACTTGGATATGGAGTTTATGAAGTGTTGGATTGCCCCATAATTATCTCCCACTGTAAAATTAATAGAGAATGGATTTTGAATCTTGTAACGCTTCTGTAGCAAGGATTGAAGGAAGCACCTTTTGAGAAGAAGACAGGGCCATGTGAGATTTGAGCTAACTTGACCTCGGATACAAGTTTGGGTTTGCATCATGGAGGCTACCAGAGAGGATGGAAACTTCCATATTTAGATCAACAACGATTACACCAAATTTTTGTTATTTATCCCTCTCCTTTGCAGGATATGTCGACCCTTAATTATCATGTCGTTAGTTTTCATTGAGGTTATGTTTACATCTATTGGCCCCTCCTTGGGCATTCTCTGGTTTCCTCTATTTTGGTGTGTACGCAATGCACCTCTTATTTTTCCTCCAACACACTCTTGTATCTGCATGGGCACTGTGGGGGTCAAGATGGTCATCCAGCCTCAACCTACTAGTTCGTTTGTCACCCAGGATCCTATGTCTGCTTTCCATCTATTAAACATAACAGGTGGCAGTCTCAAAATCACAAACAAATTCACTCTATATGGGAAAAAGACCCTGCATTGAAAGTTTACTTACTCCACTAGCAGCCAAATAGTGATGGGTTTAGGATGGTGTCAATAATTATGGCTCCTATAATAATTGGCACCCCAGGGTCCCATCTGTGGAGCTCAATTATCATCAGTTATTTAGCTCATGGATCTGAATTATGTAGGGAATGACATTGTAACAAAGGATATAGTTGTCGAACACATGGTTATCACGACACTCGTGGTCAAGGTGCTAGTGGTTGGGTTGCTCGCAGTCGTGGTCATCCTGATTATCGTTGGTATGCTCATGATTGCGGTGGTAATGGTCGAAGCTATGCTCAAGGTTTGAATGTTCTTGGCCAAGGATATAGTCAAGGCACTGCTCTTGCTCCTCTTGTTCATCACATGATGCTTCTTCTATCAATGTGCAACATTGTGCACATTATCTTTATTTCTAGCAAATGAAGTATTTAAATAGTTGCGTGCTCAGTTTTGTTGTTTTGTATGCCAATCATCGGTCATCGAAGCCAATGTATTTGGAAACTTATTTTTCTATCTGATAATCTCGTTAAGCTAGGTCTTCACAACCTCATGGTCATTTACTTGTCCTACTGGTCTAGCTTCCCTACAAATAGACTGGTAAAACATAAAATACTCTTTTGTATATCTCCTTGAACTAATGAAATGTCAAGCTTAATTTTTTTTATTTTTTTTTTTTGTGAAATTTGTATTTAATTTTAAATTATATTACCATTTAAGAGTTATAATCTTTGATATCTTCAAATTTTCATGTTAAGTTAAAGGGTTTAAATCAAATTGTCTAACATAATTTTTATAATTATAAATTCTAATATTATCTAAATATTAATATGGTGTCCCACTAAATTTTAATATGCAATTAAACATTTCAGAAATTTCATATTTTGATTGTTTTTTTTTTAATTAAGCTATAATACATTTGAAATATTAATTCACTAAAATAAATTTTATGTAAGTTCTAAAGTTGAAGTCAATTTTAAAATCTAATTAAAAGTTTAATTCACAATAAACAAGTGCTACATAGTAGCTATTCCCCATTGTTTAGTTTAAGTATAGGTAAATTAAAGTGGAAAATAATAAAAGAGCCATGAGATGTTACTTATGCACATATATATTTAATTAAGATATGTCTATTAATCTATATATGATTAATAAAAATTATAAAGAATTTTTTTATTTTAATTAAGAATATATTAATATATTACCATTTAATTTAATTTAAATATTAACTTAAATTAAATTATATTTATATAAAATAAACATGATTAAGAATTCTACCATATTCTTTTATTATTAGTATAATTTATCTTCGAAATTAAATTATATTTATCTAAAATAAACATGATTGTTTTTAAAAATTAATCTAAATTACGTTAATAATAAAAGAAGGTAGAATTTTAACAATTTCTTAAAATATCTTCAAAATCAAATCTAACACTAATCACAACTCTACACATCATAAATATGAGCAAGCTAAAAAGGGCTTCTTGTGAAAGAAATCATTGTTATTATTTAAACTTGGTGCCTTATTTTAAACTCGGTGCCTTCCTTGCTAAAGGATAAATTATTTTTGAAATTGACTTAATAAGACTTTTGTTTAAATAGATGTAAGCATTATAATTAATTGTTATACCTATTAAAAGTAAATAATTTTTCAATTATTATTTATAGAGTGATCTGCCAAATTGAATAACTGGTAAATAATTAAGCTGATAGGCGTCCCTCCTATTGGAATTGGACATTTCAATCATTTTGTTAATCATAGATTCCAATCAGATGGATGAAAATAAAATATGATCGAATATTTTACATCAATGGATGAAATGGGTGAAGATAACTTCCTTGCATATCTAAATCAAATGATTAAACCCTATTTAAATTAATTTTTTACCAAATTATGATTAAAAATTTATTGTTCCATTAACTATTAACCACGTATAGAGATTAATGCAAATTTGATTCCCTTGATTGAAACTCGGTGCATAACCTATTTTGAAACACATATCCATTATTGAAAGGACCATTAGACTATGAAACTTCTACTTCAACCACATGTCCATTGTTGTTTATAATTAAGCTTATATTGTAACGTTTCCAACTTAGTAGTGTCCACGTAAACCTAAAAGTGTTGCCCATTCACATTCTCAAGAGAAATGTTTTCATTTCTCATGTTTGGATCTACCAAATTTTGATTACTTAACTTCATTTTCAAATTTGGATGTCTGATTTCTTTTTCAAATTACTCATCTTTGTATGGATTTTGAGTTTTGTAGGTTTAGTTACATTGGAATCTCGATGAAGCTCCCTGAATTATGATTATGAAGACAAACATTTTCATTCCTCATGTTTCGATCACCCAAGTTTGATTACTCAACTTAATTTTTAAATTTGGAGGTTTGATTTCCTTTTCAAATTAATTATCTTTGTATGCATTATGGATTTTCGTTTTTGTAGGTTTAGTTACTTTAGAATCTCAATCAAACTCCCTGGAATTAATCTGATTGAGACCGTAAGGTATTTTGGTGTGTGTATTGTTTGGATGTGGAAGTTGTAGGAAAATAAATAATGACAAATGATATAAGAATATATGTCTGTAGTTTTTATGCAGAGAAAAAGGGATGTGGTTGGCATGTGTTAGACATTTTGATATGGGATGAGTTATGTTTTGTACATATTGCCGCAACGCTTTAGATTGAGAAATGTACATGTATGGAATCTAATAGTTTTCTGAAGTACATGAGTTTCTTAATAAGGGATGTACATGTATTTAGTGGCAGAGAAATCTAAAAGGAAAAAAAGAGCCGAGACAAATTTATAAGAGTTAATAAATCCACCTTACCATTGTTCCATTGTTACAGGCTCCATGCTTTTGTATTTTCTATTTTGATGTTTGGGTGGATTTAATATTCAATACTCACATGTTTGTGCTGAGATATTTATTCCAAATATCTGTTTTAGCTTGAGTGCTCATAAAATTGGCACTTTATGATTCTTTTTTTAATTGGTGACGAGGATCTAGACTAGATCCAAAGTTCACCCATGTCCATCTTTCAATCTAATCAAGTGAAAGCTAATAATAAATATGATATATTAGTTGATTTTCTAGTGAAAATGGATCATCTTTGTGAACAACTTATCACTGGTATGTTTATTATTGATGGTGAATATCAAATATTAGATTTGAGGGAAAATTACTCATTTGGAGACTTAATTATCTTAATATATTTAATAATATGCAGTTCTTTTGTTGTATTGATTTGGTTTTTTCTCTCACCATCATAATTAATTCACTGATGGGTGGTTAATTTCCTACATTGAATTATTTTCTGCTCACTCTCCCTATTACAACTAATTCACCAATGCACTATTAATTTCTTGTATTGATTTATTTTTTGTTAAACAATTTTGAATTTAACCATAAACATTCAAATACCTTTTTAATAAATTAAATATGACATTTGTATTAAATGTTTATATTTTTTTTTACAAAGTCTGTTGCTATATTAAGTTTTGAAAAGAAAAAAGAGGGAGCTTGTACTCCTGAGGTACATGATTTTCCATGAAATACCAGGATCAGAGGAGTTACAAAAAGAAATTTCCTCCTTAGTCTTACCTTTTCTGGCTTTGAGAAAGTCTAAACAGAAGTAGATTCTTACACACTGAAGCAACAAAAAGTAGCATTTGCAAAACATATCTAATATATATTAATGTGACTGATGTGTCGCGCTATGGATTCCTCCGGTTTGTCATCCACATCGATGTTCTTGGCACTTGAAGAGGTTGGGGCAATTGTGTTGTGCTTGTCTAACATATATTTCAGTATATCTATGGACTCTTCCGCATGGCTGCACCTGTTAGATAGGTGGTTAAACTGCTCTTGTAAAGAAGAAACCCTGTGTAGAAACAAATTTATTTCAGCTTTATATTTATCGCTGATGATGCGGTTTTGATTGTCGATTTTAGTGTCTAAGATCTTCTGTTGAGCTCTTATTTCCTCCAGCTCGGCTTGAAGATCCGCACAATGGAGGCAGTCCTCGCTGCGGGCCATTATTGCAAAGACCGAATGTAACAGATAGAAGAGGGATCTCCAAATCACGGTTATGAACTGCTGCAGATGAGGTCAGACAGAAAATGAAGCAACTAGCACAAAGGTAAATAACAAATTCAGGGGTTCAGAGATCAAACAAGATTCAGAGCCGAGAGGAAAAGAGGCCCTTGGGGGAGAAAGCCCAATCCGAGAGAGCAGGAGGTCAGAAAAAAGGAAGGGCACTGAACAGGGGAAGGGATAGGAGAAATATATAGAAGGGCAGGGACGACGAGGGGCAGTCACATGATAGGAGGGAGGAACAGAGGAAGGGCGCGAGAAATCCAGATGCCTGTCCTGAGGAGTCAGAAAGGCATGGTCGATAAGAAAGAAATTGGCTAGATTACTGATTGAAGTCAGGGCAGTGAGAGATTCAATTCTGAACCAAATCCCAATGCTGATCATGATCTTGCTGCTGGTTTGAAGAATTTGAATACAATTCCACCTATCAGAGCTATAAGTTTTGTTGCAGATCAGACTGATACAATTCATGGTAAAGGATGCTGAGTCTCCTCAGTGTTGCATAGTAGGTTGCCCATTGACCTGTCACAAACCTTGTTGGCATGTGTGTCAGCTTGCTTATTGAGCGAACGAAGGATATGATGAAAGTTTAACTTAGCCATTGACTATTGTAAAAATTGACAACGTTGAATGACCTGTTGTAGGAGAACATTGGGTGATTCTTTATTTTGAGCCATTAAACTAATAACAACTGCAGAATCTCCAAATATTTTTGTTGTTCCTATACTAAGTCTGTTGAGCTGGATGAGCCCTTGATATAGGGCCAGCGCTTCTGCCCTGCTGTTAGAGATTTTCCCAAGTCCCCATTCATAAAAAAGGATGCAATCCCCATTGGCATTGAAGATCACTCCCCCTGCTCCTGCAATTCCAGGGTTTGACTTTGATGCTCCGTTGAAGAAGAGATAGTGACTATTGTAGTTTTGTAACCATTTTGCAAACTCATCATCTTTTAACCTGATTTTCCATCTGTGGGGTTCCTTGCTATGCTGGTCTTTAGCTACATTGCCATTCTGAATACTATTATTTTTATCCAATATGTAGCTGATAAAATTCCTTTCTTCAACACTGAGCATAGTTACATCTATGTTGCTTTTAGTTTTGACAGAAATGGTTTCTAGAGCGAGGCTCTTTGCCTTATTGCAAAGAGTTCTTATAGCCGAGTCCTTGTCCTTAAAGACTTTATGATTTCTAGCCAGCCAAATGCTCCATAACATAGTGTAGGGGAGGGTATCCCAGACCCTTTTCACTATATTGCTCTTCTTATGTTGCCAAGGACAATTCTTTTTCCAATGATGGATCACTTCTCCTATGGAGTTCTGGTTATTCCAAGGGATATTGTCAATATTGGATAAGCTTTTCCAACAAGTAATGGCAAAGGGACAGTCGATAAAGAGATGATGTATGGATTCTTCAGCAGCTTGGCAGTTGGCGCAGCGAGAAGGACCATTGATACCCCTCTTTTGTAAATTTTCTGCTGTGAGGATTTTTCCCTTTAGAAGGGTCCAAATAAAGAATTTAATTTTTGGAAGAGCCTCTGATTTCCAAACCATTTTCCAGTGATTCCATATTGGCATAGGAAGATTGCTGTAGTAGATGTGTTGGTGGGCAGCTTGGACAGTGTAATTTGATCCGGTTGGGTCCCATCGAAATCCATCCATCTCATTCTTTTTGATGGGAGCTTTACTGTGGAGATGAGATTGCAGAGTGGATAGGCTTGCTTTAAGATCATTGGGGATAATTGGAAAGGACCACCCTAACCAAAGATGAGAATGTGGATCCCAACAAGAAATTTGATCCAAATAATGGATACCAATGCTATCAAAAAAGGTGAGAATAGGATTGGTTCCTTCATGACTGTTTATTGGCTACTATCCCAGTATTTTATCAGCTTCAATATTAATATTGGCTCCTCCCTTGGGAACTTTGGAAATATTCTGAGCCATGAACAGAATAGCTCTTTTACATAAACACCAAATTTTTGAAGAGTCTCTGTTAGGAATATCGAGATCTAGCAACTGTTGTCTGGGGAAGTTCAAGTATTTAATTTCCAATACTCTTTTCCACTAGGCAGAAAGACCAGTTATAAGCCTTCAAGCAATTTTATCTCCAAAAGCAAGATTTAGGAATTTGGGGGATCTGATACCAAGACCTCCTCTATCTTGGGATTGAATGACCTGATTCCAATTGACCAAATTGAATTTCCTTTTGTCATTTTTCCCTCCTTGCCAGAGGAATTGGCAGAGGATGACTTCCATTTTGTAATGAAAGGGAGCTGGAGCTTGGTAGAGAGAGAATTGATATAGGGGTAGAGAAGAAATACCTAATTTAAAAAGGATGAGGCGGCCTGCTGGGTTGAGCCAAACGGATCCCCATTGCTGCAATTTTCGCTTCACCTTGTCAATGATGATGTCCCAAGTTTCTGCCTTCAAAGGTCCTAGACTCACTGGCATGCCCAAGTATGAGAAGTGAGTCCAATCATGGTTGCAAGGGACTCCAAAAATATTTGCAATATTGTGAATGATCTAAGTTGTTGTATTCCATCCATAAATGCAACTTTTCAACTGGTTGACCAGACCGCCAGAATACCTCATAAATTTGTCTAATAGAGTCTTGAATCTCCTTGCTATTGTGATGGAGGCTCCTCTAATTAGCAAAGTGTCATCGGCAAATTGCGAGTGGTTGATATTCTTGACTCCATTCTCAAATTTAATTCCTGTGATGAGGCCTACCCTTCGGTTGAAGTCCAAAGCTTGACTAAAGGATTCAGCCATAAGAATAAAAAGATAAGGAGAAAGAGGGAAACCCTATCTGAGACCACGAGAGGATTGAAAAGCTTCACCCGATTTACCGTTAACCAGAGGGGAAATCCAGGGCCTAGAGATGCAAGAAGTGATGAGGTTTAGAAAGGGAATCAAATCCCATCTTCTTTAAGACGGCTATAAGGTAGGAGTGTCTTGCTCTGTCAAAGGCATTGGCGAGATCATGCTTGAGGACGAACCCTTTCTCCTTTCTAGAATGACTCGAATGAATGGCTTCTTGTACGAGGAGTATGGAATAAGTTATTTGTCTGTTGGCCAGGAACCCTCGTTGGTTTTTTGAGATAAGAGAGGGGAGGAGGGGTTTGAGGCGAGAAGCTAAGATTTTGGTCAGGATCTTGTAGGAGGAATTGTAGAGGGAAATGGGTCGAAAATAAGAAAAAGAAGTGGGGTGATTCTCTTTAGGAATGAGAGCAAGATGAGTGGCATTGGTATATCCTCCTATTTCGCCCTTTTGTTGGATCCATTTGATCATTTTTGTCAAGTCTTTTTTAATTAATCCCCAGAATGCCCGATAGAAACAAATGGGAAATCCATCAAGGCCTAGAGCCTTATCAGGCTGGAGAGTCCAAATCATTCTTCTGATTTCCTCCTCATCAATTTCCTTGTTCAGGCTGTCATTCATTTCCTTGCTGATTCCATTGGGCAAATATTGGAGTAGATCGGCATAGTCCTCTTCTCCTTTTGTTTCAGTTAGGAGATCTTTGTAACGCTCTGTGGCAGCCTTTCGAATGGCCTCTTGGGTGGTTTGTTGGTTTCCCTCAGCATCTAAGATAGAGCTTACATTGTTCCTAATTTTTCGTGCAGTGGTCTGTTTGTGAAAGAAGGTTGTATTCTTATCACCCCCTTGCAACCAGAGTTGCCTTGACTTTATTCTCCATTTTAATTCCTCTTCTCTATTTGCATGACACAGCTGTGAGTAGAGATTGCTTTCTTGTTCCTTATTCTCCTGAGAGAGGCCATGCTCTTCTATTGTTCTTTGGATACAATCTAAATTATTCTTGATTTTCTTTTTAATCTCCTCTGGCTCCTTGTAACTAGATTTTGCCCATTCTTTGATAGCCTGCTTGGTTCTTCTTTGTTTGGTTTCCCATATGAAACCAGGAGAGCCTTCAACGTGTTGATTCCAAGTATCCTGAACAATCTCTTTGACTGCTGGTATACAATTCTAGAGGGGGCTGTATTTAAACGGGATGGGTCCAAGGGGGCAGTGGGTTTCCAGAGTAAGGGTTATAGGGTAGTGATCAGAGGCTGAAGAAGAAAGGATGCTAGCATACCCCACAGAGAAGGAAGAAAGAAACAAAACATTAATTAAAATCCTGTCCAGCCTTTCCATTATGTTACCTATGCCCAGCCTGCGATTGCTCCAGGTATACCTGCGATTTTTTGGAGCCACATCCACAAGATCGTGGTCTTGCATGATATTTCCAAATGACTTCTGAATGGATCAGGTGAGAAGTAACCTCCCCGTTTTTCGTTGGCATGTAAAATAAGATTAAAATCGCCTCCCACAATAATATTAGAGTTTATTTCACCATTGATACTAGCCTTAAGATCATCCCAGCAGCATTCCTTTTCTTTGAAGTGGTTGGGAACGTAAACATTATAAATGATTGTAGTTTGGTTGTCTATTATATTTTCCAAAACAGTTTTGATCCAATGCTGATATAAAATTTCTGATGTGCAGTTCCACTTACTGTGATTCCAGAGAATGGCGATTCCTCTGGATGCTCCTCTTGATTCACGGATACTGCCTTTATACTGCTTTTGCTGATCTACTATTCCTCTCATTTCTTGTTGACCTTGTTTTGTCTCCTGAATCAAAAAAAATTCTGGTTTTTCAATGTGTATAAGTTCTCTGAGGGCTAAAACCTTGGAGGGGTGCCCTAATCCCCTACTATTCCAGGACAGAACTTTCATCATTTGGTATTTGGGGTACGGAGAGGTGCTCGCCCCCCTTGATCCTTCTGACTTGTCTCTTTATCATGTTGCCACAAGATGTAAGATTCTATAGGAGTTTGGGTGCCCATAGCTATGTCTTTCTGAGCATTCTCATCTCTATGCTGCTTGGCCGATTTTCTACTTGGTCTAGGTTTTTTGTAAGAATCACTAGAAGTTCCATGGTCTTTGGAGGAACTTTTGGTAAGCCTGATGAGAGGAGGATCGAGAGAAGCCTGAGATGGGATGACTAAGGGGGGAGAAGGTTCAGTAGCTTCAGATTGAATTAAGGGAGGGGGAGAGGGGTACAGGGAAGGAGGTTCAGGGGGCGATAAGACTAGAAAAGGGTTAGATGAAGAGGGGAGGGGTGGATGGTCAAGAGCGGAATGGGTAGACAAGAAAGTGGAGGATGAAGAGGGACGAGATGCATTGGGTGCAGGAGGGCCAGATTCATGAGAGGCTTTGGACGAAGAGGCCGTCTTCTTTTTTTGACAGTTTCCCATTGTTCTTCTTGTACGTTGTTCTCTGCATCAACAAGTTTAGTACAACGATTGGAAAAGTGGCCATATTCATGACATACCTTACATTTGAATGGTATCTGCTCGTAGTCCAACTGCTGGATATGGCTCCACTCGTCCACTTTCAGTTTAATAGCTTCAGGGAGTCCTTTGCCAAGGTCCACTTCAACACAAATCCTCACACAGGCCTGCATGTTTTCTTTCGGTTCGCTGCGATCAATATTTTTGCTGACTGCGTTCCCAATGGCACACACTGATTCATCTCCCCAGCAGTGGAGTGGGAGATGAGGGAGTCGGACCCAAACCGGAACAGCGCTAGGGACATCCAGTTCAGGGTCAAAGTTTGGGGTCCATTTTTTGAGATACAGGCCCCTGGAGTCCATGAAATAGGGCCTGTTTCTGAATATTAAATCCTTATCCTCTTTGGATTCAAAGTGAAATGTAAAATACCCTTTCCCACAAAATTTGATGGAGATTTTCCCTTGAATTTTGTCAAACCAATTTCTTTCAACCCATCTTCGTACAGTTTTTGGAGAAGGCCAGAGGCCTGTAAATTGACCGATGAGACCTTTTTCTACAAGAGACAATGTGGCCATGCGGGGTAGGGCTGGAGGTAAATGAACTTCTTGAAGCACATCCAGCTCCTTGACAAATTTAGTGAGAGCTAGACGAGGGTGTTGCGGTGGAAGAGATTTCACAAGGTCTGAAAAGGCACGTTGAGGATCAGCCCCCTCCGATGGAGGATCCAGAGGGGCCATGGCAGGAGGCCGAGGCCCAGGCGGCCGTGATGCAGGATACCTAATGCGCGCAGCAACAGGAGCTCCTCAGAGGAAGCGCGATCGACTTGTATCAATTTCGAAATACCGTATTAAATGTTTATATTGAGGGTTGATAAAAAAATTATTTAAGATTAAATATCATGTTGATAAATTTGATGGTTTATAGTTTCATAATTATAGGTTTTTATAATTTTAGATTAGAGGGATTTATAACTTTAGATTTTATATATTTAGATCAAAGGAGTTTAGTGAATCGAGAACCAAATATCTGTTAACTTGCAATGTTTTACACAATAATTAATAACATGCAATGTTTTACACAATAATTAATACAAACATCATATTTATGCCATATCAATAAATTAAATGTGAACATTGATAATTACAATATATCTCAATTATATATTAGCGGGCAAAAGTTTACAATATATCTCAATTATATATTAGTGGGTAGAAGTCCAAATATCTTTAATATTCAGGTTATTAATGGTTCTTCGACAATTGGTGATAATCAACTAGCTATAAAATTCAATATGTTTTATTGCTATGTGAGAAGAGAATAAAGCACCCTTGCTTTATGCTTTTTAGTATTACTGATATTATCCTTGAAAAGCCAAAGTGGAATTAATAAATAAATATAAAGCTAGAGACTATTGAACATAATCCAACAATGTTGCTTCTAGCTAAATGTGAATCTCACGTGCACCCGGAATTTGAATATAATTACGCTCGCATTAATGATTGTAAGGCAAATATGTCAAATGATTGGATATAAACTTAACCTTTGTCAAAAATAAGTGGTCTTTGTTATTTAAAATTAGCTTTGCATTGTACTTAGTAATTAACATCAATGGTAAAATAAATATGTCAAATGATTAGATATAACGGATATTACATTTACAAAAAATGGTAACAATTTTAGAATATAAAATTAATATAACATAAAGATAATATAAAATTAATATAACATAAAAATAAAGCATAAGTTAATTTATATTTAAAATAATTAATTCATTCATTCATTTGAATTGATTTTTTTAAATAAGAGTTTCATAATTAACATTATAAAATAATATTAATTATTAACACACAAAATTGCAGGTCATATGCATATCTTATAAGCTTAGACTTTGTCAAGTCTTTGTTAAAAAATAAAGGTAATATTTGTAAAAATAAATTTATTTTTTGTTATTGAAAGTAACATTGCATTGTACTTAGTGTGATTTTAGCCATTAATGTTGCAATGAAAATATGTCAAATAAAACAATTTGAATGCAACAATATAACCCACATATTACGATATTACAAATCAATAGCAACAATTTTCACCAATATAAAATTAATAGAACATAAAGTTAATATAACATAAAGATAAAAAATAAATGAAATTATATTTAAAATAATTAATGAATTCATCACTTTGATTTTTTACTTTTATAAATGGTTTATTGGAAATTTTTAAATTAGTTTATAAATAATTTATTAAAAAGTTATAATACATATTATCATAAAAAAATATTATTTCTTTAAAAAAATATAAATATAAACAAAAATTATTATTATTAATCACAATAGCATTTAAATTAATATTATAAACCATATTATTAACAATAATAAACAACAAAATCATTAATGACGTCATTAATACAAAATTAAGAATGTTTAAAAAATTATTAATAACATTTAAAGATTAGTGTTAATAACGTCTTATTAATAATATTGATAATAATAATAAATTATTTAATATTCAATATTTATAATATTAAATATTAGTAAAAGACATCTCTTTTATTGGATTAATATTATAAATACGAGGGTTTAATTCTTTAGGTTTATAATAGTAATGTTTTAGATTTATTAATCCATTGAGTTTATAATATTAATCCCTTAGATTTCTAATTCTAATATTAGGTTTTATAATCCTTCCGTTTCATATATTAAGCTTATAATATGTCTTGGTTTTATAATATTTATACTAAGGTTTCTAATATTAATCATTGGATTTATATTCATAGGTTTTAACATTAAGCCTATGGTTTATAATATTAATCTTGGGGGTTAATATCAATTCCTTAACTTTATAATTATTTGGGTTTATAGTATTAATCCTTTGGGTTTATGAATCCCTTGGGTTTTTAATATTAATCCTTTGGGTTTATCAATCCCTTAGGTTTATAATATTAATCCATTAGGTTTAAAATTATCCCCTAGATTTATAATCCATTGAGTTTATAATATTAATCCCTTCGGTTTATTAATTTCTTGGATTTCTAGTATTAATCTATTGGGTTTATAATATTAATCCTAAGGTTTATAATATTGAACTTAGGGTTTATATTCATAGGGTTTAATATTAATCCTAGGTCTAATGTTATTGGCTTGGGTTTTAATATTAATCCAATGGATTTATTAATCTAATCCAATAGTATTAATATCTTGGGTTTTTAATGTTAATCCCTTTAGTTTATTAATGTAAGGGTTCATATTCCTAGGGTATAATATTATTGATAAGGTTTATAATATCAATCGGGTTTAATATAAATCCCCTGAGCTTATAATCCATTGGGTTTGTAATGTAAATTTCTTGGGTTCATAATATTAATTATAGGGTTTATATTCCTAGGGTTTACAATATTAATCCCTTGAGTTCATTAATTTTAGGGTTTATATTCCTACGGTTTAATATTTATCCTAGGGTTTAATGTTATTCCCTTGGGTTTTTAATATTAAGTCCTTGCCTTTATTAATCCATTAAGTTTATAAATAAAAATTATCATTAATAATAGCAATAACATTTAAATTAATATTATAAATTATTATTGAGGGAATATTATAAACCATATTATTAATAAAAAAATCATTAATAACATCATTAATAAAATATTAATAATGTTTAAAAAATTGTTAATAACATTATTAATCATAATTATTTTCAAAGATTATTAACACACCAACAACATTGAAATTATTAATAACATTTAAAAACTAATATAAGTAATAAAATTTAAATATTAATGTTAATAACACCTTCTTAATAATATTGATAATTAAAAAAAAATATTTAATATTTTAATATTCAGTATTTATAATATTAAATATTAGTAAAAAACATCTTTCTTATTGGACTAATATTATAAATCCAAGGGATTAATAGACCTAAGGATTTAATCCCTTGGGTTTATAATATTAATCCCTTGGATTTATTAATTCAGTGAGTTTCTAATATTAATCCCTTGGGTTTCTAATACTAATGTTAGGGTTTATAATCCTAGAGTTTCATATTTTAAACTTATAATATATCTTGGTTTTATAATATTGATCCTATGTTTTCTAATATTAATCATAGGGTTGATATTCGTAGGTTTGCCTATTATTTATAATATTAATCCTAGGGGTTAATATCAATCCCTTAATTTTATAATTCTTTGGGTTTATAGTATTAATACTTTGGATTTATTAATCTTAGGGGTTATGTTCCTATGATTTAATATTAATATCTTAGTGTTTATTATTAATCCCTTGGATTTATCTATCCCTTGGGTTTTTAATATAAATCTTTTGGGTTTATCAATCCCTTAGGTTTATAATATTAATCCCTTGGGTTTAAAATTATCCCCCTCAGTTTATAATCAATTGATTTTATAATATTA
This sequence comes from Pinus tabuliformis, assembly GCA_031772625.1. Taxonomy (NCBI): domain Eukaryota; kingdom Viridiplantae; phylum Streptophyta; class Pinopsida; order Pinales; family Pinaceae; genus Pinus; species Pinus tabuliformis. The sequence goes on along the minus strand of CM062808.1, from coordinate 435,564,465 downwards.
ATCCCTTCGGTTTATTAATTCCTTGGATTTATAGTATTAATCTCTTGGGTTTATAATATTGATATGAGGGTTTATATTTGTAGGGTTTAATATTAATCCTAGGTCTAATTTTATTTGCTTGGGTTTATAATCCCTTTGGGCTTTTAATATTAATCTAATGGGTTTATTAATCTAATCCAATAGTATTAATCTCTTGAGTTTTTAATATTAATCCCTTGGGTTTATTAATCTAAAGGTTCATATTCACACGGTATAATATTATTGATAAAGTTTATAATATCAATCCTAGTGTTTAATATAAATCCCTTGGATTTATAATCCATTGGTTTGTAATATAAGTTTCTTGGGTTCATAATATTAACTATAGGGTTTATATTCCTAAGGTTTATTGTTAAGCCTAGGGTTTACAATATTACTCCCTTTAGTTTATTAATTTTAGGGTTTATATTCCTAGGGTTTAATATTCATCCTAGGGTTTAATGTTATTCCTTCGGGTTTATAATCCCTTAGGTTTTTAATATTAATCCCTTAGGCTTATAATATTAATCATAATTTTCATGATATGAATCTTCACGTTTAATGTTTATTTTAGGGATTATAATATTTATCGTAGGGTCTATATCCCTTTCGTTTATAATATTAATCCCTTGGGTTTAATATTGTTCTCTTGGGTTTATAATCCCTTGGGTTTTTAGTATTAATAACTTAGGTTTATTAGTCCCTTGGGCTTATAATATCAATAGTTTATTACTGTGAGATTGGAATGGTACAAAAATGTATCCAACATCACATTATGACAAATATTGTCTCAATATGAAAATAAGTCTAACAATCATTGTCGCATTGTTACATTACAAAACTTGGATTTAATACAACGTTTATAATATTAGGGCCTTTTAATATTTCGTTTATAATAATAAAGTTTAATATTGGGTTTATAATTTGTAGTATTATGGTTTATAATATTAATCTTAGGGTTTACCATTAATCCCTTGGGTTTATCAATCCCTTAGGTTTTTAATATTAATCTTTTGGGTTTATCAATTCCTTAGGTTTATAATATTAATCCAAAGGTTTATAAGATTAATCTTAGAGTTTATATTCATAGGGTTTAATATTAATACTAGGATCTAATGTTATTCTCTTGGGTTTATAATCCCTTGGGTTTTTAATATTAATCCAATGGGTTTATTAATATCTTCGTTTTATAATATATATTCTAAGGTTTCTAATATTAATCATAAGGTCTATATTCATAGGTTTTAATATTAAGGTTATGGTTTATAATATTAATCTTAGGAGTTAATATCAATCCATTAAATTTACAATTCTTTGGGTTTATAGTATTAATTCTTTGGGTTTATTAATCTTAGGGTTTATGTTCCCTACGATTTAATTTTAATATCTTAGGGTTTACTATTAATCACTTGGGTTTATTAATCCCATGGGTTTATCAATCCCTTGGGTTTTTAATATTAATATTTTGGGTTTATCAATCTCTTAGGTTTATAATATTAATCCCTTGGATTTAAAATTACCCCCCTGAGTTTATAATCCATTGAGTTTATAATATTAATCCCTTCGGTTTATTAATTCCTTGGATTTATAGTATTAATCTCTTGAGTTTATAATATTAATACTAAGGTTTATAATATTGATTTTAGGCTTTATATTCCTAGGGTTTAATATTAATCCTAGGTCTAATGTTGTTCCCTTGGCTTTATAATCCCTTGGTTTTTTAATATTAATCCAATGTGTTTATTAATCTAAGCCAATAGTATTAATCTCTTGGGTTTCAAATATTAGTCCCTTAGGTTTATTAATCTAAAGGTTCATATTACTAGGGTATAACATTATTCATAAGGTTTATAATATCAATCCTAGGGTTTAATAATGTTTATAATATCAATCCTAGTGTTTAATAAGGTTTATAATATCAATCCTAGGGTTTATAATCCATTGGGTTTGTAATATAAAATTCCTGGGTTCATAATATTAATTATAGGGTTTATATTCCTAGGGTTCAATATTCATCCTAAGGTTTAATGTTATTCCCTTGGGTTTATAATCCCTAAGGTTTTTAATATTAAGCCCTTAGGTTTATTAATTCATTAGGTTTATAATATTAATCATAAGGTTCATGATATGAATCTTTAGGTTTAATGTTTAGTTTAGGGTTTATAATATTTATCATAGGGTCTATATCCCTTTAGTTTATAATATTAATCTCTTTGGTTTAATATTATTCGCTTGGGTTTATAATCCCTTAGGTTTTTAGTATTAATAACTTGGGTTTATTAGTCCCTTGGGCTTATAATATCAAAGGTTTATTACTATCACTTTGGAATGGTACAAAAATGTATCCAACATAATATTGTGACAAACATTGTCTCAATATGAAAATAAGTCTTACAATCATTCGTCGTCATACATTGTAACTTATTCAATGTCGCATTGTTACATTACAAAACTTGGATTTAATACAAGGTTTATAATATTAAAGCTTAATATTGGGTCTATAACTTGTAGTATTAGGGTTTTAAATGTTAATATTAGGGTTTACTATTAATCTCTTGGGTTTTTAATATTAATCCTTTGGGTTTATCAATGCCTTAGGTTTATAATATTAATCCCTTACATTTAAAATTACCCCGCTCACTATATAATCTATTGAATTAATAATATCAATCCCTTAACTTTAGAATTCTTTGGGTTTATATTATTAATCCTTTGGGTTTATTAATCTTAGGGTTTATGTTCCTATGATTTAATATTAATATCCTAGGGTTTACTATTAATCCCTTGGGTTTATCAATCCCTTGGGTTTTTAATATTAATCATTTGGGTTTATCAATCCCTTAGATTTATAATATTAATAACTTGGGTTTAAAATTAACCCCCTCAATTTATAATACATTGAGTTTATAATATTAATTCCTTCACTTTATTAATTCCTTGGATTTAGAGTATTGATCTCTTAGGTTTATAATATTAATCCTACAGTTTATAATATTAATCTTAGGGTATATATTCCTAGGGTTTAATATTAATCCCTTAAGTTTATAATTCCTTGAGTTTATAGTATTAATCCTTTGGGTTTATTAATCTAGGGTTTATGTTTCTACGATTTAATATTAATCCTAAGGTTTAATGTTATTCCGTTGGGTTTTTTATATTGTCACTTGGGTTTATAATGTTAATCCTAAGGGTTATACTATTAATCTTAGGGATTAATGTTTATTTTAGTGTTTATATTGCTTTGGTTTATAATATTAATTCCTTGTGTTTAATATTATTCCCATGGGTTTATCATTCCCTTGCATTTATGATATAAATCCCTTAGGTTTATTAATCTAAGGGTTCATATTCCTAAGGTATAATATTATTCACAAGGTTTATAATATTAATCCTAGGGTTTAATTTAAATCTCTTGGGTTTATAATATTCTGTCAATATGAAAATCAACCATGATCAACGATAGTCAACCATGTTCAACGATGCTTAACCATGGTCCAATGTCACATTGTGACAAAGATTCTCTCAATATGAAAATCAATCATGGTCAACCATGGTCCAACATTGCATTGTGACAAATATTGTCTCAATATGAAAATCAACCATGGTAAACCAAGTTTGTTTTAGGGTTTATAATATTTATCTTAGGGTTTATATACCTTAGGTTTACAATATTAATCCTTTGTGTTTTTGGGTTTTTAGTATTAATCCCTTGTTTTTATTATTGCCTTGGGTTTATAATATCAATCCCTTGGGTTTATTAATCTAAGGGTTCATATTCCTAGGGTATAATATTATTGATAGGGTTTATAATATTAATCCTAGGGTTTAATATAAATCCTTTGGGATTGTAATATAAATTACTTAAGTTTATAATATTAATCATACATTTATATTCCGAGGGTATATTTATTAATCCTATGGTTTACAATATTAATCCCTTCGGTTTATTAATTTTAGGGTTTGTATTCCTATGATTTAATATTCATCCTAGGGTTTAATGTTATTCCCTTGAGTTTGTAATCCCTTAGGTTTTTAATATTAAGCCATTGGGTTTATTAATCCATTGAGTTTAATATTAATCTTAGGGTTTAATATTAATCCCTTAAGTTTATAATTACTTGGGTTTATAGTATTAATCCTTTCGGTTTATTAATCTTAGGTTTTATGTTCCTACGATTTAATATTAATCCTATGGTTTAATGTTATTCCCTTGGGTTTTTAATATTGTTGCTTGGGTTTTTATTCACATACATTTATAATGTTAATCCTATGGGTTATAATATTAATCTTAGGGTCTAATGTTTATTTTAGTGTTTATATCGCTTCGGTTTATAATATTAATTCCTTGTGTTTAATATTATTCCCATGGGTTTATCATTCCCTTGCGTTCATGATATAAATATTGTAACAAACCTCCTTAGCATACCCCAGAAAATAGCCTGTAGGCCCCATAAATTTTGAAATTTTTGTCTTGATTACAGTTAATATTTCACAGTCATCACGATTCCAGTGAACCAAGGATCATAACCACAGTGAAATATCAAGGAAGAGAATATTATACCCTAGGTGTAATATCACATGCTCTCTTGACATGCAACCCTTACAACTACTTTAATGTCTTCATGTAATATTCCATGCAACATTAATAGAACATTTCCCTACATATATTTCCGATAGCATGGGCATGCATCTTACTTCAAGCATAATCAAAGCTACTACTGTCTCATCTATTATGCACATGCAAGAATACCTACACCATCCCTAACCAACACCAGGATGAGGGCGTTTAGATCTAGTTGTCAGATTTTATAATTCAATCAACCACTTACGTTTTCATCCACTTAATAGGTTCTAATGCTACATCATAATGCAATAAGAACATATGCATGATAAGAATCCATCATTTTCATCATAAAGATTACTCTTAAGCAACAAAAAGAATGAAGATCGACCTTATTGAGTATACATACCATAGATCCTTTAACCATCATAGACTATTCTGTTAAAGGCATTATACCATATGATCTGTATGCAGCCACCACTATCTTCTATGCTAACTAGAGTCTTTATATAACCTATATACATACTTTGATCCATTAAAATGATGATTACCTTTAGATTCATTGGATATTACACACATCCACATGCATAAAATGAGATTAATTACAAGGATACAGATAAAAGCATCAATAGATATCTTATGTCATGCAAGTACAGAAGTGGAATACATCAAGGAAAACAACTCAGCTTATAGTACCTTAATGCATGGATTAAATAACAGGATGATCTGGCTTCACGATTACAGACTTAGAACCAAAATCATTAATAAGGTATAGTTACCATTCTCCTATACAATGATCACATACATTAAAATCATACTATTTCCTTCATTAAATTAAGGGAGCTAACTTCCTACCATACTCTTGAATTGAATGATCAAACCATTTCAACAGTAGGAAAATAAATTTAGAGTTAAGAGCCAACATACAACACAATTCTCGCATATGCAACCAACTAAAACCTCACTTGGAGGGAGGAGCACCGCCATCCAGCCATGAATCACCTCTGATTCCCCCCGAGCCGAAGATTTTTCCAAGGATCAACTGTCCTCAATTAATTAATGCAGTGGGTATCTAATACCCTCTTTCATAATTTAGTTACCATTAGCAGCGTCTCTCTTTTATGGATTTTTCCATTTGCCTAAGTCTTTTCTGGAAAAGCTCGTCTTTATCTCCCACAAGGCTTTTCCTCATAAAATCTTTCTTTTATCTCCTGCAAAGCTTTTATGTCTGATGGATCTTTATCTCCCATCCATCTGATGGATCTGCAATCCATCAAATCTTATCTAGAATCACATCTATAAGCTTTATCATGGAAGATTCATCTTTATCCCATTCCTCATGGGATTTGGCAAGCATCTCCTCTCTCTTGGTCCTCCACCCTCCAAGTGATTTATTTTATTAATTTATTTAATAACACATTTTCTTTTCATATTACGTATCACTTAACTTTCCTCAACTTAGGTTTATAATAGTTTAACCCACAAAGGAGGGTATCAAACCTAGCTTTCCTCAGCTTAGGTTTACAAACATTTAACACACAAGGGAGGATATCACACCTAGCTTTAACTTAGCTTAGGTTTACAATAATTTAGTACACAAGGGAGGGGTGTTACATACTCTCCCCTTAAATTTTTCACCGTCCTCAGTGTATCACGGCATCATGTCCGTTCACTGGTAGTTGGTTTCTGAATCAATAGTTCTCATGGCTCTGCCATCTGATGCAATTCTTTCCGATGTAAATCAGTCACAAGGATTCCTCCCATCACATCTCCATCCATATCTACATCGGTCTCAAGGAATGCTCTCCTTTCATAGCTACCTGTAACATTTATTTTTTTTCAAATCATTTGTGAGAATTTATAGATGCAAAAGGTTAACTATGATAAATATCATAATCTGTTACTTAACATTATTAAAGAAATTATTGCTTATCATTTATTTTATCTAAAGAATGCATGTTCTCTGGTTGCATTCTTTCAAGCCTTTGTGTTCTTGCCTAACACCTGCTTCTTGCAGTCTCTCTACATACAATAAATCAGTTAACATATTTTCCACATTAATATTCCTGCAAGGTCATAACAAATTAGTTCACATAACAATATATATTCATTGTAATTGTATGTATACCAAACTGCAATTAACCATGGTTAGTTATACCAATCTTACTTTCCTTTTTCTGTGTAACCTCCAGGCTGGTTTCTCGGCTAGACATCTACCTAATGTCTTTATGCATACCTGCACACAAGGTATATTATACACACCAATACACATATCATTTTTTTAATCATGTAACACATGTAATATGACAGTACATATAGTACCATTTGTGCTACAACCCTTCATACCATCCTCATGGTATCACCTACATGACATAAACTTTATCCATTGTGTTAGTATTATGTCAAACATTCCCTTAAATAAAACAATTGTACTCAGTTGACAAGGGATTTGTATGAGCATGGTTCATTTATGAAATCAGAGAAGGTTTTGTCAAATGTAAATCATTTCCAGATTTCATTTGGTTACAATATCAGTACTATAGTATTGTATTCATGCATATTTTCATCATATCTTCTGCTTAATATCCTAAAGCCGAATATTAGCTGACATATTATCAGATCATAATTCATCCCATATGATTTACTATTTCTCTTTGTATGCCTCAACAACCTGTTGGCCATGCATAATTCAGTGTAGTTATACATGAAAGTTTTTACTAGTTTCAATCCTACACTCCTTTTAGTTGTAAGTGTTTATGATCTCGGGGTATTTACATGTTAGCTCATCCTTAACATTAAATCACCCTTTACCAAAAGATGAGTTATCTATTTTATGGATTCTTGTTTGAATTACGCAACATTTCCTTATCCCATCCAGACACCTTATCAATGCAATCCAATAAGAGGACCTCTCAAAATTGCTTGATACAAATTATGCATTTTTTATTTATATGATATAAATCCATTTTAAATAGATTGTTGGATACAATTTGATTGACCTAGTGGTCTATACCACTTGTGCTACTTCATCAATTACTATGGTTTGTACTCAAGGAAACTTGTAGGTTCCATTATGCATATCCATCAAAAGATGCATATGTCCTGGAAATCTGTTTAAGTTAAATTTCCCCTTAACCATACTTTCTTCCAAGTGAAGAACAAATCACATTGTATGTAGATGCATTAATCAAAAGATTAATTTGAATGACGATTTGTGCAGGTTATATAACCTTATACTATAACATGTTCTCACCATCCTTTACTTTGGTATAATACTTTCATAGTAATTATATCAACATCAAAGCATCAATTAAGCAAGCATCAAAGACAGTGGTGTTCAAATCGGGTGCAAGTAGAACATCTAAGATTTCATGCACATTAATATTATTGGAAATCAAGTCATTATTTGGTTGGTCAGACAAGAGCTTCACTGCCTTACTAAAGTAATTTGAATTATTTTTCTAGTTTTGCACTGTCAATTTGTGTCCTCAATTAGAATATAAGTGCTAACTTCATTTAATTTAATTTGAGGTGGATTTTACATTATGGTATATAAACAACGTTATAAATGACATTTCTAACATGTAGGTTTGAAAAAAAAATTGCAGGGCTCTAAAGGATAAAATATTCCTTGAAGATAATGTGTTGCCATCAACTTGTAGAGAAGCGCGTCAATTTAGTCAAGTTGGGGATTGAATATAAGCAAATTCATGCATGTAAAAATGATTGCGTCTTATATAGAGATGAATATAAATACAATGAAAAATGCCCTGTTTGCAAAGAGAAAAGATATCGTACGAATGTACAAGGTTCTACAATTCCAAATAAGGTTTTATGACACATGCCAATTATTCCTAGACTACAACGGATGTTTCATTGTAAATCTCTTGCACAATTGATGGATTGGCATGCAAAGAATAGGAGTAAAGATGGATTCATGTGAATTCCTGTGGACTCCAAAGCAATGAAACATATAGAGGAAAAATGGCCAAGAAAATTCAAAGATGAACCTCGCAGTATTAGGTTAGGACTTGCAATGGATGGAGTGTGCCCTTTCTCTTTCCTAAGCTCAAATTATAGTGTTTGGCTAGTTGGACTGATAGTATACAATATTCCCCCATGGATGAGTGTTAGAAAGGAACACCTTATGCTAACTCTCATCGTTCCAGGAAAACATCAAGTGAAAAAAATGAATGTTTACATTGCACCTTTTATTGATGAGATGCAATTGTTATGGAAAGGCATAAGAATGTATGACATATCACGTTCTTTATCAAATATGTCCTTCATGTTTTATGGCATACTATGTTGGACAATTCATGATTTCCCAGGACTTGGTGTTTGTTCTGGTAAGAGATTAAATAATTTGCATATTCGTAGTACATCATAATTTATTTTCAATTCAAGTTGTATATAAGTATTACATTATTATTGTTTTCTTATGTAAGCTAGTTATTGATTATAGGGCTACAATTGCATGTACAAGATGTGCAAAACAATTTGAGGGGCGATATTCTAAAGATCTACACAAAGTTATATATGCAAACAACAAGGTTTTTCTACCACCTAACCATAAGTTCAGAAACCGCCTAAAGAATCAATTTGATGGAAAAATTGAAAATAAACCTCCTCCCAAGTTTATGGGTCCAGCTGATTGGCTTAAAATGTATGGAGATGCTGAATCAAAAGCTTGGAACCATTTTTTTCGTCATGATCATTCAATTGAGGAACCAGAACAAGTTATGGTTGAAATGCCAAAAGGAATGAAAAGGAAATCCATATTTTATGATCTCCCTTACTGGAAGGATCTATTAATATCTCATTTAGTAGATCCTATGCATGTTTTAAAAAATGTCCCTGATTCTATTTTCGACATATATCTAGCAAAGCTAAAGACACTTTATCATCAAGGAGGGATATTGCTCTTTCACGTACCAAATTTGATAGAAGACATTTGTGGCCAAGTAAGGAAAATGAATCATATGCAGAAGCTCCATGGATACTAAAAAGGAAAGAGTTATATCAACTAAAAAATGTGATTCATTCAATAAGAACACCCACTGGATATGGATCATCATTGAATAAAGCTTTTACAGTAGAGGGACATATCACAGGATTCAAAACACATGATTATTACAATTTTATGGAGGTATTAACATCAATTAATTGTTATTCTTATCATTTACTTACTAAAACTTATTTTGATATATTATGATATACCAATACTAATGAACTATAATAATTTGGTTTGATAGCATATCATGCCACTAGCAATAAGAGGGGATTCATGCCTTACAACTGACTTGAGGAATGCCATATGTCGATTATCAGCCTTTACGAGGTATGTGGTCGCTTGATATTTACAAGGTTTTACATGGTATGAAATGTTCCTCTATATGATACAATGATATATTATATCTCATTCTAATTGTCACTAAAAATTCATACTAACTTAATGACAATATCTAATTAGGTGGGTGACCTCTAAAGAGATCCATGAGTCTGAAGTGCCAAGATGGAAGAAAGAAATCACATAAATTGTATGTGTATTTGAAAAGGAGCTCCCTACAAGTTTCACGGACCTACAGGTCCATTTACTTATACATCTAGTTGATGACATTGAAATGGTAGGTATCATTTCAACAAGATGGATGTTTTTCTTTGAGAGATACATGAAAACCCTAAAAAGATATGTCTGACAGAACGCACATCCAAAGGGTTGCATGGCTGAAGGGTATGTACTAAATGAAGTATTTTTCTTCCTATGTGAATTCCTTGGTAAAGATTTTGAAGATGGTGCACAATTTTGGGATCAAGAATGTGCATATGATATTATAGATGGAGAAAAGCCTCAAACTAATGGTGTTCAAGAAGTAATTGGTATGTAAAATATTCATTATTATAGTTATTTTAGAATAATTTACTAAATCATTTTGGGCTTCCCGAATTGAAAGAATAATATTTTAAGTCTGAATTATACATGTTGATTTTTAATAGGTGTTGATGAAAGTGTTGTGCTCAACAAGTTTGTCCTCTACCAAATGGAATTCATGAATAAATGGATTGATATGTATGATATAAAAATGAAAGAAGTGTTAGAAGCAAGGAAACAATTTAAGATATCAAACCCAAGGAATACCCCACTTCCCACTAATATTTCCGGTCAATGGGGAAAAGAATGCACAATAGAATGGGCTTCTAATCAAATTCAAAACCGAATAGATGAGGAAGGAATAGATTCAAACATAATAGAAGATGAGATCAAAATGTGCAGAGGATGTGAAAAAAAGGTAAATTTTGAATTATTACAAAATGTTGCTTGAATACATTAATCACACTGTTAACTATTTAACTATGCACAATCATATTTAATTTCACTGAAGTAAATGGCTTGTCACAAGTGAGGAAGTATCCTGCAATGTGGGCATACGGTCATCATTATCGTGTAGAAAGAGTAGATGCAAAAAGAAGATCCTTCTATTGTGGGGTCATGGTTGATTTCAAGCAATCAAGTCGAGCAAGTTCAAAATATAAAAATGTTATTGAAGGGAATCTTCAATACAGTGGAAAAATACAAGAAATTATTGAGTTAGATTACCGCTCTTTCAAATGTAGTATTTTTAAATATAAATGGTATGAAGCATTTAACAGGACATGGAGACATGATATCCATAGTGGATTGTTTTCTATAGATTCATCAAAATACCTACCACCGGATAAGGAGCCCTATGTTCTACCAATTCATTGTGAGCAGGTATTTTTTCACTAAAACAATATAAGAAATATAAGAAATAATGGTCTTATGTAATTTTCTAATTCATTTTTTATTGTGGATATATACATTCTCATTGATAATAAAATTTGATACCACTGGAGATCTAATATATTTATCTTCTTCACATGTAGGTTTTTTTCTATGAAGATATTTTGGATCCAAAATGGATATTTGTCATTCATTATGATCCAAGATTAAGGCATATATTCGAAGATGCCTCAATCAATATAGAGAAAAGTAATGATGACCAACCAAATATAGTTCAAGAATTGGGGAACATAGAACAAATTGGCATCAATGATGATGTTCAACTAGAAGACTGTGAACTAGATGATGGTGACAACATTCCTTTAGCAGTATGGAGAAGCGAGGCTAGAGGTGTATTTTCACAAAATGATAAATTAGATGAGGCAATTCACCATGACAACCAACAAATTCCAAAGGCAAATGATCTTATAGAAGAAGGCAATATTGATGATATACAAAATGAAGATCAAATTAATAGATCTGGTAACATTGATATTTTTGATCTAGAAACAACTTTTATTGATACAGAATATGACGAAGGTGAAGATGAGGATGATCACAATATGACTTTAGCAGAATGGTTTAGGAAGAGTAATATTAATTGCCTGCAAGAACATATGAACATTGACAAGGAAGCATTGGAAGACATAGATGCAGATGATAACATAAATGAAGACTTCTAGATAATTTACAGGGTATGTAATTCATGTTTAAATAAGGACAATTATTATGTCCCATTTTGAAATGATTCATTGTTATTTGGTTGTAATAGTCATTTAATTACCATGTTTAGAACTCATAATCTAAATTGGTGTTTTGAATATTCTTATAGGTATACTCATTACTTGATGCAATTAATGTCATTAAAATGTATGTTAGTTAATATGGTTTGTTGGTTGGAAATAACAAGCTCAGTTAGTTAGATAAGAGTTACTATGGTTAGTTTCATCTATTAGTTGAAAATGGTTAGAAATGATATGAAGTTATGACCGAGACAAAATGAAAATAATTTGTGTGTATAAATTGTCACATATTGTGCATATAGACAAATATAACTTAACACACAAATATAACTTGTTAAGTTGAATTTATGGAATTAATTAACACAAATATATTAAACTACACTACAATAAAAATTTGAATTATTAAGGATATTTGGATGGGTAATGAAGGTGATTCAAATTGTCTACTGAGTTTATTCATTTTTGTGATCAATAATAACTTTCCCACATGCAGGTAATATTTTCCCCATATAGGGAATCCCTGATGGCATAGGCTCCCTACCATTGTATTGTTGTCATCGTTATCATCATTTAATCATCATCCTCATTGCCATTGTCATTGTCATCATATTCACCATCACCACCACTATCATAGGTCACTTTTTTATGAGGATTATCATCATATCTTCCTTGGTTTCTAATATATATATATATATATATATATATATGATGATGATGATGAGAAAAAAAATCATTGGTCATAAAAGGTTACCATACATAGACTATCTTTAAAGGTAGATCAAATTATTTTTTTGCACACTTCCAAAACATATGGTTTCTATTCCAAGGTAGATCTTGAACACATTGATGAAGGCAACTTTGTCTTGGGTGTATCATCCAAGCATTTTGTATATTTACAAGTTCGCCTCTCATTTTCATTGTTTTTTAAAATGTTAAAGATTTTCACGCATGATATACTGAATAATGGACAATACAAATAGTTTCCACGGTTGATATTATTCTACTTATATGCTCTTTGTAACTGAACAAAATTATTAATTTTGTCTTGAGAATTAGACTTGTAGCACAAACAAAATGTTTGGGAATTATTTAATGGCTATATCAATTCACAACTACTAACAATTGTTTTTGCTTTCTCCTTAAGTTTTGCAACCCAATTTGACTTAAACATGCTTAACAGTGAAAAAACCATTTGTCAATACTTCAGGTTTTACAAAATTCCTATAAACAACTATATCTACTTGGTAATCTAAAAAATATCAACAAATTCACAATCTCATATATTGGTCAGAAGAGGCCATCGTCAAAGTGAATCAAATACCAAGAATGATCTATGTCTACTAAAACCTATAATCACATTGTTTCCCTAATAGCAACTAAAAACTTCTATACCCAGTTGTTGAACTTTTGCAACCAATTATAAACCTTCAACAAGAAGTAGTTTTCTAATGAGAATTATTGCCATATCTTCCTTGGTTTTACGAGGAAAAAGAAATAAAATTTCATTGGTTATCAAAGGTAAACCAAATTAATTATTTGCATACTTCCAAACCTAGGGTTTCGTATCCAAAGTAGATCCTAAGCACATCAATGAAACCAACTTTGTTTTTATGTATCATCCAAACATTATGTACAATTACAGACTCACCTCTAATCCATTGTTTATAAAAATGTTGAATATTTTCATACATGATATCCTGAACAGTTGGACAATGCCAATAGTTGTCATCGCTATTCTTCCATTTATATGCTTTTTGCAACTAATTTGAAAGAGCAATTTTGTCCCAACAATTAGACTTGTAGCACAAAGAACATGGTTAATACATGTGATTCGACCAAAAACTAGTTACTACCAAAATTCAACCAAAAAAATATTACTGCATAAAAATAGAATTAAAAACAAAAATTTCCCAAATTAAAAATAAATAAATAAATGATCAACTTTTTTTTACCAAAATTTAATGATTTTTTTAGTGCTAATACTAACATCACCATTACAACAAGATATTTTTCTAGTGCTAATACTGCCATTACAACAAGATATAAGAGGGATATAATGCAAAAAGTTTAATAATAATATGTATGTAGAAGATGGTCTTCAGACTGGTGAATTCATGATAATCAATGGGACTACAGTCGAAATAATTGGATGTTATTTACTTTTATACATAGATTGTCAAAATAATTGCATAAATCGATTTTTTTTAACCAAAATTTAACAAAAACTTTGCTAGTGCTAACATTAGAACCACAATTACAACAAGATATATTTCTAGTGTTGACAACACCATTATAGTAAGATACCTCAAGAGAGACAGAAAATTTAAAAATTATGATAGTAATACGTATCCAGAAGATGGTATTGAAACTAGTAATTGTTCACGAATCCATAAGATTGTAAGGTCATTCTCATTATCATAATCATTGTCATCATCATCACCATCATCCTTGTCATCGTTATTGCCATCATTACATTATCATCATAATCACCATTCATGCCATCATCATCAGCTCCATTATCATCATCATCATCATCATCATTATGGACATTGTTTGCAATTGTTCATAATTATAGATGTTGTAAGAAATATCATCAACCCAAAAAATGTGATCAGTGCTAGAAAAGGGTTGTTTAGGACACATTGATATACGTAAGAGAAATAACAACTCTATTTTTGAGAGATGATCGATGATGATCACAATCACCACCATTATCATCGTCATTGTCATTTTTATCATCCCCATCATCATCATTAATGTAATTTCTATCATCATTGTTGTAATCATCATCATCATTCATGCCATTATTTTTTTTGATGATGACCTAGATGAAAATGATGATAATGATGATGATGATGACACCAAAGATAATGCTTATGATTATGACAATGACAACATCTAAAATTGGGAAGATTCGCCAAGGTCATTAGCATCGTAATCATCATAATCATTGCCATCATCATCATTGTCATTGTAACCACTATCGTCTTTATCATCATAATCACAATTCATGTCATTTCCATCATCTTCATTTTCATCATTGTCAAGATTATTGACATTGTCATCAATTGTTCATAATTGTCAATGCCATAAGGAATATCATCAATGCAGAAAATATGATGAGTGTTGGAAAAGGGATGCAAAAGCGAACATAGAAATGGGGGCAACAATAGAAGTAAAATTGGATGAAAAGTGGATACAACATAAGTAGATGCACAACAACATGAAAAACCTGACACAAAAGTGGATACAAAAGCAGATGCAGTTTTCAATGCAAACTTGGATGCAAACATGAAGGCAAAAGTGGAAGCAAACATGGGTCCAATGGTAGGCGTAAAACTTGGCACAAATTTTGGTGAAACAAATGTGGATGCAACAACGGACGCAGAAAAGGACATAAACTTAGATGCAAAAAAGAGACAAACATGGGTACAAAATAAGATGAAAAAAGGGATGCAAACATGGACACAAACATGGGTGCAACAACGGACACAAAAGTAGATGCAAAAATGGATGAAACAAAAGTGGATGCAATAGGGGATGCAAAAACATACACAATATCCGATGCAAACTTGAACACAAAAGAGGATGCAAATGTGGATGCAAACGTGGAAGCAAATGTGGTTGCAATGGTAGGCGCAAGATATGGCGCAACAAAAGTGGATGTAACAATAGACAAAAAAATATGCAAAATAAGATGCAAAAAGGGATGTAAAAGTGGAAGCAAACATTGATGCCACAGGCAAAACAAAATTGGATGCAAAAAATGGATACAATGGAAATAGATGCAAAAGTAGATACAAAACGAGATGCAAAACCCAATGCATAAACCTGACACAAAAGTGGATGCAATATTTGATGCAAAAGAGGATGTGAACATGGAAGCAAACGTGGATACAATAGTAAGTGCAAAACATGGTGCAAATTGTGGCATAACAAAAGTGGATGTAATGATAGATTCAAAAAAAGAATCAAAGTATGATGCAATTGAAAATGTAAAAAGGAATGCAAAAGGTGAACTTTAAAATGGGTGCAACAGTGGATGCAAAATTGTATGCAAAAGTGGATGCAATAGAAGTCGATGCAAAAATAGATGTAAAATGAGACACAAAATCCGATGCAAATCCTAATTCAAAAGTGGATACAAAAAGGGATGCAAAAATAGATGTAGTAGTTGATGAAAACCTAGACGCAAATGAGGATGCAAACGTGGATGAAAAATTATAATCAAAAGTGGGTGCAAAAGGAGGTGCCAAACTAGGCACCAATTGTGGCACAAAAATATTAGATGCAATAGTGGGCACAATAATAGATGCAAAGGAGGATGTAAATATGGATGCCAAAAAAGATGGAAAAGTGGATGCAACAAAAGTAGATGCAAAATTATATGCAAAACTAGACACAAAACTCGATGTAAAACTTGACGCAAAAGGGATGCACAAATGGATGAAAAAATGGATGCAAAAAATGATTTTAAAAAGGATGCAAAAGTCGATGCAAAAGTTGATGCAAGTGTAGGTGCAAAAAGTGGATGCAAATGAGGATGCAAAAGTATGTCAAACAAAATTAAGTGCCAAACTTGATGCAAAACCTGGAACAAAACCTGGTGCAAAGGATGACACAAAACTTGGCATAAAATTTGGTGCAGAACGTGGTGCAAAACCTATTGCAGTACCTGGTGCTAAACTTAGTGTAAGATTTGTTGCAAAACTCGATGCAAATTTTGTGTCAAGTTTTGCACCATATTTGATAAATGGATGCAAATAGCACCAAAAATGGGCTCTAGGTGCAAAAAAAGAAGTAAAAAAGGACGCTAATCACAAGGATTTATTGTAGTGAGCCTAGAAGATTCCTTCAAGTTCATGAATTTCACTTTTAAAGAATTCCACGTATGTTTGCCTTGATATCTTTTAAGGTAAAATTGGTTGACTTCCTAAAATACTGGATGTCACATAATCTTCCATAGATATATATATATATATATATATAAGATTAAAACCACATATCCTTTGGACTGCATATAACCCCATTAATTTTTTTTTTTTTTAATTATTAGTTTCATATAAGGAAGATTTCAAGTAGTTTTATGTGATCATATTATTTTATATGGAGTGGATAGAAATGTCAGCTTCCTCATTTCCCAATAAGCATAATGCACTAAACCCAATTCGGTTTTTATTTCAGCATGATTAATCAATTTATAAGGACTGTATAAAAACCTCACTGAAATAATATGTTATTTAAACCTTTATATATTATTGACTCTTCAATAACCTGGTTAATATTTGAATTCATCATTAATGAATCTAACTTTCTTGGATGACAAGAAATCATGTTCTATGTTTCAATATTTAACTTCTCCCTTTATAATTTTGGGTTATTTTCTTAGCGAAAATTTACAGAGGTGGATGAGTCCATAGGCCTCAGTTTTTGAACCTATGCTCTGATACCATTTGTAATGAACCTCCTTAGCCTACCTCGGAAAATAGCCACTAGGCCCCATAAATTTTGAAATTTTTGTCTTGATTACAATTAAGATTTCACACTCATCACGAGTCCAGTGAACCAAGGATTATAACCATGGTATAATATCAAGGAAGAGAATATTATACCCTAGGCATAATATCACATGCTATCCTTACATGAAACCCTTACAACTACTTTAATGTCTTCATGCAATAATCCATGAAACATTAATAGAACATTTCCCTACATCTATTTCTGATAACATGGGCATGCATCTTACTTAAAGAATAATCAAAGGTACTACTATCTCATCTGTTATGCACATGCAAGAATACCTACACCGTCCCTAACCAACGCCAGGATGAGGGCATTTAGATCCATTTTTCAGAGTTTATAATTCAATCAACCACTTACGTTTTCATCCACTTAATATGTTCTATTGCTACATCATAATGCAATAAGAACATATGCATGATAAGAATCCATCATTTTCATCATAAAGATTACTCTTAAGAAACAAAAAGAATGAAGATCAACCTTATTGAGTATACATACCATAGATATTTTGACCATCATAGACTATTCCGTTAAAGACATTATACCATCTGATTTGCATGCAGCCACCACTATCTGCCATGTTAACTAGAGTCTTTATATAGCATATATACATACTTCAATACGTTAAAATGATGATTACCTTTAGATTCATTAGATATTACACACATCCACATGCATAAAATGTGACTAATTACAAGGATACAGATAGAAACATTAATAGATATGTTATGCCATGCAAGTACAGAAGTGGAATACATGAAGGAAAACAACTCATATTATAGCACCTTAATGCATGGATTAAATAATAGGATGATCTGGCTTCATGATTACAGACTTAGAACCAAAATCATTAATCAGGTATAGTTACCATTCTCTTATACAATGATCACATACATTAAAAGAATTCTATTTCCTTCATTAAATTAAGGGAGGTAACTTCTTACTATACTCTTGAATTGAATGATCTAACAATTTCAGAAGTAGGAAAATAAATTTAGAGTTAAGAGACAACATGCAACACAATTCCCGCATATGCAACCAACTAAAACCTCACTTGGAGGGAGGAGCACCACCACCAAGCCATGAATCACCTTTGATTCCCCTGAGCTGAAGATCTTTCCAAGGATCAACTGTTCTCAATTGATCAATGCACTGGCTATTTAATACCCTCTTTCATGATTTAGTTACCATTAGCGGTGTCCCTCTTTTATGGATTTTTCCGTTTGCCTAGGTCTTTTCCAGAAAAGCTCGTCTTTATATCCCACAAGGCTTTTCCTCATAAAATCTTGCCTTTATCTCCCGTAAAGCATTTATGTCTGATATACCTTTATCTCCCATCCGTCCGATGGATCTGCAGTCCATCCAAGGTTATCTAGAATCACATCTAGAAGCTTTATCATGAAAGATTCATCTCTATCCCATTCCTCATGGGATTTAGCAAACATCTCCTCTCTCTTGGTGCTCCACGCTCCAAGTGATTTATTTTATTAATTTATTTCATAACCCATTTGATTTTCATATTACATATCACCTAACTTTCCTCATCTTAGGTTTAAAATAGTTTAACCCACAAAGGAGGGTATCAAACCTAGCTTTCCTCGGCTTAAGTTTACAAGCATTTAGCACACAAGGGAGGATATCACACCTAGCTTTAACTTAGCTTAGGTTTATAATAATTTAGTACACAAGGAAGGGGTGTTACAAATACCTTAGCTTTATTAATCTAAGGGCTCATATTCCTAAGGTATAATATTATTCACAAGGTTTATAATATTAGTCCTAGATTTTAATTTAAATTTCTTGGGTTTATAATTCATTGGGTTTATAATATTGTTTCAATATGAAAATCAACCATGGTCAACCATGTTTACTTTAGAGTTTGTAATATTTTTCTTAGGGTTTATATACATTGGGTTTTTAATATTAGATCATTGGGTTTAATATTATTCTCTTTGGGTTTATAATCCCTTGAGTTGTTAGTGTTAATCAATTGTGTTTATTAGTCCCTTTGGATTATAATATCAATCCCTAGGGTTTATTAATCTAAGGGTTCATATTCTTAGGGTATGATATTATTCGTAGGGTTTATAATATTAAGCCTAGGATTTAATATAAATCCGTTTGGTTTGTAATCATGGTCAACCATGATCAACCAAAGTCCAATGTCATATTGTGACAAAGATTGTCTCAATATGAAAATCACCCATGTTCAACCATTGTTAACCATCGTCAACGATGGTCATTCATGGTCAACCATGGTCCAACATCACATTATAACAAATATTGTATTAATATGAAAATAAACCATGATCAACCATCTTCAATAATGGTTGACCATGGTCAAATGTCGCATTTTGAAAAATATTATCTCAAAATGAAAACCAATCATGGTCAATCATTGTCAACCATGCTCCAACGTCACATTGTGACAAGTTTTGTCTCAATATGAAAATCAACCATTGTCAACCATGGTCAATCATTACCAACCATGGTCCAATGTCACATTGTGACAAAGATTGTCTCAATATGAAAATCAACCATGGTCAACCATGGTCAATAATAATCAATATCCATGGTCACATTATGATAAAGATTGTCTCATGGTCCAACATCACATTGTCACAACCATTTTCATCAATGGTCAAACATGGTCCAACATTGTATTGTGACAAACACTGTCAATTTGAAAATAAACCATGTCCGACCAAGGTCAATCATGGTCAACCATGCTCAACCATGGTCCAACATCAAATTGTGACAAAGATTCTCTCAATATGAAAATCAATCATGGTCAACCATGATCCAACATCGCATTGTGACAAATATTGTCTCAATATGAAAACCAACCATGGTCAACTAAGTTTGTTTCAGGGTTTATAATATTTATCTTAGGGTTTATATACCTTGGCTTTACAATATTAATCCTTTGTGTTTTTCAGTTTTTAGTATTAATCCCTTGTTTTTATTATTGAATTGGGTTTATAATATCAATCCTAGGGTTTACAATATTAATCTCGTGGGTTTATTAATTTTCGATTTGGTATTCATATGGTTTAATATTATTCCTAGGGTTTAATGTTATTCCCTTGATTTTATAATCCCTTGGGTTTTTAATATTAATCCATTGGGTTTCTTAATCCATTGAGTTTATAACATTAATCATAAGGTTCATGGTATTATTCTTCGGGTTTAATGTTTATTTTAGGGTTTATAATATTTATCTTAGCATCTATATCCCTTTGTTTTATAATATTAATCTCTTGGGTTTAATATTAGTCCCTTGGGCTTATAATCCCTTGGTTTTTTAGTATTAATCCCTTGGGTTTATAATATTAATCATACGGTTTATAAAATATTTATAATATTAATCATATGGTTTATATTCCTAGGGTTTAATGTTAATCCTAGGGCCTAATGTTATTCCCTTGGGTTTATAATATTAATCCTAAGGTTTATAATATTAATCATACGGTTTATATTCCTAGGGTTTAATGTTAATCCTAGGGTCTAATGTTATTCCCTTGGGTTTATAATCCCTCGTGTTTTTAATTTTAATTCAATGAGTTTATTAATCCCTTGAGTTTATGATATTAATCTTAGGGTTTAATATTAACCCCCTAAGTTTATAATCCTTTGGGTTTATTAATCTTAGGGTTTATGTTCCTAAGGTTTAATATTAATCCTAAGGTTTAATGTTATTCCCATGGGTTTAAAATCCCTTAGGTTTCTTAATAGCATATGTCTATAATGTTAATCCTAAGGTTTATAATATTAATCTTAGAGTTTAATGTTTATTTTAGGGTTTAAATCCCTTTAGTTTATAATATTAATTCCTTGTGTTTAATATTATTCCCATCGATTTATAATCCCTTGGTTTATGAGTCCCTTGTGTTTATGATATCAATCCCTTTGGTTTATTAATCTAAGGGTTCATATCCTCACAATATTTATAATAGTAATCCTAGGGTCTAATTTAAATCTCTTGGGTTTATAATACAAATTCTTTGGGTTTATTAATCCCTTGGTTTAGAATATTATGTTCATTATGTTATAGTTTGAAATATAACTATTAATATTATATTATATAAAAACATAGTATTATATTAATATATAGTATAATATTGATATAATAACCATATTATTATTTATATCTTTATTAACAATTACAAATATTTAATTTTTAATAGTCACCTTTACATTATACACCTAATAATTATTAATGTGGTTTATGTAAGCCTATCATCATATATCAACCACATTTACTAATGTGGTTGTAAATATACTTGATATACACCTATCGGCGTATATCAACCACAATCGTAAATGTGGTTATGCTAGTTATATACCAAGCACGTTGCCAATTTTATACGATCTATCAACTAACGCGTCCTTTTTTTGGGCCATTAATTCTTTGTTCATCAAAATAAGTGTGTTTGAGATGTATTTATTTAAACAAGTAAATTGGAGGTTTTCATTAATGATTAAAGTTTGATTTTCTAGAAAACATTGTAGAAAATAATTCATTGAAAGATTTTTGAATGATTTTTTCCATAAACAAGTCTGATATATATATGAGATTGGAGTATTGTACAACCCAAGTCTGATATATATATGAGATGGCAATACTGTACAACTTGGTGTTATGAATTCTTGGGAACCTGTACTGTTGCAGAAGGTGTGCCAATCGAGGCATTTGGT
The DNA here is from genome assembly GCA_031772625.1 of Pinus tabuliformis. Taxonomy (NCBI): domain Eukaryota; kingdom Viridiplantae; phylum Streptophyta; class Pinopsida; order Pinales; family Pinaceae; genus Pinus; species Pinus tabuliformis. The sequence goes on along the minus strand of CM062808.1, from coordinate 435,542,120 downwards.
AATAAGATTTACAAATAAACAACCAATTGTATGACAAATAAATCTAAATAAAATAATTAGCAAAAATAAAAATTTAATTTGTTAAAGTTTTACTTTAGTTCATTCAAAAAATATTTGGTAGTTAACTAAATTAATATAGAGTCAATGTAATACCTGTTGGGTAATGTCGGAGACAAGGATAATAAGAAATAGATTAATGTAAATTTCAAAAATATTAATGAAATTTAATGTAAATTTCAAAATTTCTCTTTTAATTAAATATAATAAAAATATTTAATATATTTATTTTTTAAAATTAATAAAATTAATCAATATATATTTACCACTTTTAATTATAGCTATACATATCATTATATGACTGACTATATTTAAAATAGTATATAACAAACTATTTTCAAAACCTGGAAAAACAATAAAATCTAAATAACTTTGATATCCTTTAACCTATATTTATTATTATAAGTATTATTATTATAAATATTATATATTTATTATTATAAATATTAATAGAATGGATGATGTTAACCTATAACCACTACTTACCATGATGTATATTATGATTACTCAATTTTACCAAATATTTAATATATATGAAATTCAGTTAATTTGACATAAATTCAAAACACTTAATTAAAAAAAAAAATCATAATATATTATTTAACTTAAGATTTTAAAATCTATTGAAAATATTAATTCATAATAAATAAAATATAATTAAAAAATTAATTCATAATAAACGAGAACAATGCTGATGTAAATTTTATAATTTAATTAAAATTTAATATTTAATTAAATGTAATAAAATTGATTAATATATTTATTTTATAAATTAATAGCATCAACCAATATATATTTACAACTTTTAATTATACCTTTACGTATCATTATATTCATTATAAAGCTAAACTCTTTTTAAAACGTCTGGAAAAAACAGTAAAATACCTCCATTATTATAAGTATCACTAGAATCAATGATATTAACATATACCAATCTCTAACATGATGTATATTATAATCACTCAATTTTACTAATATTTTAGAGTTACATTATAATTTAATATACAATATAACATGGGGCTTTGTGGGTTTTGAGGATGACTTAGTTTTGTTGGGGAGTTTTCTTACTATTTTCTTTCTCGGTTTGTTTTTAAGTCATGAGATTAGTCTCGGGTAAAATCATTTTAGTGTGAGTCTTGCGTACTTTCTCGAGTGATTATGCTACATCGATAGACAATGGCTAGTCATATTGAGGTGCCATCAGTAGTTTTATTTTTCAATTTAGGCGTTTATTTGGATGGAACTCAATGGAAATTTTGTTTGAATTGGTTCTTACGCAGATTATAAAGGAGATTTGACACCTTGAATCTCACAAGTTTGGTGACAAAGCTTACTCTGATGGGTAATCATGATTTCAAATGGATTCCCAATCTTGGGAAAATTAGAAGAAGGAAATTGCATTGCTTATACTTTGTGGTAGGTTATCAATAACTCGACACCTTTTTCCATCTGTTGCTCTCAAATAAATAGGTGGATACTTATAAAGTGTTTGCCGGTAAAGAAGACCTAAAACGCCTCTTAACAAGTATCTTCCACTGCCTAGATGACATACCACGAGTATCTGCCACTACCTAGATGACATACTAATACGCTTGCAAAAGGTGGAAAAGTATGTTGTTTCATATTCTATTTATGATTCTGAGAACCTCACTAACACTCAAGCAATGATCGACATTCAAACTATAACATAGCTTCACCACCCCACCAGTGATCAAATTTGAAGGGCTGGTCTTAATTTTATTTGGAAGGGCATATATTTATCTAACCCTTCAAAGATGAAAAGTTATAAAAAAAAAATATACTTCTATTAACAAGTGTATATTAAATAAACTCTTTATGAAAAGAAATTGCCAAAATGAAATGGTGTCCTAAATTAAAATTTAAAAAGTGGCTACATTAAAAGACTATAAAATCTTAATAGAATTTAGTAAATAGGAAAACATTTTTCTCAAATTCTATTAAAAAAGGTAACCATATGTTTCTTCTATTCACTAGATAATCTTCAAAAATATTTGAATTTACATCACTGAAAATATAAATCTATTTGCACAATGGAAAAAGTTTTTTTAGTTTCATTTGTTTCTAATTTGTACTATCTGTTTTGTTCAGCTCGAAACAATTTAAAGCAAACCAAAAAAATAAATATATACCTTTAACAACCAAGGGAATTGAAATTTTCTCTTAACATTTCTTGATCAAAGAACACTATCAATAGACTTTCATCTCCATTAAAAACTTCAAGCTTTATAGATTCAAAAATTTATGTAATTAAAAGAAAAATTTTCCACATCTAATAGGGAAATATTGTAATATGTAATCTGCATTGTTGTTGTTGTATGGCTTGATTGGTCGTTTTTTTGTTGTTTAAGAATGATTTTCAAATTTGGTCCTTACGATGAATTCAAGTTTTGTTGATATCTTTTTCTAATAATGTGGTTTCTTTTCGTTAATGTCTTTTTCTAATAATATGGTTTCTTTTCATTAACAATGTCGTTTAATTTTTCTATAGTTTCAACATCAACTTAAAAACCCTTCATAGTAGCGACTACATGGACACCCACACACATAACTTATTTCCTAGATGTTGAATGAAGAAAATGAAGCGGGAGACACACAATAGTAGTTGTATGGATAGCTATTGGCATTCTATATCTTTTGGGAAGACCAATTGGAAAAAGAAAATTAAGTTGTAGCCATGTAGGCACACCAATATTATGTTGTGTGGTTATTAATAGAGCCATGGAGTTTCATTTTAACACTTCTCCTTGGTTAAAAACTCTACATAATTTTATGGGAAGCACACTTATTATTTCTCAATTTTTTTTATAGCATTAATTTATATGTTTTCAAAAACTAGAGAGTTAATAAAGAAAAAGGCTTTTTAAGATAAGAGAAGAAATACGGGGTTTTAAATGAAGTTTGATTTTACAAATGCTAGGCTTAATAGTAAGCTTGATTACAGTAAGTTCAAATGGAAGCAATGCTAGGCTTTTGTAGGAATTATGTTTGTCATTCACGAAATCATCTAAAAATAGAAAAGAGATGGTAGTAGTTATTTACAAGAATATAAAAAAACGTTTGAATCACCAAGTGTAGTTACCACCATCTAATGGGGTAATTTCATAATTGAAAATTCTTGTCTAAATGGTTGGTTGACAAGAAAGAAAGAAAATTTTTCAAATTAGGAAAGAAAATGAAGATACAACAGAAAATGTGGTTATGATGTAAAAACGTCAATATTATCACTTTAATCTATTTTTAAACACGATAAAATTACATCTTTAACTAATTTATTTCATTTATTACTATAAAATGAAAAATTAATCATGTATTACTATAAAATGACAATGTATTCATTTATTACTATAAAATAAGAATTCAAATTAATAAAGAGATTAATTTGTCTATAAACTGATTTTCTCTAAAAAGAAACCCTAAATAAAGAACCTGGTCGGTCTTATTATGCTATCTCAAGATTTCCATGTCAAACATCAGAGTTTCAAAGTAATGATGTCTTCATGGAAAATGTAAGGAACCCTATCGGCCTTATTATACTATGTCAAGATATCTATGTGGAACATCAAAGTAATGTCATGAATATGTCCTCATAAAGGTAGGATGGAAGATGTTTTCATAGCAGTAGGATGATCAGTACTCGAATATATTCAGCATGATCAGTACTCGAATATATTCGACATCCTCGAAGATGTAGTAGATGGTAGTAGTTATTTACAAGATGAAAAAAAAATTGTGAATCAGTAAGTCTAATGAGGTAATCTCATAATTGAACAATCTTGTGTTAATGGTGAGTTGACAAGAAAGAATAAAATTTTACAAATTAAAGAAAATGGAGATACCACAAAAAATGTAGTATGTGGTTATGATGTAAAAATGTCAATACTGTCACTTTAATCTATTTTTAAGCACTGGACAAGTATGAAAAATATCGTTTCAAATGTTGAACTGCATACCTATTGAAGGCCATTGATTGGGACCGTGAAATCACTTGCCTTTATCGACTCTTCAGAAGCTTCATAACTCCCCTTCCAATCCCTTGGAAAAACGAATATATGAAAAATATGAAGTGTAATACTTCAATGGATTGATTTTTCAGAGCTGAGCAGAGCAAGATGTAATTACAAGAAGAAGTAAATATAAGGAGACAGAAATCCACATCAAACCTTTGAGTTGAATGGAAAGATTAAGATATTTTTCTTGATACGGAGTATAACCTTGATGGTTCTCATTCTGTAACAATTTCATCGTTTCCTCCTCGGGAAGGGCAAAAGGCCATCGACTTTGCTCAAAGACTTAGTCCAAAAAATCTTCATCGATGACATGACGGACGATATAAAAAAAATACTAAGTCTACACATGACTATATAAAGATCAATCAACCATTCCATACATATATAATTAAAATTGAGAGTTAAAATACCTTGCGAACTTGTGCTACACATGACTATATAAAGATCAATCAACCATTCCATACATAATAATTTTAATCGGTTCCACCTAAATCAATGAACTGAATGAAAGGCCAGGGAAATGAAAGTTGAAAATTATAACTGAGAGTTAAAATACCTTGCGAACTTGTGCTGCACTCGTCGTAAGGTTGGGATTGGAAAAATCAATGCAAGCAAGATTCACAGGCTCAGAATAATCTACCTCAGTCATCATTAATTCTGTCTTTTGTCATTTGTTTCTTCTAAATCTTTGATACCTTCAAAATATGTCTATTCACAGATACCAATACATAGCTACTTCTCCTATGTTATCAATGAATGAAAAAAGAAACTTTTATCAACGAATGCAAACATAAACCTCATCTAACTCTATCAGTGCTGCCATTACGACTGATGGCCTGGGAATGGATGAACAACCTCCATTACGTCCCATTGCACTTTCTTGAGTGTTGTCAGAACCTCCTGCAGACTTTAGAGTGTTACATCAGCCCACGAAAAGGCAGCCCTTCATTGGGCATTTTATAATATTATTTTAATTTTTTTTTTGAACTTGTAAAAATCAAAATTTAAATTTGTTTTCACAGGTAAATTTTGTTGAGCACTTTTTTGACGTGGTGGGGGGCTTCAAAAGGGTTGTGATGTGTTAAAATTTGAACACTGCACCCCACAATGCTCTAGTAGCTAATGGAGCTCCCCTTTCTCCGGTGGTCATCTCCAAGTGAAGGTATTGTCCTGGGTGCAAAGTTTTTCATTTTGGCATCTCTCCTAAAGCATACTAATGACTTCAGTGGATAATGGCATCAACCTTGAAAACTTAGGATCGAACTTCATTAGGCTCTAGTCTTAATGCACTAGAGGTCATTATTTTTGTTCTTTTATTTGAAAACATTGCTGCAACTATCTAGTTAATGTTTTGTAAAACAATGTTAAAGGATGATCAAGATAGTTTTATTGAATCTTTGAAGCTTTTATGCTACTTAAATAAATATCTTGTTAGAGGATTTTGCACTCCCAAATCAGTGTTTTTCTATCACCATGTACTCAATGTAAAATCTTTCTACTAATAAGAATTTTGTACCGCTCGATAATATATATATATATATATATTTATTGTATGATATAAATCAATTAAAAAGTTAAAAACCAAGATCAAGTTGTTATTCTTTAACCTGAGAGACTCTTTAGCATCTCTAATCATACTTTGTTTTTTTTTTAAATATCACGAGCGTTGAAATATGCTCTTCCTCCCAACTTATGGGTGATTTCATTCACATTTGCGTGGAAATTCTTCTATGGAGAATTTGGGTGGAAATGCTTCCCTATAATCTAGAGAATTTTGGTGGGGAAGGCTTCATAAGAAAATTACTGTAATTGCATATGAAATATGTAGTCAATGTTAGGGATATAAATGGTGCTAGAAATATCGATGTCGAAAAAACCCTTAGTCACTAAAGCTTGTGCAAAATACACCTCCAAAAATAAGGAGCTTGTTCGAATTATGTGAATGACCAGTATTGCAAAATATAAAATCATCCATATTATAAATATTTTCGAAAGATAAAGGTCATGTTAGTGAAATTGGCACTTTCCATGGCATTGTATAATGAAGTTTCAAACTTTCGCATATAAACTGTTACTAGAAGTTACGAAACTAGCTCAACTCCTATCTTTCATGGCACTTGTATGTTTTCGTGGGGTTAAGGGCAGGTGTCGTTTTTGTAGGAGTTGAATTCAGTAATTTTATAGCACAGAGATTCAAAGCAGTATAAAAAATAACCAAACATATTCTCTTCTATGCATGCAAGCTTCCATGCCATCATTAGATTAGCCACACTGCCAATCGATGAGGTATTGCTGGAATATGTGAGGAGGAGGTTTTCAAACTGTTGTAGGAGTTTCTAGCATCATTGGGTAGAGAAATAGACATATAATGTTAATGTTAGAGTACTTAACGTTGGAATGGACATTTGCAAAATTAGTCTTTTTTAATTTTAAAATTATTTGTTCAGGACTGACACACAAGAAAATAAAAATAAACACCACCAGGCTTGTTAAGTCCCATCAAAGTCCTCTATGCCAATCAGAAAATGAGAAATACATTTTTCAGATTTATAAAATTATTTTAATAATTTAACAAAAGAAATAACTAAAAAAATTCTGAAAATTTTGATACTGCATATGAAAATGTTTGAAATTAATCGGGGTTAGACCAAGAGGCTAAAACTATCCCTCGCGAAGGAAGGGACTAATAATATTTATAGTAATAATTAATCTATTAATCCATTTTCTTACCTATGTTGACATTGCCAAAACTTCTCCTCTTTTAGGGATCTTTAAAAGAAATGAATGTTGTGGCACCTCATTCTCTCTTAAATATATCCACAATTGTTTATCTCAGTTCCGATATCCACACGTGTTTATCTCAATGTTAAACCTATTGTAACCCTCCACACCTTCTCTTCTTTTAGGGATCTTCAAAAGAAATGAATGTTGTGGCACCTCATTCTCCTTTGACCATATTAACTTAGCTCCACATTTCCGCTTCAACCTCCTTAACGAATTATGCCACACAAATTTTGGTATGGGTTTCTCTACTTGGGGAGATATTGAGAATCACGAAAAATACAAGCTCTCTTAAGGAAATAGATTTTTTAGATATCATATATCAAAATTTTCTCACAAAAAGATTCGACATAATCACTCAATCAAGGAAATATTCAAATAAATGAATTGGCATTCAAACATCCGATTCCAATTGGATGCAATCAACAACTCAACTTGCAACCCCTAGGAGGATACTAAAATTAGAAATTAGGAGCCCAAAATTTGATATTGACACCTGTGATTATGGAATTATCAATCCTAAATCTATCAAAACTCGACAAAGTCCTAAGTTTGTAGAGGCAAAATTGAAGATGAAAATCATAATGCTAATAAAACAAATCTAGAATTTCAAATCATGAGAATTACAAGCCTCCATGTTAAGGCCTACCACATGGACACTAGCTCCAGGAATATTGAGTAACTGATGATCATAATCAACCAAAAATCCTGACAAAATAACAATAAATTATCTCAGAGCTAAGAATGATAGCTCACCCATTGGTGTATGTGTCGATCCCCATTACAAGTTCTACACTAGGGTTGATTTTGAGTGTGATGCAATCCCTTTGTGGGATAAGAATCTCATGATCCCCATTACAAATTAATCCTTGTTGATTAATGCAGAAGAAATTAATTCCCTCATTGATTATTTTCCCCATCAGATAGAATTGTAAATAGAGATTCAAGAGTAGATCGTTCACTATGAGCTATAGAATTTGGTTGCAGATTTGAAGTTGATATTTAATCTAGATTCCCTCATAATTCTCCTAGATCTAGAAGAGAAAGCGGGGAAATGCGTAAAGATATACGTGGAGGATAGTTTCTTAATGGCTACAATAGTACTATCACCAAGTACTCCATGTAGCTGTAGGAGTTGTAGGAAGCACTAGATGAGCTTTCTAATACCATTCCATGTAACAACATACATCACTTGCCTCATATGGTTAGTTCTATACTTCATGCAGTAGATCCTATGAACCTATGGCTATAACATAGAAAGTCCAACTTGCACAACCTCCAATGGACAATGGTTCAATATTGTTTCTCACATGTCACGCCACCTCTAACAAAACAAGAAAAACAAAGACAACATAGAGAAATAGAATAAGTATGCAACTAAGAGATTTTATTAATTGGAGCACATACATATACCACATAATAGAGTATTGTTTTATGACAATGGTATCAACATAAAAGATAATGATGATATAACTATAAATTGATACTACAAACTAACCACATAACTAAATTAATATAAAAAAATAGATTGGCACAATGCATTCCTGCGATTAACTCTAACATCTTATTATTCCTAATTTTATAAATGCATTTTTAAACAATAATTCTTTAAATTTTATAGTAAAAAGGTAACTATCTCCCATAGAAATATATTTTATTCTAAAACAATATATATTACAAACTTTCTAATTTGTTTAACATTTATATGTCACTGCATAAAACACATTTTATTATCAATTTAAATTGCATAAATAGTATAGTGAATGCTCGAGAGCGACTATTTCACACTCTAATTTTATTAGAGTAGGGAATGCTAACGGGTCACTATCTCATTGTCTCTTTTTTCACTTTATTCAAATTGTTTTCTAGATTATGCCAAAGAAATATATTTTCTTTTAAAAACAACATACATTACAAACCACATTTTATTATTAATTCAAATTGTTTTCTAGATTATGCCAAAGAAATATATTTTCTTTTAAAAACAACATACATTACAAACCACATTTTATTATTAATGTCAATTACATAAACCTGTGAAATAAAAATATATAAATTTAAATTGCATAAATAGTGTAGTGCAGTGAATGCTCGAGAGTGGCTATTTCACACTCTAATAAAGTAGCGAATGCTCACGGGTCACTATCTCATTGTCTCTTCTTTCACTTTATTCAACTTGTTTTCTAGGTTATGCCAAGAAATCCATTTGCTTCCAAAAACAACCTACATTACAAACCACATTTTATTATCAATCTCAATTACATAAACCTGCGAAATGAAAAATATATATATATAATATTTGTAATATGTTCAATTATTATATTAATACTTAAACTTGCGAAATGAAAGTATATATAGATTTATAATATTTGTAATATGTTCAATTAGTTTATTAATACTTAAACTGCGAAATGAAAATATATATAGATTTATAATATTTGTAATATGTTCAATTATTTTAACTTGCGAAATGAAAGTATATATAGATTTATAATATTTGTAATATGTTCAATTAGTTTATTAATACTTAAAGCTGCGAAATGAAAATATATATAGATTTATAATATTTGTAATATGTTCAATTATTTTATTAATATTTAAAGTTGTAAATTTACATGAAATTTATCATTGAATTATATATCATTGAATTATATTTATGGTTTGTAAATCTAATTGTAGTAAATATTTAATTATAAAAATTTAAAACTTTTATAACAATATTCTATTTAATTGATTTTAAAATATAATTTAAATTATAAAAATTTAAAACTTTTATAACACTATTTTATTTAATTGATTTCAAAATATAATCTAATTATTTTTTATTAATATTTTTTTCTTTTAAGTGTTAAATAATCGTATTTACACAAAAACTAAATTATAGTTAATTGAAATAAATTATTAATAGTGTTAAAAGAAATATGTTTTAAATCCTACGTGTGTATTAATTCATCTTTTACTTAAAGGGAAATAATAACTAATCAAAATATTTAAAAAAAAATTCCCATAAATTTAAAAATAATTTATTTATTAATCCGTTTTCATACCAAATGAAAATAAAACCTAGCCGAAAAAATCTATTTTCTTTGTTGAGAATAAATGAAATAGGAACAAGAATCCATAAATCAAATAATACTTATATTAATTAGAAAATAAGAAAATAATTGTGTAATAAAACTTAATAACACATAATCATATATATATATATATATATATAACAAATGAAAGGGAAATAATAACTAACCAAAATATTTAAAAAAAAAATTCCCATAAATTTAAAAATAATTTATTTATTAATCCGTTTTCATACCAAATGAAAATAAAGCCTAGCCGAAAAAATCTATTTTCTTTGTTGAAAATAAATGAAATAGGAACAAGAATCCATAAATCAAATAATACTTATAATAATTAGAAAATAAGAAAATAATTTTGTAATAAAACTTAATAACAGATAATCAAATATATATATAAAACAAATGAAATATGAAAAGATAGCATAAATCAAATAAGTTTACTAGCACAACCACATTATTATATGTGGTTTATATATGTTGCTGGGCATATATCAACCACATTTATAAATTTACATTAATATACATTTACATGAACATCCATATACAATAATGTGCATTTATATATATGAAATGTACATTATTGTGCATAATGATATATGAATTTATTTAAATGTAAACAACTACATTTATCTATTTAAATGTACATTTCTATGCATTAATGCACTTTAGTCTATATCAACATATTTCAATGTTCATTACTGCAAGGCACATTAATGTATATTAATTAATGTACATTGATGTATAGCAATGTATATTAACATACAATAATGTAAACTAATAAATTTACATTAATCTATAGTAATATACACTACCATAATGAACTATAAACTCAAGGGAATAATATTAAACCATAGGGATGAGTATTAATTTCAAAGCCTATGAACAATATTATACCCTACGAATATGAACCCAATGGATAATAAATCCAATCCATTAATAAACCCAAGGGAAAATAAACCCATGGAATAATAAACCCAATGGATTAATACTAAAAACCCAAAGGACTATAAACCCAAGGGAACAATATTAAACCCTAGGGATGAATATTAATTGCAAACCCTATGAATAATATTACACCCTAGGAATATGAACCCTTAGATTAATAAACCCAAGGAATTGATAAACATAAGGGAATAATAATAAACCCTAGGAATGTAAACCCTAACATTAGTAAACCCAAGGACTTGATACTATAAACCAAAAGGAACAATAAAGCTAAGGGAAAAAAGTTATAAACCAAAGGTATAGAAACCCAAAGATCAATTTTTTAACCCCTAGAAAAACATGGTTAACCAACGTTCAACATGGGTGATTGCATTAATACTAAAAACCCAATGAACTATAAACCCAAGCGAATAATATTGAACCGTAGGGGTGAGAATTGATTGCAAACCTTATGAACAATATTAAACCCAATGGATTAAAACCAAATACAAAAAGAACTATAAACCTAAGGGAACAATATTCAACTCTTGGGATGAATTTTAATTGCAAATGCTATGAATATTATGAACCACTAGATTAAAAAACTCAAGGAATTGATAAATATAATGGAATAATAATAAACCTTAGGAATAAGAACCCTAACATTAATAAACCCAATGAATTGATATTGTAAACCAAAAGGAACAATAAACCCAAGATATAGAAACTCAAAGATAAATATTTAACCCCTAAAAAAGACATTGTTGACCTACATTGACGCTCGCTAATTTCATTAATACTAAAAACTCAATGAACTATAAACCCAATAGAATAATATTCAATCGTAGGGATGAGTATTAATTCCAAACCCTATGAACAATACTATACACTAGGAATATGAACCAAAGTGGTAATAAACCCAATGCATTAATAAACCCAAGGGAAAATAAACCCATGGAATAATAAACCCAATGGATTAAAACCAAAAACCAAAACACTATAAACCCAAGGGAACAAAATAGAAGCATAGGGATGAATTATCCTAATAGTTATATACTAAAACCACAAAGGATTATAAACCCAAGGGAATAGTATTAATCGAAGGGATTAAGATTAACCCAAGGCATAATAAACACAATGGATTAATACTAAAAACCCAACAAACTTTAAAACCAAGGGAATAATATTAAACCCTAGGGATGAATATTAATTAGAAATATTATGAACAATATTATACCATAGGAATATAAACCCAAGAGATAATAATTCCGATAGATTAATAAAATCAACAAAAAAATAAACCCAATAGATTAAAATTAAAAACCCAAAAAACCATAAATTTTGTAAATAAATAATAATTATAAACCTTAAGATAAATATTTTAACCCCTAAAATAAATATGGTTGAAAAAAATTGACCATAAATCAAATAAATTTATTAATCTATTAATTCATTTTCTTAATGAGAGAAAAATAAAGCCTAACAAAAAAAATAAAATATGAAAATGCCTCTATAAATAAATCAATTTGAGGAAAAAAATTCTTTTGGCCCATTCAAGTATTTTGAGGAAAACAAATATTTTGGACCATTCAAAAGAAGATTAGATTCCGTTGAAAAAGACCTCGATTTGATTTCACGTTTATGTTACGATTCTGAATTCTAACTCGTTTGTACCTCAGGGTTCAAGCACAATGGCTCACACGGCTATATCTACAGGTAATTTGTCCCTCCTTGCTTTATCTCCGCCCTCTTTTGGTTTAGGGACTAATCAACGTCCGTTCCTCTTGTCTTAGGCTTCTCTTGTCTTCTGTGGCTCTATTGCATGAGGGTCTTTGTTCTGTCGTGCTCCTAGGTGAGTTATATTCTTCCCTCACTTGTATTATATCATTGTTTGTTCGCTATTAAGTGCAGTATATTTGACTTCAGTTCGTTCTGGTTACGCAGGTCGAGGGTTCGACCTTGGGTGTGGAGGATTTCAATGATTTTTGGTTTCCAAACCCTAGAATTCTCTGTTGGTAGGCTCTATCACCACAGTTTGTCGAAATGTAGTTAGGGTGTGTAGTTCTATGGTGGCTGCTCCTCATTGTTCGGTTATTGTGTATGATTTGAGTCGTTTTCACGACCTGGCATACTTCTATTTTCAAATTCCAGTTTATATTTCGTTTTGGTCTGGCTCTTTAGTTAGGCTTGAGGGTTTCACAATATCAAACCCTTGACTAGGGTCTGCCCTGTCTCGTGGTCGCTATTTACTCCATTCATTTTGACAATGTAATAGTGGACTTGTATTTAACAGCAGTTATATATATTCTATCTCACTCTGTTTCGTTTAAAAAGGAAAAGAAATGGTGTGATAGTTCGTTATGAATTACCTTTGTCTTGGTTTGTTTAACCGGTGCCTGGATTCTGTGTTCTTTGTTCAATTGTTTCACTGTATGGGCATTCTCCTGGCCGTGAACTTTACTTGCGTGCTTGTTTGTTCTGGTCGTGGAAATTACATGCGATTTACAGTATTCTGTTTTCTTTTAAGAGAGGAAAAACAACATAAAGTTGTAGGCCTGCACTCTGCTTGTTATTTTTGAATTCGATTAAACAATAGATAAAAACATAATTGCACAGCATGTAGATGATAATACAGATGGATAATGGTTAAATTTGTGCTCTGTCTCTTTTATTATTTGTATCTGAAAATGTTGAACCTTTTTCATGATTTTCATTGTTACATTTATATGCTTTGTCTACAGTTAATGGAACTATGTAGTTACTTTCAGTTGTAGACATTATAGTTACATAACTATTAAGTATTCGGTTCTGTCTACATGACAAGATTTTACATTTAGACACATTTGTCTTTTTCTCTTAAAATGACAGGACAATTATTAATCTATTGTTTATTAAAGTCAAACAAGTAAATAACCCTAACTGACCAAACTACCTTTTGGCTAATACAAAGATTAAAAAAAAAAATTCCTACCTCCTACCTTGGCAAACTAAACATATAAGACAAACAATATGTTAACTCAACTCTCCAACCTGGCAGAGACCAACACCTGGTCATGGTGCCTTAGCTAGATGCTCCTGCATCAGGCTCCCGAGGCAAAAATAAATCATGATTCTTGTCCATGAGCTTCTCGACTGAAGAACTTGTCTGCTCAATCTACCTGGCATCAAGCCACGAACTGTCCTCAATAGGAAAGTTCTTCCACTTGACCAGGTATTGCAGATACTCCTTCCGTCGAGTTCGTTTGGCCACCTGAGTATTGAGGATGCTCTCAATCTCGGGAGGCTGAACGTAAGGCATCTGTCTCATCCAAGTTTCTCCTCCATCCTGGGTATTCCGTGTGGGCCATGTAGTTTTGTCTTCTTCCTCTTCTTCTTCTAGGTCAGCAGTGTAAGGGAACAGGTCTGCTACATTAAAGATGGGTGAAATGCCTATCCCTGGTGGCAGTTGTATCTCATAGGCATTCGCTGAAAATTTCCGGAGGATTTTGTAGGGGCCTATCTTCTTATACTTCATCTTATTGTATGCACCTTTGGGGAAGCGTTCCTTGCGCAAATGCATGAGGACTTCATCTCCTACATTGAACTGTACTTCCCTTCTCTTCAAATCTACTTGTTGTTTATACTTTTGGTTGTTGTCCTGCAATTTAATTTTCACCTGCTCATGCAAATCTCTCATCGCGTTAGTGAAATCTTCTCCATCTGCGCTTCGCCTTTCTTGTAGTCCAAGATCTCGCAACTCATGCACTCCGCGAGGATGCATGTCGTACAGGATCTGAAATGGATTGTAACCGGTGCTACGATTAGGCGAGTTGTTATAAGTGAACTCTGCTTGAGCAAGCACTCGATCCCACATCCGCGAATTCTCACCAATCAAGCTTCGTAGCAGGTTTCCCAGACTCCTGTTTACCACCTCTGTTTGTCCATCGGTTTGCGGGTGATAAGCAGAGCTATAACTCAACTGTGTATCCATCTTCTTCCACAGGGTACGCCAAAAGTGCCTTGTAAACTTCACATCCCTGTCCGAAAGAATAGACTTACGCAACCCATGTAGCCTGAAAATCTCTGTGAAAAACAAGTGGGTCACGTGAGTGGCATCACTGGTTTTTCTGCAAGGGATAACATGTGCCATCTTCGAGAATCTGTCCACTACTACCATCACCGAGTCATAACCTCATTGTGTCTTAGGTAGACCCAAGATAAATTCCAAGCTGATGAGTCCCATGGTCTGCCTGGAACAGGTAACGGTGTATACAGTCCCGTGTTCTGACTATGACCCTTCGCTAACTGGCACACTTTACATCTGGTCACAAATCGCTGTACATCCCTTCGCATCTTTGGCCAAAAGTAGAAATGACTGAGCTGCTCGAGTGTCTTGTCTATGCCGAAATGCCCGACTAGACCTCCATTGTGCTTCCCCTGAATAATGTTCTCTCTCATCGAGCAATCAGGAATGCATAGCTATCCTCCTTTAAACAACAGTTTCTCTTGTAAGTTGTAGTCCAACCATGGACTGTTATCTCTCACCAAGGGATTTTGACATGCCTCATAGGCCTCCTTAAAATCTGTATCAGTCTGGTATAAATCTTTTAAGTGCTCAAAACCCAGCACTTGCACAGTACTCTCCTGCAGAAGTAAAGCTCTCCTACTCAATGCATCTGCCACCTTGTTGGCCTGCCTGCTGATGTGTTTCAACACGAAGGTGAAACTCTGCAAATATTCCACCCACTTGGCATGTTTGTGATTCAGCTTGTGTTGTTGCATTACATACTGTAGTGCAGAATTATCTGAAAACAACACAAATTCATTTCCCAGCAAATAATGCCTCTAGTGTTTTAATGCCTGTATAACAGCATAGAACTCCTTGTCATAAGACAAATATTTATGTCTGCTTTCATTTAGCTTCTCGCTGAAAAATGCAACAGGTTTATCCTCCTGGCTGAGTACAGCTACAATCGTCGTACTGCTAGCATCACAACGAACCTGAAAAAGCTTCTTAAAGTCTGGCAATCTCAGGATCGACCTCTCTGTGATCTTTTTCTTTAATAGCTGAAAACTTCTCTCCGCTGCATCAGTCCATCGAAAAGGTTGACTGGCCTTTTTAATGGTGTCCAACATAGGTGCACAAATTTCGCTAAAATTTCTTATGAATTTCCGGTAAAAACTCGCTAGTCCATGAAAGCTACGTACCTCAAATAAGATTTTTGGAGATGGCCAATTAACTATCGCCGCAATCTTCTCCGGATCCATCTTCAGTTCGTTTTCTGCTATTACAAAGCCCAAATAAATCAATTCTTTCTGCAGAAAAGTACACTTCTTCAGATTTATTAGCAGTTTATTCTGCTGTAATTTTTCCAGCACTTTCTGAACATGTCGAAGGTGCTCCTCCCTTGTCCTGCTGAAAATTAGTATGTCGTCTAGGTATACTATCACAAATTTTCCGATGTACTCCTTCAGCATCTCATTCATTAACCACATAAATGTACTGGGCGCATTGCTCAGTCCAAATGGCATAACCAGCCATTCATACAGTCCCTCATTCGTCTTAAAGGCTATCTTCCACTCGTCCCCCTCTCGTATCTAGATCTGATGATACCCTCTCTTCAAGTCTATCTTAGAAAAATATGCTGCCCCGCTTAAACAATCCATCATGTCATCCATCCGTGGCAATGGAAACTTGTACTGGATGGTGATTTTGTTGATGGGCCTCGAGTCTGTGCACGTCCACCATTCTCTTCCCTTCTTGGGAGCGAGAACCGTTGGAACTGCGCAAGGGCCCAAACTCTCCCTTATCAATCCTTTGTCTAGCAGTTCCTGCACCTGCTTCCTAATATCTTCATTGTCCTTGGGGCTCATTCGGCATGCTGCCTTATTCAGCAGACTGGCTCCGGGTATGAAGTCAATATGGTGACTTATGCTTCTTTTGGGGGACAGTTTATCTAGCAATTCATCCACCACTATGTCTGTAAATTCCTGCAACATCTGCTGAATTTCTGGGGGTAAATCTGATGCCTCTATATGCAACAACACTGTTTTTTCTCTTCTTACGATTGCATAACCCATCTCGCTATCCTCAACTTGCTTCAGAAACTGTTTTCCACTAATCAACAATGCTCTTGGCTCACTTGTCCCTGTTGTCCCTTCCTCCTTGATGGGCACAAGCGTATGCTTGATTCCATCCTTGACAAACTTATAACAGTTCGTCAATCCATCATGCACCACCTTTCTATCGTACTGCCATGGCCTGCCTAGCAGTATGTGACATACATCCATTGGCATGATGTCACAAATGACTTTATCCTTATATCTGCCTATTTGAAACTCCACCTCGCATTGTTCATCCACTAGCAACTGATGGCCTTTTTGCAGCCATGAAACTTTGTAAGGGGTGGGATGTTTCAATCGCTTCAATTCTAACTTTTCCACCATCTCTGTGGCCACTAAGTTATCTTTACTACCGCTGTCAATAATTAGCTTGCAGCACTTACCGTGTGAATTACAAATTGTTCGAAACAAAGCCTTCCGCTACGTTTTTTCGGTGGCTTCCTTGGCTGGTTTTAACAACACCTTGTTCAACACCAGGGCTTCCCCTATTTCTGGAGCATTCTCTGCTTCTTGGGGAGGTGCCTCTGCTTCCTCTGGTTGTGCAACATATGCACCCCTCTGTCCAGCTTGGTCTGCCTCAGGACACTCAAATGATCTGTGTCCCCATTTATGACACCTGTAACATTGATAACCAACTCCTCTACCTCGGCCATTTCCCCTGCCTCGCTGATATGGCCTACCACCTCTCACATTATCACCTTTGTCTGCTGATCCAAAAGCTCTGGAAAGCTACCTTCCTCATTACTACTAACAGTCTGCCCTCTACCATAGGACTGGCCTTTTCCCTTGCCGGTTCCTCATCCTCTCCGGGCATTTTGCCTTCTAGTAATTTTCTCTTTAGCTTTCATCGCACTCTGATACGCTTCTTTAATGTTCTTTTGATACAGAATATTAATTTCATCTAAAATTTCTAGTCTTAAACCATTTATGTACCTGGCTATCTTTTCTGTGGTATCCTTTGTATAACCGGCCCTTAGGTTCACTCATTAAAACTCTTCTGTGTACTCCCTTACTGTCATTCCTTTCCATTTCAGATTCTGCACTTGCCTGTGTAGTGCAATCTGATAATCTTTCGGTAGAAATCTGCCCTTCAACTTGGCCACCATCCTTGACCAGGTTTTGATCGGCAACTTGTTCAATCTCCTTCTCTCTATTTGGACATTGTCCCACCATAGGGTTGAATGTCCCTTCAACTTCGTCACAACGAACTTAACTCTGCGGTCTTCACTGACCTCCTCACACTCGAAATACTTATCCAGCTCGTTGATCTAGTCTAATAGAACCTCTATGGACAGGTTGCCAACATAATTTGGGAGTTTTGGTTTGGGTTTACTGCTTGCCACTAAAACAGATCTCAATAGTCTCATTTTTGGGCCCTCTCCATCCGATCCATCTGTTGTTGCTTCAACTTCCTCTTCGCTGTCATTGCCTACCTCTAGGTCTCTTCTTCTCCCCGCCTCTACTGCCTCCAAATGGGCAGTAAGAATCTTAATCTCCTCTCTCAATCCTTCCTCTGCTATCCTTCGAACACCTCTACCACAACCTCGCCTTCCTACCTCCATTTCTCTAACTGACCTTAAAAACAAAAAAACTGGCTCTGATACCACTATGATGGGACCCAGCCCACACTCCAACGTATAACTTGATATAAAGTTTGTCCGGTGCTAATGATGATTGCGGATTTGGTTGATGATTTGGCTTTTGATTATGGATATGAATAATGGATATTTTTGTTGGTGGTTGCAATCATTTAATAAGGCTCATAAATGTGAACCTGACCTGTACTCCTGCCTCGGTCCTCGTTTCCCGCTTGGTCTTTTACACAAAACCCTTTGGCATTCTGGTCATTTTCGGTATTTCGCTCTGCTGTGGGAGCTTTGCGAGGGTTTCTGTCGAAATTCTCTGTTCCGGTCCTGGTTTCTATGGAAAGGCTCTATTCTGGTCCTGTCTACGTGCGTATATGGTTTCACGGACTCGCCTGTGTTGTTATGGCAACTGTGTTCCTTGTTGTATGAACCTATTTTGAACTTTGGAGGTTAGTTTGCTTGTTTTCTTCTGCACAGTGGGTTATTTCATCTGCTGGTACTTGGAATCGATTTCTGGTTTTGGTGGGTCGGACTTCCAGCCATTCCTTCCTGCTGTTGGTTACTTTCCTTGATACTACTCTGCTGCTAAATCGTTTTATATTTTTGGGTCCTGTGTGCATAGAGTTCAAGTACAATGGCTCACGCGACTATATCTACAGGTAATTTGTCCCTCCTTGCTTTATCTCCGCCCTCTTCTGGTTTAGGGACTAATCAACGTCCGCTCCTCTTGTCTCAGGCTTCTCTTGTCTTCTGTGGCTCTGTTGCATGAGGGTCTTTGTTCTTTCGCGCTCCCAGGTGAGTTATATTCTTCCCTCACTTGTATTATATCACTGTTTGTTCGCTATTAAGTGCGATATATTTGACTTCGGTTTGTTCTGCTACGCAGGTTGAGGGTTCGACCTTGGGCGTGGAGGATTTCAACGATTTTGGTTTTCAAACCCTACAATTCTTTGCTGGTAGGCTCTATCACCACAGTTTGTCGAATTGTAGTTAGGGTTTGTAGTTCTATGGTGGTTGCTCCTCGCTATTCGGTTGTTGTGTATGATTTGAGTCGTTTTCACGACCTGGCATACTTCTGTTTACAAATTCCAGTTTATATTTCGTTCTAGTCTAGCTCTTTAGTTAGGCTCGAGGGTTTCACAATATCAAACCCTTGACTAGGGTCTGCCTTGTCTCGCGGTCGCTGTTTACTCCATTCGTTTTGACAATGTAATGCTAGACTTGTATTTAACAGCAGTTATATATATTCTATCTGACTCTGTTTCGTTTAAAAAGGAAAAGAAATGGTGTGATAGTTCGTTATGAATTACCTCTATCTTGGTTTGTTTAACCGGTGCTTGGATCCCGTGTTCTTCGTTCAATTGTTTCACTGTATGGGCATTCTCCTGGCCGTGAACTTTACTTGCGTGCTTGTCCGTTCTGGTCATGGAAATTACATGCCTTTTACAGTATTCTGTTTTCTTTTAAGAGAGGAAAAACAACATAAAGTTGTAGGCCTGCACTCTTCTTGTTATTTTTTAATTCAATTAAACAATAGGTAAAAACATAATTGCACCGCATGTAGACGATAATACAGATGGATAATGATTAAATTTGTGCTCTGTCTCTTTTATTATTTGTATCTGAAAACACTGAATCTTTTTCATGATTTTCATTGTTACATTTATATGCTTTGTCTACAGTTAATAGAACTATGTAGTTACTTTCGGTTGTAGATATTATAGTTACATAACTATTAAGTATTTGGTTATGTTTACATGACAAGATTTTACATTTAGACACATTTGTCTTTTTCTCTTAAAATGACAGGAAAATAATTAATCTACTATTTATTAAAGTCAAACAAGTAAATAACCCTAACCGACCAAACTACCTTTGACTAATACAAAGATTAAGACAAAAACAAAATCCTACCTCCTACTCTGACAAACTAAACATATAAGACAAACAATATGTTAACTCAACTCTCCAACCTGGCAGAGACCAACACCCGGTCATGGTGCCTTAGCTGGATGCTCCTACATCACCTAGACAATTCCTCTGCCTCCCTAGACGACTCCCATATAAATAACCACGACACATAGCTGTGAAGTGGTACGCCGCTAGGGATAATGGCATTTAAAATGTTAATTGTCACACTCGTCCGACCATGTGACCCTGAAATGTATTCAGCAATGCCGACCATGTTCGTATGACACTATAGCATTGTCTATACCCAACTTTTATTAGAAGGATTCGAAAGGATAGTTCGTGATGTTTCAGGTATCATCCAAATATATGCGATACATAATCTACCATTCATTTTTCATATGAGTAGTAGGTATGATTATTCCTAACATGTGCTTTTTTAGAGAAGTTATTTGGATTATTTATGAAATTAAAAAATAAATTATTATTATTATTATTAATTTTTTAAATAAAAAATTATAAAAATAAAAATTTTGAGTATAAAATGGTTTGAGGCTTTTATTTTTAGCTTTTAAATGTTTTTATATGTTCATTTTCAAAATTATGTATAGGCATTTTCTCTTTACTTAAGTTAATTTCATAATTATATTTAAATTTGTGTGATTCTTTGAATTTACACATTTATATATAGTTTTTATTTTTAGTTATTACATGTTTTATGTTCATTCTCACAATTATGTGTATGCATTTTCTTTTTAGCTAACTCAATTTTACAATTATGTTTAAATTTGTGTAATTGTTTGAATTTATCAATTTATTTATAAATCTAACTCTAACTTGCCTCTTATTAGGTTATGCTATTTCATTTAAAACAAAGAAATTAGTGATTTAAAATTTATTTATAAATTTAAACTATTTATAAATCTAGTTTAGTTTATAAATTATGTAATTATATATATATATATATATATATATATATATAGATATATACACTATAGAAATTGGCAATTAGGTCAGTCTTGTACTTGCATGATACCGAGTCAATTTCGATAGTCCTCCTCTCTATGGATTAGATTACTCTAGAAAATTTGAACCTTGGATATTTTAATTTACACAATACTTCATCTCATGGCAATCTAAGATAATAATCTATGTGAAATTTGTCCCCCAAAGCAGGTGCAAGTACAGGCCAAATGGCATGCCAATGATCAACTTGAATGGCAATTCTAGCCACCTGCCTGGTCACATGCACGTCTCAATGCACAGGTACAATATGATAACTCCTCATAGTCTGTGGGAATTAATGGATTTAGTGGGAAGGTACACTCACTTGGCTTTGGATTATAGGGAAATGATGATCAATTATAATGGCATGGATTGACCCCTTGAATTGCAAGTAGGAGTGATGCAGGAGCATCTTGCCTCCAAGACCAACTTTGTTTGTCTAGACTTAGGGGTTGTTTCATTTACCAAGGGAGTTAGTTCCTTAATTTATGTAATTGAGTGTAATTAATTTAATTATTGTATTTTTCTAAGTTTGTAAGAAGATTTTAGAGAATATGTATAGAAATTGTAATCAGATCTATTCCGAGGATAAATCTTAGGAATATTTGTGAGAGTTAGAGAAAAATGAGGGAATTTAGATAATGAGAGATTTGTGGATCTAAGAGTCTTATATTAGAGGTTCAGGTGAGGATTCTTTGGATCTAAACTAAATCAGTTCAAAATCCATTTTTATGTAAATAATAGTTGGAATAGAGATAGAGGGGTGTGATAAAGTAGAGACAGAGTGTACAAGTGAGACGCTTGAAGCCAAAACTTGGCTTAGTGCCAGAATTGGCCAAGTGATGTAAATCAGGGTAGAAAGGGCCTTCTGTAAATCACGCACACACACACACGCACACACACACACACACACACACACACACACACACACACACACACACACACACACACACATATATATATATATAATGCTCTTATATTTTATAATCGTTGCAAAGGAAACCAAACTCAAGAGGAATATATGTCTTCATATTCATGAGAGAGTTGAATCTGAATAGTGGTGAATTCACAATAATTAAAGCTCTGGAGAGATACGTGTTGATCATTTATCAACAAGGATCAATGATTAATTAATCATAGAAGGGTCATGCAAAGACATTGGAAATATTTCTAGAGGGCCACAAATAGAGCACAATAGGAGCAAGAGGAGACAAAAAGGCATTCTATAGAGGAGGAGAGCTAAATTATATTGACTTTCAAAACCCAAGGCTTAGAAGGAATAGTGAAAACTGAGATCTAAGTTGAGAGGAAACAAATTGAGCATTGATAGTGTTGAGAAGGAAGACAAAGAGCATTAGGGACTAGGGATCATTAGTTAACGAAGTGTCAAGTGACGGGAATTTTCCCGTTACCCAGGTTTTTCAAGTCGGAAGGTCAAAAGTCCTAGAAGCTTAGAAGTTCCAAATGATTGTAAGCCTATAACCATTTGTGAATTTGAATTTAAATAGAGCGTCAGGATTTGAGATTGCGGGGAAGAAAAATCTCGAAGGTCGAAACCTCAGAACTGTGTTGGATTCATTTAAATAGCAAGTCAGGGTACTTGAAGGGGCCCATAAGGAGAAAGGAATAAATGTAAATATTTCTAGTTATAACGTAAAAAGGTACCCAGGGAATATTTTGTAAAGGAAGGACTACTAAGGAGTGACACTATTGGAAGTTTAGCCATAGTCCGGAGGTCGGAATCCCATAAGGTTTTAGAATTGGAATTTCAAAGAGTTACTGGCCCTTGGGGTAACGAGAGTGGATGTAGCGCTTGGTTACAGTGTTGGTTCTTGGGAACACGAGTTGGTAAGGTACAAGCTTAGAAGCTTGGTTTCGAGGCTATTAAGAAGAACTTGGTTGTGGAGTTTATGCAGTGTTGGATTTCCCCATAAGTATCTCCCACTGTATAACTAACAAAGTAGGGATTGTGAATCTTGTAATGCACCAATAGCAGGGATTGAAGGAAGCACCTTTTGAGTAGATGATTGAGCTATGTGGGATTTTAGCAAACCCGAACAAGGGTACAAGTTTTGGGTTTGCATGAAGGAGGCTACCACAGAGCATGAAAACTTCCGTATTTAGATCAACAATGATTACACCAAATTTGTATTTTTTGTTCCTCTCCTTTGTAGGATATGTTGACCCTTAAATATCATGTCATTAGTTTTCATTACGACTATGTTTACATATGATCACCCCTCCTTGGGCATTCTCTGGTTTCCTCTCATTTGGCGTGTACGCATCTCACTACACCTCTTATTTTTTCTTCGGCACACGCTTGTATCTGCATGGTCACTATGGGGATCAGGATGGTCATCTAGCCTCAACTTACTACTTCATCTGTCGGCCAGGATCTTATGTCTCCTTTCCATCTATTAAACATAAAAGGTGGCAGTCTAAAAATGACAAACAAATTCAGTCTATATGGGCAAAAGACCCTGCATTGAAAGTTTACTTTCTCCAGTAGCAACAAAATAGTGATGGGTGTAGGTTGGTGTCAAGAATTATGGCTCCTAAAGTATTTGGCACCCTAGTGTCCCATCTGTGGAGATCAATTATCATCAGTTATTTAGCTTATGGATCTCAGTAATGTAGGGAGGGGCATGGTAGAAAGGGATACAGTTGTCGAACACATTGTAGTCACAACGCTCATGGTCAAGGTGCTATTGGTTGGGTTGCTTGCAATCGTGGTCACGTTGATTGTCATTAGGGTGCTCGTGGTTGCGGTGCTAATGGTTGTGGCTATGCTCGAGGTCGGGATGTTCATGGCCAAGGATATGGTCAAGGTACACAAGGTCTAAGGTCAAGGCACTGCTCTTGCTCGTCTTGTTCATCACATGATGCTTCTTATAGCAATGTGCAACCTTGTGCACATTATCTCTATTTCTAGCAAATGAAGTCTTTAAATAGTTGCATGCTCAGTTTTGTTGTTTTGTATGTCAATCGCAAGTCATCGAAGCCAATGTATTTTGGAAACTTATTTTTTTGTCTGATAATCTGGTTAAGCTAGGTCTTCACAACCTCATGGTCATTTACTTGCCTTACTGGTCTAACTTCCTTACGAGTAGAGTAGTAAAACATAAAGTGCTCTTTCGTAATATCTCTTTGAACTAATGAAATGTCAAGCTTTGTGAAATTTGTATTTAATCTAAAATTAAATTGCCATTAAAGAGTTATAATCTTTAATATCTTCAAATTTTCATGTTAAGTTAAAGGGTTTAAATCAAATTTTCTAACATAATTTTTATAATTTTAAATTCTAATATTATCTAAATATGAATATGGAGTGTCCAACTAAATTTTAATATGCAATTAAACATTTCAAAAATTTCATATTTTGACTATTTTTTTTAACTAAGCTATAATACATTTGAAATATTAATTCACTAAAATAAAGTTGATGTCAAATTTAAAATCTAATTAAGAGATTAATTCACAATAAACAAGTGTTACATGGTAGCTATTCTCTGCAACTTAGTTTAAGTATAGATAAATTAAAGTGAAAAACAATAAAAGAACTATGAGATATTGACTATGGACATACATATATATGATTAATAAAAATTAAAAGATTTTTATTTGTAAAGAATTTTTTATTTTAATTAAGAATATATTAATATATTACAAATTAATTTAAATATTAATCTAAATTAAATTGCATTTATCTAAAATGAACATCATTAATTTTAAAAATTAATCTAAACTAAATTATGCTAATAATAAAAGAAGATGGTAGAATTTGAACAATTGCTTAAAATGTCTTCAAAATTAAATCTCACACTAATCACAACTCTACACAACATAAATATAAGCAAGCTAGAAAAGATTTCACCATTATTATTTAAACTAGGTGCTTACATTACCAAAACAACTCGCATGAAAATTAATTGTTATACCTATTAAAATAAATAATTTTTCAATTATTATTTATAGAGTGATCGGCCAAACTACATAACTAGAAAATAATTATAAACCAAGCATTAAGGTGCAATGTACCATCGAGTCCATTTTTTGGGCCATTAATTTTTTGTTCAACGAAATAAGTGCGTTGAGATGTATATAATTTAGGATGTAAATGGAAGGTTTTCATTAATGGTTGAGATGTATTTATTTTAGCATTTAAATGGAAGGTTTTCATTAATAGTTCAAGTTCGATTTTTTAGAAAATACTATAGAAGATAATTTATTGAAATATTTTAGAATGGATCTTTTTCATAAACAAATCTAAATATATATATGAGATGGCAGCCTAGTGACATGAATTTTTAGGAAGAAAGTGTGTTAATTGAGGCATTTGGCAATAAGATCTCCAAATAAACAACCAATTGTATGACAGATAAATCTAAATAAATTAATTAGCAAAAAATAAAAAATTAATTTGTTAAATTTTTACTTTGGTTTATTCAAAAAATAAATATTTGGTGATTGACTGAATTAATACAGAGTCAACTTATCACACCCGGCTACAAGGAAAAATAAATTATTGTAAATTTCAAAACAATAAAATCTAAATGATTTTGTTAATTTTCAACTTATATTTATTATTATAAATATTAATAGAATCAATAATGTTAACATATAACAACTACTTACCTTGATATATATTATAATTACTCAATTTTACGAAATATTTCACAATAACACTATATTAATATATATAAAACTTAGATAATTTGATATAAATTCAGAACACCTAATTTCATTAAAAAAATTCATAATATTATATACTCTGATATTCTTTAACTTAAAATTTTATAATCTAATTAAAAGATTAATTTATAATGAATAAAATCTAATTAAAAAATTAATTTATAATAAAGAAGAACAAAGCTCAAATAAATTTTATAATTTAATTAAAATTTGATATTTAATTATACATAATAAAATTGATTAATATATTTATTTTTTAAATCAATAACATTAACCCATATATATTTGCAACTCTTAATTATACCTCTACGTCTCATTATATTCTCATTATATTCATTATACAGCTAAACTCTTTTTAAAACGTCGATAAAATACCTACATTATTATAAGTGTCAGTACAATCAATGATGTTAACATATACCAATCTCTCTGACATGATGTATATTATAATCACTTAATTTTACTAAATATTTTATAGTTACACTATAATTTAATATACAATATATATCATAGGGCTTTGGGGATTTTGGGGATGACTTAGTTTGGTTGGGAAGTCCTCTTACTGTTTTCTTCCCGACTTTGTTTTTAAGTCTTGAGTTTAGTGTGGGCTAAATCACCTTAGTGAATGTTTATTTTATTTTTGTAGTGAATGCTCAATAGTTTTGTTCTCTTTATTTTTTTCACCGTATTTAAATTATTTTCTATGTAAAGAAATATATTTGCTTTTAAAACAATATATATACACACTTTCTAATTTATTTATATACACTTTCTAAAACACTATATATACACACTTTCTATCATTACTTAAACCACACTTTATTACTAATCTTAAGTACATAAACTTGTAAAATAAAATATTATATATGTAGAATTATATTATTTATAAAATAAAAATAATGTATATATAAAAATATTATTGTAAATTATTAATTATTTTATTAATGCTTAAGATCGTAAATTTACTTGAAATTTATTCTTGAATCATATTTACTATATTCATAAGTGATTAGATATAAGTGTTATATATTTAATTGTAATAAGTATTTAATTATAAAGATAAAGTTTTTACGACAATATTCCATTTCATTTATTTCAAAATAATCAAAAACATAATTAAATTTATTTATTTTAGGTGTTAAATAATAATGTTATGCACAAAAACTAAATCCTAGTTATTTAAAATAACTTATTAATAGTGTGTAAAGAGATGGCTTTTAAATCTTACCTTTCTATTAATCTATTTTCATATATAAAGAAAAATGAAACTTATTAAAAAAACTCTATTTTCATCTAGAAAATAAAAAAAATATGAAAATACCTCATAAATGGAATAGGACTTTTAATCATTTATCAGCTTTTTATTATTATTATTATGTATAAAGGAAAATGGAACTTCACAACAAAAATCTACTTTTATTTTAGAAAATAAATAAAATATAAAAAATATCATAAATTAGTTAAGAAATCTAATATATATATATATATATATATATAAATTTGACATATATTCGGGTTATGTCTAAAAATAATAGCCGAATAAGAGAGGGATAAGAGGGACTTAACATTTGGAGCCTTAAAAATGTCTCTAATCACCGGTTATCCAGGAACTTATGGACAAGGTTTCTAATAATAATTAATCAAAAATGAAAAAATCTATTTTCTTCTATAAAATAAATCAAATATAACACCCTAATAGGAAGGGGAATTGAACTGATAACTTAACATTTAAGAGTGCCTTAAAAGTGTACCCAATCCTATCGAAGAACTTATGGACAAGGTTCCTAAGAATAAATTAATCCAAAATGAGCAAAACTATTTTCTTCTATAAAATAAATCAAATATGAAAAGTCTCCATAAATCAAATAAGATTTCTAACAAATACTACATAGTAGCTAATCGCTATCACTTAGTTTAAATATAGCTAATGCATAATACATTTAATACAAAGGGAGCATTATAGTACAAGTTACCTTATAAAATTTTAATTTAATAATACTTCAAAAACATCATCAATAATTTTATGAAATAAAAAAGTTTTTGAGAGATTTAATAATTATTAAATCTTTTGATAAAAAAATCAGCAACAATTCCGTTTCTCATCACCATTAAATTTCTTTTAACTCGTAAATCAGCTTTTGACCTCTCTGGAAAACAACGTGACAAAGTTTAAATCATGAAAATCATAATAATACTACGAAATTTCTAACATCAATGGGAAATAGGAAAATGCGAAAAAGGTTTGAATTTAAAAAAATTAAATTTAAATGCATGAATTTTGCAAGAATGTAAATTTCAGTATTTATGGTTAGAAAAAGAATTGCCTTTAAAGCAGGCAGCCTTGTATTATTGGAGAATTGAACAACGTACTACATAGATAGATAAGGCTAGGCACATACATTGTTGTGACAAGAGTACATATAAATATATGCCCTGCAGCCTTCTTAATCTTCCCGGATACAACTTATTCAACAAATTTGCTTCATTGTTTGATATTAAAATATAAATTAAACATAAATAAATTATGAAGCAAGATAAATTAAATAAATAAATCTGAGCAAACATCATAAATAATATCGCAACATTTTGATGATTTATAAACGTCGACATTTGCAGCATCCTTGAAAGTAGGTGAAGAGTGTGCAACAACAATTTGGTTCCTCTGAAGGCGGACACCACGCTGAATATGAAGAGGTCAACAAGTGATTTAAGCCATTAAGGTCAAATCCAAGGTTATGTAGTAGATGTTGGGTACAAAAATATAGTTTGGAAATTCAAAACTGTGGAAAGGAAATATTTAGGTTTGCTGCAATTTTGTTGGGTGGGTAGTTGAAACAAATTGCTTCTTGGGGAGGGGATTTTTGTAAATCCAAATTATAGTTATTAAATGTCAAAATTTTGAGTGTCTAAGAGGTTTTTGATGTGTTGAATCTATTTCCACCATCAAAAACTGTAATGTCCCCAGAAAGCTGTAAATATTTTATTTACCGCAGTAAGAACAGATTGAATAATTAGGTGTATTATCTGTTTGAATTAAATAATATTTTTATTTATTGAAAATGTGGAATGATTTTAGTATCAACAGATCTTGTAACTTCGAGAGGAAGGAAGTTAAAAGAAAAAGAAACAATTGTTGGAAACCCTAACTACTTCCCTAACTGTGCAAGGCTTCTAGAGAAAAGAAGCAGGGGGAAGGAAAAAAACTGCATTGTAGGGACAGGCAGGAAAAAGGAAACGGGGAAAACTTGCTACGTCTGGTGATGACCAGATAGCAAGAGCGCTATGTGCAAGCAATTGATAGAAGACTGAAGGTCTTGTGAACAAGCTAGGGGGGAGATTTGGTCTCGAAAGACAATCTCACAGACGAGAGGTTGACTAGCCACAAAACCAGAGCTGTCCTCTACCATTGGAGTTCCTCACTTAAAAGAAAACTGAGGTATGAGGTACCTTCTGGAATTTTTATGGTTTACCAAGCCGAGTTACTTGAGGCTACGGTGAATGTGAAAAATTAGTAGTAGGTTTTAGTTGCTTTTACTTTTCTAAATACTGATAACAGGTGAACCTAAAGAAAGTGAATAACTTCTAGAAAATTTAGTAAGTTGTTGCTGTCTAAGTCAAGTATATTTATTTCCTTGTGAGTTGGTGAAAATTCTTAAGTGCATAATCATAATCTTCAAGTATATTTATTTTCCTCTAAACTCGAGAAAATCTTAAGTGCATAATCATAATCTTAAAGTATATTTATTTTCCTGTAAACTGGAGAAAATCTTAATTGCATAAACATAACCTTTCTAGTTCCAATAACGCAGAAGAATCGAACAATAGACTATTTGCAGAAATGGAATCCTTTTTAACTTTATCAGTACCGGTAAGGACTATCGTGGAAATACCGTTTAAAACATAAACTATACAGACATTTCCTTTAAGCAAATTTAGCAGAGACAAGATGAATAATGACGGCATACAGCGTTGTTGCTTTGCTGCACTGAGAATGTACCTCAAAAAGGAAATAAAAGAATTAAAATTCTGTGTAAAATTTCAAGCAAAGGATAGGGTCGTTGAAGCTAGGGTTTAGGCATGGAAATCTGAATGTTGACATGGGTAGATTTTCCAAGCATGGTCAGACTTTTACCATTCTAGAATCTTGCCTAGTCTTCCTGAAACCCTACTAGGAAACCCCCTTAACCATAAACTCAGAAATGAGCCTAATAACAATAAATCTTAAGCGAGGAAATATTCATTTGAACCACACTAAGAGAGCAACCAAGCAAATTGACATGGTAACAAACAGAATGAACATAAATCAACCTCTGAGTAGAATTACCACCGAAAGCTTGCCCAGGCAGTTTGGTATTGAAACCCTTAGGGCAATTGGTGTGAGGGTTCAAGGAACCTCATCGCGAATAGAACTCACAAAAACATATTCGATATTTCCTTTAAATTCATGAACATCATAAGTATTCTACATAAAACTGGAAATGATAATCGATAATCCAGACCCCGACATAAAACTCGAGAGGTCGATAAACTCATTACATAATAGGAAAAAGAAACAAACGAAAATGATAATTGAGACATGGGCATATAGCCTGGAAGTCAATAAGTCCTTTACATTCAGTAATACAGCCGACTATGAGACTGGGAAATGTAAGTTCCATTAATATTACACAACAATTAAAAAAGAATAAATTGTGCCAGTGCGACCAACTTTCACATGGCTCGCAAGCAGTAGCAAAACCCTCATTCATAATGAGGAAAATATGCACATATATCTCATAACAGAGTAGGAATATTGCGACAAACTTAAGACTAAAACCTATCACCAAGCAGTGATTGTTCTATCTGTGAACAGGAAGAAAATAAGAACTTTAAGAGCCGAGACGATGACCAAGCAGCCTAGAGATAGTATTTTCCATCGGGCAAAACACCATTATGGAGGTAAATCTTACCCGAAGACTCCCGGTGTTACATGCCTGAGCTGCATCTCTCCATCCCGAGCCGGGAGACGAGGTTCCTGCAAGAAAAATCAACCACAAGCTGATTAAAAGCATGGCAACAGAGATTTGATTTAACCATCGACTACAAATAAAAATTAAACAGAGAGAGAGCTTAGTAAACGAAAACCCACCCGATGAAAACTTGCCTGGAGGTGAATCTACATTCTCTGGCAGTAGCATAACTCTGGTTCGACGGGTCAACAACATTTGCAGGAGGAGCAGTAAACCAGAGTAGACTCTGGGAGTGGATACAGAGGAATGAGACCATCCTCTTCGCAAACCGGAAAAGTGAGAAAACCCAGATGTTGTCCAACCGTAGGATTAAGGAACAAGCTCTATACTGTTGATGCAGCGGGAGTCTCGAGTTAAGCAGACGTGGCAGGACGGCCTGCCCGTGCCACGTACAAGGCGGAGCAGGGGAGATTAATGACCGAGCAGAATATCCAAAACCAAAGCAAAGGAACAAACTAGAAACTATGTCGCTGAACACATGAGCGCGTACTGTGGTGGGATAGTTGAGAGCCGCATGGTGCAGAAACAAATAATCTAACCCACGATAATATTAAACTATAAAGCAGCAATAAGTATTGACACCCGACCCAAAATTAGAGAGCAAATAATGAGTTATGAACGTACCTAATCACATAAATGTTTGTATAGTCCTATGTCAACTTTGATCTAGGAGTACAATAATACGAATAAGTAATAAAAAAAAAAAATTCACTTGCAATATTCGTATTGATATATGTTGGAGTGGTTACAAGTGGTATTAGAGCCAAGCTACAAAACTGTGGCCTCTGGCAAATTTGTGAATTGGTAATACAACAAATCATGTGTTGTTGTTTTTTTTTTTTTTTAAACAGTTATTGTGTTAACCTTTTTTGTTTCTATCCCTGTGTTAAGCTCAGGAAACAGACGATAGTCGAGTATGAGGAGAACGGAGAGTGTTCCACACAGGCTTGTGGCGAGTCAGGGACCTGCAATAGGCCCAGAAACTAATCCTGAGATATGGGTATAGTTAGGAGAGGAGGCCCGTAATACTAATCTTGTGATATTAGAGACAATACAGGAATTAAAGAATGAGATGGCCCGCTTATGGGAAGACAATGTGAGATTAACTATGGAGCAGGAAAAGATCATGAAAAGCCTATCTGACAAACAGAATCAGTGGCTGTAGAATCCCAGCCCTAAGTAGCAACAAGTGTCAGAGGAACAAGGCTACCATACAGATCAGGAGGAGATAGAAGGGAGGGAAGAGTATCAAGAAGAAAAGTCAGATAATGTCTCTGAACACCAGAAATCAGAAAGGCAGTGGATAGAATTGCAAGGGGAGTTCCGTAAAATAAAACCGCCACACTTTGATGGAGAGTTGGAGGAGGTAGCCGAGGCTTGGCTGATTAACATAAACAAATATTTTTCAATTATACGAATATGATCACAACCTCAAGGTGTGGCTGACCATTTTCCAATTGCAAGGGAAGGCCACCCTGTGGTGGGAAGAGGTCAAGATTGTACGAGGGGTAAGCGAGCAAAATATAACTTGGGAAAAATTTCAAAAATATTTCAAGGAAAGGTACTTGACTAAATGGTTTTATGATGAGAAGGCAAGGGAATTCCATGACCTACGACTTGGACAACAAACAATGGATGAGTTTATCACTCGATTTACCTCATTACTCCATTATGTACCCTACATACGAGAGGAGAAAGCTAAGGTACAACGATTCGTCAATAGTTTAACCTTGGCGATGAGGGAAAGAATTGAGTTTGATAACCCAAACATGATGGATGAGGTGATACGAAAGGCTAGAATATGTTATCAGCAAAGTAAATAAAAGGGAGAAATTCTAGGAAAGAGGTGGGTTGATAAGAGAGGTAATAAGATGGCTGGGAATAGTAAAGGAAATCATGGCAGTATTAACAAAGGATTTTCCAAAGGGAAAAACAGCAAAAATCCACAAAAGAACCTGCTCAGATTAAAGCCACCCATTGAATCCAGAATCAGCGAGCAATCTGGAAAAGTTGACAATGAAGGGACAACAAGGCCTCCAGTTCAATGCTGGGGATGTGGAGGGCCTCATTATGTTAAAAACTATCCTCATCGAAAAGGTATTGAACAAGTTTCACAGATTCATGAAGCATCTACAGTTGGCGACATGGGACGAAATTTACCAAGAATTAATGTCGCTCTAGAAGATTGACAGGCAGAATATTAGCTGACCATGGTGGAGTTTGAAGGTAAGATTTTTTATTATACTGTAACTGTTTTAATTGATCGTGGAGCTACCTTAAGCTATGTTAGTCCTAAAGTTGTGGAACAATGTAAGTTACAAACTGCTAAGTTTAAAGACCCTTGGCTAGTACAACGAGCAACAGGGGCAAAGAGATAGGTGATAGCGAAGGTCAATAACTATTCCTTGAAGATATTAGGTCAGGCGGTGTTGGCAGATTTAAACGTACTTCCCCTTGGTTTGTATGATGTGTTGATAGGTATGGACTGGTTGGAAAAATGCTGGTCCATTATAAACTGTAAAACAAAAACTATCTGCTACAAGGATGAGCTTGGAGAAAAGCAGGAGATGCAAGGTATTAAGAGGCCAGTGCAGATTTGGCCAATAACCGCTTCTCAGTTGGCAAAATGTATTAGGAAAGGATGTCAGATTTATGCCATCCAAGTGGGTTATGCCAACTCAAAAGACAAGACTGCCACATTGGAAAGTATTCCAGTGATAAGATATTTTTCAGATGTGTTTCCGAAGGAGATACCAAGATTGCCACTCAAGAGAGACATAGATTTCACTATTGAATTGGTGCCAGGGGAAGCGCCGGTATCGCGGGCTCCTTATTGTATGAGCACACCAGAATTAACAGAATTGAAAATGCAGTTGCAGGAGCTGTTGGAAAAGAATTACATCTGCCCCAGTATGTCACCCTGGGGAGCCCCGGTGTTGTTCGTTAAAAAGAAGGATGGAACCCTTCGTATGTGTATGGACTATCGTTAGTTGAATAAATTGACAATTAAGAATAAATACCCTTTACCCTGTATTGATGAATTGTTTGATCAAGTGAAAGGGGCAACGGTATTCTCAAAAATTGACTTACGATCAGGATACCACCAAATCAGAATTAAAGAGGAGGACATAGCCAAAACTGCTTTTAGAACACAATATGGACACTATGAGTTTGTGGTGTTACCCTTTGGGTTAACCAACGCCCCCGCAACCTTTATGTGTTTAATGAACATCATATTTCATCAGTATTTAGACAAGTTTGTGTTAATTTTTATTGACGATATACTGATATATTCCCGAAATATGGAGGAACATAAGGAGCACCTCAGATTGGTGTTGCAAACTCTCTGAGAGCACCAATTATATGCCAAATATAGCAAGTGCGACTTATTTAAGGAACAAATTCAGTACTTGGGACATATAATCACTAAAGAGGGGATTGTTGTGGATCCCGAAAAGATAAGAACCATAATGGAATGGCCGGTGCCAAAGGACGTGGTGGACATAAGATCTTTCATGGGACTAGCAGGTTACTATAGACGGTTTGTGGAAGGATTTTCGAGAGTAGCTTACCCTATCACTTCCTTGCAAAAGAAGGGGAAAACTTTCAAATGGACCGCAGAGTGCCAAAAGAGTTTTGAATAACTCAAGCATCTGCTCACCACCGCACCTATTCTAAGCATAGCTGATCCAGGTAAGGACTATGTGGTGTGCACAAATGCAAGTAAGGAAGGGGTAGGAGGTGTGCTGATGCAAGAAGGAAAGGTAATCGCCTATGAGTCTAGAAAATTAAAAGAGCATGAGTAGAAATATTCCGCCTACGATCTGGAGTTGGCAGCTGTTATTCACGCCTTAAAGATGTGGCGTCATTATCTAATGGGTAAAAAGTTTCTATTACTGACAGACCATCACAATTTGACTAATTATTTTAGTCAGCCTACCTTAAATGCTAGGCAGGCACAGTGGGTAGATTTCTTAAGTGGTTTTGACTTCGAGATTAAGCATTTGAAAGGGAAAGAGAACCGGGTGGTAGACGCTTTAAGTCGAAAAGTACAATGTCTCTACGAAATTTCTTGCAGTGAGGGGCGAAGTACCTTCGATGAGATGATTAAAAAGGCAGCAAAACAAGATGCAAGATATCAACAAATAGGACAACAAGTTCAAATTTCTACCAGCAAAGAAAATTAGCAAGGATATGCTATGGATGCTGCTGGCATGCTGAATTATAAAAGGAGGTTGTATGTACCCAACCAAAATAACATTAAAAGCTTGATTTTAGATGAATTCCATGAAGAAAGATGTAGCAGAATATTTGACACACTGCCTGGAATCCCACCAAGTTAAAGCCGAACACCATACCCTTCTAGGTTATTACACCTGCTACCAATATTGGAATGGAAATGGGAAACCATCTCTATGGACTTCATAACAGGATTACCCAAGTCAAAAAGAAACAATGATTCCATCATGGCGATGGTGGACAAGTTAAGCAAATCAACTCATTTTATACTGGTACAATCTACTTACAGAGCAATGCAGATTGCCCACATCTTTATGCAAAATATTTTTAAGCTGCATGGATTACCAAAGACTATAATATTTGACCGTGACGTAAAATTTACGTCAGTATTTTGGAGGACTTTGTTTGGGGAATTGGGGACTCAATTAAACTTCAGTACCACTTATCATCCTCAGACCGATGGACAAACAAAACGGGTGAATCAGGTTGTAGAAGATATGCTAAGGTCGTATGTAATGCAGCAACCATCCAGGTGGGAAGATTACCTTCATTTGGTCGAATTCGCATACAACAATGGCTATCATACGTCCCTGTAGATGAGTCCGTTTGAAGTGTTGTACAGACAGAAATGCCACACACTCTCAAGTTGGGGGGGACCAGAGGACAAGCTGATGCTGGGCCTCGAAATGCTTAAAGAAATGGAAGAAATGGTCAAGAAGGTACGATCCAATTTAAATTCAGCCTAGGACACGTAAAATAATTTTGCCGACCGAAAGAGAAGATTTAAGGAGTACCAAGTAGGAGACCATGTGTATGTGAGGATTCGAGCCAAAAAAAGCACACTACAATGGAGTGGGAGCACCAAGATGGCACCAGAAATGCCCCACACTCTCAAGTTGGGGGGGACCAGAGGACAAGCTGATGCTGGGCCTCGAAATGCTTAAAGAAATGGAAGAAATGGTCAAGAAGGTACGATCCAATTTAAATTCAGCCTAGGACACGTAAAATAATTTTGCCGACCGAAAGAGAAGATTTAAGGAGTACCAAGTAGGAGACCATGTGTATGTGAGGATTCGAGCCAAAAAAAGCACACTACAATGGAGTGGGAGCACCAAGATGGCACCCCGGTTTTGTGGACCTTTTCAGATCTTAGCTAGAGTTGGTCTGGTGGCATACCAGCTTGCTCTGCCAAGTCATATTCGAATCCACAACATCTTCCATGTATCATGTGTTAGAAAAATACGTCTATGACTCTAAGCATGTAATTAGTTGGCAAGACATTCAGGTAAGAAAGTAACCTGGATAGACCAATCAGATTTGTTGACTGAGGAAAAACTGACTTAAATTATTGTGTGTTTCAAGTCGAGCCGGAAGGAGAAATCTTGGTCGAGCTGTTGACTATACTAGATCGGAGAGAAGTCATGCTACGTAAACGAGCCATCACCCAGGTTAAAGTGCAATGGTAGCACTTTAGGCCATAGGAGGCCATCTGGGAGGATGAACAACTCATGAGAGAAGCTTATCCAGGATTGTTTGCAGCCGGGAAACATCGGGATGATGTTTGATTTCAGGAGGGGGAGATGTAATGTCCCCAAAAAGCTATAAATATTTTATTTACCGCAATAAGAACAAATTGAATAATCAGGTGTATTATCTGTTTGAATTAAATAATATTTTTATTTATTGAAAATGTGGAATGATTTTAGTATCAGCAGATCTTGTAACTTCGAGAGAAAGAAAGTTAAAATAAAAAGAAACAGCCTCTGGAAACCCTAACTACTTCCCTAACTGTGTAAGGCTTCTAGAGAAAAGAAGCAGGGGGAAGGAAAAAACTGCGCTTTAGGGACAAGCAGGAAAAAGAAAAGGGGGAAAACTTGTTGCGTCTGGTGATGACCAGATAGCAAGAGCGCTATGCGCAAGCAATTGATAGAAGACTGAAGGTCTTGTGAACAAGCTAGGGGGGAGATTTGGTCTCGAAAGACAATCTCACAGACGGGAGGTTGACTAGCCACAGAACCAAAGGTGTCCTCTACCATTGGAGTTCCTCACTTAAAAGAAATCTCAGGTATGAGGTACCTTCTGGAATTTTTATGGTTTGCAAAGCCGAGTTACTTGAGGCTACGGTGAATGTGAAAAATTAGTAGTAGGTCTTAGCTGCTTTTACTTTTCTAAATACTGATAATAGGTGAACCTAAAGAAAGTGAATAGTTTCAAGAAAATTTAGCAAGCTGCTACTGTCTAAGTCAAGTATATTTATTTCCCTGTGAGTTAGTGAAAAATCTTAAGCGCATAATCATAATCTTCAAGTATATTTATTTTCCTGTAAACTGGAGAAAATCTTAAGTGCATAATCATAATCTTCAAGTATATTTATTTTCCTGTAAACTAGAGAAAATCTTAATTGCATAAACATAACCTTTCCAGTTCCAATAATGTAGAAGAATCGAACAATATACTATTTGCAGAAATGAAATCCTTTTTAACTTTATCAGTACCGGTAAGGACTATCATGGAAATACCGTTTAAAACATAAACTATACAGACATTTCCTTTAAGCAAATTTAGCAGAGACAAGATGACTAATGACAACATACATCGTTGTTGCTTTGTTGCACTAAGAATATACCTCAAAAAGGAAACAAAAGAATTAAAAATCTGTGTAAAATTTCAAGCAAAGGATAGGGTCGTTGAAGCTAGGGTTTAGGCATGGAAATCTGAATGTTGACTTGGGTAGATTTTCCAAGCATGGTAAGACTTTTACCATTCTGGAATCTCGCCTGGTCTTCCTGAAACCCTACTAGGAAACCCCCTTAACCATAAACTCAGAAATGAGCCTAATAACAATAAATCTTAAGGGAGGAAATATTCATTTGAACCACGCTAAGAGAGCAACCAAGCAAATTGACACGGTAACAAACAGAATGAACATAAATCAACCTCTGAGTAGAATTACCACCGAAAGCCTGCCCAGGCAGTTTGGTATTGAAACCCTTAGGGCAATTGGTGTGAGGGTTCGAGGAACCTCATCGCGAACAGAACTCATAAAAACATATTCGATATTTCCTTTAAATTCATGAAGCTCATAAGTATTCTACATAAAACTGGAAATGATAATCGATAATCCAGACCTCGGCATAAAACCCGAGAGGTCGATAAACTCATTACATAATAGGAAAAAGAAACAAATGAAAATGACAATTCAGACATGGGCATATAGCCTGGAAGTCAATAAGTCCTTTACATTCAGTAATACAGCGGGCTACGAGACCGGGAAATGTAAGTCCCATTAATATTACACAGCAATTAAAAAAGAATAAACTATGCTAGTGCGCCCAACTTTCACAGGGCTCGCAAGTGGTAGCAAAACCCTCATTCATAATGAGGAAAATACGCACAGATATCTCATAAAAGAGTAGGAATATTGCGACGAACTTAAGACTAAAACCTATCACCAAGCAGTGATTGTTTTATCTGTCAACAGGAAGAAAATAAAAACTTTAAGAGCCGAGACGACGACCAAGCAACCTAGAGATAGTATTTTCCATCGGGAAAAACACCGTTCCGGAGGTAAATGTTACCCGGAGACTCCCGGTGTTACATGCTTGAGCTGCATCTCTCCATCACGAGCCAGGAGACGAGGTTCATGCAAGAAAAATCAATCACAAGCTGATTAAAAGCATGGAAATAGAGATTTGATTTAACCATCGACTACAAATAAAAATTAAATAGAGAGAGAGCTTAGTAAACGAAAACCCACCCGATGAAAACTTGCCTGGAGGTGAATCTGCGTTCTCTGGCAGCAACATAACTCTGGTTCGACGGGCCGACAACGTTTGCAGGAGGAGCAGTGAACCAGAGTAGACTCTGGCAGTGGATACAGAGGAATGAGACCATCCTCTTCGCAAACCGGAAAAGTGAGAAAACCCAGATGTTGTCCAACTATAGGATCAAGGAACGAGCTCTACACCGTTGATGCAGTGGGAGTCTCGAGTTGAGCAGACGCAGCAGGATGGCCTGCCCGTGCCACGTACAGGGCGGAGTAGGGGAGATTAATGACCGGGCAGAATATCCAAATCCAAAGCAAAGGAACTAACCAGAAAATATGTAGCTGAACGCATGAGCACGTATTGTGGTGGGATAGTTGAGAGCCGCGTGGCTCGGAAACAAATAATCTAACCCGCGATAATATTAAACTATAAACTAGCAATAAGTATTGACACCCGACCCAAAATTAGAGAGCAAATAATGAGTTACGAACGCACCTAATCACATAAATGTTTGTACAGTCCTATGTCAACTTTGATCCAGGAGTACAATAATACGGATAAGTAATAAAACAAAATTTTCACTTGCAATATTCATATTGATATATGTTGGAGTGGTTACAAAAAAATGGTTCAAATACAGCTAGTGCAAGATTTTTAAATATTTTTTTACCCAGATTCCAACTATTTTTTACTCGGGATAATACCTCCACCTTGATATCCTTCTTCTTCTTTTGCATGCTATGACTGCTCAACTAGAGAAATTTGTAATTTATGATATTTGAACTCTATAATTTTTCCCCGGCGCTACTCTTTTACTCTTTAATAATTATTACTTTATTGAAAAAAAAACAACCCCAACATTAATATAAATAAATAAATCAACATTAATATTGATTAATATTAATAAATCTGTGCAGAAATTTGAGCACATTAAATATATGAATTTGCAGGAAATCCATATGAATGCTATCATTTAAAACCCACATTACTGACTCAATTAAATTTTCAAGCACCATTTTAAGAAAAAAAAAATATTGTAATATTGGAATACCATGTGATTTGCCATAAATGCATGCTTATAATTTTCCATTGGTGTGAGTACTGATAGGCATGTATCACTACTTTAAATACATAATACAATTACTAATAGGCAAGTATCACTATTTTAAATACATAATACAATTTCTAAAATATTGAGCAATAATATTTTCAATTTCATAATTAATCAAATTGAACATGGATAAGTTAAATTATTTTTAAATATTAAACTATAGATTAGATTTTTTGTTAATCTAAATTAATTTTACTAAAAACCTAATGCACTATAAAATTTTAAATATTAAACAATATAAATATTTTTGGTCGAACCAAACTGATTTAACTAGAAACCCAATATAGTGGTGAGTATTGATAGGCAAGTATCACTACTTTAAATACATAATACAATTTCTAAAATATTGAGCAATAATATTTTCAATTTCATAATTAATCAAATTGAGCATGGATAAGTTAAATTATTTTTAAATATTAAACGATAGATTAGATTTTTTTGTTAATCTAAATTGATTTTACATAAAAACCCAATGCAATATAAACTTTTAAATATTAAACGATATAAATATTACATTAGATTTTTGGTCGAACCAAACTGATTTAACTAGAAAACCAATACAATATCTGCTGATTGGCTGGGATAATAATAATTATTTAATTTGAAAAACGAGACGCTTTTGGACCGTTCACCTATTTGGAAAAGATTTTAAAAAGGATTAGATTCCGTTGAAAAAGAATTTGATTTGATTTACGTCCATACTGCGATTATTAATTCTAACTCGTCCGTACTCTGCATCAAAATAGAAAGTCTATTCAGCATTGATAAATGTTATTTTCAATTTAATTGTAAATGTCACTGATTGTATCGGTTTAACCAAAATGTTCAATGATGTGTAAATTTGAGTCATTGAATGGCTTAACCAAAAGTCTTAACCACAATATTTAATTATTATTGGAAAAGTTTATTCGGCGTTGATAAATGTTATTTTCCATTTAATTGTAAATGTTAGTGACTGTATGGGCTTAACCAAAAAGTTTAATGATGTGTAAATTTGAGAATTGAATGGCTTAACCACAATATTTAATTATTATTGTTTTTGTTCGTTATTCAAATAATCTAAAACCATAGTCAAATCAGATTGAGAGGTTTGAAATAATCCAAATAGACTGCGCTAGGTCTTCAAATAATGCAAATCTATATAATTAATCAACTTATTTTGAAAGATTTGCAGATAATCCAATTCGACTTTATAGAGTCTTCGAATAATCCAAATCTATCAAATTAGGTTGAGAAGGAACGACATATTATGACATTTTAAGTATCTTCATAAGTCACTGTCTATGATAGTGAGATAAAAAATGCATGCTACCTAGCAGATAAAATAACAGTTTTTAACAAGTATTATTAAAAAAAGTGAAGCAGTCATTTTCAAAATT
The DNA here is from genome assembly GCA_031772625.1 of Pinus tabuliformis. Taxonomy (NCBI): domain Eukaryota; kingdom Viridiplantae; phylum Streptophyta; class Pinopsida; order Pinales; family Pinaceae; genus Pinus; species Pinus tabuliformis. The sequence goes on along the minus strand of CM062808.1, from coordinate 435,500,458 downwards.
GATCTCCGAAAGGCATACGATTGCCTGGATTGGGGCTTTATCAGATGCTTACTTGCAAAGATTCGATTGTGAGCCAACATGATAAACTGGATCATGGCATGTGTTGAGAAGGTGAACTATGCAATCATTATAAATGGGATTCCATCCTCTTATTTTCTAGCTGAAAGAGGACTGCGTCAAGGCTGCCCACTATCTCCTCTATTGTTCATCTTGGCTATGAATTCTCTTAGCCTCCACATAAACAAGGCAGTTAGTGATAACAGATGTCGGCCACTGAAGATCTGCAGAAACAATTATATCTCACATAATTTATTTGTGGATGATATACTTATATTTGGAATGTTATGCAGACTCACCTAGAGATGCTTATATGACATCCTAAAATGTTTTCAAAAGGCCACAGGGCTGCAAATTAATGAATACAAGTCAGCTTTCTTCCATAACGATGTCAGCTTGGATTTAGTTGAATGGTTATCTTCACTGTTCGGGATAGAGGCACGCTCCATTAAGCATGGAATAAAATATTTAGGTTTCCAGTTAAAAGCAAAGGGTTACTCTAAAATGGACTGGCAATGGTTAATAGATAGGTACTATAAGAGGATATCAGTATGGGAATATAAATGCCTATCAATGGCAGGAAGAGTTGTTTTATCTCAGTCAGTTCTAACACAACTAGCTGTATACTGGGCCCATTTATTTTCTCTTCCTGCAAGTATCATCAAGAAGATGAATAAGTTAACTGCAAACTTTATATGGGGCGGCCAATCAGAAAAAAGAAAATTTCACCTATCTAAATTATCTGATATCTCTTGGCCGAAGAATTTAGGTGGATGGGGCCTGTTGGATCTGCGAACTTTTGGTAAGGCACTTCTATGCAAATCACTATGGAGAGGGATTTATGGAGAGGGTCCTTGGAGCAACACAATAAAAAAGAAATATATGGGAAGCAAGGATATCTCTTACTGGTACAGGTTGGGAAGGATTGGATCCAATTATGGGTCAGCAATATGGCTGAGTTTTCGCAAGATAGAGAAGTATTTTTTAAAGAACTTAGCTTGGAGTTTTCAATCTGGTAGCCAGATTCTCATTGGAATTGATTCTTTCCTGAGTGGGCAGGAGGAAATCATTCTGCCAGAGTCTCTCCTAAATTTTTTCCATAGAAAAGGATTTTTCACTTGGGATAAGCTGATTGCAGAATGGCAGGGCCCTTTCCCTCTTTGGAAAGAGGCTGACAGTATGGGGATGTCAGATTTCTTAGCGCGACAATGGAAGAACCTCAGAATTTCTTTGAGAAACTATGGCATTTATCGCTCTTGGGAAGCTGATGTTCTTATTTGGAAGGATTCAAAAGGAAACTCCCTGGTTCGTGTAAAGGACATCTATCAAAATCTGATAGGGTTAAAGATTGCTCTTCCCAGCCCGATTTTCCCAACAGCCTTTTGGAAATCGGGATGTCCTTCCAAGGCAATTTTATTCTCCTGGCTGGTCTTCCACAATAAAAACTTATCATGGGAGAATTTGAAAAAGAGGTGTTGGCATGGACCGGGTCTCTGTTTAATATGCAAGTCTGATGAGGAAAATAATTACCACATGTTTTTCAATTGCCAAAAAACTCAACAATTATGGAAAGCTCTGGCAAATCTTTATAAATTTCCTCATATCCCTCATGCTTCTACTAAAGAAGCTTTCCTTTGGTGGAATGGGCAAAAGGAGTCCTGGAGGCCTCTAATTATCATCACTCTATGGTGCATATGGAAATGGAGAAACAAAATTATCTTCAAAGACAGTAAAGTGCCTTTCATGGAAACTCTACAAAGTATTATAGCTCTTTATGACTCCTTACCAGAAAAGTCACACAAGCAAAAAAAGTCTAATCGTAAGGAGCAAACACATAATCACTCTATGCTCCCAAGAGCGTATTTCGACGGTGCTGCCCAAAATGGCTCTTGTGGTTGTGGCGTTCACATCATCATGAATGAAAATGTTCAATATCTCATTGCCTGGAATGGGGGAAAGGGCTCAAATTGTAAAGTTGAGGCGATAGCTCTCGCGGGCCTTTTATCCTTTTGCCTTTTCTTTAACATTCAGTCTGTGTCAATTTTTGGAGATTCAAAAGTCATGTTTGATTTTGTAGCAGGAAAGAGCGATATCAGCAATCCTCTCCTTGCAGACTGGATGGACAGAATCAGATTCCTTTGGAGGAAGATGGAAGGGTTCTCCATCTAGCACATTTACAGATCACAGAACTAGCAAAAAGACATCTTATCAAAGTAGGGTCTCCTATCGGAACCAGGTATCTGGAACATGAAGGTAAAATCTGGGGAGGAAATTTTCTCTATCCAGGAATTTTCCTTACCAGGGTCTTAATTTCAAATCTTATTGTATTTAGGTATGCATTATCTTTTTGGTCTTCTGACTCTTTCTTCCTACCAAACTTTCTGTTTAAAGTATGGTTGAAGTATATTTAGCATCCTTTGAATAGTTTCTGAATACTGCTATTCTCCTCTGAGAGAACCTTTTTCTCCTATTTCTCTCCTCTATCTGTGATGTATAACCTTTTATCTCGCAAATTTTGACAGCTCAATGGGCTGGCTATAATCTTGGAACTCTGCTACAAATAGCCCCTATGAAGAACTTTCTGTCAATGTATCTGTTTCTTTATATATCTTATATAATATTATCATGCCTTTTTCGCTCTGGAAAAAAAAACTTTTAATATTTTTTTAGTGAATAATTCAACTAACAGAATGAAAGATAAGTAGTGAGTCAATTATTCAATTATAAAATAATCAGTAATTAACTTAATAACTACCCTACTCGTTGGTAGGCAGATCTGAATAACCACGGCACAATAGTATAAGGATTCGAAATGAAGATCTGCAAATCTTTAACTACATAGGAAATCTTGATAGTTCGTGAAGTTTCAGGTATGATCCAAACACTCGTTGGCAGACAGATCTGAATAAGCACGGCACAATAGTGTATATATATATATATCCACCAAATGTTTATGAGAAGGATTCGAAATGAAGATCTGCAAATCTTTAACTACATAGGAAATCTTGATAGTTCGTGAAGTTTCCGGTATGATCCAAATATTTGCAATATAATCTACCGTTCATGTTTCATACATTTTTTGGTTTAAGTTAATTTTATAACTTTGTATAAAATTGTATAATTGTTTGAATTTATAAATTTATATATAAATTTAACTTCCACTTACATTTAACTAGATTATTTTTAACTGAATGCTATACATTGAAAGTGAAGAAATTAGTAATTTACAATTTATTTCTAAATTTAAATTATTTATGAATGTAGTTTTATATGTATATAGAATAAATTGGCAATTGGGTTAGTTTTGTACATGCATAACACTAGGTCAATTTGTACTCTAAAAAATTTGAACCTTACATTTTTTAATTCACACAATACTTCATATCATGGTGATTTCGGATAATAAATTATGTAAAATTTATATTTAATTTTGAATTAAATTATTATTTAACAGTTATAAACATTAATATTTTCAAATTTTCATTTTAAGTAAAAGGTTAAATGAAATGGTCTAACATATTGTTTTATAACTATAATTTTTAATACTATCTAAATTTTAATATATAGTTAATTTCATATTTTGATTGTTATGTTAAATTAAGCTATAAAACATTTTAAATAGTAATGCAGGAAATGTAAAATGTAAAATTGATATTAATTTTAAAATCTAATTAATTACTATTTTTAAAATATTAGCTATTTTTAAAACATGAAAAAAAGCAATAAAATGTAAATAATTATGTTATTCTTTAACCTTCCTTTATTATATAATTATGTTATTCTTTAACCTTCCTTTATTATTATTATTATTAATTTGATATAAATTTAAAACATTCAATTTCATAAAATTGTATAATTTGTTATTCTTTAACTTAAAAAATATCATAATTTTAAAATCTAATTAAAAAATCAATCCAAAATAAATAAGAAAGAGGTTGATATAAATTTTAACATTTAATTAAAAATTTAATATTTAATAAAATGTAATAAAAATGATTAATAATTTTAAAATCTAATTCAAAAATCAATCCAAAATAAATAAGAAAAAGGTTGATATAAATTTTAAAATTTAACTAAAAATTTAATATTTAATTAAATGTAATAAAAATAAAAATGATTAATATATTTATTTTTAAAATTAATGAAATTAATCTAAATATTTATCACTTTTAATTATACCTTTACATATCATTATACTCCTCATACAACTAATTATTTTTTTAACCGGTAAAAAAACTACAAAAACTTTGGTATTATTTAACCTCCATTTATTATAAGTAGAATCAATGATGTTAACATATACCAACCTGGCACGTGATGTATATTATAATCACTAAATTTACTAAATATTTCAGAGTTAGACATATTTTCATACATAATATATATTAATAATTTGATTATTTTATATGGAGTGATTAAAAGGGTCAAAACGACGATCCAGTTGTTATTTTTTAACCTAAGAGATTAACATGTCTAAGTATACTTTGATATTTAAAACCTCTGTTTATTAGCGATATAGCACCAGCGTTGAAAGCTGCTCTTCTCCCAATTTATACAAGTTCTCCACCAAGGTCGATCTTGAGGGTGACACAAATTCTTTGTGGGATGAGAATCCTAGGATTACCCTTATCAACAAATTCTTGTTGATTAATGCAGAGGAAATGAATGTTTTCATTGATTATTTTCCCCATTAGATAGAATTGGCAATAGAGATTCAAGAGTCGATCGTTCACTGAATGCCCTCATTGATTATTTTCCGATTATTTTCCCTATTAGATAGAACTGGAAATAGAGATTCAAGAGTCGATCGTTCACTGTGAGCTACAGAATTGGGATCAGATTTGATTTCAAGATTTACTCTAGACTCCCTCACAAATCTCCTACATATAGACGAGAAGGTGGGGAAATGCCTAATGGTATACATGGAGGATAGTTGCTTAATAACTACCATAATACTATCACCAAGTACTCCATGCACATGTGGGAGTTGTAGGAAGCACTAGATGAGATTTCTAAAAACATTTCATGTAGTTGCATATATCACATGCTGCATGTGGTTGGTTCTATATTGCATGCAATAGATTATCTAAACCTATGGCTACAAGAGTCCAACTTGCACAACTCCCAATGGAAAGTGCTTTAATATTGTTTCTCAGATGCCACAACTCCTCATGGTTTTGATACCAGAACAAGATAAACAAAGACAATATAGAGAGATAGAATAACTATGCAACTTCGAGCTTTTATTAATTGGAACACACATGTTCACATAATAGAGCCTTATTTTATGGCAATGGAATCAACATAGAAGATAATGATGATGTAGCTACAAATTAATGCTATATACTAACAAAATTAACTAATTTAATATAAAAGAATGGATTAGAACAATACATCCCTGTAATTAACTCTAACATCCTATTACTCCTAATTTTATGAATGCATTTTAAACAATAATTCTGTAATTAACTCTAACATCCTATTACTCCTAATTTTATGAATGCATTTTAAACAATAATTCTTTAAATTTTGTAGTGAATATGTACTGAATGCTCATGAGTGAGATAGAAGTAGCTATCTCACATCTCTACTTACTACATTAAAATTGTTTTCTACATCATGAAAAGAAATATATTTTCCTCTAAAATATATATATATTTGTTTAACATTTATATGGCACTACATAAAACACGTTTTATTATCAATTTAAAGTACATAAATTATGTAGTGAATACTTGAGAGTGCTTAATTTAAAGTACATAAATTGTCTAGTGAATACTTGAGAGTGCTTATTTCACACTCATTAGCCACTCTTCTTAATGCACATTTTATTATCAATTTATAGTACATAAATTGTGTAGTGAATACTTGAGAGTGCTTAATTTAAAGTACATAAATTGTGTAGTGAATAATTGAGAGTGCTTGTTTCACACTTGTTAGCCACTCTCATTTTGTTATTGTAGCTAACGCTCATGAGTGGAATATTTGATATTGTAGCGAATGCTCACAAGTGGAATATTTGAGAGTGCTTATTTCACATTCTCATGAGCCACTCTCATTTTCTTATTGTAGCAAATGCTCATGAGTGGCTATCTTATTGTCTCTTTTTCACTTTATTCAATTTATTCAAATTATTTTCAAAGTTATGTAAAAATATCTATTTGCTTTTAAAAGCAACATATATTACAAAACTACATTTCTAATTTGTTTAGCATTTATTATTGCATAAACCACATTCTATTATCAATCTAATTTATATAAACATGTGAAATGAAAATATTATATATGTAGAATTATATCATTTGTAATATATTTAATAATTTTATTAATGTTGAATGTTAAATTTACATGAAATCTATCATTGAATCATATTTATTGTTTGTAACTCTATAGTTGGAGTAAGTATTTAATTATAAAGATTTAAGTTTTTTATAATAATATTTCATTTAATTTATTTCCAATATAATTTATTTTTTATTAATATTTTTTATTTTGCACAAAAGCTAAATCATAGTTAATTGAAATAATTTATTAGTAGTGTTTACCTGAGCTCTATTAAGACACTCCACTGTGATTAGGAGCTTTGTTAAGGCACTCCTTGATGTGAAGTCATTATTTCAACCCTTAGAGGTGATATATTGGACATGATGAAGATGTAGTCCGGCCAAGCCTACAAAAAAAAACTTATTAATAGTGTTGAAAGATATAGGTTTAAATCCTAATTTTCTATTAATCCATTTTTTTACATAAAGAAAAATAAAACCTAACCAAAAAATTCCAAAAAAATCCCATAAATATAATAATAATTAATTTATTAATATATTTTAATAACTAAATGAAAATAAAGGCTAGCCAAAAAAATATTTTTCTTCTTAAAAATAAATTAAATAAGAACAAAACTCCATAAATCAAATAAGATTTCCAATAATTAGAAAAGAAGAAAATGAGAAAATAGAATTTCTAGAAAATAAAATAATAAATTTCCAATAGAAATTTAAGAGCTCGTCTTCCTCGGACGTAAGGAAACAGGTTAACGGCCCAAGACCCAGAGGCATCTGGCAGGAGTGAAAGCCTGCTCCCTTACGGACCACCAGCGGGTTATTTCAGGTGGCGTGGTTTTCCTTGATAACAGTGATGTGTCAACTGACTTTCGCGGATAGCAGCCAGAGATGGCTGTCCTCACTGTTGGTTTGACAAACTGAGTTTGATAGGTTTTTCCACCTTTTGAAACAAAAAAAAAAAAAAAAAAAAAAAATTCTATTTTCGTTTCGAAAATAAATCAAATATGAAGAGACCGCATAAATCAAATAAGTTTATTAATTTATTATTAATTCATTTTCTTACCTATAAAACATAAAACCTATAATATATATATATATATATTTTCTTCGGAATTAAATCAAAGGTGAAAAAGCCTCTATAAACCAAATAAGTTTTTTTAATAATAGTTATTCAATTTGAAGAAATAAAATATTTTGGACCATTCAATCATTTGAAGAAGATTTAAGAAGATAAGATTCCGTTGAAAAAGAGCTTGATTTGATTTGACGTTTATGTTGCGATTATGAATTCTAACTCGTCTATACCCTGCATCAACATAGACAACTCCATTCCATGTTGACAAATGTTATTTTCATTTTAATTATGAAATTTAGGGATTGTATGGGCTTAACCAGAAAGTTTAACGATGGGTAAATTTGAGTCCATATGAGTCATTGAAGGGCTTAACAAGAAAGGTTTAACAACAATGTTTGAAGGGCTCAACAAGAAAGGTTTAACAACAATGTTTGATTATTGCCTTTGTTGGTTATTCAAATAATCCAAAACCATAGTCTAATCAGATTGAAAGATTGTTGAGAAGTTTGAAATAATCGAAATAAACTTCGCTAGGTCTTCAAATAATCCAACCCTATAAAATCTGTTGAGAGGTCTTCCAATAATCTAAATCTACTTCGAGTCTTCAATTAATCCAAATCTATCAAATTCGGTGGAGAAGGAGCAAGATATTATGACATTTTAAGTGTGCTCATACGTTATAGTTAATAATGATGGTGAAATAAAAAATTATGTTACCACGAAGATAAAATAATAACCGTTCTTAACGAGAATAAATATTTTAGTACTTTTAAGTCAATAATCTAGTCTAATTAACATTAGGAAAGAAAAGGGAGTTGTATTTAGTGTGTTATTTTGGATTTTCTAGTGTCAGAATTCCGTGGGAAAAATTTAGTTGAAATCTTGATTTGTGTTATTTAACTGTTTTTTTGACTTTATATATGGATTCAACACTCTGAAAAGCTCTTAGGGCACTTCCTTTGTGCAGGAGTTACCCATCGAGAGTTTGTGATTTCAATAAATTCCTGTTGGATTTTAGAGAAATTAAACTAGAAAAACTTTCAAAAAGTCTCACTAAAGACAACTCGAAATAAAAGTAGTACATATTGGAGCTCGAAATAAAAGTAGTACATATTGGAGATTTTTCTGACATGGTCTCGGGATCATATGTGACAATTTGAATTTTCCAACATTAGTCTGTATCATCGATCGTGCTTTATGTCATTCTGGTGATGGTGTATTAAATTGGATGGCGAGTTGGTGAGAACATCCCACCTATAGATCTCTCAATGTACAAGTCTTTCATTTACCGGAGGTCTCTTTTGATGTTTCGGTCTACATAATATATTCTTTATGTTGTTTTTCTACTGTGTACCTCCCTCGATCCTTCTCCATGCCATATTGTGACCGGCCCTTATTCTACATTCTCTAGGCCTGGAGTTGGAATTCACAACATGCTGGAGGTTGTTGGTGCTCTATTTTCTTTGCTCATCATTTATGATCATTGAGGTGGCATGCTAAGTATCACTGACATACATTTAATTTTAATATGTTGACGACGTCCTTCTTCGTATACCTCAAGGTCTATTTACTGGAGAGATGGCATATTTTTCGTGGGATTTGACGTCCGGTTCCTTTTTCCATTTCTAGCACTTTGAAAGGTGGTATTCCCTATTATTATATTCGCAGGTGGTTGATTATGGGAGTAGTCTACCTAGGCTGTAGAATGGCCCGTTTTCCGGCACCGGCCGGAAAATCGTCCGGCTCCGGCTACCGGTAAACTCTCCATCCTCCACCACCATCTCCTAGCTCCGCCACCCTCTTTCTCCGCCACCCTCCCCTGACAGCGCTGACATTCCCTGACAAAAAAATCTGAATGCCGCCTGACATCCCTGACCGATCAGCGACGAGCTGGAATTCATGCGGGGAGTATCGAAATGGTCTGGAGCGCGCGATTCCGCTTTGCACAACACTTCCCGCTCTGCTCTGCGATTCCGCTGTGCTGGGCTTACCGCTCTGCAGCTCGGAGGCCAGGAACTCTTCAGCGCGCAGGTCTAGGTTTCTGAATTGTCCAAACTACCAGTCGCAACGGGTGAAGCGGTATGCGTCTGGGCAGCCCTAGATGGGGAAAAAGGAAAGGTGGAGAGGAATGGAGGATCCATGATATCCAAATCCCCTTCCAACATTCGCACCACTGTTCCCATGGAAGGCCTCAGTGCCCAATCGCTCTGAATACACCACAGTGCCGTCTTTATCAACCTAGACGCCTCATTCACATCTTCTGTCCTTTCCAATTTCAATCTGCTGTCCAACAATGCTTCCATTTTCCCTTGTTTCGCCTTGCTGAAAGCAATAGAAGGGAAAAACCAGTGCTCCGAATCCTGAGAACTGTCCACGTTTTTGCGCCCGCTGATGATTTCCAGAAGCACCATCCCGTAGCTGAACACATCGCTCTTGGAAGTGATTCCGACTTCATAAAACCACTCGGGCGCCATGTACCCCAGCGTCCCTCTCGCTTGAGTCACCACACGGCTTTCTATATCTCTGTCCATACACTTCGCCATGCCGAAATCGGAGACCTTCGCTTTGAAATTTTCGTCCAGCAGAATGTTCTGAGGCTTGATGTCCAGATGCAGAATGCAAAGCCTCGAATCCTCGTGCAGGTAAGCAAGTCCCCGGGCAGTACCGACCGCAATCGAATATCTGGTTTTCCAATCCAACTGTTTTTCTGAGCCAAACAACCATCTATCAAGAGACCCGTTGGCCATGAATTCGTACACCAGAATTCGATGTTGCCCTTCAACACAAATACCACGCAAACTCACAAGATTGGAATGATTGATGGAAGATATGGTGGCCACTTCTGCACAAAATTCTCTCTGCCCCTGTCCTGCCCTGTCGCCCAGACATTTGACGGCCACCGGAATACCATCACTCAATTTCCCTTCGTATACTTTCCCAAATCCACCCTTTCCAATCTCTTTTCTAAACCCCCCTGTGGCGGTCTCAATATTCTTGTAAGTGAAAATTGTAGGAAGGCTAGTGAGATTCTTCAGATACTCTGTGTCTAATTCATGGGTATCTTCCTTACCATGAACATGAACAGGAGATTGTTTTTTCAGATGTTTCCACAGAACAAAGAAAATCCACACAGCATATATGGGAGCCAAACTGGTGATGTAGAAAACACGATATCGTTGATCCAACAGGGGAATGATAACCAACATCGAAGCCAGGCTTGGCAACGCTAAAGATAATTTTAAAAAATTGATCTTACAGAACCTCAAACACTGCACCAGCAAACACTGCAAATTGCAACACAAATCCTAAGGGCTGCCCAGTTGAGAAGCAACGGAATAAATAATGCAGATTGTTCAGTAGGCGTGGCCAACGGACATTGTTCCTATATTTTATGGCCAACGGATTGTTAATGTTTACTTCTGCCATTATTCTAGGTTGTTTTTTTGGTGTTTGTTTTTCTTTTCTTTTCTGACCAGCTGATCACAACCCTCCATATCAATTTGGTGACAGTTTAGGTTGTGACTATAAAAATAGATTATTATTATTATGTACCTGATTTAGTGGGTTACCTGAAAAGTTGGGACTCCTTTGTTTTGCAATAGCATAGCATTCCTAGCTAGCCATTTGGCCCAAGAGACCACACAAGGTGGTGCCCTAACAGACTTGTCTTCCATCCAATGTTTCAAGCAATCCTCAACATTGTTTCCTTGCATCTGCAGCATCAGCGAAATAGTAATTCCTTCCAAATCTTTTGAAACTTGCAGGCATGTTAGTGCACTTTCAATCGTTAGGTGAAAATATGATCTCTGTCTTCAGTGTAGCTTGCACAACAGTTAGTGGGCAATGGAATAACAAGATGTACCTTTACTGTTCAGTATGCCAATCAGGGCTTTGAGTTTTAGTTTTTGTGTTCAATGCAATTCTGAGTGCAACTTCTCTACGATCACCTCTATACAGGCCACTCAACCTAACTAATCTGTTCTAACAATCCTTCTCCATGAAATTCATAGAAACACATAGAAATTGAAACTCTCTGCTATCAAATACTGGGCACAAAGAAACTGAATCAATAAAGCTTCCAACGATTGAAACAGGGTAATGGGCAAAACAATTTTATAAGAAGCCTCAAGGGTTAAAAAATAAGAATGTTGGGAAATGATGATGCTGTGCAGGATGGTATTTATGACACACCATAATACACTATAATTCTCCAACCTTAGTGTAATGGTACCTTTGTGAGGGGACTAATATACAGAAATGTTTGAGAATAATAAAGCAATATGTTCACTGTGATCTGAATTAATCTATTCACACATCCCAAAATAAGGGAACATGTACTTACTATCAACAGACACACCAAAGAATGATGTGAATTAGTCTATGATCAGAATTATTCCTATTCACACATCCAAAAATAAGGGAACTGCATACAATATTCACTTCCTTGAGTATCATTTATTTTAAAACTCATAGATGTATTTGGGTCCTATAATGAGCATTTCATCTATATAAAGTGGTGATTGCTAAATGTGTTTTTTGCAGAATAGTTGCCAGTATTAAAAGTGTTGCAGTGTAAATGAACACAAATTATCTGCTTTTTTTAATTATATATGATTGAAAAACATGTTGAGTATTAGGAAATAGATAATTGTCTACTTGTTTAACATGAATTTATTGTTATTTGTTTTTCAGGTTTTTGAAGTGTAAAAAATGGTGCAAAAGTGGCATTTATGCATTGAAGTGTCTTGCTTTCCAAATCCAGGTCGAGCAGTTATTAAATCCGTCCTTTACAATATGGCAACAAATCATTTATTTCATGGAAAGAAAGAAGTGCCTGGAATGACGACAAACAATGAGGCATATTACATTGCCCTTGTTGAAGGGTTAAAAGAGGCAAAACAACATGATGTCAATGATATTGAAGTCTTCACCAACTCGGAGTTAATATGTAATCAGATGAAAGGCATCTATCGGGTTCGGAAGGACAATTTAAAACCTCTTCATAAGGAAGCAATAAATTGGAGTTGTCAATTTCAACATTTTACCATCAATCACTCTGCAGATATTGAAAAGATGTCCACTGATATAATGTCCAGAGCATTTTTAAGCACATATGTAGATGCCAAATATGACATAGGATCACCATCCACTGCAACAGAAATCATTGATCACCATCAATATAAATTCCCATTGTGTGAATGGGTTGTTGTTATCATTTTTCTGGGGTCTATCATAGCATGGTTCTTTCACTAAAGAAGAACCTATTAATATTTTATTTTTCCCCAACATGCAATGATTACAGTTTTTTGTATGGGAGACAAACTTATGGACAAATGTAATATATTCCATGTACATGGACAAATGTATTTTGAAAGAAGTAACTGGTTCATGATTTTGTGATTATCATCAATACATTATGATGTTGTCTGATCCTTCCAAACACCTTCTCAAATCTTTGTTTCTGGAGAGATATTGATATGCTATGTGATTTTTTAGTTGGTTGTTGATCAGTGATGAAAGGTTTCTTTACGTATGTGTCCTCCTCATCCAATAGATAATAGATAGTTGTCTACTTGGGGTGGGAAATCTTGAATGGTATGTCAATGAGGTTTATGCATGCTCCCTCTTGAATTTGTCTCGTCTCTTATAGTGAAAATATAGACATCCTTGTTTTAGGCACTGTTTCTATTTTTTAATTGTTGTTATCAATTTATAGGAAAAGTGCATGGTAGATGAGGTAACCAGTTTTAGACTAGTGTGCATTAGTCTAGGAGTGAGGCTCTCTATTCTAGGAAACTTCTGAAAGCACCTTGGGCGCACTTTTCTAGAAGTGAATTAGGGATTTACTAAGCCAATTGCATAAAAGGGATTTACTTCCAATTTGCTTGAATGAGGGGGGAAGATCAGTTTTTTTCACTGGAAAGATTAGAGTGAAGTTGCAGGATCAAGTTATGTCATAAATATATTTATTTTAGAGTTTAGAAAGCTAGAAGCTAATACAAGAATATTTAGCAAGATATTATAGTTCATTATGATGTCACTAGCTCAGATTTGAACTTGGGTAGGGAAAATAAATCCTGAGTTAGAAAGACAGTGGTCATTCCATCCAACAGCTAGAGATACCCCAATTAACATCTCCACAAATAAATAAATTACATACTTAAGGCTCTACTTCTTTTCATAAGATTTGAATCAAACCTTACATCAACATACTGATTTATTTTTCACTGTAATGAGTATCTAGTTGATTGCTTAGTTGTTGGTTGTGCTTGTGTGATGCATTACCCTTCTAGTTACTTGCTTATGGTGGCCAGCAACTCTTTTCTATGTTCTGGTCTAGTTTCAAGACTTCACTGATTTGAGTGCTATGAAAACCAAGGCCAGTTCTCGACAATGGAGCACCCCACTCATCAAAACAGTTCTAAGCATATCCAGTTCTGTTTCTAGTGGTTCAATTTGTTGGCTGTGAGATGCCAAGACAATGCTCTGTACATGAATGGCTACAACCAGCCTCTGTAGGTGATGTCCACTAGCAACAAATCTACAACCTAGTCAATGCCCCTGGATTCCTTGCATGTGTTCAAGCCCAGTGGGAACAATGCACCAGTTTAAACAATTTCTGAGTTGGGAAACAAGGCATGAAGGTGAGAATGTTCACATTCTGAATTGAGGGACCCAATGATCATCAATATTCAAAGTCGGTTACCTCCCAAATCTTAAACCTCTCCCACAACAGCCCAGCATGCATCTTACTATCTTGGCTGGAAAGACACTTTAAATCCACTTCTCTGTCAATTAACATCTCCACAAATAAATAATTTACATACTTAAGGCTCTACTTCTTTTCATAAGATTTGAATCAATAACTTAATGAAACTAAACCTTACATCAACATACTGATTTATTTTTCACTGTAATGAGTATCTAGTTGATTGCTTAGAGTTGGCAACTTGGCATTACCTTGCATTGCAGATATGATAGAGAAAATAGAATATAAACTATTTGCTTTGGATTATTAGAACTTACAGCCAAATTTTTCTTCCCTAAAATTGTTTTTTGTCATTTGTTTGTAGCATAAGTTATAAAGCCACTAATGCCCTAAACTCTGCATATACAGTGCTTGTATCCTGCAAGTCTACACCCGGAAATTGGTAATTAAGTGTGTAGGATTTAAACCAATAAATTAACCAACATTTGTGTTCCTTGTTGTTTAACTTGGTTCCTTGATCCTGATGCTCATGCTCTTCACCCATCAGCAACATCCAACTCCTCAACTTGAAGAATCCCAGGTATGAGCAACATTAGCCTTGCTGTTTTATGCACAGTGTTATATACAGTTTATTTGTGAGATCTTTTCTTATGAGTACAGCATAATAAGTAGCCTTCTGGGAATGATTGTCTTTGAGATCTTTTCTTATGAGTACACCTTAATAAGTAGCCTTCTGGGAATGCTAGTTTTTGAGATCTTTTCTTACGAGTACATCTTAATAAGTAGCTTTCTGAGTTCTATCGTATGGGATCTCAGTTAACCACTAGACTTCAATGAATTTCTTCTCAACAGAGAACCATGCTTCTTCTATGATTGTAGAACTAAAGCCTGCACGAGGACAGAGCACCAGTTGGCGAAGATCTCCAGCGTTGACAGTCGTCAAATATGCATGAAATGTTTGGTAAAGTAGCTAGTGACAAATGTGATCAGAGCATCCAAATGTCAAATGAAAGGACCAAATGTTAAGATCACTCACTTGAAGAACACATGGACCTATTGGAGAGATATTTATCATATTCCAGGAAAGGGAAAATAACCCAAATGTTGATTCTAATCAAACACCAAAGCATATAGATTTCAAACACTCAATGAATATTTGCTAGACTACATATGAATTAGTTCACTTTATAGATCTTTGTTGGAGGCTAATCATATTTATGGTTAGTGTTTATAATTGATAGTGTAAATTTGTTTGTCACATTACTAATTTTATCTCTTGTGCCTCCTCCCATACCTCTCTTTCACTCTCAAGTTTTTTTTCTGTTGTTCAGACCGTGGCCTTCTTTTTTAGTGGCTCAGAGAATAATTTAGCTACAAAACTCTTGATGGTAATTTAAGTAATGTGAAATTTTCAAATATGATACATGGGATTAATTGGAGGGAATTGTATGTACTGCAAATGTTGGTATAGAAATCTATATTAAAATAGAGTTTGGTTACCTCAGACATCTAACATGGTTTGGTGTACTTTGAATTCCTATGTAAATGAAAGTATAGTTGCGCAAGAAAAATCACTTCTTGACAATCTCTCACAGAAAGGAGGAAAATCCAATTTCAATACTTGTGAAATATTGGTTGAAGTTCATGCGTTGGTACTTTTGTTTGGGATGCATCTCATGAGAATTGTATGATTGTGGATTGAAATAGTCACTTTCTGGCCAACAACTTGCAAGTGGGGTAAATGGCAATCTACTATACACTTATGATTAAAGGATGGAATCCCATAATTATGTCTCTCAATAACCCCACTACTTATATGAACATTGTGCAAACAAGTCTATAAGTTTTGGAACACTAATATAAGTGCCTGCCTAAATTATATAGACATTCATTCCCAAATTTTCTCATACTTTGGAATAGGCACGAAGATAAGTTATTAAGATCACATGGATTTAGTCAAATCCCAGTTTTCAAGGCAGGGATTAGCCAATTTGGGACTATTATAGACATTCAAGAGGTAAATTTGACATTTTCAAAGGAAAATGACAGAGTAGTAAAAAATAAGAGATTAATAACAACTAGCATAGGTTTTCAAAGAAAAGAAACAAGAATTAGAAATCAAATCCAAATTTAATGGCATTAATCCAGGGCATCAAGGCATGAAATCAACAATTCCATATTTCAAGAGTATGAATCATCAATTGATAAAACACATGGTAGCAGAAAATCAACAAGGAAGGTATTAGATCCAAATTCATAGAGATCAAACCCAAAACCTTAAATATATGTGGCAACATTTTTTTCTACATTTGAATTAAAGGTAGCCTCATTGCATTTGAAAACAAGTGGCAGTCTCTGACAAATAACAAGGGGGTTTGACTCCAGCTCAAGCAAAACGAGATACTCTACAAGGAATATCAGATCTATTTTAATTATTTAATAATTCTATTTCCAACAAGACTTAATAATAATTTGTCATTTGTATTTGTGTGTATACTTAATTATTTGTAATAGAATAAGGTTGGGAATTTTTGGAAAAAATCCTTATGTATTTCTGTAGACTTTGAGATTAATATATTTCGCTATAAACATTCTTATATGCCCAGTTTTTAACTTTTTAGAGATTCATGTATGAATGATTTCATGTCTATTTCTACCGTGTTTAACTTCTCATTAGCCATACCTTTTTAACATTAGTCTTCAGTATTTGAATAAATCTTAATGAATAAGAATTCATGTGGAATTGCTCAGATTCATGTTATTCAGATGCTTAATTATTTTTTCAACTTAAATATCACTGCAGAAATCCTAGTGCTATGTTTTGATGTTTTGCAAGTCTACACCCGGAAATTGGTAATTAAGTGTATAGGATTTAAACCAATAAATTAACCAACATTTGTGTTCCTTGTTGTTTAACTTGGTTAATTCATGTCTTACAATATTACCAATTTTGTGATATCTCTACAAGAAAGTAAAGCAGCAAGTCAATTTAATCAATGTCAATTCATTGCTCACTAAGGGAATGTTTTTTTCACGTCAAATGCCTACCTGTGGAATGAAAATTGCCCATGAGTAGCACTTCGGAATGTTCAACATTCATGCAAAAGATGAGTGTTATCTTCCATTTAAGGTCTGGAGTTAATGCAATCCCTAAATAATCATGATTATAAAGCTTTTCTGATATAAATCTACATAGATGTGGGTCAAAATATTAGACACATTGATAATTAATAACATGGAATGCTATCATCAATTTCAATGCTGAACAGGGGTTTGTCGAATCTTATAAGTTTTTGCATTGAGATGAATCACATCAGTTCCTCATTTTCCGAATAAGTTAGATAAAAATGTCATAGTGCACAATGAAGCAGTGTCAAGTTAGTGGTTCAGCTCATTAATTGACAAGAGGAGGGTTCATCTACAGCACAAATGAATGAGGAAGGCATCAAAAGCATGGACAACACCATGATTTCTTATGTAAAGGAGACAAATGTGTTGCTTGGTATGGACATATTTTTTATTTGTGTACTTTATAAAACTACAAACTTGTATTTATGTAAGCATTGAACGTTATAGAGTATGGACAGGATGTAACCTCTGCTCACTATTTTTCTGAAGGCATATGAGGTTGGTTGTGCTTGTGTGATGCATTACCCTTTTGGTTACTTGCTTATGGTGGCCAGCAACTCTTTTCTATGTTCTGGTCTAGTTTCAAGACTTCACTGATTTGAGTGCTATGAAAACCAAGGCCAGTTCTCGACAATGGAGCACCCCACTCATCAAAACAGTACTAAGCATATCCAGTTCTATCCAGTTCTGTTTCTAGTGGTTCAATTTGTTGGCTTTGAGATGCCAAGACAATGCTCTGTACATGAATGGCTACAACCAGCCTCTGTAGGTGATGTCCGCTAGAACACTGAGTCAAAATTCTGATACCGTGGAATTTGGATTTTATAAAATGGTTTGTTAATTCAATAGTGAAATCACTTTTTTTCTTGTTCTTTTAGATTCAGATATTAGAAAACTCATTATTGAGAATCAGAATATTCCATAGTTTCGAGAAACAATAAAACAATAGAATTTTGCTCTCGCTTGGATTGTGGTCTAGCAGCAAGTTGGAGCACTTATTGTAAAGAATGATTTAGGTTTGGCCAGGTTTTGGTCAAAAGATAGAGTCTTTGCACTCTTTGGGTTGTGGTCAAAAGCTAAAGTCTTTGCACTGCTTTGGGTTGTGGTCAAAAGCTAAAGTCTTTGCACTGCTTTGGGTTGTGGTCTACTAGCAAAGGTGGAACACTCGTTATAAAGATGATTTAGCTTTGAACAGGCTTATCCTTATTTAGGTTTGGGCAGGCTTTGGTAGAGAATTACATAATTGAAAATCCGTGTACTTTAAAGTCTTTGCAGTCCTCTGGTTGTGGTCTACCAGCAAGGTGGAACACTCTTTGTAAAGACGATTTAGGTTTGAACAGGCTTATCCTTATTTAGGTTTGGGCAGGCTTTGGTAGAGAATTACATAATTGAAAATCCTTGTACTCCTTTGGTCTGTGGCCTAGCTACAACTTGGAATACTCGCTGTAAAGTTGATTTAGATTTGAGCAGGCTTTGGTAGAAAACTACATAAGTGAAAGTCCTATTGACCTTGACGTTCCACACATGGAACACATTAAATGTAACGAGGCCCTGTTTACCGGTGTGGTTGTCCAAATTTTGTTCTTAGAAAACATAGAAAAAATACACTTCTCCAGAGTAACAAAGTAGCAGAAAAACAACTAAATTGATTACCGTGGGAAAATTGATGGGTCGTGTGACGCTCAGAGAAGAACTTGGTCAGTGGTCTTATTAATGAAGATGCTTTTATTGCGACTTGACAAGCTTGTTTGATATCCAGTTGACATGTGCAGTTGTTTATGTAGCTGTCAACATGTTATTTATGAGCTTGCTGGTTTAATGCTTGACTGTTGCTCAACAACAAATTAACAGCGCCGACGAGATTATGTGAGAATTTCTTCCTTTGTTTTGAAAGAGTGGTGCTCCCTCAGAGTTTACAGCCCAAGTAAAAGTGGAACTCTATGCACTGAAAACCCTCTTGTGATTGTAAACTAATGACTCATAAACATACCCTTATTCTTTGGGTAGCACATATATGAGCCATGTCATGGAAACATTGAAAGGTGTATCATTCATCTCACAGAAAAGAACAGAACTGAAGGGACTTGTAGGAAATAAAATGCTACAAACATTTCTTCCTAATGGACAATGAAACGGAAGTGCTCACATCAAATAAGTGTGCAGAAAGTAACCATCCTACGTACAATAACGTTATAGAGACCCGATGAATTAAACATGAATTCAACCATTGTTTATATTTGGGAGTGATAACAAAAGAATGAGGAAGATACAAGTAAGACATATGTGAATTAACTTGAATTAACTCAGCCTCATCCTCATCACATTCATCAACATAATCACTTTCAAATACATATTCACATCCATCACTCCTTGCAGACAATCTACCATCACTCCCATCCTCTTCTCTACAAGCCTTCTTTGATCTTCCTGCTCCTACATAATCTCTAAAAATATTAACTTTTCTCAAACCTGCTTTGAATTAGAAAGCTCCTCCTTTTCTGACAATGGTTCTCCATCCGAAGCTACGGGATGGTGCTTCTGGAAATCATCAGCGGGCGCAAAAACGTGGACAGTTCTCAGGATTCGGAGCACTGGTTTTTCCCTTCTATTACTTTCAGCAAGGCGAAACAAGGGAAAATGGAAGCATTGTTGGACAGCAGATTGAAATTGGAAAGGACAGAAGATGTGAATGAGGCGTCTAGGTTGATAAAGACGGCACTGTGGTGTATTCAGAGCGATTGGGCACTGAGGCCTTCCATGGGAACAGTGGTGCGAATGTTGGAAGGGGATTTGGATATCATGGATCCTCCATTCCTCTCCACCTTTCCTTTTTCCCCATCTAGGGCTGCCCAGATGCATACCGCTTCACCCGTTGCGACTGGTAGTTTGGACAATTCAGAAACCTAGACCTGCGCGCTGAAGAGTTCCTGGCCTCCGAGCTGCAGAGCGGTAAGCCCAGCACAGCGGAATCGCAGAGCAGAGCGGGAAGTGTTGTGCAAAGCGGAATCGCGCACTCCAGACCATTTCGATACTCCCCGCATGAATTCCAGCTCGTCGTTGATCGGTCAGGGATGTCAGGCGGCATTCAGATTTTTTTGTCAAGGAATGTCAGCGCTGTTAGGGGAGGGTGGCGGAGAAAGAGGGTGGCGGAGCTAGGAGATGGTGGTGGATGGAGAGTTTACCGGTAGCCGGAGCCGGACGATTTTCCGGCCAGTGCCGGAAAACGGGCCATTCTACAGCCTAGACAAACTACTCCATAATGTCGTCCATCGAGGGGTCTGGCGGGGTGGGAGCGGCCTTGGGCGACTCACTAGATGTAAATGTTTCCCTCCAAGAGGCATTTATTCACGCCACGATGGCAGCGAAACGGTCATAGCCCTATCAAACCGACGCACATGTAGGAGACTCTTTTGTCGATGCTCCCCACATGGACCAGGATGTCGGGACACACGGCACACATGCGGTTTCAAATTTACACTTGGGATTTCGAAAGACTTCATCAGACTCCCACCGTCATTGGCATAAACCAATTCGTTGAATGGAAGAGCCAATACTCTTAAGCTTCGGGCATGACGTCTTATGGGATAGGGTCAGTAGTTTACAAAACAGAGCTCTTGTTGGTTTGGGTTAAATTGTCGTGTCCCCCTGAAATATTGGGCGCGACAAGATCTGATGGCTATTGGGGATTCGGTCAGGGGTTTCTCTTATATGGACCCCTGCATTTTGGGGCACAGGATAAGTGTGTTGCATGGATTTTGGTTGAAGTAAATTTCTTCGGTGGTCTTCTTTAAAATATCATACTTAGATGGGACTCTCAGCGGATTGACTATTGGGGGTATACCTTTTCGGTGTTTATGCTGCCACCGCATGGGGCATTTGTTGGACCAATGCCTGCCTCATTTCCCTCATCGACAGTCATTTAAGGGTACAAATAATAAGCCTTCCACTAGTCTGGAATCGGAGCGGGCAATAGGTAACTCTATTTCCTCTGACAACTCATATTTGCAAAATGATACTTTATCCGTTGAACATCTCTCCTCCTCCCCCATCGTCCCCTCAATACCCATTGTTGTAATATATCATGGATCCTCTGAATCCTTTTACCCCAAGCTCCTCTCTCCCCGATGCTCCTCCCACATCCTCACATCATCACATGCTATTCCCTCTCAGTGTCCCCATCCACCATTAACCACTGAGAACTTTGAATCCATTTCAGCTATTCCATCCCTTCTTCTCAACCTTGCGGTCCCTCTGCCTTATGACCCTTTCTGACCGATGCCTTCATCCCATGATCCTCCTCCCACTACATATGAACTCAACCCTCCTCCCCCTCAGGGATCCTCAATCTATTTCTTCCCCTCACAACTCTATCGATAGCGACGTTGAATTCCTTCTACTGAACCCCACCATGAATCTCTCATCCCCCACAGTACATAAGGGGAAGGACCTAGTTTCCTCACTTGTTATCAACCAAAATTCAGCCCGCAATATGAAAGCTCGGAGCCATCGGGGAAACACCTCGAGAAAGACATTGCTTGGCAATTTCTCTACGCTACATGATGTTCTAATTATTGACTCTTCTGCATCTGGGGCCCTTAGAGAAAATGCACCCCTAGTCATGATTAAAAAATGAATATTATCTCTTTTAATTTGCGTGGGTTAGGGGATGCCACAAAAAATTATCCCTTCGACATCTGATTTCTACTTACCGCCTGATTAGGATTCTTATTCAGGAGACTATGTCTGATGCGCCTCGTGCCATCTCTTATTTTCATTCTGTTGTTCCTACTTGGTCTATAGTGGTAGTGGATTCATGTGGTCTATCTGGTGGACTTGCTGCCCTATGGGATCCTTTCTGGGCTGACTTTAAAGCACACAAATTCTTTGTTCAATTATTACTTTCGAGACATTTCAGTGGCATGACAGAGAGGATCCACATATGTAATATTTATGCGCCATACGAGAATCGATAGTTGTTGTGGGACCGTATGCAGGCTTATGATATTTTGAAGTTCAACTCACTAATTATCGGAGGGGATTTCAATGCCACTTTAAACCGCTCAGAGGTGTGGCATGCGAGTAGTTGTGCAGATCCTATCTCTTCCTGACTCCATCTTATTTTTTAAGAGAACCACCTATATGATATCTCTGTCGATCGTGTGATTCCGACATGGTGGAATGGTAGAAGCGGTGATAACTACATTGGGAAGTGTCTTGATAGATTTATGGTACACCACAACCTTTTCGAATTTCTGGGAAATCTTCGATCTCGGGTAGAACAGCCACTACTCTCGGATCACTGCCCCATTTTTCTACAATGGAGGACGAAGTCAGCCAAAAAAGGGATTCCATTCAAATTCAATCGGACATGGCTACAGGATTCATCTTTCAACAACATGGTCTCAAATTTTTGGCACTCGGTTGATTATCCAAGTTGTGGGTCGGCCATGGGAAACTTCTCTCAGAAACTATCCCTTCTAAAAAGTCGGGTTAGGGTGTGGGAGAGGGAAAAAAAGGCGTCTTTACTGAGGAGACTCTGAGATATCCAGGCTAAAATTCGTGTTCTTGGGGAACACCTTGCCACTAGGTCACCACCATCTCACATCATGGACCAGCTAAAACATTTGGAGGCTCAGAAAAAAATTATTTTGTATATACAAGAATCCACGTGGTGACTTAAGAGTCGGGCGACTTGGATCTAGGAGGGGGATCACAACTCAATTTTTTTTCACAATTTCGCTAACCAACGGCGAAACTGAAATTCCTTATGGAACATTAAGGGATCTGATGGCTCAATTGTACTTAAGGAGAAGGATATATGTCGAGTGTGCTTTATTTCCAAGACATCTTCAAAGCTAACGAGGAGACCCAGATGGAAGACCTCCTATGGGGTGTGGAGAATTACCCCACGATGTTCGATAATTGTGCAAACGAGTCGATATACCGCCCTGTCACTCTAGAATAAATACATGCTATGTTAGTTTCCTTCTCGAATGATATTTTCCCGAAACTGAACAACTAGGCAATTGAGCTCTTCACACATTTCTTCGATCTTATGAAAATTGAGATTCTGGCCATGGTGAAGACGACACATACTGGGCTCTATCAAGTCCACGTTTATTGCTCTTATCCCAAAGGTAACTTCTCCATCCACATTTTCTGAATTCCAGCCGATATCCCTCTGCAACATGACTTACAAAATTATATCTAAGGTGATAGCAGAGCGGATCAAGGTATATTTATCTTGTCATATCTCTGCAGAGAAATTTGGTTTTCTACCTAACCGGTCCATCCATGATGCGATTACTATCGCTCATAAATGTATCCACTCAATTCAGACAAAAAAAAATTGAAGCTTTGGTGATGAAGATTGATTTACAACAGGCTTATGACTGCATGGATTGGACATTTCTTCATCTTGTATTACAAAAGATTGGGCTATCAATCCAGATTATTGAGTGGATCATGGCATGTGTATCAAATACTTGGTTGGCGGTGCTCATTAATGGTTTTCCTACCGAGTTCTTTAGGGAGGGTCAGGGATTACATCAAGGTTGTTCTCTATCACCGCTATTGTTCATTCTTATCATGGATGGGATTAGTCAGAAGATCTAGCTAGCTAAATCAAGTGGCACTTTCAGGGGCATTCAAATATGTCATGAGGTTTGCGTCACTCACTTATTTTTCATTGATGATATTTTGACTTTTGGCATGTTGTCATTGTCACAATGGGAAACTCTATTTCACTTATTCCGACGTTATGGTCTTGCATATGGTTTGATTGCAAATGGAAAAAAGATTGTGCTCTTATATTCATTTGGAGACACAAATGATATCTGTATTATTGCTGCTACATTTGGGGTCGACTCCAAACCCCTTCAGGATGGTTTTACATACTTGGGCTACATACTGAGGCCTAATAACTACCATTTCCAGGACTGGTCTTGGCTACTCTAGAAATTTCATAACAAGTTGGCGAACTAGACTCATCAGGCTCTATCTCTGGGTGGTCGCTTCACCTTGGTCCAATTTGTACTCCAATAGTTGGCCATCTATTGGATGCACTTATTTACATTTCCTACCTGTGTTATTACTGAAATTCAGTTGATAATGGCTCACTTCTTATGGTCTAGTTCTATGGGAGATGGTAAGTTTCACCTAGTTAAATGGGCCGACATAGCCAGGCCCTGCGACCTTGATGGGTGGGGCACTCTCAACACAAATATTTTTGGCAAATCCCTTATTATAAAGTCTATGTGGAGAGCCCTCTTCGACACTGGCATATTACATCATATCTTTCATTTCAAATACTTAAAATAAAAACCTATCTCTGACTGGATCTGCAGGGGTGAAATAGGTATCAGAGGTGGATCGTATATATGGCGCAGTTTCCAGAAATCCAAACATTTGTTCCTTCAGCGTATTAAGTGGACCTTTGGGGGTGGAAACAAGATCATGATTGGAAGGGATGATATATTGGGTGTGGATGCAGATTCTTGTCCCAAGGGACATTTACTGGAGACAATTCATCAATGTGGTTTCTTTTTATTGGCACAGATTATATCAGAATGGCAGGGACCATTTCCAGTTTGGCGGGATGCTTCACAGATTGGATTGATGGGGAATTTGGCCCAACAATGGTCTCACTTCGTCCAATGTCTGAGAAATGTTGGTCTTTGTTGCTGTCTTGGTGGTGACTCCCTCACTTGGGGGAGGAAAGTCATAAAACACTCGGTGGTAGTATCTGACTGTTATTATTTTTTCTCACATATTAATACTTCTTACTCTCCTCGGTCCTAGTTTCTCCCTATCTGGAAATCCTACGCTCCTCTCAAAATTATACTTTTTTGTTGGTTGGCTTGGAGAAATCATATCCTTACTTGGGACAACTTATGTAAATGGGGCTTCTCTGGACTGGGTTGCTGCATTATGTGTCGTGAGGGGGCAGAATTGGTAATCCATCTTCTCATTCACTGTAAAACTTTACATATTTGGTCTATTATATTGTCTTTTTGTAGGTTACCCTCCACCACATTTCTGTCTATCGAACACTGTCTGAGATGGGGAGCATCTGAGGTGGGTCTTCAGGCCTACATCCCACTGTTCACTTTCTGGGAGATTTGGAAAGCCCGCAACCACTACATTTTCCGAGTGCTAATCAACACTCACTCCATTGTTTCAAAGGTCCTCTCATGGTTGGACTATATGCCTCTACGGTGTGTGGACATCTAGGACATGTCCAGAAGATTCACTTCGCCACACATCGCTTTACCGGCTGGATATTTTGATGGTGCTTCCCAGTGGGGTCTGTGTGGATGCGGGGCTTGGCTCCATATTGATGCACTCTCATATTACAAGTTGCACTGGAAGGGTGGGAGGGGCTCAAATACCAGAGCTGAGATAATTTCCTTTTGGGGACTACTTTGGTTCGCACTATCAAATAATATCTTGAACATAAACATATATGGGGATTCTAAGACCATCATTGATGGCTTCCTGGGCACATCGACATTCGATCCACCCAACCTTTGGGGGTGGGGAGAGAGGATAAGGAACCTGCTGCATCAATTTCAGAGCTTCATGATCGCCCACATCTACAGGGAGTCCAACTGTGTTGTGGATTCTCTCTCCAAGCTAGGCATTCAAGATCCAGATGGCTTCATGTATTTCTCTTTTTTTACTACAGGAAACATCTCAGAAGATGGCAGGATTGTCATTCCATAGTGGCGTTTTTTGGTTTATACTATTCTCCAGCATACTTTTTATCTAGATATTCTCAATGTTTTAAATTATGTAGCATTCTTCCAGGAACATTCTCACTATTTTGAAACTCTACTCTACAGACAGTATTTAAGTTTTAAATATTTGGTTGATGCCTATACAATGGATTATGGATTATGGATTATGGGTTTTTAAAGCATATGTTACCTGTAAGATGTAACTCGTTTGGTTCAAATAATAATATACTAGTTAGTTTTTTTCCCTCTAATTTTTTTTAATAACTACCCTTCTAGCTACTAGAAAAATTCGAATAATCACGATACATAGCTTTGAGGTGGTAGACTGCTAGGGATAATGGCATTTAAAATTTTAATGTCATGATCGTCATTCCAATAACCCTTGATGCCTCCAATCTTGACCCTGCAATATATTTCAGCAAGGCTAACCATTTTGTAGTGAAACTATAGCATTGTATATACCCAAGAAATGTTTATTAGAAGTATTCGAAATGCAAATCTCGGTCCAGAGCAAATCTTTAGCTACATAGGAAATCTTGATAGTTTGTGAAGTTTAAGGTGTCATCCAAATATATGTGATATAATCTACCATTCATTTTTCATATGAGTAGTAGGTATGACGATTAATAACATGTAATTGTTTTAGGAAGTTATTTGGATTATTTATGAAATAAAAAAATAAATTATGAAAAATAGATTATTAGTATTATTATTAATTTTCTAAATAAAAGTTTAGATTATAACATGGTTTACCTTTTTTGTTTTTAACTCTTACATGTTTTTATATGTTCACTTTCACAATTATGTATAGCCATTTTCTCTTTAGCTAATTCAATTTTACAATTATGTTTAAATCTGTGTGATTGTTCGAATTTAAAAATTTATATATAAATTTAACTCCCACTTGCATCAACCTAGGCTATTTCAAATAGAATGCTATACATTTGAAGTGAAGAAAATAGTAATTTAAAATTAATTTATAAATTTAAACTTAGCTTAATTTATAAATCTTTTAATACTACTTAATATATATGTATATGCATATATGCCGTATATATATATACAAGAAAACTATAGAAATTGGTAATTAAGATCACTCTAATACTTGCATGACACAAAATTAATTCCAGTAGTCCTCCTCTACATAGACTAGATTACTCAGGGGATTTCAAACTTGGACCTTTTAATTTATACAATACTTCACAATCCATGAATCAACAATTTCTGTAAAATTTCACCCCCATAGCTAGTGCGAGTACACGTAAAATGTCATGCAAATGATAAACTTGAATGGTGATTCTAGCTACCTATCCGGTCACACATACATCTCAATGCACAAGTACGATATGATAACTCCTTACATGCTATGGGTATTAACAGATTCAGTGGTTAGGTACACTCACTCAGCTCTTGATTATAGGGAAATGATGGCCAACTATAATCGCATGGATTGGACCCTTGAGTTGCGAGCAAGAGGCTACCATAGAGCATGACAACTTCCATATTTAGATCAACAGTGGTTAAACCAAATTTGTATTGTTTATCCCTCTCCTTTGTAGGATATGTCGACCCTTAATTATCATGTAGTCAATTTTTGTTGCAGCTATGTTTACATTCGTCGGCCCCTCCTTGGTCATTATATGGGTTTCTTGAGGTTGGTGTGTATGCATCTCACAACACCTCTTATTTTTCCTCCAGCGCACTTTTACATCTACATGGGCATTTTGGGGATCAGGATGGTCGGTTGTAATCACCTCCTCCCACATTTACCCACTTTCATCGATTTTCCCAGGGTAAACATAAGATGATGGTCACAATGATAAGACTCAACCTCCTATATGACTTTAAGGAAATAGATTCGACAACTTAAGACCTTATTGACTTCCCTGAGCTATTACAAGACCTTCAGGAGCTACCCAACCCCTCCAAGTCTCCAACCCCTGACCTACCTCTCTTTCTCACTAACCTAGAGCCTCAATTTCTCCCTTGACAAGGCCTCCAAGAAAATGTAAGCCTTCATGCACTCCTATAAGCCTACTCCCCAGCGACTGTGGACTTTTACAGTGAGTTATGTGCCAGCGGTCCAAAATTTTGGGCCACCTTTTCAGGGCTAGGACTCAGGCCTCTTCCCAGAACTCAATGAAACTTAGATAAATTATAATTAGCATAGAAACAAATCCTCTAAACCAAAAACTTGAACAAGGGCTTGACTTGACCCCTCCCAACCACACCAGACATTCTGTAAAACACATGGTAAACATGAAATCTACAGGTCATGAATGCATATCTAAACATAGGGATCTAAAACTAATCTAAGGTTTAAAAAAGAGTATCAATGCCTTCTCACAATAGTTTCATAACAAGAATTAGGTCATGCATTCATTAACGAGACATTCATTAATTAAAATGTGGTAAGAGCCATACTTAGATCTATCATATAACCAACATATAATCATATAGGGAACAATGATAGAAAAACCATTAAATCCACATAATAACAAGTATAATTACTCATCAAAGACAATGGAAACATAGATCTTATTAACCATATGCAAATCCAACCAAATCAGGGACTTCCATGTAGCACCCGACCATATATTAGCTGAACCAAATCTTTCTTTCATCCAATCACCCCTATGGCATATTCTAAGCATGAATGTGGGATCTCATGGGATAAAAAAATCCATAAACAACCAAGGGAATCCATATGTTAAACCACCTCCACCTTCACCATACTGTGATCTCACCTAAATCGGTCCCGAGATCATAAAACCAAACTGAGCTTGGATGCCTCATAATTCCTTCACCATCCCTTGAGGAATTTTCCTAACTCCACCCACCTGTTGAGGGCTTCCCAGAGAAAACAATATCCACCCCCAACCACTGGAATTGTCTTGAGACCACGTCACCTTGATCCAAAACCTTCTGACAATCCAAAACTCAACAAAGAAAGAATCCCATCACACCATGGTTATCTGGAAATGGAAAGGAAAGGCTAAAACCACTATTGAAACCCGACAAAACCCATGTCAATGACAACAAAGAAACCAAATACACACATGCATATACCATGCATGCCAAAGCCAACTAGGAAATCATACATGCAACCTATTACTTGCAAGTATTCTCGCTAAAGCTTCTTGATCCAACCTTTCACTTCTTGATCCTTGCTTTTCTTTTCTCTTAATTTCTTTCCTTTGCTTTCCTTATCCTTCCTTTGGTTGCTTTATTTCCTTCTCCTCTTAGTGCTCTTCTCCTCTCTGAGACTAATTCCAAAACAAAACTGACTAAAGGCGCCAAACTAATGCTCTGATGTCTTATTATTATTGATGCCTCTAATTTCTTCATTTTGCTTAATTTTTCTTCAATTTCCTCCTCACTTTCAATCTATGACCTTTAACCTACCTTTTATCTTTTTTTCCTTTATTTTCATAAATAAAATACCAATAATGCTTTTTTTACTTTTCAAATCCTTTGTCAGCACCTTTACAAATTTCCCCTTAGCCATAATACACAATAAGTGATGCCCACTAAGGTACTCCACCCAAGATTCAGCTTGGAATGTGTGTCCCATGACCTTGGTCTTATTTTTCCTTTATTAGATTTATTACATGAACTTTTAACTCGGGGCTATTACAAACCTCTCCCCTTTAGGGTGACACTGTCCTCAAGGTTCTATGACACCTAAAACCAACAAAATGCTGAAAACCAAAACATAATGCCCATCGAGATTTATAACCTAGCTTGTTACAGTATTTACAATGAACAACCTGCTGAAAATAAAAACCATCATGACAAACATGACAATGTGACAACGATACTGCTTATTGGAGATTTATAACATAACTCATTACGATAATTTACAACAAAAACCATGCATAAATATGTACAAATACAAAAAACTCATTTTCCTCCACTAGAAAATAATGAAGGATACATAGCTTGCATCTGATCAACCATCTCCCATGTAACTTCATCAGGCCCAAAGTGGTTCTAGTGCACTTTAACCTGCTCGATTTCTCTATTATGGAGAATGAGTTGTTTTTGCTACAATATGCACTGAGGTTTTGTTTGGAATTATCCTTCTATTTCCACCTGCAACACATACCAATCAATAACATGATAAACATCCTTTACATATATTTTAAGAAATGAAACGTGGAAAACATTGTGGACTTTCACTGTCGAAGGTAGTGCAAGTCTGTTAGTCAATGCTCCAATCCTCTCAAGGTTCTCAAAAGGCCCACAGTACTGTGGTGCCAACTTTACACATGATCCAATTCTCAAGGAGCTCTTCTTAGGCTTGATTCACAAATAAACATGCTCCGCAAACTAAAACTCCTTAAATTCCTTATACTGGTCTGCATAACTATTTTGTCAATCCTGTGTTGCCCTTAGATTCTTCCTTATAACCTGCATTTCCTGTTCCATTTCTGCCAACATATATGGTTTGATAAGTACCTTGTTCACTGGATCACTCCAACTGATGGGAGTATTACACCTCAGCCCATACAGTGCCTCAAACAAACTCATCCACAATCACTCATGATAACCATTGTTGTAAGCAATCTCAACCAACGGAAGGTACTCCTCCCATCTCCTTTGTTGGTTCATGACATACATCCTTAACATATCCTCCAGAATCTTGTTGACTCTTTCTGTTTGTTCATTTGTTTGCAGATATAAGCTATACTGAAGGCCAGCTCTATCCCCAAACCTGCAAACATCTCCTTCCAAAACTTGGACTGGATCACTCCAGCTGATGGGAGTATTACACCTCTGCCCATACAGTGCCTCAAACAAACTCATCCACAATCACTCATGATAACCATTGTTGTAAGCAATCTCAACCAACGGAAGGTACTCCTCCCATCTCCTTTGTTGGTTCATGACATACATCCTTAACATATCCTCCGGAATCTTGTTGACTCTTTTTGTTTGTTCATTTGTTTGCAGATAATAAGCTATACTGAAGGCCAGCTCTATCCTCAAACCTGCAAACATCTCCTTCCAAAACTTGGAAGTGAACTTAGCATCCATGTCCAACACAATATTCTTCGAAACACCATGAAACCTCACTATCTCCCTGATCAAGACCTATGCCACCTCACTAGCTAAATATGTAGTCTTCACTGGAATGAAGTGAGCTACCTTGCTCAACCTATCAACCACAACCATGATAGAATCATGCTTCCTTGATTTCCTTGGAATACCTGTAATGAAATCCATGGAAATGACCTCCAATTTCCATTCGAGAATCTAAATAGGGTCAAGCAACCCACTTGGATGATTACACTCTTCTTTCACCTACAGACATTCCAAACATCTAGCCACAAAATATGCCACTTCCTTCTTTAGATTAGGCCAGTAATAGAACTTCTTCACTTCTATCAATGTCTTATGATATCATGGGTGACATGAATATGGCTTGACATAAAACTCCCTCAAGATAAAATTATTGATCCCATTGCCATCTATCACATAAATCGAATCCCTGAATCTCATGAAACCATATTCCGTGAGATGATAGTCCACATCATGATCACCTGTACCCTACTATAACTTGTACCTAAGCTCGTTGTAACTGTAATCTTGATGTCTTGCTTGTAAGATCTAATCTTGTAAATTTTTCCCATATGATCTCACCACTGCAACGTTGTTCATCTACACCTGCCTATTGAGAGCATATGCAACCATGTTATCCTTATCCTTAATGTATCTAATCTCAAATTAAAACTCACTGAGTGTGGTGAGCCACCTAGCTTACCTGACATTCAAATTCGGTTAGTCAAACAAATATATCAACCCACTGTGATTTCTTATCAATAAAAACCTCCTGCCAAGAAGATAATTCCTCCACATATTCAAGGCATGAATAATAGTTTTCAACTCAACATCATGAGTCACATAGTTCTGCTCGTGCTCATTTAGTTTCATGGGTTCATAGCAAACCACTTGTCCCTCCTGCATCAAGACTCCACCAAGTCCTATTTTGCAAGAATCTATACACACCAAGAACTCTTTATCCAGATCTACAATCTTAAGAACTAGAGCATTTGTCAACAACTACTTCAATTGCTCAAAACTGGATGCACATTCCTATGTCCATTCAATTTTCTTACCTTTTCTTTGCAATGATGTAATAGGATATGCAATGCGAGGGAAGTTATTGATGAACCTCCTATAGTAACCTGCTAACCCCATGAATGATATGACCTCAAACACATTCTTAGGAGATGCCCGCTCCATGATAGCTCTTATCTTTTCTAGATCCACTGTTATGCCTTCCTTAGAAATAACATGTCCCAAGTAATGTACCTTTGTCTGAAAGAAGCTGCACTTTCTAATAGTGACATACAATCGATGCTCGCATGGCAATCTTAGTACTGTTGCTAAATGTTCAGCATGCTCTTCCTCATTCTTTGAATATATCAATATATCATTAATGAATATAATAACAAACTTGTCGAGATAACGACACAATACATTATTCATCAAGCAAATAAAAGTAGTTGGGGCATTAGTCAAACCAAAAGGAGCCACAACAAACTCATAATGTGCATACCTAGTTCTAAAAGCAGTCTTGTAGATGTCCTCTTCCTTGATGCATACCTAATGGTATCCTAGTCTCAGATTGATCTTTGATAACACTGTTGCTCCCTCCAAACAAGTCATCAATCCTTGACAATTTTTACATGTTCTTGATCATCACCTTGTTAAACTTCCTGCAATCAATGCACAATCTAAGAGTACCATCCTTCTTCTTCATGAATAACACTGGTGCACCCCAAGGAGATACACTTGGCCTAATGTATCCCTTCTCATGTATCTCCTTCAATTCCAACTTCAATTCCACCAACTATGTAGTGCTCATCTTGTAAAGTGCCTTTGATGTTGATGCTACTCCTGGTACCAACTCAATAGAGAATTCCACTTCCTTGTGGGGAGGAAACTCTCGAATTTCTGCTAGAAACACATCCTGTAACTATTGTAATACAGGGTACCTCTTGAATATTTATGCATCCTCAATATCCTTACCCTTGTCACTCGAAATATGAACTGCAAACTTCAACCACCCTTCCTTGCAACTACACTTAGTCTGCATATCTGTAATCATTCTAATTGATGTAGGCTTCTTCTTTCCCTGCAAGATTTTATTTTCCTCATTATCATCCAAGCACTCAATGGCCTTGTCCTAAAAATCTACTTTTTTCCTGTGAAGGTACAACCAATCCATACCCAAAAGCATGTTATATGATCCCAATGGCAATACATTCAAATGTGTTGTTGTAGGCATTATACCATTAAGTTCAAATGCACAAGATCTTACCTAGCGGTTAACTCTCTTCTTAGTAATTGTAGCCAATTGCACCAACCAAGAATCTGCATGCACTTATTTTCTCAAGCCACACTTATCCACCACGTTAGGATTAACATAACTATAATTAGATCCATGATCAATCAAAATAGAGACAACTTGATGACAAACCTTACCTTTCATCTCAATAATAGATTCATAATTATCTACCTTCTTGTTGTCCATAACTGCATAAATATGAGGAATGTTATGACCAACATCCCCCACTGTATGCACCTCCTGATTGCTATAGATATGACGCCTACCGCCTTGCTACAATGGACAATCCTTCTTGAAATGATCTCTGCCACATATCCAACACTACAATGGTCCCATACCATCACCTCTATTCTACTGCTCTCCAGGCTGTGACCCATATCCCTTATCAACTGTATTGAAATTCTTGTAAGGAGAAACATTTTCTTGCTCACCTACATCCTGAGGTCTTCCCCACTTCGGTGTCCACTTACCTTTAACTTTCTCATTCCCCTTCAAATCACTCTTAGGACCAGATTTGCTCTTTGACTACCCATAACAATGCCTCAACTTCCGTATGGAATCCTCCAATGATCTAGGCTTATCAAATTCAATCTAGTCTCTATATGCCACTAGAAACCCACTGATGTATCTCTGAATCTTAGCCTTCTCATGATTGAGTTAAGGCACATACCTCAACAACTCTAGGAACCTGCTAGTATACTCATCATCTATCATAGAACCCATTTGTAACCCATAGAATTCCTTAGCTCTGTCATCGTAGTATCTCTCTGATAGGCACTTATTCTTGAAGACTCTCTCGAACTCATCCCAAATCAACACTTCTTCTTGAATTCCCTTGACATTATTTACATCTTCCCACAAAATGTGTGATTTCCCTTGAAGGCTAAAGGTGGATATTTTGGCTTTCATGTTCTTTGAATAGTTATGTGATTTGAATAATTTCTTCATCCCAAGAAACCATGCCTCTGCATCTTCTAATTTCTTCATCTCTCCATCGAATGTAGGAGGCTTGACTTTCTTGAAATCCTCAGGAAAGTACTCACTCCTCCTATAAGGATGATGATGCTGATGATGGTGATAATGTCTCTTGGATCAGGAACTAGAATGATTCCCATACATACCAATCCAGTGATCTAAGCCTCTGACTATATCCCCTCTATCCAAATTGTATCCGGACTGAGACCTACTACCATAGGCTCCATTAGTTTTCACTTCTAGCTCTTGACTCATACTCAATTGTGCTTGTCTCTGCAAATTTGACAAGCTCTGAAGAATCACTGCATTGAATTTTGCCTGCTTTTCCTGAGCCCTTCCAAGTCTTTCCCGAGCCTTAACTAATCTGTCATTTTTTGGATTGCAACTTTTGATCTCTGCCCTCAAACTCCTCAATGTATCTGCTATACTAGGAGAATACTCATCTCCTTGTTGCCCAATTGATTTGTAGGGAGAGTCACGGGAACTGTAGTCTACCATTTTTCTCATCATCTTTGATTCTCTTCTTCCTGCAAGTAGTCATGCCAGATAAAAACAAATAGATACCAAAATCAAAACCATACCTCATGACGTTCAGGGGAGGCTTATCTCATCTGTAAAATCAGTCCACATTAGCATGATACATATATAATCATAATCATATTAATATAACAACATCATGCATGACCATACCAACTGTATACCATGACCCCATACATGAAAATGATAACCTTGAAAACATTATATTTTACCCAAAGAGAGCACAACCCACTCTAATACCACCCTGTAACCACCTCCTCCCACATTTACCCACTTTCACCAGTTTTCTCAGGGTAAACATGAGTTGAGGGTCACTATGATAAGATTAAGCCTCCTATATGACCTTAAGGAAATGAAGTCAACAACTTAAGGCTTTACTGATTTCCCTTAGGTGTTGTAAGACCTCGAGGAGCTCCCCAACCCCTGAGCTAACTTTCTTTTTCACTAACCTAGAGCCTCAGTCACTCCCTTGACAAGGCATCTAAGTGATTGTAAGCCTACAGTCACTCCCATAAGCCTACTTCCTAGCGACCATGGAATTTTACAATCAGTTATGTGCCATTGAACCTGAATTCTGGGCCACTTTTTCAGGGCTACGACTCAGGCATCTGCCCATACCTTAATGAAACTTTCAGAAATGATAATTAACATAGAAACAAAGCCTCTGAACAAAAAACTTGAACAAGGACTTGATCTGACCCCTCCCATCCAACATAGGAATGTCGTAAAACACATGGCAAACATGCAACCTACAGGTCATGAATGCATATATGAACATAGGGATCTGAAACGTATCTGAGGTTTAACAAGAGGGACTAATGCCTTCTCACAATATTTTTCATAATGCCAATTAGGTCATGCATTCATTAACTAGACCAAAACCACCTAGGAATCAAACATGCAACCTGTTACCTACAAGCATTCTTGTAGAAGTTGCTTGATCCAACCTTTCATTGCTTGATCTTTGTTTTCCTTTGTTTTACTTGTACTTCCTTCGCTTTCTTCCTTTCCTTCTCCTCTTGGTTCTCTTCTCCTCTCTAAGACTAATTCAAAAAAGAAAACTAGCTAAAGGCCCTAAACTGATGCTCTGATGCCTTTTTATTATTGATGCCTCTAATTTCTTCATTTTTCTTCAATTTTCCTCCTCACATGGAACCTGTGACCTTTCACCTCCCTTTTCTCCTATTTTCCTTTATTTTCATAAATAAAATACCAATAATGCCTTTTTGTCTTTTCAAAGTCTTTTCCAATGCCTTTTACAATTTCCCCTTAGCCATAATACATAATAAGTGATGCCCACTAGGATACTTCACCCAACAATTAACTTAAAATACGTGTCCCATGACCCTGGTCTCATTTTTCCTTTATTAACTTTATTACATGATTCTTTAACCCAGGGTTGTTACACAGGCAAACCTCAACTGACTGGTTTGTCTAATTCCCAGGACCTTCTGTCTCCTTTCCATCTATCGGGTACAATAGGTGGCAGTCTCAAAATCATAAGGGGTTTCACTCTTTTCTAGTAGATAACCTCGCATTGAAATTTGCTTGCTCCAATAGTGGCCAAATAATGATGGGTTCAGGTTGGTGTAAAGAATTTTGGCACCCTAGAGTAATTCACACACAAGTGACTGTTGGAAATAGTGAGAGAGGGGTGAATCAGTATTCCTTCGTAAATAGCATTTTTAAATATTTTCAGAGAATTAGTTAATCTTCAATTATTATTAATGTTTATGCAGTAATAACGGTAAATAAAAGAACACAGTAGACACAAAAATTTTAGGTGGAAAACCCCCTCCGAGCCAAAAACCACCAAATGCTTTTCTAATAAATTCTTTAATCTTCAGCCCCAACTGAAATGAAAGCAACAACTTCCCAGAATTCTAGAAAAGCATTCTTCTCCAGCTCTCACTTGAAGGACACCCCAATGTCCTGGTTTCTTCAGTAGTCAACTGAATGGATGCCCCAACATCCTAGATAAACCTACCACCCTGAAGTGTTCATAGGATCTAACCTGTAGGTGACTTCATGCACTAGCCTAGCACCTCCCTGCCACCATATAATGACTGAAATGAGACAAGAGTGTGGATTCCCATACCAGGGACAACGATCCATGAGACAATATGATTTACAATGATTTTTACAAACACCCAATCACACTATGACCTACAACCCAACCATGACATCATCCCAACAGAGAATCCTATACCTCCCAATAATGCCTTTTCAACTCTAGGCATATTGACTCTTTTACAATAATGACTCTTTCAATGATGACACTTTTACAAATGACTCTTTTACAACTTTACAATGATGACTCTTGGCCTTGACAGTTCTTCACAATATATGAATGGTTTTCATCTCTTCAAATGATGTCCCACTACAATGCTTCCTTTTATTTGATACTTTTTCTCTTGAATTCTTGCTTGAAGTTACCCTTGAATCTTCTTCTACTTGCATGAAACAATTGCCTGGTGAAACCAATCCCAAAACAAAACCAAATACCCTTCAACTTACCTCTGCCTTCAAAACACATGTAAGTTCATAATAATGAATAAATACAAATTAGAAATTACAATGCGTACTTGAAGTGTGCTTTTCACTTTTTTTGTTGACTTGCTACAGTAGTAGACAAAGACTCCCACTCTATAGGCCTGGACACTATGCAATAATATATCCAAAACTAACCTAAAGAAATATACAATAAAAACTGATGACAAATCCTAGACTTGTGATGGACCAAGTTCTAAGCACAACAACAGAGACCATTCCGTCAACTATGACAAGACAAGTAACATGAAATTACAACATCATATAGAGTCAGAAAACTTGGTGTAGCATCAATAATATGTAACATAAAATATGTATATGAAGAATATGACATTCGAAAAACCAATTGTGACATATAGAGACATAGAGATATAACTGAGACACTGTATATACTTACATTATCTTGCAAAAACATATGTCAGAGATGATACTCAAAATTCAAATGTAAACACTAATCATACATACCTTGCTGTAGGAGACTTAACCTTGACTGTTGATGTGTGGTCCTTACTGCGGTGATCCTTGAATGCATGCTTTTTCTTGCCTTCTAGGAGCTTGATATTGAATTTGTTGTACATATGTAATTTTGGATCACCAAGGTCTGAAATTTTGTCATGTGGTAGCCCTATGAGTCCTATTTCCAACGCCATAGGTATGATCAAGATTGGATTCTTCAAGAAAGATTTATTCCCAATCTCCCACGATGACTTGATTATAGATTAGTTCCGTAGAGCGAACTTGTGCGAAGTTACATGTGTCACTATTGTGACCTTTGGGCATGAAAACACTACTCAACAATCTACAGTCTGACCTATTTCTATGACTACTTATGAAATTTGAATCCAATGCTCAGAGAGAAAGTTATGATGATTTTCCCAATGTCACATGTTTGACATGGAATTTGGGAGTCTGCAAAAACCATAACTACCTCAGATCATATCTCTGAAAATATAGCGAACCAATATCTGAAATTTGGTCACAAGGTTCATCAAGATTTCAGATCAAATGGGCTTTAATTTCAGCTTCTAAAGATTTTGCAGAAAATTTTTTATAGGAACATTCCACGATGACATGTTTGAAGCCACAAAATCCCTCCTAGAGGAGGATATGAGGGTCACTATTTATATGAATTTCTTGAGTTGAGAGGGTCCTTAACATAT
This sequence comes from Pinus tabuliformis, assembly GCA_031772625.1. Taxonomy (NCBI): domain Eukaryota; kingdom Viridiplantae; phylum Streptophyta; class Pinopsida; order Pinales; family Pinaceae; genus Pinus; species Pinus tabuliformis. Next base: position 435,461,890 of record CM062808.1, on the reverse strand, counting down.
TAATGTTGGAGGGATTTTAGGAGCAAAAGAAACCATTATTAATGATTGACTATTCAATGACCACAACCAATTATGAGTGCCATGCCACAACCCCATAGGGTTTTAGCCCACTAACTGTGGTTACTAACTTCAAACACAAATATCTCTCGAACCTTGAAGAATTACGTGGCGTGCCATATATCAACAGAAATATATCGACAAGTAGAATCCATATAGAAGATCCTTGAATCATAATAGAGTAAGTTGTCAAGTCAAAATTCTCATGCAAGATCAGGGTAGCCCCTGTTGCTGCTTGGGTTAACATCAATGACAATAATTGATCAACAATATCCCACTTTGGTATTGATGGCAACACAAGTTTTCCCCATGCGATCGTGACACCTCTTCCTATTGCCTTCTCTCCCGAGTCCCCCTTTGTCATTAATGGCAAATGGTAACTCCCCCTGACAAACTGTCATCCTCCGGAATTGTACACACCTTCACTCCCCCTTTATACTTAGTTAGATTGGAGAAAGATTCTAATGAGAACTTGGGAGAATCCCAAGCTTTTGGCGAAGATACTCAAATGCTTTAGGAGGTAATGGTTTGGTAAATATTTAATCAATTTTCTCCTTTGTGCCAACATATTCAAGATTGATATTCTTTTCGACGATCTGCTCTCTAATGAAATGATATTTGATTGAAATGTGCTTTGTTTTTTAATGCATCACATGATTTTTGGAGATACTGATGGCATTGGTGTTATAGCAAAAAATGGGAATAGGCTCATCAAACTTAACTTGAATATCTTGCAAGGTATTCTTCATCCATAGAACTTGAGTACAACAAGCTCCTTTCGCAATGTATTTTTCTTCTGTTGTGGATAACGAGATTGAAGATTGATTTTTACTTAACAATGAGACAAGGCAACCACCTAGATAGAACACTGCTCCACTGGTACTCTTATGATCATCAACACTTCTTGACCAATCTGCATCTATATAAGCTTGGATGACTAGATCATTTCCTTTGGGATACTAGAGACCATATTCCGTTGTGCCCTTAATGTATCATAGAATTATTTTGACGCCAATGATATGATATTCTTTTGGCGTTGCTTGGAATCGTGTTACTTGTCCAACTGCCTGCATCACATCTAGTGGGGAGACTGTCACATATAGGAGACTACCAATCATGGATCTATACAACCATTGGTCCACATTCATTCACGAATCTTCTTGTAACCTATTACCATGGGGGTAAGGATAGGCTTTCAATCTTCCATATTGAATTTCTTGAGCATTTTCTTGATGTACTTGATCTGGTATATGAATATTCCTTTATCCTGCTGAGATATCTCGATAATCATTAGATTATCTTGATCAACTTTCACATAGAGATTGCTTTTCAACACGTCCTTTTTTGAATCTGTAATAATCCAACTATTATTCTACCCCTAAACATGTAATGAAACTTCCATCTTCTTCAAACTACGTGTCTGTCAATCATAGACTTGTGTCATATACTGTTGCATAAACTCCTCATCTTCAAATTTCTAGGAGTCGATAAGATAAATTGTTCAGAATAGTGTTTCATTTAACGAACCTCCTTGACTCGAGCCATTAATCGAAGCAGTTGCTAATTCCTCAAAATCTGTTGCGAATCGTGAAAGCATAACTGTTGGGACCTTATTTCCTTCTTACTTTTCTTTCTCATCTTGTACTTGTTCATCCTGTACCTGTTTTCCTTTCCAAATCTTCTTATTCTCGTTGTCAATATTTTCATTCATTCATGATTCCCTCTTGTACCTATAATTACGAGCTATGTGTCCATAGTTATGACATTTGTAACATTCGATGTTATTCATAGAAGATTATGTTTGGTGTTTATCTCGTGATCCTGCAAATTTTCTTCTAGGGTTTTCTGATAATAGTTGTACCTATCTAGAACTATAAAATCCCTACCCATATGTCCAAAATTGTTACATTTGTAACATTCGACATCACCTCTCAAATGATCAAATTTGTTGATATTATGATGAGTTATGGAATATCCATTTCTGAAGGATCTCCTGGAATTATATTCATTCCAAACATACATGCAACATTCTGCAGCTCTATGTCCAAACCTTCCACATGAATAACAATGACCATAAAACATAGTTTGGTACCTGGGAGGAAATATTGTTTGAGGAATTGTCTTCCAAGGTTCTTCCAGCGATTCTTGATCTCTTGATCTAGCTGGGGATCTACTCTTTTTTCATATCCATATTCTCTAGTTGTCATAGAAGGGCTTGATTCTTTTTCGTATTTTCATTTGTAACCAAGACCAGTCTTGTCACTGTATGGTCACTAGTCGTTGATGAGTTTGTCCAAAGCCTTTGAACTATTGGCGAAGTCTTGAAGAGTTTTTCTACTTTTTACTTCCTTTCGCAAAGAAACTATTTCAACATTCAATGCTTCTCTCTCCTTATTGTTTTCCTTTACTTCTTTCTTGAGTGATTCTTCAATCCGTTTGTATTCTTCAACCTTGATTTTAAAATTGAGGACATGTTCCCTTTCTGTCTTCAATTCATATTCAAGGGTGCTGACATGCTTCTTCTTAGTTTTGAGCTCTTTGATAACCCTGATCATTTCGTTTTGAAATTCAACCTCTGTCATTTCTTCTTCTTTGTCTCCTTCTTCGTTAGGTGCCTCTTGCTTATTGTGCTTGTCCATAAACAATACTCTTCTGTTGAATTCTTCTTCATTATCACTGTCTTCCTCGGAAGAGGAACTATATTATTTGGTGAAGAAACTTTTCTTAAACCATTTCTTCTTGCCTTCCTTGTTGAACTTCCTAGGATCTTTCTTTCCATTCGTAACAACGTCATTTTTATGAGGACATTTTGGCTACAAAATTCCCAAACTCACCACAGTCAAAACAAATTAATGGAAGTTTACCTTTGAATTTTCTGTACCTATTCTCATTTTCCGCGTGAAGTAGGTGAATTCTTTATCCGAGAGTTCTTCCTCTTCTTCCTTTTCTTGATCCTTACAACTACAAGTTTTTGCCTTCTGAATCTGATTTTCCTTACCATTCTTCTTGGATGTGGAAAATGTTGTTTCTAAGTGAGATGTGCCATCCTCTTCTTCAATCCTCATTTCATATACAATAAGAATTCCATGCAATTCTTTTATGCTGAGATTGGTCAGATTTGATCTATCTTCCAAGACAGATACCTTAGAGTTAAATCTTACTCGCAAGGTTTTGATGATCTTTTAGACAACAATTTTCGTTTCAATAGGTTCTCCCAAACCTTCCAATGTATTTGTTGTTTCATCAACACGCTGAAAGTATGCAACAATATCTTCATCTTCCCTCATTTTGAGTTGCTCAAATTTTCCCAAAAAACTTGAAGTTTTTCTTCTTTCACCTTTGAGTCACCTGCATATATATTTTCAAGCTTGCCCCATACCTCTTTAGCAGTTTTGCAATTCAATGCCTTAAGATAAGCAGATTCAATAAGCCCACTGATAATAAGATCCTTAGCCTTTGCATCATATACCGTAATTTTATTCCCTTGTTCATCCTGGGTCGGTGTGAAGCCTTTGTCAATGATTTCCCATACTTCGTATCCTTGCACCAGCAAATGAACCTGCATTCTTCCACCCCAAAGTGCATAGGTATTTCCATTGAACAAAGGAACTCTATTTTTAGTATACTCCATGATATCCTTCCATTTGTTAGACTGCTATTGAAGGAACCAAGCTCTGATACCAATTGTTGTAAATACTGAGAGGGCGGGTGAATTAGTATTTCCAACAATAACAATTATCACTTTTAAATCTTTTTAGAGAATTAGTTAATCTAAAATTATTATTAATTTTTATGAATTAATAATAGTAAATAAGAGAACACGGTAGACACAATAATTTTAGGTGGGAAACCCCCTCCAGGCTAAAAACCATAGAACGCTTTTCTAATAAATTCTTTAATCTTCAGCCCCAACTTAAATGAAAGCAACAACTTTCTAGAATTCTAGAAAAGCATTCTTCTCTAGCTCCCATTGGAAGGACACCCCAAAGCCCTGGTTTCTTCAGTAGTCAAGTGAATGGATGCCCCAACATCCTAGACCAACCTACCACCCTCAAGTGTTCATAGGCTCCAACCTATAGGCAACTTCATGCACAATCCTAGCACCTCCCTACCACCCTATAATCACTGATATGAGACAAGAGTGTGGATTCCCGTACCAGGGAAAAAGATCCACTATACAATATGATTTACAATGATTTTGACCGAATACCCAATCACACTATAAGCTGCAACTCAACCATGAAATCATCCCAACAGAGACTCCTATACCTCCCAATAATGCCTTTTCGACTCTAGGCAGATTGACTCTTTTACAATAATGACTTTTCCAATGATGACACTTTTACAAATGACTCTTTTACAACATTACAATGATAACTCTTGGCCTTGGCTGTAATGTATTCAAAGGATGTCCCATTGCAATGCTTCCTTTGATTTGATACTTCTGCTCTTGAATTCTTTCTTGAAGTTGTACTTGAATCTTCTTCTACCCACATGCAAAATTTTCTTGACGAAACCAATCCCAAAACAAAAAAAAATACCCTTCAACTTACCTCTGCCTGTAAAACATATGTAAGTGCATAGTAATGAATAAATACAAAATAAAAATTACAATGCGTACATGAAGTGTGCTTGTCACTTTTGTTGTCGACTTGTTGCAGCAGTAGAGAAAGACTCCCACTCTTGATATAGGCGTCGACTCTATCCAAGGCTATATCCAAAACTGATCGAAAGATATACATAATAAAAAATGATCACAGACCCTAGACTTGTGATGGACCAAGTTATAAGTACAACAACAAAGACCATTCTATCAACTATGACAAGACAAGTAACATGAAATTACAACATCATATAGATTTAGAAAACTTGGTGTGGTATCAAGAATATGTAGCATAAAATGTGTAGTATCAAGTATAGGACATCCGAAAACATAATTTTGACATATAGAGACATAGAGAATTAACTGAGACACTGTAACTACTTACGTTGTCTTGCAAAAACATATGTCACAAATGATACTCAAAATTCAAATGTAAACTCTAATCATACATACCTTGCTGCGTGTGGTCCTTGCTGCAGTGATCCTTGAATGCATGTTTTTTCTTGCCTTCTAGGAGCTTGATATTGAATATGTTGTGTCTATGTAATTTTGGTTCTCTAGGGCCTGAAATTTCGTTCTGTGTTAGTCCTCTGAGTCCTCTTTCCAACGCCACAAGTCTTATCAAGATTGGATTCTTTAAGAAAGAGTTATGCCCAATCTCCCACAATGACCTGATTATAGACTCATTTAGTAGAGCGAACTTGTACGAAGTGCCATGTGTCACTGTTGCGACCTTCGGCCCTGAAAAAGCTACTAAAACACTAAAGTATGTCCTATTTCTGTGACTATTTACAAAATTTGAATCCAATGCTCAGAGAGAAGGTTATGACGATTTTCCCAACTTCACATGTTTGATATGGAATTAGGGAGCCTGCAAAAACCCTAACTTCATCAGATCATATCTCCAAAAATATAACAATCCAAGCTATGAAATTCGGTCACTAGGTTCATCAATATGTCATCTCAACTGGCTTTTAAGTTAAGCTTATGAAGGTTCATAGACAAAAAAATTATAGAGACAATTCCACGATGACCTGTTTGAAGCCACAAAATCCCTCTGAAAGGAGGATATGACAGTGAATATTTATTTGAATGTCTTGAGTTGAGAGGGTCCTCAACAAGTGAACGTTGGAGGGATTTTAGGAGCAACAATTTTTTTTATTAATTATTGATTATTCAATGACCACAACCAATTATGAGTGCCATGCCACAACCCCATAGGGTTTTAGCCCATTAACTGGGGTTACTAACCTCAAAAATGAATATCTCTCAAACCTTGAAGAATAACGTGGCATGCCATATATCAACGGAAACATATCGACGAGTACAATCCATGTAGAAGATCCTTGACTCAGAATAGAGTAATTTGTCAAGTCAAAATTCCCATGCAAGATTGGGGTAGCCCCTGGTGCTGCCTGGGTTGACATTAATGACAACAATTGATCAACAATGTCCCGTGTATGGAGCTCAATTATCATCTTTTTTGTAGCTCATGGCTCTCGGTGATGTAGGGAGGCGAATCATAGTAAAGAATACATTTTTTGAATGCGTGGTGGTTGTGACGCTCGTGGTTCTGATGTTCATGGCCGAAACTATGCTCGAGGTTGGGATGTTCGTGGCTGAGGATATGGTCAAGGCATACACAGTCTAAGGTCAAGGCACCGCTCTTTCTCTTCATGTTCATTACATGACACTTCTTCTAGCTAAGTGCAACCTTGTGCACACTCTCTCCATTTTTCGCAAATAAAGTATTTAAATAGTTGTAAGCTCAGTTTTGTTGTTTTGTATGTTAATCGTTGTCGGTGAAGCCAATGTATTTTGGGAACTTCTTTTTTCTATCTAATAATCTAGTTAAGCGAGGTCTTCACAACCTCATGGTCATTTACTTGTGTTACTAGCTTGGTTTCCCTAACAGTAGACTAGTAAGGAAAAATACAAGCTTTTGTAATATCTCTTTGAACTAATGATATGTCGAGCTTTAAAAAATGCATTTTTTTTTTTTTTTTAATTTTAAATTAAATTATAATTGAACAATTACAAACTTTACTATATTCACATTCTCATATTAAATTATGGAGTTTAAATCAAATTATCTAACATATGTTTTTGTAATTATAAACTTTAATATTATCTAAATTTTAATATACAATTTCCCACTAAATTTTAATATGTAGTTAAACATTTCAAAAATTTCATATTATGATTGTTTTTTGAACCAAGCTATAATACATTAAATATTAATTCATAAAAGCAATTTGATGTAAATTTTAAAATCAATTTGATATTAATTCACCCTAAGTAAGAAAAAGAAATTAATGTATCTTTAAAAACATAATTAAAATATTTATGTTTTTAAAATATTAAATAAAAATGATGTAAATTTCAAAATTTCTTTTTAGTTAAATATAATAAAAATAATTAATATATTTATATTTTAAAATTATTAAAATTCATCAATAAAGTGTGTTTATTTTCAGAAGAACTTCCCTCCCATACCACATATACCATTGTGCACCATTGATTTCTATTAGTGTTAGATGATTGAAAGAGCGTGTGCCATCTGATTGAAAATGGTTAGTCCTTTACAATTCCTATCAAGATTTTCTATAAGGTTTGCCCTTATCTTAAGGGCACATTTTACCACAAAGCAGACCATTTTTGAATCCTTTGAAGGGCACTATAGCATCCATATGATAGACTTGAATTTGATGCATGGCTTGCAATGGTCGACTTTGATTCAGGCTCTCGTTTTCGGGCCCGACGGGCCACTTATTTTGACATTAACATCCACTGGACGTCGCTAGCCCGACGGCAAATATGTGCGGCAAAAAATAGCGATGAAAATGGATACTGTTGGAAATAATTACGCCACCTGACATAATAGACACCGAACACCACCTCACCGCCATGACTTGTCCTGCATCGAAGAGGCACCACCGCCATAGTCACCGCCATGACCCTTCGAGCGTGAAGAGGCCTTAACCGACTTAATAGTTTTGTATAAATACAATTGAGCTAAGATAGAAGAATGTAGAGTCTGAACGCATAGCCGGAGTGCGTCCTAGTACTTGTATGCACAGCTGTAGCTGCTGCTTTCTCGTTTCACTGTTATGTAAATGATGTCGTTTTAATATTTAGCCGTAGCTGGTCTGTATTGTTTTATATCTGAGCGTTGTGCCCTGTGACTTTCATGTGGTATCAGAGCGCTGTTTGCTTTGCCCATTCTATCAAATTGGTATCAGAGCCAGACTAGCAAGATCCAGTTCTGGAATTGAACGTGGAAAATCGTGAAGGTTGAGTGTGAGTCTGTTCAGTTGTTGAGTTCGCTTTGAGTCTATGGTGAAGGAAGCAACTTTATTGTTTGGAGTAGATTTGGTGTGAGCCGCAGCCTGGATGGTGTTGCTGGCCAATCGAGAGTGCAGAAGTGTCATGTAAAGTCGAGAACCGGCCATGAAGCATGTGAAAAACAATCTTAACGTGTGAGGTAGAGGAGCCATCCGTAGCATGGCGAGTTGCAGCCTGTTCATGGAATAGTGCAGAGAAAGTTTCAAATTCTATGCAGTACGAGTCCCAATCAATGTGGTGAACGATCTCCCTTGCATCGATTTCCATCTTTTCTGTACAAGTCGCCCTGAGATTTAACAGTCGCAGTTGCAGCGAACAATGCTCGGCTGGTTTGAGAAGTGGCTCGTTTTGAAAGAGAGGAGTCAAAGCTCATTTCAAAAAGAAGAAGAGGTTTCTTAATAGTCTTTTCGAAGGAGCACAAGAAATCCAAGGGAGCAAATACCAACGGGAAGTTAAAAACTGTGTAAGTTTATTCACACACAAAGTTAAAGAGTTTAAAGATTTTAATTGGATGGCAAAGGTTTTTTTTATTATGCTTTATGTATTTGAAAGGGATACGTTTAACCATAAAGTCATAAATCAAAAAGGGATTTAAACAAAAGGTTTTTATGTGAGGTTAAAGCCCACGACACATATACTTATTGGTAGACATATTTGGTCTTTAGATAAAAGGTTTTCAAAATTGTTTTGTTTTAAAAGGAAAGCACTTGCATGAAGTTGAAGGAAGTTGAAGTATGTGGGCAAGCTTCAAAAGAGTTGAAAAACATTTCAAATTTTGAAAAATATTTATTTGAAAGGTTGCTTAGCGTTTAGGTCGATTATCATTGGAGTTTTGGATTAAAAGTGTTGAAAAAAGAAAAGGTTTATTAAATGGTGTATTTGAAGAAAGTTCGGGGCTTTATAAAAATGTATTAGTTTTCAAACTATTTTAGTGTTTTCTCAAGTATGACACTGTTTATGAAGATTGCCCCTTATGGGGTGCATATTAAACATCATATTTTTTTTCGGGGTAATATGGAAGAAATCTTCATGCAATCACGAAAGCAGCTATAAGACAGAGGAAATGCAACCGTCATGGGTTGCAAAGCATGATTGACGCAAATTAAGAAAATGAATCGAAAAGAAAAGGAAGAGATTGTTGCTATGTTTAGAGAAGTTCAGGCAGAAGTAGAGGAATTGAGAAGTCTAGCTGAAGACAAGGAACTCAGAAATTTAGCCGAAGACAAAGAAAAAATTGAAGGTGATTGGTGTAGCTTTGATCTGCTACCACCACTTATGTTTACTGGTAAATATTTTGATTTGTGGGTTATTAGAATGCTTACTTTTCTTCGAGCTAAAGACTTAATTGAACGTTGGTCTAATAACCCATATGATGAAGTATGTGATGATTTAGCATTAAATTTTATAAAGCAAGGATTGGATGAGAAATTTTTGTGCAAGGTAACAGAAGCTACAACTTCCAAAGAAGCATGAAGATCCTCGAAGCAGAGTTTGGTGCAAGGGGGAGTAAACAAGTCGAAGATAGTAGTGTTGTTCAGCCTGTTGTAGCAGTGCTTGAAGGTGAGAATGAAGATGGACAAGTCGAAGATAGTAGTGTTGTTCAGCCTGTTGTAGCAGTGCTTGAAGGTGAGAATGAAGATGGATCTGTAGTAGTGAATCTACAGAGAGATGAAGGATTTTGTGAATCTCACTTGAAAGTGGATCACAATGTTGATGGTGTGTTATCAGCAGACACTGATTTTGGCATAGATAATGTTGCCAATGGAGAAGCATTTGGTTCAGTGGATCCAACAATTGAAATTGCTAATGTTAAATTTGATGAAGAACAATTAACTCGTGACGAGTGGTTGCAGATGATGCAACATAAACATCTTATTGATAGATTGTTATTTGGTGAGAGAAACCCACTTGTGTTTGAAAACCAGGTGGAAGAAAACCTATTTGCAGAAGCAAAGGTGGAGACTCAAGATTATGAGGCATCCACAAAGTTAAAGAAGGAAGAAGAGGAGAAATCTCTCAGTGGAGAGCAGAATGAACAAAACCAATATGGTTCTCAAAATATTTTTAAATATAAACTGAAAAATGATTTTCTGTGTGCAGAGGCTAGGAGCAACCGAGATGAAGCAACTAAACATGAAGAAGAATTAAAGTTTCTTGAAGCATGGCTTGAAAAACCATGTATTGATGATGTCTTCATAGAAGTTGCAGCTATGAATATTGAAGACAATATGGATGATATTGAAAATGAAAATGAGATTTTCATGTATTGGAGCCCTGAAGAGATAAAATTCTATTATGAATTTATGTTGCAGGAAATTGATAATCAGAAGATTGATGATGTAGAGAAAACTATAGAAGATGACATGTGGAAACATTCCACATACAAACAAATTTTTGAAGATGTAGAAGACATCCATGGATACCCTGAAATGATTTTCTATGTTTTGGTAGAGTTGCAACAACAAATGAAGAAACTGAAATCTGGAACCTACGCCCAAAAGACAAAGATGAAGCAGTTCACCAAATACAGGATCTGGAAGAAAAGAAAAAAGAAATCGAGAAAAAGAGTCGATGTCAAAGTTTTTGAATCATTGTAAGCTTAGCTGAGACTTAGACCAGCAGGCATGTTTAAGTTATGTTGAGTCAAGGTTAAGTTTTCGGTCGTAATTAAGGGGGAGTGTTGGAAATAATTATGCCACCTGACATATTAAACACCGAACACCACCTCACCGCCTCACCGCCATGACTTGTCCTGCATCGAAGAGGCACCACCGCCATGACCCTTCGAGCCTGAAGAGGCCTTAACCGACTTAATAGTTTTGTATAAATACAGTTGAGCTAGGATAGAAGAATGTAGAGTCGGGATGCATAGTCTGAGTGCGTTCGAGTACTTGTATGCAGCTGTAGCTGCTGCTTTCTCATTTCACTGTTATGTAAATGATGTCGTTTTAATATTTAGCAGCCATAGCTGGTCTGTACTGTTTTGTATCTGAGTGTTGTGCTCTGTGACTTTCATGTGGTATCAGAGCGTTGTTTGCTCTGCCCATTCTATCAGATACAACAATGAGCCACAATGAAGGCCTTGAAGTTGGGATGATTTCTCACGCCCTTGAAGTAGAGATGATTGCGATGATTGCTTGCCTCTTTCACCTATCGAGCCACAATGAAGGCCTTGAAGTGGGGATGATTGCTCGCCTCTTTCACCAATAGTGGACTTCATTTTGATGTCCCACCTGCTCTACGATGTCAAAGCCATGCCTGCCCTCTGTAAAACTCTAAACCAACTTCTTGATGGTTGCACCTAGATTTTGTTGGCTTACAAGCTTCTTTATAGGACCACCAAATGCTTCAAGAATATTCTCCAGGAGGCTTCAGGTGGACCAAGGGAACTTAATCCTCAATGGCAGAGCTAGCAAATTGGTATTTTTAGAGTCTTTAAGAAAAATTGAGGGCTTTTATGTTAAACCCCACTCTATCGTGCAAACCCTAACTTATAATTTATACTTTTTATGCAGGGTTATTGTGGCTGTTGGCTATGGCACTATTTGTCCAACCCTGAACATTTTTTTTAGAGATTCTTTCATCTCCACTTGTCAGGTTCTAACTTACTCAATTTTAACCTTGCATTTAGGTTTTTTCTGTATTGGAATTTTCTGGTAGCATCTTTCAGTGGCCTTTGCAGCCCGATTACAAATCTTTAAGCCTGGATTTGAAGAAATTTTAGATCCTTAACCTCTGCGATTTTGCAATTTTGCAGTATCTCTTTTGCGCCACTTGGATCCCGACGATGCTCAGTCTCTATAACATTTTACCAATTGAGTGTGTCAAAAAGGTATCTACTTATGATATTCTTGAATCCACATTCTTCAGCAACACTCTTCTGAAATATTCCGTTATTTCCTGCAATCAAACTGCAGCGCATCCGCTCTCAATTTTCTGGAAAGTTTTTGCTGCTCATTTAGCTATAAATCCTAGTTGGCAGCAAGCTTTGAACGTATTTCCACGGGTTTTTACTTTTGCTGCAGGTTTATTAGTCGAAATGGAAGAGCATCCACAGGAGGTGGTGTCATTTCTGTAGAGTGCGCTAAAGAAGGTCGCCGACAAACTGCGCGGGCCCTCGGGTTTGGAGTCTGCTGAAGCATAGAGTATTATTTTTTTGACTTCATTTTCAAGCATTTGAACAATAGAAATGGTATTTGAAGTATTATCTGCATCTTGATTTGATCTACTATTTACAGTCGTTTGATGAATCTATTACGAAATATTTTTTCTCTAATAGAATCCTGAAGCATAGTTACAGAGTGTTGTAGAAGATTAAATAATATTTGAATAATACACACTATTTTGAAATGTTATTTACGACGTCTCTAGTTATAATATTTGTTTAATTGATGTTCACTTTTTTGACATCATGAAATGAAAATGCATTTCTGATATTAATTTTAGGTTGCCTTGGAGGATTATTTCGAAACCTTTCAGCGAATTTTTGGATCATTTTGTTTTTATATAATTGCCTGGTAGTTTGATTCTAAAACCCTCTATCGAATGTGTAGCTGTGGATGTAATGCAATGGAGGAACAACCAAACTTTAGCAGGTGTTCTTGTTGGTGCTACTGTACTCTGGTTCCTGTCTGAGAGGCTTGGTTGTTATCTACTGGCACATATTTTCCATGCTCTCATACTCTGCACCACAATCATGTTCATTTGGTCCAAAGTATTCATTAACAAGTAAGTTCTTGTACTCCTTGGTATTGGTAACATTTTCATGTTCATTTGTTGAAGTTTTAAATGCAGTTTGAACCTCTAACTTATTTCAACAATAACAGCTATTCGAAAAAAGAGCATTTCATTTGGTAGATATCAGCAAAGGTTATAGCATGAATTCTATTTTCTGACTAAAAATTCACTTGATAATTTGGATGGGCAGAGAACCGGTGGGTATTCCTCGGATTTCATTTTCTAAATTGTTTCGAGAAATTGTTGTTACTCTCATATTTGGAATATCAACCAGTTGTTCGTGTTTGTTGTTATATACGATGATGCATCTAGGAGAGATTTGAAATTTTTTTTTTATGGTATGCACATTTTTTTTATCTCAGCTGTATTTGTTACTTAAATATTTTGTGATTCGATCAACTGGAGTCCGCCTAAGCTAGGAAAACCTCTTCATTTGAGGCTCACTAAATACAAGTATAGTATAGTTACATCCATCCATAGGGGGGTACTAGTACACCAGTCCAATAGGCTAATACTTCAGCTAGTCCAGTCCAATGGGGCTCTTACTCTGTACAGACTAATAGGGCTTGTCTCAAAAGGCTTGTTTCTATGGACCAAGAAGACTAGAGCTAGTGTCCATAATAGGGCTCCAGGCGGGACTAACTGCTTGGACTAAGCTAGAGTATATCTGAAGGCAGCTTGTTTCTCTGTTGCTTGGACCAAGAATATGAAAGCTCTAGTGTTGTCCAAAGGGCTTACTCTGTACAGACTAAGGCTTTGTCTCTTAGGAAAATATATTTGTAGGAAAAAATCAGATGACATTTGGCTCAATAACTGCAAAAGTGTGACAACATGACACCTATGAAAGAAACTAAACTAACGTCAATGATGTAAAATGGAGTTTAAACTCATCTAGCTAGTCTAATCAGTATTAAGAAACCAAAAAATATATCGTTAGAAGTGGGGGCACACTCATCACTAATTTGGCTATTGGGTAAATGTTAGAACAAAAAATAATGCAATATAAAACATTCTATCGATGCGGAACACTTCGGAGAATTATATTATGGCCTACAAGAATGACTGGAAAAATCCAAGCCAGAAAATCATTAAGGCTATTTGGTGTAACAGTTTACTCGTAATGTATCGATACGGAACACTTCGGAGAATTATATTATGGCCTACAAGAATGACTGGAAAAATCCAAGCCAGAAAATCATTAAGGCTATTTGGCGTAACAAATTACTCGTAATGAACATAAAAATGTTCAGAAAGGGACAATGGATGTAGGAATATTTCCTTTTCAGTAAGTATTATCCATGCCAATGGTGACCCTTGTTTTATTACAGCTTGTTGGAGATCTCTGATTTCTTTCTATGGTTTGCAGCTGGGCTGACATCTTCACTCTCTTCTATCATGGTAAGGACAATCCTAGTTATATTATGTATCCTTTTGCTGTACCCTTTTGCTTTTACTATTTGAGAGTAGGTTTGCACAACCACTTTGTTATGACAAGTTCAAGTCATTTTGTTGCATATGTTATTGTAAGCATAATTTTATGTATATCTCAGCTAAGTCATGTTACATTTTATGGTTTTGAGCTTCTAGATATGAATTCATTTGCATTCTTGGTTGATTAACCTTTAGTGGTATTCCAATTCCAGTGTATTGTAGCTCACACTCGATACAGTTTTTAAGGTCAAGGAACCTATCGAGATCGATTGGTAGCACTCAATTAAATTTCTGGCATCACTTTTGCATGTTTCCAGGAAAATTACGAGGGTCCTGATCTCTTCTCTGGGCTTCAATAATAACGTGAATGGTTTCTGAAACTTTCTTTTAAATGGGAAACCAACCGTTCAAGTTTTCCAACAATTGCACACAACTGAGACAAGTCAATATGGGTATAACACTAGAATGGATTCCTGTGAAAATCAAGCCAATGCATTCCAAGACATGCTTCTCAATCTTCCAGTACAAATTTAAATCGCCATTAGCTGATATTGTTAGATGGTAGTCACATTTATTGACTGGACCTGTTGCAATAAATTTTGGTCCCCAAATTTTTTTATTTCCATGGCTAGTGAAGATTGCTTATCTGTTTTGGGGTTGAACATGAAATTTTCCTTTAACAATGGTTCAACTATATTTTTCTTTTAGTAGGTCACAGAACATCTTGTAGCATATCTTTCTGTTGAGAAGAGAAAATATTTCTCTGCTTACTTCTAAGATCCCTTTAAAAAAAATCCAAAGCACTTTCTGGAATTTTCTTCCAAATCACACCAGGATGATAATCAGTTCGAAGTAATGTGTAATTTACCTGACATAAATTGAAATCTGTCTTTGCAGATAGAATTTCTTCAAGCCACTGAAAGTTATCTTTGCAAATACAATTCATTCTAGTAACAACTCATTATTATTGGAAATGTGGCCACCACCGCAAATTTCTCTATCAAATCCATCCCCGAGTGAAACAAATGATCAATTAGTTAGAAATGACAAATATGCCATCCTAATGGTTTCTCTTGAAAAGAATGAGAACTCTCTTTCTATATTTTGACATTATAGTTCTAATTATAATTATAATTACAATTAGAGTTACAGGTCAGGCTACTTGATGCACATGTTGTCTAACAACCTTGTCTTTTGCTGGTTGTAACTCATCATCTGTATTGTGCTGAAAAGCAAGAACTGTACAATATGGCTTTTACTTCGATATTGATCCACTATATGTTTTCAAGAAGCCCAGCTACATAATTGAATATGTTTATTCAACAACGTCATATAAGTAGCCAAATGCGTTTTTTTCCAAACAAATTATTAACCGCATCACCGGTATAAAATATCTGCCTTTCATTTAAATGGGACCAAATATTTTAGTGGACATTAATAAAACATTCTAGTGTAAATTTTATTCTTCCCCCTATGAATAAATTTATAAAATAACGTAAACATGGAAACATAAATTTATAAAATAGCGTAAACATGGAAACATAAATTTCGTTAGATAGTGTTATAATGATATGAGAGTGTCTAAGTGTTGCCTGGTTTCTAACCAGTAGAATAATAATTGAATATTTTCGCTATTTAATCAGCGAGAGATTTATTGTTTATTTGTTCTTTAGTTTTAATATTTTTTATATTTTATAAAAGGATATAATGTTTTGGGTTTTTAGGGATTTTTAAATAATAAGATAAGATGTTATTAATAAGATGTATTCTAGTATTTTATATGTGGAATTGAACTTAGATTAAGAGAATAATAATTTTTTTACTACTTGAGTTACATTCAATTGATAAGTTTATTGTTTATTTATGAAATTTTGGTTTCTTTTATCCATTATAAAACTACTAATTTTCTTTCTGACTAAGTATTTTAGGTTGTACTATTTCATAGTATCAAAGCTTTTCACCCCACTCCCTATACTGGATTTGTCGATTTGAAAGGCGGATTTGCGGATTTGAAAGGTTAATGTGGCTCTTGGAATATAATTATTAGTGGCTTATTTGTAAAATTAACTTTTTCTTCTTTTACATACAGTGTCTAAATGCATTTGTTGAAGGTTTGGATCTGTGTTTCTATTGGCTAGAGGTGGATATGAAGAGTCTTAGTGAGATCCCCTACCCGTGCTACCCTAATCCTGTTTATGTCATCTACAAATAAAATTTTGTCCATCTTTATGTCATCTACAAATAAAATCTCGTCCATCTTTAATGGAACTGTTTATGTCATCTATAAATAAAATCTTGTCCATCTTTAATGGAAATGGATTTGAGAATCTATGTTTCTAGAAGATTTTTATGGAAATATGTTATTAAACCCTAAAACAATGATATTCAAAAGGAGTTCCAAAAGAAAAACTTGAACAAAAGAAGCATAAACAGTAAGGCTTTAAGTCATAATTTAAATATGATGCCACTCAAAGTCACATGCAACCGTACAACCACATTGCGCGGGAAACCTACAGTCATGAGGGACAAATGAAATATAGGAAGCTTTCCCAAGTCTTGTTTGAAAGGAAATAGCCAACCAGGGAGAATTGGAAATTCCGTAAACAAAACTACTACTAAATTGCTGATTAATGTGTTTACTTAACTATGCATCAATGGGATTCAAACTAGTTAATGATAAATCCCAATAATAATGCTAAATCCCAATAATAGATCCCAATGTCTTTTCCTTAATATTAAAACAAATGATTTGGTATTTAAATAATTGGTTCTAATTTGATGTTATCAACAACTCAAATTGCAATCAGTTCTAATTTTATGTAATCAACCACTCAACTTGCAACCCCTAGGAGGATACCAAAATTATAATTTAGGAGCCTAAAGTTTGATATTTAGCACTCTTAAATTTATGAAACTCCATAAAGTCTCAAGTTTCTAGAGGCAAAATTGAAAATGGAAATGAGAATGATACTAAAACATATCTAGAATTTCAAATTATGAGAACTGCAACCCTCTATGGTAAGGCCTACTACATGAATATTATCTCCAGGAATACTGAGTCAAATGAGGATCATAATCAACCAAAAGACTTAGCAACATAACAATAAATGATCTTGGAGCTAAGAATGATAGCTTATCCATTGGCCCATGGGTCGATCCCCATTACAAGTTCTCTGGAGGGTGATGCAAATCCTTCGTGGCATGAGAATCATATCATCACCATTACCAACAAATCCTTGTTGATTAATGTAGAGGAAATTAATGCCCTCATTGATTATTTTCCCCATCAGATAGAACTGGCAATAGAGATTCAAGAGTTGATCGCTCACTGTGAGCTATAGAATTTGGAGTTAAATTTGATGTCAAGATTTTCTCTCGATTCCCTCACAAACCTCCTAGATCTAGACGAGAAGGTGAGGAAATGCGTAATGGTATACATGGAGGATATTTGCTTAATGGCTATAATAATACTATCACCAAGTACTCCATGTACCTATGGGAGTTGTTGGAAGCACTAGATGAGCTTTTTAAAAACATTCCATGTAGTTGCATACATCACATGCCTCATGTGGTTGGTTCTATACTGCACGCAATAGATTAACAACTTCTCTTATTTTAGTGATATTCAAAAGTAATGAATGTTGTGGCACCTCATTCTCCTTTGCCCAGATTAACTTAGCTCCACATTGTTGCTTCAACCTCCTTAGCGAATTATGCCTCCCAAATTTTGGTCTGGGTTTCTCTACTCGCGGAGATATTGAAGAGAGCAAAGATCACGGAAAATCCAAACTATGATAAGGAAAGATATTTATTATATATAATATATCAAAAGTTGCTCAACATAATCACTCAATCAAGGAAACATTCAGACAAATGAATTGACATTCAAACAACCAATTTCAATTTGATGATATCAACAATTCAACATGCCACCCTTAGGAGGATAGAAAAATTAGAAACTAGGAGCCCAAAATCTAATATTGACACCTTTGATTACAGAATTTTCACTCCTAAATCTATCAAAACTCCATAGATTCTTAAGTTTGTAGATGAAAAATCGAAGATGAAAACCAGAATGCTACTAAAACAAATATTGAATTTCAAATCATGAGAACTAAAACCCTGTATGGTAAGGCCTCATTCATGGAGGTTCGCTCCAAGGATACTAAGTTGACTGAGGACTAGAATCAACCAAAAAAACTTGACAAAATAACAATAAATGATCTTGGATCTAAGAATGATAGCTCGTCCATTGGTCCGTGGTTCGATCCCCATTACAAGTTCTACACCCGGGTCGATTTGGAGGGTGATGCAAACCCTTTGTGGGATGAAAATATCATGATCCCCATTACCAATAAATCATTTTTTATAAATGCAGAGGAAACAAATGCCCTCATTTATTATTTTCCCCATTAGATAGAACTGGGAATAGAGATTCAAGAGTCGACCGTTCAATGTGAGCTATAGAATTTGGGGTCATATTTGATGTCAAGATTTACTCTAGAATCCCTCACAAATATCCTAAGTCTTGACGAGAAGGCAAGGAAATGTGTAAAGATATCAGTGGAGGATAGTTGCTTAATGGATATAATAGTACTATAACCAAGTACTCCATGTATCTGTGGTAGTTGTAGGAAGCATTACATGAGCTTTCTAAAAGCATTCCATGTAGCTGCATATGTCACTTTCCTCATGTGGTTGGTTCTATACTTCATGCAGTAGATTCTTTAAACCTATGGCTACAACATAGAAAGTCCAACTTGCACAATTCCCAATGGACAATGCTTCAATATTGTTTCTCACATGTCACACCACCTCATGGTTTTGATACCAAAACAAGAAAAACAAAGACAACATAGAGAGATAGAATAACTGTGTAACTTAGAGATTTTATTAATTGGAACACACACATATAACACTTAATAGAGTCTCATTTTATGGAAATGGTATCAACATAGAATATAATGATGGTATAGCTACAAATTAATGCTACAAACTAACAACATTAACTAAGTTAATATAGAAGAATGGAGTAGAACAATAAATTTTTCCAATTAACTCTAACATCCTATTATTCCTAATTTTATAGATACATTTTTTAAAAATAATTCTTTAAATTTTGTAGTGAATATGTATTGAATGCTCGCGGTAGCTATCTCAAGTATCTACTTGATACATTAAAATTATTTTCTACCTTATACAAAGAAATATATTTTCTTCTAAAACAACATATATTACAAACTTTCTAATTTATTTAGCATTTATATGCCATTGCATAAAACACATTTTGTTCTCAATTTAAAGGACATAAATTGTGTAGTGAATGCTTGAGAGTGGCTATTTATTTCACACTATCATTAGCCACTCTAATTTTATTATTGTAGCAATTATCTCATTGTCTCTTCTTTCACTTTATTCAAATTGTTTTCAAAGTTATGAAAAAATATCTATTTTCTTATGAAAGCAACATGTATTACGAACCACATTTCTTTTTTGTTTAGCATTTATCTCGCATTGCATAAACCACATTTTTATTATCAATCTAAATTATCTAAACATGTGAAATGGAAATACTATATAGGTAGAATCATATTATTGGTAATATGTTCAATTATTTTGTTTTTTTTTTTTCACTTTCTGGTTCACGGATAACCGGGTCAGTGGGTAGCCGCTACATCCAGGGTTGTTCAACACTGAGTGGACGCACCCGAAGGCATCAACACCCCTCGGCCTATTTACTGACCTAACCCCAAGAGCTTTCGGGATTCGACCCTATGTTCAATTATTTTGTTAATGCTTAAGGTTGTAAATTTACATGAAATCTATTATTAAATCATATTTATTGTTTGTAAATCTAGTTGTAGTAAGTATTTAATTATGAAGATTGAAAAAAATTATAATAATATTCCATTTAATTTATTTCAAAATATAATCTATTTTTTTATTAATATTTTCTTAATTCAGACGTTAAATAATAATGTTTGCACGAAAGCTAAATCATAGTTAATTGAATAATTTATTAATAGTGTCTACTGTGTCTTGGATGGATGGTGATCAGGTGCTCTATTGTTAAGACACTTCTCGATGTGAATTCATCATTTCTCTGTTGTTAAGGCACTCCTTGATGTGAAGTCATCATTTGAATTCCCCACCACGATAAAGGTGATATATTGGACATGATGAAGATGTAGTCCCACCAAGTTTACAATTTTTTTTTATTAATAATGTTGAAAGAGATAAACTTTAAATCCTACCTTTCCATTAATCCATTTTCTTACATAAATAAAAATAAAACCTAACCAAAAAATTCTATAGAAAATCCCATAAATCTAATAATAGTGAATTTACTAGTCTGTTTTCATAACTAAAAGAAAATAAAACCTGGCCAAAAAAATCTATTTTTCTTCTCAAAAATAAATTAAATAAAAACAGAAATACATAAATCAAATAAGATTTATAACGATAAGAAATTAAAATTTCTAGTTATTAAAAAATAAAAAAATAAATTCCTAATAATAAATAATTAAAATATATATATATATATATATATATATATATATATATATATATATATATGAAAATAAATCAATATGAAAATACAACCTAAATCAAATAAATTTACTAATCTATTAATTCATTTTCTCACTTTTATTTATATATATATATGAAAAATCCTCTATAAATCAAATAAGATTTTTTAATAATAATTAATCAATTTGAGGAAAAAAAATCTTTTAGAACATTCAAGTATTTGAAGAAGATTTAAAAGAAGATTAGATTCCGTTGAAAAGGAGCTTGATTTTATTTGATGTTTATGTTGCGATTATGAATTCTAACTCGTTTGTACCGTGCATCAACATAGAAAATTCCATTCCATGTTGATAAATGTTATTTTCAATTTAATTATAGAATTTAGGGATTGTATGGGCTTAACTAGAAAGTTTAACGATGTGTAAATTTGAGTCAATATGAGCCATTGAAGGGCTTAACCAAAAGGTTTAACAAGAATGTTCGAGTATTTCCTTTGTTGGTTATTCAAATAATCCAAAACCATAGTCAAATCAAATTGAGAGGTTTGAAATAATCCAAATAAACTTTGCTAGGTTTATAAATTTATTAATACTATATGTATGTATATATGTAGATACACATTATAGAATTTGGCAATTGGGTGCATTATTAGTATTGGCATGACATTGAATTAATTTCAAAAGTATGTAGACTAAATTACTTCAGAGAATTTGAATCTTGGATCTTTTAATTTATATAATACTTCATCTCATGGCCATCTATGATAATAATTTATGTGAAATTTGTCCCCTATTGAAGGTGCAAGTACAGGCCAAATGTCATGCCAGTGATCAATTTGAATGGAAATTCTAGCCACCTGTCCAGTCACATATCCATATCAATGCACAAAGTACAATATGATAACTCCTCACATGTCATGGGCATTACCGCATTCAGTGGGAAGGCACACTCACTCGGATCTGGATTACAAGGAAATGATGGCCAATTATAATGGCATGGAGTGAGACCTTGAGTTGCGAGCAGGAAGCTACCGTAGAGCATGACAACTTCCATATTGAGATCAACAAAGGTAACACCAATTTTTTTGTTGTTTATCCCTCTCCTTTGTAGGATATGTCAGCCCTACCTTATCACATCGTTAGTTTCGTTGCAACTATCTTTAGATTTGTTGGCCCCTCCTTAGGATTTCTCTCGTTTTCTATAGTTTGGCGTGTATGCATCTCACTGCACCTCTTATTTTTCCTTATCACACTCCTATATCTACATGGACACTATGGGGATCAGGATGGTGTTCTAGCCTCAACCTATTGTTTCGTTTGTCAGCTAGGATCTTCTGTCTCCTTTCCATCTGTCAGACACAATAGGTGGCAGTGTCAAAAACACAAGGTAATTCAGCCTATTTTGGCAGAAAACCTTGCATTCAAAGTTTACTTGCTCCACTAGCAGCCAAACAATGATGGTTTTAGGTTGGTGTCAAGAATTTTGTCACATAGTGTAATTGGCACACCAGCGTCCCATTTTTGCAGCTTAATTATCATCAGTTATTTGACTCATGGCTCTCAGTTATGTAGGGAGGGGCATCGTAGCTAAGGATGCAGTTGTCGAATGCATGGTCATTGCGGTGCTCGTAGTCAAGGTGCTTGTGGTCGGGTTTCTCGCGATCGTGGTCACACTGATTGTCGTTGAGGTGCTCGTGGTTGCAATGCTCATGGCCGAAGATATGCTCGAGGTCGGGATGTTCGTGGCCAAGGATATGGTCAAGGCACATGCAGTATGAGGTCAAGGAAATACTCTTCCTCCTCTTGTTCCTCAAATGACACTTCTAGAAAAGTGCAACCTTGTGCACACTATCTCTATTTCTAGAAAATTAAGTCTTTAATTAGTTGCAAGCTCAATTTTGTTGTTTTGTATGTCAATCGCGAGTTGGCAAAGCCAATAGATTTTGGGAACTTCTTTTTTCTGTCTAATAATAAGATTAAGTTAGGTCTTCACAACCTCATGGCCATTTATTTTTCCTATTGATCTGGTTTCCCTACGAATAGACCAATAAAGATAAAATTACTCTTTTGTAACATTTCTTTGAACTAATGAAAAGTTAAGCTTAGATTTTTTTAATGTAAAATTTGTATTTAATTTTAAATTAAATTATTATTTAACAATTATAATGTTTAATATCTTCAAATTTTCATGTTAAGTTAAAGGGTTTAAATAAAATCTCTAAAACAAATTTTTATAATGGTCAATTCTAATATTATGTAAATATTTATATGGAGTGTCCCACTAAATTTTAATATGCAATTGAACATTTGAGAAATTTCATATTTCGATTGTCTTTTTTAACTAATCTACAATACATTTTAAATATTAATTCATGAAAATAAAAGTTCATATAAGTTCTAAATTTTATATCAATTCTATAATTTGATTAAAAGTCTAATTCACAAAGTAAGAAAAATGGTTAATGTAAATTTCAAAAATTAATTAAAATATTAATTAAAAATAATGTAAATTTCAAAATTTCTTTTTTAATTAAATATAAGAAAAAGTAGATAATATATTTAATTTTTAAAATTGAAAAGAAAGTTGTAAGTTAAATTTTCTATTAATTTCAAAGAAAGGAGTACGTAGAGATGTCATCAAAGTAGGTGGTCTCACTCCGACCGGGTTTGTTGTTGATAAAAAATTTCACCATATGACAAAAATACAAAAGGGCCTTTAAAGGAAAAAACCATAATTGATTAGGCCATAGGCACTAGAACACAGCTAAAACAAAAAATACTCCAAAAAGCATACTAGTCACCAGAAGTAATAGATGAAGGGTTGTCTGGGATAGTTCCAGGAGGTAGTGGAGGGTAGAAGTCACACTGGACGTGCCCTTTGAAGTGCGCCATCTAGGTCTCTATCTTTTCAACTTTCTCTGAGAGCAGATTCTAACCTTTCCACACCACAACTACACGCTCCCTGAGTTGACTTTGGAAGTAGTGAAACCATTCCAAGGTTTCCATCTGCAGCATATGATCTTCTCTCCGAATGTGTTCGGAAACATCCATTCATCTCATTATATTAACAATGAGGTCTCGACAACTTTCCCCAAAGCATTGGTGGTGGACTTGCCCTTCTTGAGCTTCAAACACTCCCAGGTCACTTTTCACTCCACCTCGACGTCCACCACCCTGGCTCCTTTGTTCATGATTGTTCTCCACATCCCCATGGCTCATCCCCTCTTTTCCACCTCTCCTAATGCCTCCCCCCAACCATCCTCCACCTCTACCACCTCGTGACCCGCCGGCACCTCCGCACGAGCTCCCAACCATTTTTCCACCACAAAGAGGCAGAGCCGGAACTAATGCTTGGGTGGGTTATTTATCTGTAGCAAGAGGACTAGAGGAGGAAGCCTTCAGTGACGGGGTCTTCATGGCAGTGGGCCTAGACAAGGAATTGTATTGAGCTTTGCGCTCCAAATTGAACCTCACCAGCCCGCACTCACACCAAATGAAAATTAACTAGAAAACAATCCACTGAATGTTACCATATTCTAAGCTTTCTTCGGAAAAATGGAATCCTCTGGATTTAAGCAGATTATTACCAAATTGGAATAGAAATTTGAAGAGCTTCCACCTGCAGAATTTGACAAACTAAACTTGGTAGAAAGCCCTCCTAGTTTTCCGCTACAGAAAAATAGGGACGCCATGACGGTGGGCCGGATGCCGCTACACAAAGAATGAAGGTCGGTCCAATGACCGCAACCACCCTATCCCACTACTACACCACCAATTAACCATTGGAGCCAAAGCAGGGACTCTCCATACCTGAATACACCAAAAACACCAAAGAACGTAGCTCCTCAAGCAATGAAAGCCTCCCTCTTCCTGCACCTGACACCCTCCCAACACACCGCAACAACTCTATGCCCACAAAAACCAGGTTTACCAACTCACCATTCCTTTCCGACCACTAGCCTATCACCTTCCTCCAGAAGTGAATACAGACATAGATACAAATACCTGGGATTTCCATCGCTCCGTCATATTTCACCCAGCCACCCTCGACAAATTCTCAATAATGCTCGTCACACACTTAACCACCCACTCCACTGTACCACTCCCCACAGCTATTAATGCATAAAAGAAACGAGGCCCATATCCCCCACCTCGAACATTTTTTATTATTCATGTGGTGAGACAACCATGTGTTGTCGACTCCGCACCCCCATCGAGGAAGAGATATCCTTCTCCATGATTCCGTGAAGGTCTTCAATAAAATAATTATGGAATTGGGGTGGCCATGCATGGACGACACCCTAGTCCTGAAACTCACATCCCTAATTAGCAAGTTTGTTTTCTGCTATATTATCTGCTTTAAGAACATGTTATGTTATTATGTAATCAAAGGAGGATAGTCGATGTAAGATGTGCTCCCCGATGGATTCTAGTCGCCATATTTTGATTACTTTTGACAGGGGATATCCATTGATGAGGCATTGGAGCATTAATCTATGAGTCTCCTGTGACCTGAAGCTTTTTTATGCCCATGTCTTTTGCCATCTGGAGGACTCGATTTAGAGCGAGATATTCTACCATGTTATTTGTGGTGTGTCCGTAGGGCATGGAAAAGAATTTTCCTGCTCGACCTCTATCATCACGAATGATGCCCCCACAACCAGCTATCCCCAGGTTCCCCTTGGAGGCCCCATCGAAATTTAGCTTAAAGAAGCCCCATGGAGGGCACATGAATTTTTTCGACAGGGCACCTGGTGGATGCGAAGGGTGCCTAAAGGGGGTGAGAACAGAGTCCTTGTTTAGACCAAGTGTTGACAAAATAGCCACCTCCCATCCCTCTTCCTTCCAAGTCTCCTCAGACCATGGGCTGATTAAAAGTATCTCCTTTAGGTTCTGGAGGGCCTTTTCCCAGGTCTACTCCAGTCTAAACTCTTTTGAGTGAAAAAATACCATGTTTCTACCCTTCTAGATATTCCATAGAACAAATCCTTGGGACAAGCACCACACAAGACTGATTATGGGATTCTTAAATAAGTTCCATCTCCACATGTCCAACGAGTCCCACAGACTTATGGCTAATCTGTCAATAATGATAAAGAATGCAGTATGATATTTACAGATTTCCAGAGATTTAGAGAAGGAGTTTAACAAGTGGTTTGTCATTTCTTCCTCCATGCAGCATAACAGGCATCGAGAGGGGCCAAAAAAATCCATTCTTTCAGATCTTGTCCCATGTGAGGAGTTTTCCATGCCCTATAAGCCATAAGAAAAAGGAGACTTTCGGCCATAGGCGCGAGTACCAAATTTGTTTCCATATGGGATTTGGTTCTAGGTCTTTGACTATGATTTTGAGTGAATACACCTCCTTGAGAGTGAAACCACCTTGTTGCTGATAACCCCATCTAAGCTTGTTAGGTTCCGTATTACTTAGGATAGGGTGCTGACGAAAGATATCTTGAAGGGCCTCACAGTTTAAGGGGGTTTGTGAGGAGGCCAATTTTCAGAGGATTTCCATTTGCACCACTGTGAGCCTGACCCTTAGAAATGCCAAAAGTCACGAACCTTAAGAGCACCATTTCGAGAAGAAAAGGCCTGAAGATCAGCAAGCTCAAGGTTCTAGTTTAAACTTGGAAATTTCATCCATCACTTGGTCTATAAATTAGTTATGGAGCCATTCCGAACTTCCCAAAAACCATGCTTCTGGATAAACTCTTGTTATGACTTTTCTTTGTTCCATATAGATGAGGCTTTCGGGAGGTCACGACTCAGATGTAGGAGGTTTTCCCATCCTTATATACCATACTTAGCTGCCCAAAGTTTCTTCCACAACTTTTGGCCTCCTTGAAGCCATCGCCACCATACCTTAGCACCAAGGACGCATGATAGAATCCTCGGGTCTTTGAGGCCTAGACCTCCCTAGACTTTGGCATTGCAGAGCTTCTCCCAAGCCACCAGGGCCCGTTTACGGCTAGATTGGCTTTCAGACCATAGAAACTAGAGAATTTTTTTAGTTAACTCCTAATACATGTTGTGCGGTGCCGGGAGAGCTGAAAGTTGGTACAAGGGAATGGCTTGAAGGACGATCTTCAGCAAAACTAGTCTCCCGACTGAGTTTAGCATTCGAAAGGCCCAACTGGATAGCTTCTTATCAATTCGGGATACGACTTCCTTCCAGATGGAGGTATTCAAGGAATTGGGGACCACAGGGACGCCGAGGTAGGTGTTGGGTCGCTTCCCTATCCTAAACCCCATATTTCTAGCTAGGTGGGATTACATTTGAGGGTGGATATTGCAGAAGAAGAAATCTGACTTGTCGTTGGATGCCTGTCGAAAAAGGTCGAGGAATTTCCCTAATTTCTTAGATTCCTTCAGGGTTGGCTTATGAAATAACATAGTGTCATCAACAAACTGCTGGTGGGTTGCAGGCAAGGTTGCCTGAGTGATTATAATACCCGAAAGGGCCTGGAACTCACAGCGGCTGTAATAAGACGACTCAACCACTTAGCGGAAATGATGAACAGGAAGGGGAAAATGGAATCACATTGCCTTAGTCCTATAGAGCCTCTGAAGGGATGAGACGGGGTTACAAGAATAGAATAGAAGGGGGTGGAGATCAGGGATCCAATCCACCCGATCCATGTTGTAGAGAAACCAAAAGAATCTAAGATAGAAAATAGAAAATCCAAACTCAACTAATCATATGCCTTTGAGAGGTCAAGTTTGATGATCATACCTGGCACACGAGAAGAAGAGAGGGAATGAACCATTTCATGAGCTGCCAGGATGCCATCCATGATCTATCTGCCTTCCACCGAGCTGGATTGTGTTGGGTGAATAATTACATGAAGAATGGGCTTTAACCGACGGATCAGGATCCCCGAGAGGATTTTGTAGATAACATTACAAAAAGCTATGGGTTGGAATCCACCTTGTTCTAGGGAAGCACTATTTTTATGAGTAAGCGCTAAGAAATTTGCATTCAACCTCGCCTAGAACCATTGAGATCTAAAGGACTAGTCCACTAGTTCTCTGATTTCTTCTCCCAAAAATTTCCATCCTGCTTTGAAAAATTCCAAAGTGAAGCCATCTAGGCTAGGGCCCTTGTTGGGTGGAAGAGCCCACACAACTTCGTAAACCTCGACCAAGGATACTTCTCGCATGAGAGCTTCATTTTCTTCTAGTGTGATTAAGTGCAGAACATGCTTGCAGATATGGGACATGGCTTCTTGTCTATCCACTTCTGATTGACTTAGGAGAGACCAAAAGTGATCTATTAGGACATCAAAAATCTCTCGTGCTACATCAGTCGATGCCCTTTAGGGCCATTGAGAGAAAATATACGATTGTGATGTCGATGTTGCACCAAAGTTTTGTGGAAGAATTTTGTATTACACTTTCCTCCCTTGATCCACTGAACTCGTGACTTTTGCCTCTAGAGGATCTTCTCTTGCTTCCTTCTTTATTCTGTGATGAGATGTCCTTCTTATGTGATGAGGTCTTCATAATGGCCTTCCAGAATGATTTTCTGTTGAAGAGTACTTATTTCCTCCTCCAGACACCTCTTCTCCTTGTGGATGTTGCCAAACTCCATTCTGTTCCATTCTTTCAACTTGCTTTTTATATCTTTGAGCTTGAGCTGGAAGGTTTCCATCATATTCTGGCCCACTACACTAGAGGACTGCCACCAGTCTTCCATTTTGGCTACGAGGTCACAATGATCTAACCAGAAGGATTCAAACCATAATGGTCGGTTCCAGGGTGCCATACATAGGTTAATTTCCAAGCAGATGGGCGAGTGATCTGAAACCATGCAGTGCAGGATTTTTTCGTGGAAGAAGATATCTTGAAGAAGAATATTCTCAGATATTATAAAGCAGTCGATCTTGGAAGAAATGTGAGTTGTGCCCCCCCTCCTATTGTTCCATGTGAAACTTCCATTTATGAAATCCAGGTCCTCCATTCCTAGGTCTTGAATGGTTTCTTTGAAGGTAACTGCCGCCTGATCCAACCTTCTTATTCCTCCTTTTTTCTCACTAAGCTCCTTGATAAGGTTAAAATCTCCTGCCATTATCCAATTTGAATCCACAACAATATACTTCAGTGATTGCAAACGGTTGAGGAAGTTGTATTTTTGTCCCAACACCATGGGTCCATAGACACCCATTAACCAAGTCTTTTCTGTCGATCCTACACATTCAAACTGTCGAAAGAGAGTGTGAGGGATTACTACCCAGTTGTCGAAGGACACAAATCTCGGGTCCCAGAGGATCCGCATGCCTCCTGCATTTCCCCGGGTATCTGGAGACATACGTTCAGTCAATGGCCAACTCTGATTTGCAATGTCCTCTAATTTATCCGTTGTCTCTTTAGTTTCTTGTAGAATTACAATGTTTAGCTTCTCCTTTTGAATTCTACTTCAGAGGTACCTCAACTTCCCTTTTGAGTTGAGGCCCCTTATGTTCCATGAGATCAGCTTCATTGAGGAAAGGAGGGGAGGGAACATTGATAGTACTCCATCAGGACATTTTCCTGTCATGAGTTTACCAATATTTCCCCTACTTCTTGGATTACTTCTCTGGTGGGTCTGCGACCACGCTTACAAGAACCCAATGGGAAATCAAGTCTTTGCTAAGGCCGCTCCTCGTCCCGAGAGACCAGGGCTAATTGATTCTAGGGTTTAGTTGCAGCAACGCAACTTTCCCATTCTTTATAAATTTTTTGGAACTGGTCCAGCTGGTCTTGAGGGATGTTTTTCCTCCCATCATTTGCCCATATCTTGAGGAAGGCGACTAGGGCTCACTCGTTTGAGTGAAGTTGACCTAACTTAACATATTGTTCCAGCACTTGGTGAATTTGGGCTAGGAATTGGAGGATCTCTTTGGTATTAGATTGGGCTTCCAGATATTTTCTTTTTTTTTGGTTGTTTATTCGTAGCTGCTTCCGTCTGTTGATATAGAACCATGTCGGAGCAGGCCTGAGGGGCTAAACCCGAGGTATCTTGGGGTGTTCTAATTTCCGGATAGGGCGATTCTGCAAGAGCTGCAAATCAGTTAGATTGAAAGTTGGGTGCAGGGGTTTGAGGAGCGGGGGGAGAGCGCTTTGCCAACACCAGTTGGGATTTACACGGGTGGATAGAAGAAGCATGCACTCACTTTGTCTGTCCTGAGAGGGGAGGGACCTTGGGCGGCGGAGGACGATGGCGATGGAATTCCTAGAATCCTTCTGAATTAGGGTTAGGGGTATTTGGTTGGCCTATTATAGATAATCCCAGAAGAGATAACCATATTCATGACAAAGACAACATTTGGACGGTACATGCTTATAGTCCAAGGGTTGGGACCATACCTCATCTTGGTATTCTATTTCGACAGATTCAGGGAGGGGCTAAGAGATGTTCATGTATACACATATTTGAGCATACGAAGAGAACCACTTGTTTTTAGTAATTTTAGAAACTTGAACAAAATTTCCAATGGAATTACCTATAAGCTCCAAAATGTCCATCTCCCAGAAGTCCTCAGGAAGAGAGTATAGGCACACCCAAACCAGAGTAGCTAGGAATAATTCCTTGTTTGGGTTGTAGTAGGGCTCCCAGTGCCTCATGAATAGATCAACATTACTCATGAAGTAGGGGCCGTTATCCATGATGCACTTCTGAGCTTCAAGGTCCTCGAATATTGTTGTGCATAACCCATTTTCCCGGAGGCAAAGATCAAAGGGGTCTTTCGAATTCCATTTTAATTGGATCCAGTGGAGAATATTTGTTTGGCCAGATTCCCATGACTTTACATATGATGGCATGGTCCTGCATAAATTGGCGAGATTGTTCGAACCTGTTTTGAGGAATCAACACCTTTGGGTTCTGAGCTGCTTTTGGTAGGAATTGACCCTTCATGCGTGCTTGCCATTGCACCCCTATGAATGACAAATCTGGTATCCCATTCTTCCCTATTCTCGAAGACGTCAATGGTGGCTTAGTTCTCGCAGTTCCAGTGATAATAGATTTGAAGGAGGGAGAAGAGCCCCCCTCCCCTTGGCAGCCCCATCTGAGAGGCAGGCAGAACATGGGAGCAAATGATGGAAATTTCACATAGTACGATGGCAATACAGAGAGGATAGAAGAGAAATCAGGGCTTCAGAAACCCTAGCATCATTAAGAGGCTGTATGATTTTCAAATGCACCATACTTAAAATTAATAAAATTAATCAACATATATTTACTATTTTTAATTGTACCTATACATATCATTATATGACTAACTATGTTTAAAATATTATATAACTAACTATTTTTAAAACATGGAAAAACAATAAAATCTAAATAACTTTGTTAGTCTTTAACCTCTATTTCTTATTATAAGTATTAATAGAATCAATGATGTTAACATATACCCATCACTGACGTGATGTATATTATGATCACTCAATTTTACCAAATATTTCATAGTGACACCATATTAATATATACTAGCATAGATTCATGTTATGTGAAGATCTAACATGAGCCGAGAGGGATCAAATTTCTTCAGGTGCAAATGTTTTTAGAGTGCAAAATACAATGTGTTATTTTTCATTGTTTAAATCGTATTTTGAATGCTAGATAGGGTATATATAGGACAAATTAAAAAATTTAACCATTTTTTTCAATATATAGATATATATGAAGTTGATATCTACATAAATTAGTTAACATAGATCTTCAAATAGTTTATTTAAATCTCTTGTTGAAATATTTGGAAAAGTATAAGATTTAAACATCTGATTCACACATTTTTCTACTTTTAATTCATTTACAACATATCCAATTTTTTTTTAAATTATAGCCGACATTATTTTTCTATTTAAAACATAAATTTTAAATTTTAAATTTATTTTAAAGGGGCATGGACGGATGGGAAAACTTACACATTCACTCATGCTAGCTATAGAATGAGCCTCTCAGCTCAATAAAACTCAGTTAATTTGATATAAATTCAGAAAACGCGCATAAAAATAAAATAAATAAAAAATAAAAAATAAAAAATTGTATACTCTGTTATTCTTTAACCTAAAAGAATACCATACTTTTAAAATCTAATCAAAATATTAATTCATAATAAATAAGAACAAGGTTCATATAGATTTTAAAATTTAATTAAAAATTTAATGTTTAATTAAATGTAATAAAAATAATTAATATATTTAATTTTTAAAATTAATAAAATTAATCAATATATATTTGCAACTTTTAATTATAATTTTACATATCATTATCTAGCTAAAATATTTTTAAAACGTCGGGAATATATATATATATATATATATATATATATATATATATATATATATATATGGTATTATTTAACCTCCATTATTAAAAATCAAGGATGTTAACATATACCAACTTCTCTGACATGATGTATATAATAATCACTCAATTTTACTAAATATTTCATAGTTACACTAAAAATTAATATATAATATATATTATGGGGTTTTGTGGGTTTTGGGGATGAAATACCTTAAATTTGGTATTATTTAACCTCCATTATTATAAATCAATGATGTTAACATATACAAACTTCTCTGGCGTGATGTATATAATAATCACTCAATTTTACTAAATATTTCATAGTTGCAACAAAAATTAATATATAATATATATCATGGGGTTTTGTGGGTTTTGGCGATGACATAATTTTGTTTAGGAGTCCCCTTACTATTTTCTTTGTGTGTCTGTTTTTAAGTCTTCAATTTAGCCTTGGGCTAGTCATCCTTGTGTGAGTCTTGCGTAGCCTTGAGTGACTATGCCACTTCGATAGAAAATGCAAATCGTAGGGGAGGTGCCATCATTAGCTCTATTTCTTAGCCCAAAAGTTTATCTGGATGGAACTTGGTGGAAACCGTGTTTGACTCCATTCCTCCGGAGATCCAAAAGGAGATTTGACACCTTAAATTTCACGAGTTTGGTCACAAACCCTACTTCTTTGATTCAAATGCGGGTAATCACGATTTCAAATGGATTCTCATCATTAACCATAGTTGACCATGATTTTAAACCTAATGGATTTATATTAAACCCTAGGATTAATATTATAAGCCATATGCATAATATTATATCCTAGGAATATTAACCTTTAGATTAATAAACCCAAGGGATTGGTATTATAAGCCCAAGGGAACGATAAACCCAATGGTTTAATTCTAAAACCCCAAGGTATTATAAACCCAGGGTTATAATAAACCGAAGTGATTAATTCTAAAATCCAAAGGTATTATAAACCCAAAGAAATAATATTAAACCCAAGGGATTAATATTATAAATGAAAGGTATATAAACCCTAAGATAAATATTATAAACCCTTAAATAAACATGGTTGACCATGGTTCATTTTTATATTGAGACAATCATTGTCAAAAAGCAATGTTAGTCCATGGTTGATCATGTTTGAGCATGATTTATTTTCATGTCGAGACAATATTTTTCACATTGCGATGTTGGACCATAGTTGATTTTCATATTGAGAAAATATTTGTCACAATGTGACGTTGGACCATGGTTGACCATGATTATAAACCCAAGGGATTTATATTTATATTAAACCATTGGATTTATATTATAAACTCTATGAATAATATTAGACCTTAGGAAAATGAACACTTAGATTGATAAACCCAATAGATTAATATTATAAACCAAAGGGAATAATAACCCAAGGGATTAAGACTAAAACCCCAAGGGAGTAATATTAAACCAAAGAGATTAATATTATAAACCCTATGAGTAATATTAAACCCTAGGAGTATGAACCCTTAGATTAATAAACCCAAGGGATTGATATTGTAAACCCAAGGGATTAATACTAAAAACCCAAGGGAATAATATTAAAACTAAGGAATAAATATTATAAACCCAAGGTATATAAACCCTAAGATAAATCTTATAAACCCTAAAATAAACATGATTGACCATGGTTGACCACAATTGATTTTCATATTGACACAATCTTTATTACAATGTGATGTTGGACTATGGTTAACCATGGTTGATTTTCCTATTGAGACAATCTTTGTCACAATGCAACATTGGACTATGGTTAACCATGGTTGATTTTCCTATTGAGAGAACCTTTGTTGCAATGCAACATTGGACTATATTTGACCATGTATGAAAATGGTTTTCACAATGTGACGTTGGACCAAGAGACAATATTTGTCACAATGTGACGTTGGAACATGGTTGATTTTCATATTGAGACAATCTTTGTCACAATGTGACATTGGAACATTGTTGAACATAGTTGATTTTCATATTGAGACAATCCATGTCAAAATGTGACATTGGTTGATTTTCATATTCATAAAATCTTTATGGCATTGTAATGTTGGACCATGGTTTACCATGATTATAAAGTCAATGGATTTATATTAAACCCAAAGATTGATATTATAAATCCTATCAATAATATTATACCCTAGGAATATTAATCCTTATATTAATAAACCAAAGGGATTGATATTATAAACACAAGTGAATAATAAACCCAAGGGAATAATATTAAACCAAAGGGATAGATATTATAAACTTGTATATGGGAAAATTATCCTCCATCAACATCTGGGGAGACCACCCAGTTAGGTCCCAATTAGACCCTTTTTTGTTGAATTTGGTGGTTCTAATTGGTTATGGGTCCAGTTACCCTCTTTCCCTTCCTGCTAACTTGTGGTGTTTATATTTCTTACCAATCAGAGGATAAATATCAGATCTACCTTCTTACATAACTCTTAGAAATAATTAAATCCTTAAGCTAAATTAATGGGTCAAATAAGCCACACCAAGGGTTAACCTATGTCGATCTAAGTGTTAGTCTAGCCTAGATGTATTAATACTAACCTATCTATTAAATTTGAATTAGATATTAGTCTATATTACTATAAATATTCTAATGTTAGTATATTCTATGCTTAGATTAATATTACCTAAATATAAGCTATGATATAAAGTTGATAATCTAATATACAATTATGTTATTACTTCTATATTATTTACTTTATTATTATAATAGCAAAAGGTTAGTCCTAAGGTGATATTATTATTCTACTAAAGTTAAATCTAGTTATTATAGTTTATCTACTATCTAATCTAATTAAATTTAGCCTCTAGATTAATATAAAATCATTCCTAATTGTCTTAACTTAGCTCTATAATTTTGTTTATCAAAATAAAAGAAATAATTAAATCTAACTAAAATGTTAAAGTTAATTCTATAGTTAAATGTTACAAAGTAAAGAAATATAAAACTATCAAAAGATCTATGTTAAACAATCTTAAATCAAAGGAACATATTTATATATATAAAATATACAATAAACTTACAACTCCTTTATATTGATATTTTTAATGAAATAAATCTAATGGTTAGATCAATCCAAACGTTTGAATAATTTTAGGGTTTGATCAAACCACACCTCAATGGTTTTGCCCCTTTAAGAGAGGACTTATGCAAATCTAAGAGAATTAAAATGCAGTCTATACTAAGATGCAACCAAGGAAAATAACCATATCTCGAATTGGAATAGGGAAACCTTCTCCCAATCCAAGAGAAAATGAACTAACCAAGGGAAAGGATTGTTTTTATGATTGAATTCATAAAATACGATTAAATTGCAACATGCAAAATAATTTGCATTTTGTAATTTATTGAAGTGTTTTATGCATATCGAAATTACTGTAATAAAAAATTATTGAGGAAAATTGGAAATACATATCTGAATCCAACAAAGGGTTGCATTCATTACTTAAAAGAAAAATTTTGTTTTAATTAACGAAGGAAAAAACCAAAATAAAAATGAAATTGAACAATAAATAGTTATTGTTCAATACACTCAAAAGTTAAATGCATTCAACTTGATCTCAAATATGTTCTCACCTGCAAATATAGCTTTAACAAAGCTTTAGCAATATATTGAAAATCATAGAAAAAAATGTGTAATACCATAAGGCAATACGCTAATGAGAAACAAAATTGAAATCAGTAAAGGAAATTCTGGTACGAGCATATTAATTCACAATCAAAACAAAAGTGCACTAGAATGAGAATTATTAAAACAAAACCAGAATTTTATTACAAAATATGCAGTCCATGAACAACATTTGACTCCATGATGAAATTTACTTTACAAAAGTGAAGAGTAGCTTCTTCTTAGAGTCAAAACTCTATATCTTCCTACAATTAGACTCGCTACATAATAAAATAGTGCAATTGCTCAAAGAGTCAAATTGCAAAGATCCCCTCCTTGTGGATCCATAACCTCTCACAAAATGATTTCCAGAGAAAAGAAATGAAAAAGCGCAAATTCTTTTTCTCCCCATTTTTCTCTCTTGGCAGTTTCTCTTTTATAATATATCTTTGTAATTTCTCAAAAAAAA
Organism: Pinus tabuliformis; assembly: GCA_031772625.1. Taxonomy (NCBI): domain Eukaryota; kingdom Viridiplantae; phylum Streptophyta; class Pinopsida; order Pinales; family Pinaceae; genus Pinus; species Pinus tabuliformis. Next base: position 435,425,778 of record CM062808.1, on the reverse strand, counting down.
TTGGGCATACATTCATTGGTCAAATCTTCTCCAAAAAAGAGGATCCCTGATAGATTTTTATGGCATTAGTCCCCACCATTTCTCCCAAGTTTTCCTGTAACCAAGAACCATTAATGTCAAATATTGATTCGTCAAATATAAGACAACTAAGAAAAAACATAAATTTTCAATTTCTCTTGAATTGGAGCATGGAATATCATCGCATCAATGCGCCAATCACGGTCTATCACCCAAGTAGTCATATCCTTCATTATATGGTCTGAGAACCATTGGAAAACTATTGATCGATAGAACTCGATGAAAATGGATATGAACGCGAATTGGTCCAATGTTATTCTGCATTGAACACTGAAACATATCCATTTAATGAACACATTTATAAATCAACACATTGATAACCATGTCAACGAATTGGTCCAAGGCTATTCTACGTTTTGGACCATGATTGATTTTCATATTGAGACAACGTTTGTCACAATGCAACGCTGGACAATGGTTTCCCATGGTTGACCATGGTTGATTTTCATAATGAGACAATATTTGTCACAATGCGACGTTGGGGAATAGTTGACCATGGATGACCATGGTTGTCACACTATGACATTGGACCAAGAGACAATCTTTGTCACAATGTGACCATGGTTATTGACCATGGTAGACCATGGTAGACCATGGGAGACCATGGTTAATTTTTATATTGAGACAATCTTTGTCACAATGCGACATTGGATCATGGTTGACCATGGTTTATTTTCATATTGAGACAATCCTTGTCACAATGCGACATTGGTTGATTTTCATATTTAGAAAATATTTTTCACAATGTGACATTGGACCATGGTTGAGAATGATTATAAGCATAATAGATTTATATTAAACCCAAAGATTAATTTTATAAATCCTATAAATAATATAATACCCTAAGAATTTTAAGCCTTAGATTAATAAACCCAAGGGATTGATATCGGAAACCCAAGGGATTAATATTAAACCGAACTGATAAATATTATAAACCCAAGGTATAAAAACCATAAGATAAATATTATAAACCCTAAAATAAACATGGTTGGCCATGCTTTACCATCGTTGATTTTCATACTGAGATAATATTTGCCACAATGGGACGTTGGAGCATGGTTAATGTCACAAACCCACAAACACACAAAAAAAAAATTATACATCAATAATACTCTTTTCATTATTTGTTTGTTTTCTTTAATTTGCAAAAATCTTGTGGATAGGGTACTTATTAAGTTTCTAAGATTCCATCCCCTTTCACCCAGCTTAACTCACAACCTTTGGTTTGTTTTATATTACTCAGCTTCTTATAACTTGAAGGGGAATTCTATTTCAAAGTTGTTACCCTTAACCCACAATTTAATATTAAATATCTCTACCAATATTGGTTATACCTATCCATACCATTATAACTTTAAACTATTCATATAAATATAATATTGGTATGCCCCACTAGGTCGTTAAGTGTTATATTTAATGTTTCTTAGCATAAAGATTTGGTCATTATTGTTACAACTTCCTATACATGTGTCTTGTAGATTTGTAATGAATATAGTGAAGAGTGGTTGTTTTTACCAATGGGGATATCTATGCACGTTACTCCAAACCGGCGCATATTAAACTTCCCTTAACACTTGGGTATACGATCTCTAATGTTTAATGCCAAGTGTGACTTCTTTGCATTAGAAACTTCATTGCCCAGTTATCCATTGACACGTGCCCTTCCTTAATGTGGTGTTCATGTGACCACTCTAGCAAAACTTGAACAACTGAGATGAAATGGGGAAAATCAAGGGACATAATCTAGTGATGATAACCCTAATCCCTCTATCCCATTATCATTTCTTCACCACCTAGAGCGTTTGGTGTCATTATAGCATTGCTCCTTCAACAATTTCTCAACATCCAACTTCTTGTTAACACATAGGGACATGGGGCAAAGCCCATTCTGCCAACCTTCATACTTTCCCCTTACCATAAGACACAGGTAACTCTCACTTACCCTATCTAGAATTTCGAATGACTAGTGTTCCTAGTCTCTATATTCTTAGCATTTGACCTCAGTTGGTAATGGTTTTTGTCGATTTTTACATTGGTTTTTAGGTATGTCGCACATACACGGGTCCCGTTCTTTTCCCTCGCGTGACCATTTTCGCTCTAAGGTAATTTTTGTTTTTGTTATTGTTTTTGTACCTCTGATCTTCGCTCCCAACCATTTGTGCAATTGTCGCATGTTTGCTACCCATGCAATCAGTGTTCTTGACTTAAATGTTGTTTCCCTTTCCTGCGTAGGGGCATCATAGACCAACTAGATTGATTTGGTGGTCCTATCTTTGGAATAGAATGCAAGGTAAGCTCAGGCATTATTTTCGTTTGATTCTTATAAACATGACCCTTTTGTATTTTTCTCTTGGCACAACCACATTTAGATTTTTGTATTTGGTATAACTGTAGAAATTTTCTCACCTAGTCGAGGTATTTTGTTTAGAGTTTTGATTTTCGCTTCCTTCCAACATACTATTTCTCAATTAGTCACAGTTGCAAATGGAAGAATGCACCACTTTCACCTTGACAGGTATGAAATTTACATTTCTATGGTAGCACTATTACCCTACTAATTCAAATTTCAAAAAATAGTGTACTAATCTCCCCGTCTCCTCTGTTTTGTAGGTATTAAACCTTCTTTGAGGTAATTATTCTTCATGTAGTGGGGAGCCACCACCATCACTTATTTTTTTCTGCTAATGGTTTCATCTCAATTACATTTCACTTTTTGGAGCTCATTTTGGTTTAGTGATACATTGGCTGCCAGTTCTACTATGAAATTATCCACTTTTCATGCCCTATGGTCTATTAAGGTGTTAGTCCACTTAATCTAGTGGTTGTCATCTCTGTTTTACACTTTTATCTGTGGCCATGATCAGGTGCTCAAAATTAGGCTCAAAAATCAAATTGGCATAATATCGATAAAATTAGCTTTAGATTTAAGTGCTCGTCATCTTCATTCCAATGATGTGAACGACACTCAAATTCGAGCTCATATGAATAAATTAGAGCATGTCAAAAATTCAGGTTTTACTTGGATATATGGCAAGAGAAGATGACATTGCAGGACTCTTCAACGAATGGGGAAGTGCCAAGTGGCAAGCCTCCATTGGCCCTACATTTCAAAAATTTCATATCGCAGGTGGGTCGATGTTAAATAATCGGCCCCAGAACAAGGAAGGGTGTGATGCGATAATCGCAATCGCACATCGTAGAACGGAAGTACTACAAAAATTAGCTGCCAATGTACTGGGTTGTGATGCAATCATCCCAATCACAAATTTCACAGTGCAGAGTCTCGTATATATGTTACCCTCTGATTCCACCGATTGTGATTTTTGATGGATTCTCGATGCGATAATATTATGGGTTTCAGTTGATAGTTACGTCAGGTCCATCGTTTATCGCAATCGCATATTGCCCACGCCACATTCACAAATCATAATACCCGTCAGTTCTCGTCGATTGTGATTTGAGATGGAGTTGTTTGTGCTAATAGCTTTTTTCTACCATGCGGTGAAATTTTTTCCTAGTTAGCGCTTTTTGGAGTGAAAATCTAGGATCATGCTGGAAATGGTGCAATTTGTGGAGCAAATATTGAGAAAACTAAGAGAGGTCATAACTTCTTTATTTTTCCACCAAATTGGATGCAAAAAAAGGCCAAATCACCATTTTTGGACATTCTGGACTCATTGGAACAGGTTTCAGAAGAATTTGAGCATTGTAAATACATATTTTTATACTTTCGGTGCATAATAGAGAGGCCCAAACCATTAGAAGCTGGACCAAGGAGAGTTATCCCATTATGGGTGAACTCATTTATCATGTTCCTGTTGTAATTTGTTTTTGATGATGTTCTGTACATGTTTATGTTGTTTTTCAGTCTCTTATTTATGTTAAATTTCTCATAAGATTAACATAAAAACTCATCATTTCACTTGCAAAAATTCATGAATCCTTAAGCATAATGAAAACATTTTGTTTTTAATCTGAGGAGGATCTTAGCACAAAAATATAATATTCTAAATCATATCAATTTGGTATCAAAGATCTAGGTTTTCTTTGTGAAAGAAGGATTTAACTATTTGCAAGTTTATGTCATGCTTACAAGGTTAAAACTCAAAAGAGGAGAAGGGAAGCTAGTTGAAAGTCCTGAAGTTTGGTCAAGGGGAACGAGAGAAAGGTTTCCACAATCTCCAACACCAGTTCATCCTCTAGTTGCAGTCGAGACTCCAAAGATAATGTCTCATGAAGGAGAACATACAAACATGACAGAAGATGAGAATACCTTCAAAAAGGATTTCTTTGATATGACAGACATGGTAAAGGTCCTCTATGAAGAGAGGAATACCATGTTGCAAGGGGGGCGTTTCAAACCTCCCAAAGGGGAAGGTTTTTCAGGAGGAGCTAATGGAAATAGAGACAAGACTCCACCCTCTCCACCATATTCTTTATCTTCTTCTTCACAATCATCTTCACCCTCTTCCACTAACACAACCCTTACTCATACTCATCATTATGCTTCAAAAGGAATTGGTAAATCACCTTTTTTAAAACTTGACGTTAAATTTGAGCTGCACATGTATAATGGTGAAGTGAATGCATAAAAGCTTGATAATTGGATTCATCGGTTGGAGATCTATTGTAGGATTCAAAATCTTTAAGAGGATGACATAAAGATTTAGTTAGCTTCCTTGAGAATGGAAGGTGCAACATTGGTACGGTGGGAATCAAAGACCCAAGAGGAGATAACACAGTAAGATCTCAATTTCTTGGAATGATTTCATTGCCGCAATCAAAAGGCAATTCTACCCTCTAGCTTATATGCAGCAAGCCATCACAAATTCGCAAAACTTTAGAGAGCTTAAAGGTCAAAATGTGCAATATTACACCTAAGAATTCAGAAAAAGGTCTTTGATGTTAGGTGTAGATTTGCAATCACATGACACATTGTTGAAGTACATAGGGGGTTTACACAATTACCTTAGGCATACTATCTTAATCTTAATCCCAATAATCTAGATGATGTGTGTGTGCAATCCACTCATCTTGAGGCAAGAGGGGAAAACACTCCAGAAGAAGGTAGTAAAAGTCCATTTAAAAGTAAAGAGAAAGAAAATGGTTTCAAGGGAAAGAAAAAAGAATCCATTAAAAAGGAAGGAGAGAAAATAATATTTAAACATTTTTCTATAGAGGGTCACGATGAAGTTCATTTTTGGAAGCTTCATCCTGAAATGAAACCAAATAAACTAAACAACAAAAAGAAAAGACAGTTGTTGTCATTCAAGAGGATTTAGTATCTAATTCGGGTGATGAAACTAAAATTACAGCCATGGGTATAAAAGGAAAAGAACCCATTTCTAGCACTAGTATGTCAAATTGTCACACTAGTACTCCAAATGAAGAAATGAGGATTGAATTATTTCATGTGGGGGTAATCTCAAAACATACAAAAATCGACACACTTTTTGATAGTGGACCTCAAGCCAACTTGATATATGATGACTTAGTCAAACAAATTAATCTTGAAACCATTTTACATCACATGACATATCCATTTGGTTGGATATCCAAGGACACAAACTTATAGGCTACAAGAAAATGTATTCTTCGGTTTGCAATCACAGCAAACTTCATTGACAAAGTTGAATTAGATGTTGTATTGCTTGATATATCAGGAATTCTTTTGGGTAGTCCTTACCTTTATGATAGAAAAGCATAATTCTATCATCATGAAGAAAAGTACCACTCGTTCAAGGATGATGTGGAGTATATTGTGAGAGATCATCGTAAGAAACTAAATATTTCATTAGTTAATGCAGGGCAAATGAAAAGACTAGTGAATTCAAGTAAGAGTTTAGTGCTTCTTATGACCAAACCCAATGTTGATATTGATTATGAAGCGTTTGATGGTTGTAATTCAAACTTGAAAACTGAATTGGTTGATTTAGTTAACCATGATGATGAGATGATTCAGAAAGCAAAAGGATTTCCTTCCAACATGAAATACCATTGCAGCAAAAGTGTCTTCTTCCTAACATTGACATGCACAAGATGTTCAGAAGGGAAAGTGCATAAATAACAAAACAAATCCAAGGATTTTTGAACAAAAGGATCATCTGACCTTCTCCTTTACCATGTGGTTCACCTCTTATTTTGGCACCTAAGAAGAATAGTAAGCATTTCATTGAATGGGATTCAGGAAGCGGTTTTCATCAAAGTAGAGTTGTTGAAAGAGATATGGAAGATGACATTCAAAACCAAGCAAGGTTTGTTTGAATGGCTTATTATGATTTTTGGTATTTTCCATGCTCCTACTACTTTCATTCGTATGAAGAAAGATGTGTTGAAGCCATTTCTAGATATGATAGTCTACTTGGATGAAATTTTCATTTTCAGAAAATTTCATTATGAACATGTCATGTGTGAGTAAAAAATACTTGATGTCATATGTCAAGAACATTTGTTTTTGAAGATGTTAAAGTATATGTTGGATAAAACTTCTTTGATGTAGTTGGGCCATGATATTGGAGAAGGTGAGCTGAAGTTATACCTCTCCAAGATTGTTACCATTATGGATTGGGCAATGCTCAAGATAATCATTTGGATAAGAGTTTTTTTGGGAGCAACCCAATGTTGGAGGAGAGATTTTGTTAGTTTTTCTTCTATTGTAGATCATTTGCATTCTTTTGCAGTTGTGCAAAAGGTCTTCCAATGGGGAGGAAAACAACAAGAGGCATTTGATGCTTTAAAGAAAAAGATCAGTTCAACCCTTATACTTGCTCTTCTAAACTTGAAAAAGTCATTTTAGTTTTAGGTTGATGCATGCGACTATGCCATGGGCACAATATTTATGAAATGTGGTAAGCCCATTTCTTTTCATTCAACAATTTTCAATGGTGAAGTGTTTAAGTTGCAGTGACAAAGCCACTTCCATTGCATGGGTTTTCTTCTACTATTCCACTCGGTCAAAACGTATAAGAAAGGTATAAGTGACAAGTTTGTTGATATACTTTCTAGGCCTATAGTTTGTATAACTACTTTCCTCAAGCATCGTTTTGTTTTACATGAAAGTTATGTTAAAAAAAATACATACTTTCAAAATGTACATTCAAGCTTTAGTCAAAGGAATCAAGTGGAGGAATTTGTTTACCATTTGCATCATAATGTGTTGTATCATATTAGTAAGAAGGATGTTGCTACTAATAGTAACATGGACAAAGCCAAAGAGTTCATTGAACAACTCCAAATGGTACATCAAACAGTGTAAGAACAACTTGAAATGGGCAAGGGAAAGTAAAAAGCAAGGCATGACAAGCATCATGTAGATCACAAGTTCCAAGTCAGTGATAAATGGATCGAGATTGGAAAGGTGAGGGAATTGTACCGTTGGACAATTGAAAGTGATCTTTTGTGGTCCAAAAGGCTTCCAATGGGGAGGAGTCATTAGGTGCTCAAAATTAGTCTCAAAACTCAAAGTGGTAGAATATCGATAAACTTAGCTTCAGACGAAGTGATCATCATCCTAATTCCAATGGTTTGAATGACACTGGAATCCGAGCTCATATGAAGAAGTTAGAGAAAGTCAAAGTTAAGGTTTGACTTGGACATATCGCAGGAGAAGATGATGTGGCAGGACCCTTCAGCGAATGCAGAAGTGCCAAGTGGCAAGCCACCATTGGCCCCACATTTCACGAATCACATATCACAGGTCGGTCGGCATTAAAGAATCGGCCCCATAAAAAGCTAGGGCGCGATGCGATAATCGAAATCACACATCACAGAAGGGAAGTACTATAGAAATTGACCCCCAGTGTACCGAGTTGCGATGCGATAATCGCAATCACAGATCACACAGTGCATAGTCCCGTATATATGTTACCCCCTGACTCCACCGATTGTGATTTGCGATGGATCCTGGATGCGATAAGATTATGGGTTTCAGTTGATAGTTCTGTTGGGTCCGCCATTTATCGCAATTGCATATCGCCCACACCATGTTCACAAACCATAAGACCCGCTGGTTCTCGCCGATTGCGATTTGTGATGGAGGAATCAGTGCTGATAGCTTATGGCCACTGCAAAGAAAAATGTTTGCCTAGTTAGCACTTTTTGGAGCGAAATTGTAGGATCATGCTGGAAATGGTGCAATTTGTAGAGCGAATATTGGGAAAACTAGGAAAGGTCATAACTTCTTCATTTTTGTACCAAATTAGATGCAAAAAGAGGCTAGATAGCTATTGTTAGAAATTTTGGACTCATTGGAGTGGGCTTTAGAAGCATTTGATCATTGAAAACACATCTTTTTACACTTTTGGAACATAATAGAGAGGCCCAAGCCATTGGAAGCTGGACCAATGAAACGTAACTTAAGAGGGGTGAACTCCTTTATCATGTTCTTGTTGTAATTCATTTTTTATGATGTTCTATACATGTTTATATTGTTGTTCATTGTCTTATTTATGTTGAATTTCTCACAAAATTAACATAAAAACTCATCATTTCACTTGCAAAATTCATGAATCCTTAAGCATAATGAAAAATTTTTGTTTCTAATCTGAGGAGGATCTTAGCACAACAATATAATATTCTAAATCACATTAGGCCATTAGCCACTATTTAATCGCTCTCAACCACCACGCTTGTACACTTATATGTTCTGGGGACCCTAATTACCATGGTCGTAGAACCTAAGCTTGATGTATTGTGAAGTGCAATTTTTTTGCATAGTGAAATGATTTTCTTAGAGCTTCTATAGTTAGAAATCAGATGAATCTTTCAGTGCTACTCAATATATATATATATATATATATATATATATATATATATATATATATATATATATATATATATATATATATATATATATATATATATATATATATATATATATATATATAGTTCTATATGGTTAATTTGATAATATTGCCCATGTTGGGGCAGTTTTGGTTCCTTTCCAATGAATATGATGTAACTTTCAGACTCATAACTGCATGTATTTATATATATAATTTACCAGTGGTTCATTTTATGTATCTTTCTTCTGAATTGTTCTTGCACTATCAATACTACTCAAATTCTTTCATGTATTTTAGCACTGTCGATTTTTGTACAATTAGTTAGATCTTTCTAGAAAGGAAATAGAAATAATGACTACCTGGATTGCTCTTTCTTTTGTATAAATTCTTTAGGCTTCTGTTCTGAATATCACTGTTATTCTATTATAGATATTTAATAATAGACTATCCACCTATTTAATACTTTGGCTAAATCATGTCAATAAGTGGTGATTGAATTGGTTGTGGAGTATTCCATCATGTCCACTAATTGTAATATTTTCCTCATGTTCTTTACCAATATCACTAAAATTCCTATCAGTTTCACCCAACCATAATTTAAAATTTTCCTATGTGCTGAAGGTGTGACACTTGAGGGTTTACAATACTTATTTTATGATTGTTTCACCATTTTCTCCTTTATTATTATTTCACAAATGTTTTCTACTTCATTCTTTATCTACCATGAAACTTATGCTAGTATTTCTTCTATTTGTAAGGAAGCAATACGCATAAACAACATGTACAGTTTCCCAACTAGTACATGCTTATGAAAAAATGTTTAAAAGAATGCAATATGTAAGTAACTCGATTCTAAGTAATAATATACTTGAATACAAAAATAATACATATACCCATACTTTGTCTCTTTTCTTTCCTTTCACTACCACACGAGTTTAGCTCCCTAATTGACTCTCTTTTTTTCTATGTAAATGAATTTCTGTTGACAGTACGCATTCATTATATCAGAAAAATCAAGTTCCTATATAGGTAAATTTTATGATAACAATATTTCGAAACTACCATCTGCATGTAATCATTTATGCTAATAAAGGAGATACATGATAGATAATCTAACGGATATCATTTCTAGGGGAACACTTAGGAATATTGCACCTTTTCCACCCCACCTTGAACTGAGATCCACAATCTCACCCCTGAGATGAGATGTACTTTCCAGGATATCAACAACCTCTTTGATACCTTGAGTAGGTATCTTATATCTTTTCTTCAATAACAGAGTTCCCCCAGCGGTGTCCCGCTTTTGTGGCTCTGAAAATCCACTTGCCTAGGCTTTTCCTTGAAAGCTCGCTTTTCTCTCACGCAACGCTTTATTATTATATTTTATTAACATCTTTCTCGAGTTAAGGGATTTAATGGATCTTTTTCTCCTATCTATTAAATCTTATCTAGGAGTTCTTATTATGGAAGATTTATATCAATCTCATCCACTAATGAGATTTTTATTTTTCTTTCTTTGGCAAGAATCTCTTACTCAAGTGTCTCATTCCCGAGTAATTCCAACACTTTTATTTATCAATAAAAATTACTTATTACATAAGAACTTTACTGTGCTTCTTTCACTAAACAAATCTTGTCTTTTTCGCCATCAATCTAACATAATTTATTTTGAAAAATAAAATAATTATTACAGAAATGGAGGGGTATTACATCAACCATGGTTGATTTCTATATTGATAAAATATTTGGCACAATGTGACATTAGACCATCACTAACCATGGTTGACTATGATTATAAATTAAAGGGATTTATATTAAACCCTAGAATTAATATTATAATCCCTATGAATAGTATTATACTCTAGGAATATGAACACTTATATTAATAAACCAAATGGAATAGTACTAAACCTAAGGGATTAATATTATAAACACAAGGTATATAACCCTAAGATAAATATTATAAACCCTAAAATAAACATGGTTGGTCATGGTTGACCATAGTTCATTTTCATATTGAGACAATCTTTGTCACAAAATAATGTTGGACCAAGGTTGATCATAGCTGAGCATGATTGATTTTCATATCAAGACAATCTTTGTCACATTGCGACATTATACCATGGTTCATTTTCATATTAAGAAAATATTTGTCACAATGTGATGTTGGACTATAGTTAGGCATGATTATAAACCTAAGGGATTAATATTAAACCCTTATATTTATATTATAAACCCTATGAATAATATTACACCCTATTAAAATGAGCCCTTAGATTAATAAACCCAATAGATTAATATTATAAACCCAAGTGAATAATTCTAAAAACCGAGGGGACTATAAACCCGAGGGAGTGATATTAAACCCAAGGGAGTAATATCAAACCCAAGGGATTAATTATAAACCCTATGTATATAATCCCTAAGACAAATACTATAAACCCTAAAAGAAACATGGTTGATCATGGTTTACTACGATTAATTTTCATATTCAGATAATCTTTATCACAATGCGACATTTGAGCATGGTTACTTTTCATATTGAGACAATCTTTGTCACAATGTGACATTGGACCATGGATGTGCATGGTTGAATATGATTATAAACCTAAGGGATTTATATTAAACATTAGGATTAATATTATAAACCTTATGAATATGAACGAAAGGGAATATGAATAGGATGTGTAACTTTGTTTGTCTCTCGGTGCCTCTTTAAAATTAAAAATCCTGTTCTAAATAGAAAAATAATGTAGGGTATAATTGAGAAAAAAATGAATACATTGTAAATTACTTAGAAGTATAAAAAAAATGTGTGAATTAGATGTCTAAATCTTAAGTATGTGCCCCTTTAAAATAAAATTAAAAATTAAAAATTATGTTCTAAATAGAAAATTAGTGTAACTATAACTAAAAAAAATGAATATGTTGTAAAGTAATTAAAAGTAAAAAAAATTGTGTGAATCACATGTTTAAATCTTATACTTTTCAAAAATATTTAAATAAACTATTTGAAGATCTATGTTAACTCATTTATAACTTCTAAGTTTGAATGTAAGTAATTTGATACTTCTTTGCTCATGTTAGATTTGTGCTTAAGATCTGTACTTAAGATGGATCTATGTTGTTTTATAGATATCTGAATGAAAACTGATATGAAATATATTAAGAGGTCGGTTTATCTTGATTTCAGGGAAAAGCCGAATCAAAACCCTAGCCATCAATGAAGCTTTTGGGGAATTGAAGTGATTAAATTTTTTATTCAAATTGACAGATCGTTTAAAATAATGCGTTTTCAAACTGACTGATCGGAAAACTTCACGATGCTCAATTCAATGATACCATTTCAATCGTTGTTCATCTAATTTTGATAATGCCCATTGGAAAATATAACGAGGATTAGACACAAAAAAACATATACCATTTGCATTATTATGTTTGTCTTTAATGGTCGGCACTAATATCACCTTATTGCAATCAATTTTAAGTCAGTTTTATATTTACGCCAATAGGTTTTTTGTTTGTTTTTTTTTTTTTTCACCTATATGTAATTTGTTTCTAATATTGTATTCAAGGGTTTTGACATAATGTTACAAGATGAGTTCTAGTTATCTCAGCTCCATGGAAGGGCTCAGACACGCACAAATGTTTTTCACCAATGAAACACATTAGTGAATTGTAAGCATCAAGAGATGTTATTGTTCATCATCGCCCTCATATGGTATGAATTAAACGAAACCAAAGAAGAAAAAACATTATCACTAAAAGAACTTAATAACAAACCATAATAGAAAGGGCATCATAAAATACCAAAGGAACAACAACAGTGCACAAATCTGATCTAAATACATATAACAACTCAGTTTGAGAGTAAAATTGTGAATGTAGAGGTGATTGTGAGTCCTACTAAATATGCAATACTAGCATAGGGTTCTATAACAACAACTCTATATCAGCAAAAGTATTATTATTTGTGTTCTCAATAAGAAAGAAACTAGTTGATGCTCTTCTGGTGATACATCAATAAAGGCAAACCCTCTAAATCCCTAAATAATGAAAGTGAAGAAAAACCTATCAGAGAGGGCTATTCCGCCGACAGGGTTTCATTCACTAGGGTTTCAGGTTGAGTCATTACTAATGGTTGACATTTAAAGTAATAGGGTATATAATAATCATCGTGACAGAGTGTGTAACTTTATTTTATCTTTAAAAAAAATTAATAATGATTATGCCATGATATTGTATATATTTATTTAACATAAGTTACAGAGCGTATATATTAATTTTAGGTTTAAATAAAACAGTTTTTTCCATGGAAGCCCAACAAGTAGCATAAATTTCCCTTGGAAACTCCAAATTAGGTGGCACCGCTTCCTTTTCCCACCCAATTGGTGGCACTATTGCCTCAGTTGTGATTGCCACACAAGTGGAACTGCCATCCTTGTTAACCTGAAAGGTGGTATGACTGTCGTCTAATAATCGACACTGTTGTTTTGTCCTATGTGTTTCTTCTGCTTTGTCCTATAGGTGGCATTGTCATCTTCTACCTATCTAACAATTAGCGTTGCTCCGTCGAACAATTATCTTTTGTTGTCTCCCGGATGCGGGTGCATAGGAGGATGGGGAATGGCACGCGCCATCACGTGGGCAGGTGGCATGCTCACGGTGTCCGGCGGTACCACGCGCAGCGGTGTATTAACCCGCTTGAAGGCAAAGGGAGGAAGGCATTAATGCCTGTCTACTCGGCTCGAGGGAGGCAGTTGAACGTCGATGCGGTGATGAGGTTTAAACAGCGAAGGATGGCTCGACAGAGGGAGATATGCGAGCAAAGTAAGGAGACCCTGCTCCGCTCAGACGGCAATGGGAATGCAGAGCTGAGGGGTGTTGGTTCTTGGAGCTGGGTTTGCGAGACTGGTGTTGGTTCTTGGAGCTGGGTTTGCGAGACTGGTGTTGGTCTTTGGACTTGGTGCTGGTTCTTGTCGCCGGTGTCGGTTCTTGGCGCTGGAGTCGGGTCTTGGCGCTGGCGTTGGTTCTTGGCGCTGGTGTTAGCTCTGGCCGCTGTCGAAGCACAGAGTACTGGAATTGGAAGGAGAATAGCAATGCCGCGGGAAAGGCCGAGAATGGGCAGCCGAAGAGGTGGAATTCAGGGCAGAGCTCTCCCGCAGAACGACTACTATTCACCCTCTTCTTCCATTGAGGTAACCTCGCGGCCTCAAAGGTTTCAGGACAGCAATGATGAGGAGGGTGGGCATAATGAAAGAAGCCCAATTGCTGAAGAAAGGCAGAGGGAGCTCCCCATGCTCAGGTATCGACTCCCCTGCCCTCAAGTCAATTCCACTTTGGTTGTGTCCATTACTGTTGAACCTGGCGTCACTCAGAACATGGAGGTCGAGCCTCTGCCAGAAGGGCAACGCTCCAGCAGAGAAGACTCTCCAATTGCATGCCTTCCGGTTGGAGCCGGAATAGGTTGGTCGCCGCCTGAACATGAACCTGGGCCGGGTTGGTTGGAGCCTGGTCGTGAACATGGGATGGATCTGGAACGCCCTGCTACCAACTTTGACCCGGATGCTGGCCCTTCTACGCATGTTGCTGATTCACTGGCTGGTCCGAGCAGGCCAGCTCGAAAGAGAAGCCCAGACGCGGTCATCCAGCTTTCAGATTCAGAGGATACGCTCCGTTTCGGGTGCCGAATTGCAGAGGCGCTCCAGACTACTGATGAAGATTGAACTCACCCCGGTAATCTCTGTATTTTTTGTTGGGATCTCGATGTCTAATTCGGCTAAGTGGCGGCATTATCTCTGTCAATGTGTCGGCTATAATGTTCAAGTGTCAACTGTAATTGTTCAAGTGTCAATTGTCATTGTCCAGGTGTTTGTTTGTCTTTGTCCGAGTCATTCCATGGCCCTGGTGTCTTGGTGTCTGTTTAGTCCATCTATGTTATGTAATAGTGTCGGCAGTGGTTCAGCAACAATCCCAATTTTGAATCCTTTCAATTTTGGAGCTGATAAGAGGGCAAGGCCAGGGCTGACAGGCAAATTTTCTTAAGCCTTGCCCATTGTACTCTATTTTGTATCTTTGTTTTGTACGATAATAGAATTAGTCATATTCAGAAAAAAAAAAAAAAAAAAAAAAAAAAAAAAAAAAAAAAATTATCTTTTGTTGTCTAACTAGCATGGTTGGTATCCAATAGGTGGTCTCTTATGACAAGTGGTGTGGCCTCTAGACAAGTGGCAACATTGCCACCCAACATGTGGCAATTCTATGGACAAAAGACACCTCTTTATTCACATGTGATATGGGTGAATGGCACCGCTCTTTTGCCAAGTGGTATGGGTGTTTCCTACTAGTGAGCTTAAGTCGATTGCAGATTCCCCGAATATTCGAGAATCCGACGGACATGGGCGCGGTCAAAAAATTGACCGCGCCCATGTCTGTCAGATTCTCGAATATTTGGGGAATCTGCAATCGACTTAAGGATGCTCGTTTCCTACCAAGTACCATAGGCATTTTTTTGTCGCTGAGATGTTGTTGCTCCATGACAAGTGACACTGCCTCTTCAGGCTCCGCTGACTGCCTAAGAGGCGAGATTGTTGTTTTCTTCTTGGCAGAGGTGTTGTCTAATATGTGGTATCCTCGTGTCCTAATAAGTGGCACGACTATCGCCTGAAAAGTGTGACGGTAGTCAAGGTTGGAATTTCAAATTTATCTTGCCTGTTAAATGGAAATTTGATAATGGTTAGTTGTTTTTCGTGCCTGTCACTTTACGTTTGAAGTTGATTTGTTACTCTCATTTTTTGTTGTTCTTATAAGAAAATATTTTAAAACAATTGAGAGACAAGCTTAAAGTAGTCATCCTTAGAAGAAGAAAGCATAATAACTAGCTAGTTTGACTCTATAGCACCAAAAATATATTAAGATTGAAGTGATTCTTGAAAACCACAACCCTGTAGAAGTGACACTCCAAATAGAAATTTATGTAAATTAGAGAAAGGTAGCACCTACGAATAAAAATATCTTAAATGAAAATTTCTTTTATTTAAAAACACGATTTGCAATTAAAAACTATAGAATAATATAACATATACATTAAACCCCAATATATTAAGTAATTTAAAAATTTTGTAATTATAGAACTTGACTTTTACATTCTTATATGTCATTTAAAAGAACCTTGGTTATTCATAATTGTTAATTTCACATATACATATATCTATGTCAAAATGGAAAATAACTTTCCTAAACCTTAAGAATGCAATCTAAAATCAACCATAAAGATTTCACTTACTAATCGTGAAGATTGTTACTCGGAAAATAATGGATAAAAAAGAATCAACTATTGTTATCAAATTTACACATATAATAAACTCTCACTCTCATTATTTATGAAGATGAATAAGAAGCAATTTCAAGATTTTAAAAATGTTGAAAAATAAATAAATAATTTATGAAACGTATATGAGCAATACGCAACTAAAACATCACACTAACTCCAATCTTTCTCCATATTCCCTTTTGTGTTTATATGACAGTCATGGTCTACTCACTGTTTTTCTCTAAATTACTTATTAGTAAACTAGTCATTAAAATCTCTGACGGACACCCTAAATTTGACGTCAAATAAAAAAAACTTTCTACGGGACGCCAAATTCCAGGCCTGACGGTTGTCTTCTCCTAGGAAGAGCTACGGTTTAACAACTGGGATGACGGTGTTGTGCCACCTGACAAGTGGCAAAAAACCGTATGACATCCGAGCAAGTGAGACTAATCATCGCATTGTAAATAAAATTTGCAAAAGGTTTCGTTGCAAATTTGCAATGCACGTGGGACGGATTTTGGGTGGTGCTGCCTACCGTCTACGTAGCTCTCGGTCGATCATCCTTCGGAGTCTCAGGAGTTAAATTTGACGCCCGTATATTTGACGCCCGTATATCCGTATTTGGCTTTTTTACACGTAATATACTTTCTATTTCCAAATCTTTTTTACACCTAACATACTTTCTATTTCCAAATCTCCACGTCATGTGTAACTTGCCAATAATCTTTAAGAACGTCATATTGACGGGCATATTTAAAAATGAAAAGTTTTAAATTTTTTTTTTATATATATATTTAACTTTCGGAGAGTGAATCATTACGCAGTACAGTAAAAAAATCCAGGGCACATACACCCGATTTAGGATTCTTCTATTCAGATAAACCCAAATTGGGATCTTACTATATCTCTACACCCGAATTGGGGATTTAAAAAGCTCGTGCTGCTCAAATGAGGAATTTCCAATATCTCTGCAAACTATATGGATGTTATTCAATCTAACCGATATCCAGGTGCGGCTTTTTCAGTAATCCCAACCCAAGTGTGGATTTCTGAAGCTGTTTGTACCCTAATGAGGGTTTTGCAGTGTTCCAATGACCCACCATTAGTATTTTCAGAGATGTAAACTCAAAATGAAGATTACTCACCGTTTTATGCTAGCAACCTCACAATATACCAGATCCAGATATACAACTACTTATAAAACTGTTTCAGTGGCGTTCATTGACCTTCCACGCTGAAACCATCGGTCCAAGACGAACGGTAGAGTCGAAAGTGGAGCTCGCCTGTCTATCGGATTTTATATATCACTACTTGAAATTTTGATCATATCCATTGTATTGCTGAAACCCTTTGTCCTTTATGTGTTTAGAAAAATCATAGGTGGGTTAAAAAAAAAACACAGACACACAACTCTTGGGGTCTCAACGCTTCTGAGTGGCCCGAACTAAACCTAACACGTGAAAATCTCGTAGCAAAGCCGGAAGAGTAGGAATAAGTTTATGAATTGCACACTATAATTCTATAATTCAAGTGACAGGGGTCAGCATATTTCCAAATTTGTAAGTCTCGGTTTTCACACTTGTGTACACACTCGTATTCAAATATCTGTGACATAGTTTCATAGTCAGAATGACTTTTCTAAAAAGTTGATGCATATACCCTGCTTTCAGGATGCCATAACCGAAGATTCAAAGCATGAGGGCATTTCAGAGATTGTGTTGCCGAGCATCTCATCCAAAAGCGTAGAAATAAGTTTGTGAAATAATTATAATATTATAATGTGCAGAGCAAGGTGTGACAGGAGGGGGTATATTTCAAACTTGGTAGGCTAGTGTTTAACACCACAGAGATTCTCATGCAAATTGATCTGCACGGTTGACCCAACAACACAAGAAAAACAATTATTTTCTGCTTTGCCCAATTGACCATACTTCGGTCAATTTATAATGGACGCCCTTCATTCAAATGTGATGGATACTGTGGCTTTTCCCTTTATATAATCATATTCAAAACTAATTCCATGGCGTTGCGAAAGAGATTGAGTTGGGGGTTTTCTCTGAACTGGTGTTGCAGTTTCTTTTCCGTGATGGGGAAAAGCTTTTCTAGATTACTATTTGGGTGATGCGATAATGTTGGCTCTGATTTGAGATCCTTTAATTTCTAAACAACTCCGCTATTTAGGTGGAGCATGATTGATTTCTCACATATTTGATTGTTCCATCAATCATCACCAAATATTTCTCTATCACTTTTCGAAGTCCCTGTTTTACTTTTTTTCAGTCCTGCCACACTTTTTTTTTTTTTTTGTAGGGATTGGATATACTCACAACGCATCTCTACTCACTTTTCATAATCTTTTTAGCCAACCATTGGAGCATTTTGGTATATATTGTTCATAATGGAAAATATAATCTGAAAAAAAAAAAAAAAAACTCAAAACATTTCAACAATCTGGAAAATTTGCAGAAAAGTTTGATCAACAGGTCTCAAAACAAAGTGTAGCAATGAGACTTGACCCAAATGGTACAACAGAGAATAGAAAATTTGCAAAAATTATGAATACAATTTGAAATTAGATGAAACTTGTACAAATAAATATTAAAAGTCATATGATGGGCAGTTTAAAAATAAAAACGTCAGAAAAAAATTCCTTGAGGGGTAGAGTCACCCGTCAAATTTAACCGTGGTTCGGACAGGGGCTACAAAGAGAAAACCTATACCACCTGCGATTTTTTTTTTTCACCATATATTGTGTTTAGTTTTAATTTTTTTATAATTGTAAAAATTTAAAAATTAAATTTTAGCCTATATAATTTGTTTTGAAAAGTAATAAAGTGATAAAAAGTTATAGTAGGAATAAAATATTTGTATATTATAGGTTTTGAAAAGTATTAAAGTGATAAAAAAGTAGAGAGGGAATAAAATATTTATATATTATATTTTTTTGGTTGATTTGTTTGGTGGTAATTTAAATTTTTTATTTTATATCACATTAGTAAATGTGGGTACTCTGAAGGCATATATCTATCACATGCATAACCACATTAAAATGTATATCAATCACATGCATGACCACATTAATAAATGTGGTTAAAAAACATAAATCTACATTAATGATTTAGATCTAATATTAATATTCAAATTGATAAATGTATAATAATACTAATACAAAATTAATTTTTTTAATAAAAAAATATTATTATTATTATTATTAATTATTAAAATCGTTTTAAAATAATTATTATTATTACTAAATAATTATGGTTATTATTATTAATTAATATTACTACTATTAGTAATTGACGTTATTATTTGTATTGT
The DNA here is from genome assembly GCA_031772625.1 of Pinus tabuliformis. Taxonomy (NCBI): domain Eukaryota; kingdom Viridiplantae; phylum Streptophyta; class Pinopsida; order Pinales; family Pinaceae; genus Pinus; species Pinus tabuliformis. The sequence continues at coordinate 435,406,281 of CM062808.1, read as the reverse complement.
TAATTCAATTTAATAGTATTATTAATTGTTGAATTGAGCCTTCTGTGATCCATATTAAGTTTATGAGAGATTTTTCGGCGTAAATCACAAGATATTTCATTTGTCGACGCATTTCGAACCAGCTAGTGTGGTTCATCGTCAGGACAAGTTGAATGAGTAGATCAGGCTTTTCATGTTAAATAGATAGAGCAGAAACTCCAACGACTGAATTCCTTGACCAAGTAACGGCTATATAGATAACAGCTAGATTTGGTATGACCATTATTTAATTAAAAAATAACTTAGGTTAGTTAAATTCTTATTAAAACAAGAGTAAATGGATCCTTTTTATCCAATTATAATTATAAATATATATTAAAAATAAATTATAACCTAAAATAATTTAGGTTAATAGTTAGTTAGTTATAAAAATTATTAAATATATAAATATGCATAAATATCTATATATAATATTATTCACATATAAGTCAATGGGATTATTCCATAAACTAATAAATATTAATAATCTACTAAATTAATTTTAAATAATAGTTATTTAAACAAGTCAAAGTAACTAAGGTAGAGTAATTTAATTATAATTATGATATTAGAAATACATATATATAAATAAATTATAAAACGAATTTAATTTAAATTAAAAGTAAGTTATCCAAGTTATAGAATCTAAATAATAGAAAAGTTAGTTATAAATGTTAGGGTAATATATAAATAGCAAGTTACATAATTTAATGAAAAGTAAGTTAAACGGACAATTTATTTATAGTTCTATATATTACGATAAATAAATTAAAAATAAATTAATTCCAATTCAATAGTTATTTAAAAGTTAGTTAACTATATACATAATAGAGTAATATAAGGGTTCAAAAGAAAATTTTAATATTAAAGTTAATGGATAAAAATTATCAAAGAATAATTTTAAGCTTAATTTCTTTAAGTTATTAGTAAGAAGAGCTACTACAAAACCATTAATAATATTAATAATTAATTAATTAATTAATAATAATAATAATAAATAGTAATAATAATAAACTAATTATTATAATTATTTTTTTAATAATTTATATTAATTATTGTTAATTAATTAAACTTAAGGGATTTATATTTAACCCAAAGACTAATATTATAAACCCTATGAATAACATTATACCCTACAAATATGAACCCTTAGATTAATAAACCCAAGGGATTGATATTATAAACCCAAAGGATTGATATTATAAACACAAAGGATTTATACTAAAAGTCCAAGGGATTATAAACCAAAGTAAATAATATTAAACCCAATGGATCAATATTATAAACTGAAGGTATGTAAACCCTAAGATAAATATTAAAAACCCTAAAACAATCATGGTTGAACATGGTTGACTTTCATATTGAGACAATCATGGTTGACCATGATTGATTTCCATATGGAGGCAATCTTTGTAACAATATGACATTGGACCATGGTTGATTTTAATATTGAGAAAATATTTGCCACAATGTGACGTTGGACCATGGTTGACAATAGTTATAAACCTAATCGATTTATATTCATCCCAAATATTAATATTATAAACCATATGAATAATATTAACCCTAGAAATATGAACCCTTAGATTAATAAACCCAAGGGATTGATATTATGAACCAAATGGAATAATAAACCCAATGGATTAATACTAAAAACCCAAGAAATTATAAACCTAATGGAATAATATTAAAACCAATGGATAGATACTATAAACCAAGGTATATAAACCCTAAAATAAATATTATAATCCCTAAAATAAACATGGTTGACCATGGTTGATTTTGATATTGACACAATCTTTGTCACAATCCAACATTGGAGTATGATTGATGATGATTGATTTTCATATTGAGAAAACCTTTGTCACAATGCAATTGTGGACAATGGTTGCCCATGGTTGACCATCGTTGATTTTGATATTGAGACAATCTTCTTCACAATGTGATGTTGGACTATAGTTGACCATGGATGACCATGGTTGTCACAATGTGATGTTGGACCAAGAGACAATGTTTGTCAAAATGTGACCATGGTTATTGGCCATGGTTGATTTTCATATTCAAACAATCTTTGTCAAAATGTAACATTGGAACATGGTTGACCATGGTTGATTTTCATATTGAGACAATCCTTGTCACAATGTGACATTGGTGGTTTTTCATATTGAGAAAATCTTTGTCACAATGTCATGTTGGACCATGGTTGACCATGATTAAAAACCCAATAGATTTATATTAAACCCAAATATTAATATTATAAACCTTATCAATAATATTATACCCTAGGAATATGAACTCTTATATTAATAAACCCAAGGGAATAATAAACGCAAGAGATTATAAACCCAAGGGAATAATATTAAACCAAAGGGATAAATATTATAAACCCAAGGTATAAAAACCCTAAGATAAATAGTATAAACCCTAAAATAAACATGGTTGACCATGGTTTACCATTGTTGATTTTCATACTAAGACAATCTTTATCACATTGTAATGTTGGACCATGGTTGACCATGATTTATTTTCATATTGAGACAATATTTGGCACAATGTGACATTGGGCCATCGTTGTCAATAGTTGACCATGATTGTAAATCCAATGGATTTATATTAAACCCTAGCATTAATATTATAAGCCCAAGGGAATAATAAACCGAAGGGATTAATTCTCAAATCCCAAGGTATTATAAACCCAAGGGATTAATTATAAAATCTCAAGGTATTATAAACCCAAGGGATTAATTATAAAATCCCAAGGTATTATAAACCCAAGGAAATAATATTAAACCCAAGGGATTATAAACCCAAGGAAATAATATTAAACCCAAGGGATTAATATTATAAATGTAAGGTATATAAACTCTAAGATAAATAATATAAAGCCTAAAATAAACATGGTTGACCGTGGTTGACCATGGTTCATTTTTATATCGAGACGATCATTGTCAGAAAGCGATGTTGGACCATGGTTAATCATGGTTGAGCATGATTGGTTTTCATTTCGAGACAATATTTTTCACATTACGACATTGGACCATGGTTGATTTTCATATTGAGAAAATATTTCTCACAATGTGATGTTGGACGATGGTTGACCATGATTATAAACCCAAGGGATTTCTATTAAACCCTTGGATTTTTATTATAAATCTTATGAATAATATTAGACCCTAGGAAAACGAACCCTTACATTGATAAAAACAACATATTCATATTATAAACCCAGGGGATTAATACTAAAAACACAAGGGAGTAATATTAAACCCAAGAGATTAATATTATAAACCCTAATATAAACACTATAAACTATAAAATGAACATTGATGAGCATGATTGATTTCTATATGGAGGCAATCTTTGTAGCAATGCGACATTTGACCATAGTTGATTTTAATATTGAGAAAATCTTTGCCACAATGTGACGTTGGGCCATTGATCAAGTGCTCAAAATTAGGCTCAAAAATCAAAGTGGAAGAATCTCGGTAAACTTAGCTTCAGATCGAATAGCTAGTCATCTTGATTCCAACGGTGCGAATGACACTCAAATCCAAGCTCATATGCAGAAGTTAGATGAAGTCAAAGTTCATATTTGACTTGGACACATGGCAGGAGTGGATGACATGGCAAGGTCCTTCAGCGAATGGGGAAAAGCCATTGGCCCTCGCATTTCACAAATCACATGTCGCAAGCAGGTCGACGTTAAAAATCAGCCCCAAAATAGCCAGGGTGTGATGCGATAATTGTAATCACACATCGCAAGAGGGCAGACATGAAGGCATTAAAGAATCAGCCCTAGCAGCCGTGATGCGATGATCGCAATCACAAATCGGTGAAGGAAAGTATTATAGATAATCAACCCTCAGCGTACTCGGGTCGCGATGCGATAATCAAAATCGCACATCGTAGAAGTGCAGAAGTCTCGAATATAAGATCCATTGGTTCTCCGCTGAATGGGAATTGCGATGGATCTCGGATGTCATCAAATTATGGTTTCTGATTAAAGGTTCTATTGGGTCCGCTGTATCGCAATTGCACATCATCCCACCGCATTCATAAACCATAAGCCCACTGGTTCTCGCCGATTGCGATTTTCGATGGAACAGTTGGCCGACAGATTATGGCCCATCATGCGGTAAAATTTTTGCTCAGTTAACATTTTTTTGGAGCTAATTTGTAGGATCATGTCGGAAATGGGCCAATTTGTGTAGCGAATATTGGGAAAACAAGGGGAAGTCATCACTTCTTCAGTTTTTCACCAAATTAGATGCAAAGAGAGGCTAGATAACCATTTTTGGACATTCTAGACTGATTGGAGCAGGTTTCAGAAGCATTTGAGCATTGTAAACACATATTTTTAAACTTTTGAGCATAATAGAGAGGCAAAAGCCATTGGAAGTTGGACCAAAGAGACGTAGGCCAGGAGGGGTGAACTCCTTTCTCATGTGGTTATTGTAATGTGTTTTTGATGATGTTCTATACATGTTTATGTTGTTGCTCAATTTCTTATTTATGTTAAATTGCTCATGAAATTAACATAAAAACTCTTCATTTCACTTGCAAAAATTCATGAATCGTTAAGCATAATGAAAGAATTTTGTTTCTAATCCGAGGAGGATCTTAGCATAGCAGTCTAATATTCTAAATCATATCAATTTGGCATCAGAGCACTAGATTTTCTTTGTGATAAGGAGTTAACTGTTTGCAAGTTTATGTCATGCTTACAAGGTTAAAACTATAGATAGGTGAAGGAAAGCTTGTTGGAAGCCCTGAAGTTGGGTCAAGGGTAAGGAGAGAAAGGTTTCCACAATCTCCAACACCAGTTCAGCCTCAAGTTGCAGTTGACACTCCGGAGATCATGTCTCGTGAAGGAGAACCCACAAACATGACAGAAGATGATAAGACCTTCACAAAGGCTTTCTTTGATATGACAGAAATGGTGAAGGTCCTCTATGAAGAGAGGAATACTAGGCTACAAGGGGAAACTTCAAAACCTCCCAAAGGAGAAGTCTCTTCAGGAGGAGGTAATGGAAATGGAGACAAACCTCCACCCTCTCCACCATCTTCTTCATATTCTTGTTCACAAGCATCTTCACCCTCTTCCACTAACACAACCCTTACTCATACTCATCATCATACTTCAAAAGGAACGGGTAAATCACCTTTTTTTAAAAATTGACGTTAAATTCGAGTTGCCTATGTATAATGGTGAAGTGAATGCAGGGAAGCTTAATAATTAGAATCATGAGTTGGAGGTCTATTGTAGTATTCAAAACCTTCAAGAGAACGACGTAAAGATTTAGTTAGCTTCCTTGAGAATGGAGGGTGCAACACTAGTATGGTGGGAATCAAAGACCCAAGAGGAGATCAAAAAACACAATAAGGTCTCAATTTCTTTGAATGATTTCATTACTACAATCAAAATAAAATCCTACCCTCTATCTTATATGAAGAAATCCATCATGAATTGCCAAAAATTTAGACAACTTAAAGGTCAACATGTGCAAGATTACAACCAAGAATTCAGAAAAAGGTCTTTGATGTTCGGTGTAGATTTGCAATCAAAAGACACATTGCTGAAGTACATAGGGGGTTTACAAAGTTACCTTAGGAATACTATCTTAATGTTTAATCCCAATAATCTAGATAATGTGTGTGCGCAAGCCACTCATCTTGAGGCAAGAGGGAAAAACAATAAAAAAGAAGGTAGTAAAAATCCATTTAAGAGTAAAGGAAAAGAAAAGGCTTTCAAAGGGAAGTTAAAGAAAAATGAATCTATCATAAAAGAAAGAGAGAAAGTTACATGAAAACATTTTTCAAGAGAGGGTCATGATGAAGCTCATTATTGGCAGCTTCATCCCAAAATAAGACCAAAGAGAAACAACAACAAGGGGAAACAAAGTACAACTGTAACCACTCAATAGAATATGGGATCCGATTCGGGTGATGAAACTAAAATCATAACCATGGGGTTAAAAGGAAAAGAATCCATTGTTAGCACTAGTTATTCAAACTCACAAAATGAAACTCCAAAAAAAAAGAGGAGAATAAAACTTTTTCACATAAGGGTGATATCAAAACACAACAAGATTGATACGCTTTTCGATAGTGGCTCTCAAGCCAATCTCATCTCTTAAAACATTGTCAAAAGTTTAAACTTAGAAACCATTCCACATCATAAACCCTATCCACTTGGATGGGTGTGTGACAATGCGCAATTGCGGGTTACTAGAAAATGTTAATTGAAATTTGCTATTACTGCAAATTTCATAGATGAAGTGGAGCTTGACGTTTTGCCATTAGATATCTGTGCCATAGTTCTAGGCAACCCGTACCTTTATGACTGAAAAGATATGTTTCATAGACATGAAAACAAATATCATTTATTCAAAGATTGAGTAGAATATATTGTGAGAACTCACGGCAAGAAAACAAATCTTTCGCTTGTTAATGCAGGGCAGATGAAAAGACTAGTGAATTCGAGCAAGAATTTTGTGCTTCTAATGATCAAACCCAAGGATGATGTTGATAATGAAACTTTTAAAGGTTGTGACTCGAATTTGAAATCTGAATTGGCTGATGTAGTTAACCAATATGATGATATGTTTCAGGAACCAAAGGAATTACCTCCCAAGACAGGAATCCAACATGAGATACAGTTGTAGATAGATTGTCCTCTTCCTAACATTGGCATGTACAGGATGTCAGTGATGGAAAGAATAGAAATTAAGAAGAAAAATCAAGATTTTGTTGAATAAATGGATCATCATACCATCTTCATCGCCGTGTGGTTCACTTATAGTCTTGGTTCCAAAGAAGGATGGAACATGACGCATGTGTGTGGACTTTCGCGCATTAAAAAAATTTACGGTAAAGAACCGTTACGCACTACCTATAATAGATGATTTACTTGATAAATTGAAATATGAAAAGTATTTTAATAAGTTGGACTTAATAAGTGGCTACCATCAAATTAGAATATCCGAAGGAGACATTTGGAAGAAAACATTCAAAACAAAACAAGGTTTGTTTGAATGGCTAGTTATGTCGTTTGGTTTATATAATGCTCCTGCTACATTCACGTGTGTGATGAATGATGTATTTAGGCCATTTCTTGATGAATTTTTCATATTCTACTTAGATGGCATCTTAATTTTCAGTAAATCTCGTGATGAACATGTCATGCATGTAAGAAAAGTACTTGATGTCTTGAAAAAAGAACAATTGTATCTTAAGATGTGAAAGTGTGAGTTTGGAAAAAAAACTTTAGTTTACTTGGGTCATATTGTTGGAGGAGGTGAGTTGAAAATAGATCCTTCCAAGGTTTATGTCATTGTGAATTGGCCAAAGCCCAAGACAATTACGGAGGTAAGAAGTTTTTTGGGAGCAACCCAATATTGGAGGAAATTCATTGCTAATTTTTCTCTTCTAACAAGTCCTTTGCATGTGTTGAGAAGTGTGAAAAAGGTTTATCAGTGGGGAGGCAAACAACAAAAGTCCTTTGATGTGTTCAAGGAAAAGATCAGTACAGCTCCAGTACTCGCACTTCCAAACTTGAGACAGTTGTTTGAGATTCAGAGTGATGCTAGTGATTACGCTATGGGTACAATGCTCATGCAACATGGTAAGCCTATCTATTTTCATTTGGAAACTTTTAATGGTGCAGTGATTAACTATCCTAAATATGACAAGGAATTGAATACGTTGGTGAAAAGTGTGAAAAAATGGAAGCACTACCTGATGGGTAAGGAAACCACCATTCACATTGATCATCAACCATTGCAATACTTGCAATCTCAATCAAAGTTTCAGCAATCACGACACTTCCGATGGATGGGTTTTATTCAACAATTCCACTTGGTAATCAAGTATAAGAAAGGTATCTACAATAAAGTTGTTGATATGCTTTCTCGACCTATTTTTAGTGCGTCTACTTTACTCAAGCATAATTTTATTTTACATGAAAGTTATATTGAGCAATATGCATCAGATAATGACCTTCAAGATGTTTATGCAAGCTTGAGTCAAGGTAACCAAGTAGAGGAAAATTATTATCATTTGCATTATAACTTGGTGTACCATCTTGGCAAGCTTTATATTCCACAGGGAGAAAGAGTTAACATCATAATAGAGGCACATACTTCTCTTATTGCTAGTCATTTCAGTGTAACTAAGCCAGTGGAGCATCTACAGAGGTATTGTTATTTGCCTCGTATGCTCAAAAGTGTGTCTCATTTTATTAAAGGATGTTTGTTATGTTAAATAAGTAAGCCTAGTATTAGGAAGTTAGGATTGTATACACTACTTCCGGTTCCTTCACGACCGTGAGAGAGTGTTTTTATGGATTTTGGGGGAGGTCTCCCATTGTCAAAAAGAGGTCATGATTATTTGTATGTAGTTTTGGATAGGTTAAGCAAAATGTGTATTTTGATGCCATGTAAAAAGCAATTTACAGCTGAACAAACTGCTCAATTATTCTTTCAGAATGTTTGGGTGCATTTTGGATTTCCCACATCCATTGTTAGTGATCGAGATTTTCACTTTGTTGGGAATTTTTGGTCAAGCTTCTGGGGATTCATGGATACCAAAATGAAAAAGAGTACAACTTTTCATCCACAAACATATGGTCAAACAAAAGTGGTGAACAGAACAGTGATACATCTTCTTCGTGGGTATTACATTAAGCCTCCTAAGTTGTGGGATGAACATTTTCACTATATTCAGCATGCTTACAACCGAGGCAAGCACTCTTCTACTCAAACTTCACCATTTGAGGCATGCATGGGTACTTGCCTAAATATCCTTCGGATTTTATTTTTGGCAAAGATGTTGCTATTGAAGGTCATAGCGACATAAACAAAGCAAGAAATTTCATTGAAAAAATCCAATTAGTACACCAAAAGGTTCAAGAAAAACTTGAGAAAAGCCTAGGCAAGTACAAAGAAAGGCATGACAAGCATCGTAAAGATCACAAGTTCCAAGTTGGTGATGAACTTTGGCTTCACATTAAAAAAGAGAGGCTCCAAGGAGAACGTAAAAAGCTAAATCCAATTACATATGGTCCATTCAGAATTTTGGAGAAGATTGGTAACAATGCCTTCAGGTTGTATTGCCTTCATATATGCAAATTTATGTTTTTGTTAATGTTGAGAATTTAAGGTTGTATGAGCCTCCTTTGATTGAATATCAAGGAGAGAATATTAAAATTCCATCTATTGAAGAATTTTCTCCATAATTCCTTGATGAGCTTCAACAAGGCACTATACTTGACAGAGGAATAAGGACATCAAAAAGGGGAAGTATTGATTATCCTCGATTGGGGCTCAAGGGTAAAAATACTTTAAAATCCAAATGGATAGAGATTGGAAAGGTGAGGGAACTGTACCCTCACCTGCTGGACAATTGAAAGTGATCATTTTGGGGTTCAAAAGGCTTCCAGTGGGGAGGAGTGATCAGGTGCTCAAAATTAGGCTGAAAAATCAAAGGTACAATTTTGGTAAAATTAGCTTTAGATCAAAGAGCTCATCATCCTGATTCCAACGGTCTAAACGACACTCAAATCCGAGCTCATATGCAGAAGTTATAGCATGTCAAAGTTTAGATTTGACTTGGACACATGGCAGGAGTGGATGATGTGGCACGGTCCTTCAGCGAATGGGGAGGCGCCAAGTGGTAGGCTGCCATTCACCCCCACATTTCACAAATCACATGTCGCAGGTAGGTCGGCATTAAAAATCGGCCCCAGAACAACCAAGGTGCGATGTGATAATCACAATTGCACATCACAACACAGTAGGTAGGAAGGAATTAAAGAATTGGCACCGGAAGGCGCGATGTAATGATCGTAATCACACATCGGCAAAGGGAAGTATTACAGATAATCAGCCTTCAGAGTACCTGGGTTGTGATGCGATAATCGTAATGGCACATCACAGAAGTGCAGAAGTCTCGAATATAAGACCCACTAGTTCTTCGTCGATTCTGAATTGTGATGGATCCCAGATGCGATCAGATTATGGTTTTCGGTTAATAGTTCCGTCAGGTTCGCCGTATCTTAATCGCACATCGCCCCACTGCATTAACAAATCATAATCCCGTCGGTTCTTGCCAATTGTGATTTGCGATGGAATAGTAAGCTGACAGATTATGGCTCGCCGGATGGTGAAATTTTCTCTCAGTTAGCATTTTTTTGGAGCTAATTTGTAGGATCATGTCGAAAATGGGGCAATTTGTGGAGCGAATATTGGGAAAACAAGGGAAAGTCATAACATCTTCAGTTTTTCACCAAATTAGATGCAAAAAGAGGTTAGATAGCCATTTTTGGACATTTTGGACTTATTAGAGCAGGTTTTAGAAGCATTTTAGAATTGTAAACAGATATTTTTACAATTTTGAGCAGAATAGAGAGGCCCAAGCCATTGGAAGCTGGACCAAGGAGATGTAGCATAGGAGGGGTGAACTCATTTCTCATCTGCTTGTTGTAATGTGTTTTTGATTATGTTCTATACATTTTTATGTTGTTGTTGAGTTTCTTATTTATGTTAAATTGCTCATAAAATTCACATAAAAACTCTTCATTTCACTTGGAAAAATTTATGAATGCTTAAGAACAATGACGGCATTTTGTTTCTAATATGAGGAGGATCTTAGCATAGAAATATAATATTCTAAATCAGATCAGCCATGCTTGGCCATGATTATAAATCCAAAGGATTTATATTAAACACAAAGATTAATATTATAAATCCAATGAGTAATATTAAACCTTAGGAATATGACCCCTTAGATTAATAAACCCAAGGGATTGATATTTTCAACCAAAGGGAATAATAAACCCAAGGGATTAATATTAAAAACCTAAGGGATTATAAAGCTAAGGGAATAATATTAAAATCGAGGGATAAATATTATAAACCCAAGGTATATAAACCCGAAGATAATTATTATAAACCCTAAAATAAACATGGTTGACAATGGTTGACCATGATTCATTTTCATATTTGCACAATCGTTGTTACAATGCGATGTTGGACTATGGTTGACCATGATTGATTTTCATATTGGGACAACCTGTGTCACAATGTGAGGTTGGACAATGGTTGCCCATGGTTGACCATGGTTGATTTTCATATTGAGACAATCTTTGTCACAATGTAACGTTGGACTATGGTTGACCATGGATGATGATGGTTGTCACAATGTGACGTTGTACCAAGAGACAATCTTTGTCATAATGTGACAATGGTTATTAACCATGGTTGATTTTCATATTGATACAACCTTTGTTACAATGTGACATTGGAACATGGTTGAACATGGTTGATTTTCATATTGAGACAATCCTTGTCACAATGCGACATTGGTTGATTTTCATATTGAGAAAATCTTTGCCATAATGTGACGTTGGACCATGTTTTACCATGACTATATAACCAATGGATTTATATTAAACCCGAAGATTAATATTATAAATCCTATCAATAATATTATTCCCTAGGAATATGAACCCTTAGATTAATAAACCAAAGGGATTGATATTATAAACCCAAGAAAATAATAAACCCAAGAGATAAATATTATAAAATTGTATATGGGAAAAAATGTCCTTCATCAACATTTGGGGAGACCGCCCATTCAAGGCCCCATTAGAACCTTTTCTGTTGAAGCTGGTTATTTCGACTCGTTATGGATCTAGTTACCCAATTTCCCTTCCTGCTAACTTGTGGTGTTTCTATTTCTTACCAACAAGAGAAATATCGGATCTACCGTCTTGCATAACTCTTGCAAAGAAGTAAATCCTTAAGCTAAATTAATGGCTCAGTTAAGCCACACCAAGGGTTAACCTATGTCAATCTAAGTGTTATTCTAGCCTAGATGTATTATACTAACCTATGTATTAAATTTGTATTAGATATTAATCTATATTACTATAAATATTCTAATGTTAGTATATCCTAGGCTTAGAATAATATTACCTAAGTATAGGCTATGATATAAACTTAATAAACTAATTTATAATTTTGTTATTACTTCTATATTATTATAAAAGAAAAAGGTTAGTCCTAAGGTGATATTATTATTCTACTAAAATTAAATCTAGTTATTATGGTCTATCTACTATCTAATCTAATTAAATTTAGCCTCTATATTAATATAAAATCATTCTTAATTGTCTTAAGTTAGCTCTATAATGTTGTTTATCAAAATAAAAGAAATAACTAAATCTAACTAAAATGTTAAAGTTAATTTTATAGTTAAACGTTACAAAGAAAAGAAATATAAAACCATCAAAAGATCTAGGTTAAACAATCTTAAATCAAAGGAACATATTTGTACATACAGAATATACAATAAACTTACCGCTCCTTTACATTGATCTTTTTAATGAAATAAATCTAATGATTACATCAATGAAAAGGTTTGACCAATTTTAGGGTGTGATCAAACCACACCTCAATGATTTTTCCCCTTTAAGGGAGGACTTATGCAAAGCTAAGAGAATTAAAATGCAGTCTATACTAAGATGCAAGAAAGAAAATAACCCTATGTCGAATTGGAATAGGGAAACCTTATCCCAATCCAATAGAAAATGAACTAACCAAGGGAATGGATTGTTTGTATGATGATTGAATTTAGAAAATAAGATTAAATTTCAACATCCAAAATAGTTTGCATTTTGCAACTTATTGAAGTGTTTTATGCATATCGAATTTACTGTAATAAAAATTTATTGAGGTAATTGGAAATACATATGTGTATTCAACAAAGGGTTGCATTCATTACTTAAACGAAAAGTAAAAAAATAATTAATGAAAGAGAAAACCAAAATAGGAACACAATTGAACAACAAATAGTTATTGTTCAATACACTCAATTCTTAAATGAATTCAACTTGATCTCAAATTTGTTCTCACCTACAAATATATCTTTAACACAGCTTTAGCATTATATTGCAAATCATAGAAAAAAATGTGGAATACTATAAGGAAATACACTACTGAGAAACATAATTTAAATCAGTAAAGGAAATTCTAGTACGAGCAGAGTAATTCACAATGAGAACAGAAGTGCACTCGAATGAAAATTATTAAAACAAAACCAAAATTTTATTACAAAATATGCCATCCATGAACAACATTTGACTCCATAATGAAATTTACTGTACAAAAATGCATAGTAGCTTCTTCTTAGAGTAAAAAATCTCTATCTTCGTACAATTAGACTCGTTATACAATACAATAGTGGAATTGCTCAAATAATGCAAAAGTGGAAATTCTTTTGCTCCCCCTTTTTCTGTCTTTCAAGTTTCTCTTTTATAATCTAGCTTTGTAATTTCTCAGAAATTTTTGGGCATGCATCAGTTGGTCAAAGCTTCTCCCAAAAAGAGGATCCTCGATGGATTTCTATGGGATTAGGTACCACCTTTTGTCCCTAGTCTTCCTGTAACAAAGAACCATTAAAGTCAAATATTGATCCGTTAAATCTAAGACAACTAAGAAAAAACAAAAATTGTGAATTTGTTTTGAATTGGAGTGTCGAATGTCATCACATCAATGCGCCAATCACGATCCATCGCCCAAGTAGTCTTATCCTGCATTGTATGGTCTGAGAACCATTGGACAACTGTTAATCGATAGACCTGGATGAAAATGAATATGAAAGCGAATTGGTCCATTTAATGAGAAAGATCTTTATTTATTCCATGAAATACAACCATTAAAATTGTAGATGGATTGGAGTTCAGATAGTTTGGTGTATTTTCAGCCGTGTTTTGGACAGATTTGTTCCCCACACAATCCACACGAGCTTCAAATTATGGTGCACCTTTCCTCTACAAATTAGGGATGTAATCCCACATCAATTACACAACTAGATTTGGGCGTTTATATTGCCACCGAACTTGATATTAAACGAGGGGTTTGAAGCATATTCCGTAATAACAAGGCGTTGAGGTTAAAAAATACAATGGATAAGAAAAGACTTCTGAGTGTGCCTTGAACAATCATAAGAAGAGATTCACGAATCTCATATTCAGCAAAGTGCCTTAAAACAATTTCAAAAGAAAGTCATCGTTTTTTTGACAATGAATCTAGAGATGCAAATGTTCTATTTGAAAGGTCACCAATATCACCCCTTGATTGTCCATTCTAGAGATGCAAATGTTCTATTTGAAAGGTCAACAATATCACCCCTTGATTGTCCATTCCTTATAAAATTAATAGCTTCTTTTGCAACATCTTTAGAAATAGTTTTCCGGTCAGAGGATATATCAAAGTCCCTTTTGTTATCACTCAGAAGTTTTCCCTAGAAGTTATCAAAAGAAGGAATCATCCGAGGTAACCACAAACCAATCTTTTAGGCTTAGGTTCTAGCCAACCTAAGTCCAGAGAGGGCTCTCTCTTTATAATTTAGCTTTGTCTTTGTAGGATTTTAGGCTAGTTCTTAGTGTTCATGGGGTTTTGATTTTGGATTGAAGGTTGGGTGGTGGAATTCTTAGAGCAGATGGATAGAGCTAGGTCTTCAAGCCATTGGGCTATGGAGTCAATCAATGGATAGCATAACTGGACTAGATCATTAAAGGGAATGTTCATAGGGTAGGCTAGCAAAGCAAAAGGCAAATCTTCAGGTCTAATGGATGAAATGATTCTAACCAGGGTGAAAGGGAAATTAAGAATCCTTGGACCGGGATCAGAATGAAGAACAGAGGGTGGTCATGAACAAAGGGCAATTAAGAATCCTTTGCTATAGACCAGAGGAGAAACTACGGAAGCTAAGGAGCAGTTAAGAATTCCCTAGCTAAGATAGTTTAGGAGAAAACATTTAGAATGTAAAACAATCAAGACAGAGTGCATTCAAGCAATTTCTAAAATATCATTCCTTCTTATACATTTAGATTTTAGAGAAACAAAAAATATTATGGAGAAACATAAGAAGAAACAACAGTAAACATGAGAGAATACTTATTTGTATTTCGCTTTACACAAGAATCCTGTAAAATATTTGATCTTTATTCCTTGATCCAGCAAGCCAATCCAGTCATTGATACAATAAAACTTTGATTTGAGAGAAAAAGTCTATAGAAATGTCTTGGAATCCACCCTACTTACTTTGAAATGTGAAGTATTTATACAAGGATATTTACAAAATATCTGAAAACAACTTGAGACTTAATCTAGGGAAATGAATATCTTCTTGCATGAAAATAGAGACAGATGTAAGACTTTTTCTTGTTGTCCCTTTTATAATGGTGTTGTTGGCTGTTTTTGTTGAGTTGGAGCCCTTTAAGCTGGCTGATAGTTGTGGTATTTCTATACTATAATCTTCTTTACTTTGATCTTTTACTGATACTCTTTGACTCTGTTACCCTTTGACCCTGTTGATTTGTCCTTTACCTGTATCACCTAGCTACCTTCAGATTTACTGTGGTAACTTTCTGATGTAAAACTTTTTCATAGTAAATCTGTCATTTTCTCCCACCATTCTGTCTCAAGCAATCTCATTTTCAACATTCTCCTGTAAATTTCGTTTGCCTCTGTGTATTTTGCAAAATTTGGTTTGGTGAGAAATAAATGTTTCACCTCATGTTCTAGGAAAAACAAGTTCTCCAAAGTATCATACAATACTTTTCCAGTTGGCAGGGCTTTAATGCCTGAAGAGCTGGCTTGTTCCTTGGCCAACCTCCTGAGTCTATCACTATAGTCCAATTGGGTCATGAGTTTATCATTGATGACCATAGGACTAGGAAGGCCTTTGTCCCTCAAAATTTGAAATTTAGCTGTAAACCTGTTAATGGCTACCTGCATGTTATGGCACTTTTCTTCTAAGTTGAGCATGAGGCTGCTTTTGGAAAGAACCTTTTAATCTCTAAGATAGCTTTAGTCCTATCTTCTATGCTAAGCTCATGGAGCTCATATCTATTCTTACTATTCAGGAGGTGGATGAGTCGATTTTCATCCTCAGGTTTATCTCCTAATTCTTCCCTTACTTTCTGGATGCCTTCGGTGGCTACCTTCACCAATTCTGTCTGCTCAAATATGACTTGGATTGATGGCCAAATATCATTGATATAGTCAATGATATTGGCCCAGAGCATCTCTTTAGTTTGTCCTAGTGGTTTCTGTAGTGTCAAATATTTCTCTAGGACTTTGATTTTCTCACCCATTCTTAGGGCTTTCTGTGTTTCTTCTCTTTGCTGAATTTGGGCAAGTTTACAGTCAGTTTCTAAACTTGCCACTTTCTCCTTTAATCTTTTGAGCTTTGTAGCTTGGATGGACATCTCTTCCATAGCTTTTACTAGTTCTGTTGTTTTCTCAGTTGATGTACCTGCTGTTGTAGTGGACTCAGTTGTAATTGGCAGTGTTGTGGCAGGTGGAGCTGTAGGTGCCAATGATGCTACCATTGTGGAAGGAACTATTGTTGTCACTGTGGGGATGGCAGTTGTGGAAGTTGTGGCTAGGTCACTTTTCTTGGACTGAATCAAAGTGTCCAACTCCTTCTCTGTTTCTTTAAGCTAATCATTAAGCTTTAGGACTAGGTCCATAAGCTCTTCATGTCCTTTTTGTGCTTCTAGGACTTCCATTGTTTGAGGGTGATGTAGTTGGGGAATTTTGAGTTGCTTCTTTAGTGCAGCAATGTCATCATTCTTCTTTTTAATTAGTTGCTCTGTTGCTTTCACATCCTTGGGATCGTGTCCCAATTCTATCACTAATTCCTCTAAGGACTTGATTCTTGTATCTTTGGCCTGTGAGGAGGCCTTCTCCAACTGAAACTGAGCTGACATATTGTTTAAAGAGTTCTACAATTGGTGGGATGCTATGGCTTTCCCTGTCAATGTAGAATAAATCATCTCACCAGTTTGCTTATGTAGCTCAATCTAGTCAATGGGATGAATATCCCTTGCCAGTACTTCAAAATCCACTCTTTTAAAATCTATTGTTGTCCTTGGTTGCTGAGTGGTCGGCTTGATGAAGGTCATTTGCATCTTCCCCTCTTTGACATCATAGGTTGACATAAGCCTTGTTTGATTGGTAGGGGTCATTTTCAGATACTGTGCATAGGTTTGGGCTTTCAGCCTCTCATTTCTAGCCTTTATTTCTTTGTATCTCTCCTTAATGTCTTGATATTTATCTGTTGGCATTCTGAAAGAGGATACCTCAACACTTTGCTACCTTTCAACCATCTGAGTGTGTGATGTGGAAGGTTCAAGAGTGCCTCCAAATGGAGTGGCAAGCCTACTCCCATCTCTTTCTGTGCTTGTAACTTCAGCTATCTCCTCTGTGTATTCCCATTCAAAGACAGGATTGACTCTTTATCTCTTAGCCTGGCTTGTCTCTTCATAGGCTTGTGATGTTGATCTTTCTGAAGTAGTGGCCCCTTCCCTGTTTCTCTTGAGGCTTTTTTCCTCATTTAGAGGAGTCTGTAAAACTCGGGGGGTACTCATGGTGACCTCTAGTCTATCTGTTTTCTCTGATTGCTCTGTTTGATCTGACACCTCTGATTCTTCTGGCACCTATGATTCTTCTGGTACTTGCAGGAAAGAACCATCATCAAGATATTTCTCTAGATCAATTAATGTGCTTTCCACAACAACTTCGATACTATCCCTGTCCTCTAAAGTATTTTCCACCCATTGCAATTGGTTGGCATACTTTTCTATTTCAGGGATGTGGTGATGAATATAGGGAGCCATCTTTTTTTCTTCCTTTTGTTGTAGATGAAATCCAAGGGATCATATCTCCATATGAAGCTCTGTTTTAAATTTAATCTTTGAAGGATTAGGTCTGCCTCTTTTCCAATTTCTCTGTTATTACAAATAAAGGGACCTAATTGGTCTTTGATCCTGAGCTGGGCCTTCTTTTTGGCTTTGAAAAAGTGTACCTCATCTGAATTTATTATCTGTGTGTATTACTCCAAAGCAAATAACCTCATTGGGAGGATCCTCTTTATATCTGAAATGATTCTTGGAGGAGGGCTTCCTATCAGCATTGTCACAATGGGATGTACAAATAGGTCTATGAAGTCTGTATATGAATACTAGGAGTCATATTTATGGATCAATGGAGTTCAGAAAATTACTGATCTAGGGTGACCTTTTGTGTTAAGCTTTTGGAGAGTAAAGGGGAACTTATCTACTTGGTAGTATAGGAAAAGGTGATACAAAATAGAGGAATACTTGAAGACTCACTCATTACTCATCCTAAGGAACTAGTCATGCATCCTATCAGCTATAAACTTGGCATAGTCATAGATAACAGTAGGAGGTTGTCCTAGAGTGTATATGGACATGAAAGCTAGGATGATTTCATCTATATACTCACTGGTGGTATAACCTAGGACACTGGATATCATTGTTACAATGTCCTGGCCAAATGGGGAAAATATGGTATACACATATGGAGGGGGTTCTTTGGGGGTATAGTTCTTTGGGGTATACCTTTCTTCTATAATGAAGGTTTGGATTATTTGGGCCAATCTTGCAGGGTTGAGCTTGGGAAATGATTCCAACAAGTCTCCAATGGAGAGAGGAGTCAAGTTTTTCCCTGGTTGAAGTTGCAACATCTCATTAATAGATTCAGCAGTGATGGTGAAAAGTATGGTTTGGTTAGGGGACATCACTGCTCTTTGACTGGGGATATAATTTGCATGGCAGTAATGGACAATTTCTGGGAAAATGTGAACTTCAGGGAATTGGTACTTGGGCAAATTGGACTCCCAAAAACCGATTTTATCAGCATGGTTCAGGTATTGGTCTCTGTATCGGCAGCATAGTTTCAGAGGGGATTCATGGACAGAGGTGTCCTTTATTGGGAAATGCTTATCAACCAGGGGGAGGTGTTCTAGGTCCAGATGAGGAGTGGAAATAGGTCTAACATCCATGGAAATTGGGGCAGCCATTCTCAGTTCTTGTGGATTTGAGAGTGGGGGAGGTGATTTTCAGTCCTTTAGGGCAATGGTGGTTCAGTACAGAGTAGGTTTGAGCTGCTAGAGTTTCTTTAATTAATTTTTTACCTTAACTAAGAAAACTCAGTAACTGGTTCTGAAATTGACAGGGTTTTCCAGTGAATTATGGCTTAAATACCTGGAATTTAAGGAGAACTGGCTCTGAATGGGGAAACTGGCAACTGCGAACGGTTGAAAGGCTCTAAGTAGGCTAGAAAGAAAACTGGGTGCTCTGTGGCATCTTTAGGCTGCAATTGGACGTAGGTTGACAGCTTCGAAATTTTCAGGTGCATGCATGAAGTCTTACAGTTGAAAAAATGATAAAAATAAATGATTTGGGGCTTTTAGGCTTTATGCGTGAATTTTGGTGAGTACGGGTGAACAATAGTAATTTGTCGTGTAGCGAGGTGAATAGTAAATATTTTGGCGTGTAGCGGGTGGGCGGTAATTGGTTTCCATCGCACCACTTTTGGGCGCTTGGCGGTATTGGGGGAGGCCGCCTGATTCAATACGTTGAACAACACGTAGCATCGGGGGCCCGATGGAAAACCACTCTTTTTTGGCGGGTAATGTTCGGAAGTCGGGCCTGCCCGAAATGGATAAAGGCCATTAGATGTGGAGGGAGGCGACCATACTATGATCGGGCAGGGAAGTTGCACGGAGGCTAGTGGAGGGCCCGGCGGGTGATTTAGTGCAACGGCTTTTGAGTTAATGAAGGATTAAAGTGGGGTTAAGGCGTTGGGGTCATTAGCAGAGGGATTTAAATAGGGGATTATCTAACTTAATCGCGGATCAATTAGTTAGTGGGTTCTTCGAGGTTTGGGTAGAATATCATAGTTTATATTTAAACTAAGGTATAGGGCTAGTTAATATTGCGGGAGTTAAATATATACAGGAAAAGGGTTTTTGTTTGGGATTTAATAAATAAAATTAGTAATTAATAAAATGAGCAGAAAGGGGCACAATACCCTAAGTATATGATATTTCATGTTTTAATGCTTTTCTGATAATAACATAAAAACTTAGGATATAGTGTTTTTGTGGGTTTTTAATATGAAAATGATTTATGTGGGGGAATAAATACTTTTCCTAGGTAAAAGTATTTTAACCTTAGGAAAGGAGTATTATTAGGGAAAATGAATGAACTAAAGGGGGGGATGAATTTTTATGAGGGGGTTTTAGTACTTATTGCCTATAAGTCATTGAGCCGAGGGTCCGGTCCCTCCAAAAGTCAGAGAAATGCTCTGAGCCTCTTTGACTTAGGGTTTTTAAGTACTTTGAACTTTATTGTGGGAAATTAGTTAAGTAAAAGGTGAAATGAATGAGGGAAGTTAATTAATTGCCTTTGATATCCAATTTCATGCTTGATTGTCCATTTTTCTATAGAACTTTCATGATGGAAAAGATGATAAACATGCTTTTGTCTAATCAATCACCATACTTCTGCAACCTTTCTTCTACTTACCCATCTACTCATCCTACCATTTTCACTTCTCTTTATTAGGGTGCATTTGAGCTAGCAAACCCTTATCAAACATTTTTCTTTCTTTTCACAATAGTAAACTAACTAAATCTAACCTTATTACATCCAAGAGCTCAGATTAAACAGTTGGTCTCCTTTTATTTAGTCTACCTATCTAATTATCTGCCAAGGTTACACTGTTTGGCCAGGTTTTTTATTCTCTATCTATAAACATGAAATTTAAACATGAAATAGCCAAGTTTAAGCATTTTGACTATCATGGATTGTGGCAAAGATTACAAACTACACACAATCATTTATTATGCACAAAAAGTACATAGTAGTGGCATTTTGGCTTGCTCACATTCATGGTCCTTTTTCTTTTTTTGGGGTTCATACTTTTCATCTTTTTTGACCTTTTTATTGTTTTTGTCATTTGATTTTTCTTCTAGGACATACCCTATTTTCATTTTTTGATTTTTTAACATGGAAAACATTTGCATAAAGCAAAGGTATGTACATATTACAAGGTTTAACCTTAGCCATTCAAAATTGTGACTCCTATTGGTATAGGAACCTGACAGTGGCTCCACTTGGGGATGACATTTCCTTGTGAAATGTCAAGAACTCTAAGATCAATAGCATTTGAAATTTGGCTTTAGTTACCTTGTGTTTTGTCACCCTTCATCCTGCTTTATTCATATTTATGATACTAAATCCTTAAAAGCTTATGGCCTGCTCTCTGGGCTTCAACTCCAAAGGTTTACCATCCAATCCAAACTAGACTTTTCAAAATGAAATATGTACAAATGGGAAGTAACCATTAGTAACTAGGTTGAAAGTAATGTTTTATCATTCAACTGTTTACTGGCCCACTTGCTTCTTCAATACCATCAAGTCCTCTCATGAAGTAAGCATTATTTCCTCTGTAAGCATAAATGACATAGGGATCTTTCCATAGGAAATCAAATTTCCCATGTTTACCTTTGCCTTCCCTCCTTAAATCCCACTTGAGCACCTTGTAACCTAGGTAGGAATCTTCAGCCTTGGTCCTTTTATTAAAAATATTTTTAACCTTTTCCTACACAACTTGAGATTTGATCTGAAACTAAAAGGTGTTGCAACCTTCAAACCAAATTAGTAAATCATCAAGACCTTAGGGCCCTTTGCTTGGATTCAAATCTTTTATGATTTATTTCATAATCTGCTGAAAACTGAATTAAATCAAACTGAAATGCTACCTACTCTATATTGTTGAAAATCAGGATGACTTAAATAATACAAAAATGCCAATGAAGCCAGTCAAGCAACTACAGAAACAAATGGATTTCTTGACTTATTGTCAGTAAAGTCAAAAGTATAATTTGATCATTTACCCACATAATCAGAACTGTGATATATAAAGGCCACTGCTGATGTATTTGGTCCTCATAGTGAAAACATGTTAAAGAACTTGCACTGAGAAGAACCTCCATATAATCTATTATAGGATCAACAGAATCATAAAGTATGATAGTTTCTTCTAGGTCTTCAATGTTTAATTGATTAGTTGTATCCTCAATATTGAACCCTGAAACTACTTCTTCAGTCTTGCCCTTGAAAACATAATCATCCTCAATCTGCAAATCAAAAGGAAGTACAATTTCCTCTTGGTTTGGAGAAGGAAGATTTTGTAAGAATTCTTTAGGATCTCAGAAATTATATAACTGAATTTGAGAATGAAAAAGTTTAATTTCATTTTCATATTTTTTTTCAGAAATTAACTCAAGAATACACATTTTAGCTTCATGAGAGTATTTTCTTGATTTGACAATTATAAACACAACTCTTAAAAAAGCTTCATCAAGCTGAAATTCTGATAACTCATCCCTGAATTCATTTAAAATTTCATGAAATGAAAGATTTTCCACAAACCTTGTCATCCTGTATCACTATTAATGCTTTGGAATATGGATTCTTTGGTTGTGGAATTGCTCTGAAATTTGAAGCTCTGGATCTTTGAACAATGGAGTCGCCAGGTGGATGATTTTAACTTTTGTGTGTCTGATCACTGTCCACCACATAGATCAGATCTAAACCTGTAAATTATTTCTGAAGAGATTGTTAATCTTCCTGGTAATCAGAATTCTAACTTTTTTGAATGTTTTTGATGGAAATTTTTAAAAACTTCTACAAAAATTGACCTTAAGGGCTTAAGATAAAGTTTATGATTTCCTTAAAGTTTTAGGAGACTGAGGATCGAATCCCCAGTATGGTCGCCACTATGTTATCACTCAAAACTTTTCCTTAGAAGTTTTGGAAGAAGGGAAGGCTTCGAGGTAACCACAAACCAACTTTTAAGCATAGGCTCTAGCCAACCTATGGCTCAGAGAGGGCTCTCTCTATATAATTTACTTATGTTTACTCAGATATTAGGCTAGTTCTAGAGTTCAGAGGGGTTTTTGATTTGTATGAAGATCTGGTGGTGGAATCCTTAAAACATGCTAATAGGTTGGTGCCTTTAGGCCATTGGGAAATGGAGTCAAAGAAGGGGTAGCAAAGCTAGAGTTAAATCACTAAAGGGAATGTTCAAGGGGAAAGATAGCAGAGTGAAGTACAAATCCTTGGACTAAATGGTCAAATGGGTCTTAACGGGGGTGAGAGAGCAATCAAGAATCCTCAGACCGAGGTTAAGATAGGAGAACAACAGTGAATCATGAGTAAAGGGCACTTAATAATCCTTTGCTATAGACCAGAGGAGAAACTATGGAAGCTAAGGAGCAGTTAAGAATTCCCTAGCTAAGATAGTTTAAGAGAAAACATTATGAATGTATAACAGTAAGACAGAGTGCACTTAAGAAAATTCTGAAATAATATTCAAGTTAAACAATCGAACTTCTGAAACATTTAATATTTTGAAACAAATTTAAGAGAGGTAAAACAACACAAGATAATTACTCATTTGTACTCTACTTTACACATGAATCCCTTGAAATATTTGATCTTTATTCATCAATCCAGCATGCTGGCCCAATCAATGATACAAAAGCTTTTACAATCTTTTAACAAAATTCTATTGAAAATATAAGGATCCACCCACAAATACTTAAAATGAAGAAGTATTTATACAAACTCTAAACTGAAATATCTTGAAAAAATATCAAGATTGGTTTTACAAATATCTCAAACTGTTTTACATTAATAGAACTCAAATAAAGGACACTCAAAACTAATGAATCTATTTGGCACTATTTTTATGGATTTATGGCGATAAAAGAAGAGAAATTCTAATTTGATAGTAACTCTTAATTGATGATGAGGCATCCAAGTCACTAATTGCATCCTTTCTTTGTGCATTCTGCCCCAGCAATTCTACAAAATTAGGGTCCATTGATACCTTTTTATATCTTAATCCGAGATATATATGTATAAAGTAAAAGAGGTTATTGTATATAAGTATGTTTTTGAGATAAACCTCTCTCAGTTTCCTAAAATTCAACTCCAGTTGTTCACAATATTCTCTACAAAAAGATGTCAAAAACAGGACTTTGCATAGTCTGAAAAATAGGCTATGAAGACATGCACTTATCTCACTTTTGGTAATACCTGTGTAAAACGTGAGATAGGTTTTTGTAGATTAGCCTTTTAGGAACACAAACCTCCTCCAGTTTCTCAAAATTCATCTTGGATTGGCTGAACTAGTTTATGAAAAACTATGACTTAAACATGAAATTTCTGAAGAATGTACCATTTCTGCTCTGATTTCATCTTTTAACCTTAAATTTCTTTTAACTATTTTTCACTTTTACTTTGGATAAACTTCATTGTTGCTGGTGAAAGTGTTTTCATCTCTGTTTAACCCTTACTTCCTCCATGTTTACTTTTACCACTCTGTTTTTTCATCTATCTTCACTTTGACATGAATCTGTATGCTTTGTAATTGTCTTCCCTATTGTTTGTCTTCATGCTAGCTGCTTTACTTGACTTGGTCTTCAATCTGATACTCTTTAACCCTGATACACTTTGACTATTCTTTACTGTGTCCTTTTACCTTCACTGTATATTTTAGGTTTTTACTATCTATTTCAACAGTAAATCATTTAATTTCATGTTTCCTCTGCTTGTATTTTAACTGTATGTTTTATTTTCCATCTCTGTTTGAATAGATTTGATAACAATATCGGAGTAAACAGGTCTTATGACTAGTATTAAGACTGTTTATCCAAGGCTGCGGTCTTTTGATCGTCTGTAAAATAAAACAAACTGTTAGGAAAACGTTGGGTTGATAGGGAGGGTCATTAATGGCTTTATCAAGCTTTATAGGTCTATGGAGTGAGTCCAAAGTGCTTTCGGGAGGTAAACCATGCTTGAATTGGTTAGCAGAGGCTTTAGGTGGCACAGAAGGGTTACACAGGGTAAACTTTTGATTTTTTTGAATTTTGGCACAAAGTGAACAGTAGACAGTTTTGTCATTTAGCGAGAGGGTGGTAAGTAGTTTATTTCACACCGCTTTTGTGGGCTTGGTGGTATTTGGGAGGGGTCGCTCGATTCCATTCATTGAATGACACGTAGCATTGGGGGCCAGGTGGAAAACCACTTTTTCGGGTGGGTATCATTCGGCAGATGATCCCACCTGAAATGGCTTATGAGCATTGGATGTGGGCCTTCAGATCGGACAGTGATCGTGTTGCGAACGAGCGCGGAGGGTAATGGTGGGGTGGGGAGGGGGGGTGATGGGTTAATTGCGGCGGTATGGTGATTAAGCATGGGTTAATGACGAACTTAGGTGGCGGGGGTGATTTGCGGAGTTTTACTTAATGTAATCGTGAATTGATCAGTTAATGAACTTTGTCGGGGTTTGGGTGAAATTCGTAGTTTTATAGTTAAAACTAGGTCTAGGGATATTAATGTAAGGGATTTAATATATACATACAAGAAAGGGTATTAATGGGAATTAATATATAAAATTTAGAAGTTAATATGAAAACGACAGAAATGAATTGCGCTAAGCATAATCTATTTTCTGTGATTTGTTTTCTTTTCACATATATGCATTATAACTTAGGCTAAAGTGTTTTTGTGGATTTTTGGAAAAAAGGGGTTTTATATGGGGGTGATTACTTTCCCTAGGCAAATAATGTTTTAACCTTAGGAAAAGGGGTTTTATTAGGGAAATGAGGGGGAATGAAGGGAGATGAATTTTTGATGAGGGGGAATCTAGTACTTGTTGTCCTTAAGTCATTAAGCATAGGGTCTGGTCCCTCCAGAAGTCAGAGAAATGCTCTGAGCCTATTTGACTTAAAGGATTTAAGTACTTAGAATTTAAATATGGGAAATTAATAAAGTAAAGGGGTGAAATGAATGGGGGAAGTTAATTAATTGAATTTGTAAACCTTATGCATTCTTCATTTCCCATTCACATTTGAAATACATGTTGAAAGATGATAAATGTGCTTTTGTCTAATTAATCATCATACTTCTGCAACCTTTCTTCTACTTACCCATCTACTCATCCTACCATTTTTTTTTCATTTTATTTGGGTGCATTTAGGCTAGAAAACCCTTATCCATTTTCTTTTAAAGCAGGAAACTATCTAATTCTAACCTTATATCATCCAAGGGCTCAGATTAAACTGATGAGCTCATTTTATTTACTCTGCCTATATAATGATCTGCCAAGATTAAACAGTTTGGTCAGATTTTATTCTCTAACTATCAACATGAAATTTAAAGCATGGCATAATCAAGATTAAACATTTTGATTACCATGGATTGTGGCATGAATAACAAGCTGTACACAATCATTATTATGCATAAAAGTAAATAGTAGTGGCATTTTGACTTGCACACTTTCATGGTCTTTTGTTTTTGGGGTTCATATTTTTCACTTTTTGAACCTTTTCTTATTCCTTTTGTCCATTGATTTTTCTTTTAGGACATACCCTCTTTTCATTTTTTTATTTTTCAATATGGAAAACATTTGCAGAAAGCAAAGGTATGTACATATTACAAGGCTTAACCTTAGCCATTCAAAATTATGACTCCTATTGGTATAGGAACCTAACAGATCCCATGGAGAATTGTAATGACATGTGAGAATAATGCCCTTTTTTCACAAACAAGAATCTACACTACACTTTGTGTGCCTTTGGACACGGTTTAACAATTCTTCATAATTATTATGAGGATTGCAAGAGAAAATCTGATCAGTATTCAATAGGAAAGCGTCATCAGTGAGGCTTCGTGGAAACATTTTGTTGCGATGATGTATGTCACGTGGATTCCATGCAGTTACATACTTCTCAAAGAATCCCTTTGTAAGTTGTACATCAGAAGAATTTGATCAATCAAGTCTTTCCATGTTAGGAGCGCCTTGCAAGCATAGGAACCAATGAATATGTGTTAAACCTCTATGCTGCTACTCATATCTGAATAAAAAAAAGATATGGTTACTACAAACAACATAAATAGAATCATAATAAACAATTGGAAAAGTATAAAAAATAAATTCAACAACACAAACATGTACTAGAAGTCTTTAGTTTTAAGATATTTTTGATAACTTCCTCTCGAAAAATATTGAATCTATGGTGCATAAATGTGGAAACAATATGAGGTTGTTGGATAACATTCTCAATTTTCATACGATGCTCATTTAAAGAACGAGAATGTGAATGTATCGGCATGAGGTTATGCAACTCTGGCCACTTTGTGTCAGCTGCAATCAAAGTAAAAAATAAATATGGACATCCTAACTGAGTAATTATGTCAGTCAATTCAACCCGACACTTAGTCTAGTAGGCCCTTATACCTCTCAGATAAGAACCAAACCGCATAATATTCTCAACTAACTTATTATCTTGTAAATCATAAACTTGGTGATGCAACTCTTCAATTTTTTGTAGGTGAGTTATCATGTAAATGTTTCTTTACAAAAACTGTAGCAGTTTCTTGGCTCTGATGTCACATTATCATGTTCAATATGTAATATCGAATGTGAGGATGCCTTCCAAATCTCTGATCATAGTACCTAAGAAGATGCAATGCATACTCATGAAGTTCAACACTACAAATACGTGGTTGCAACCAATCAACATCACCAGTGGGGAACAATTTTGGGAATGCCATATCTAATAACCACTTTTTATTATATTCATTCACTGTAGAGGTCCCAATATTGGGCCAATCCATGTCTTAAACATGTGAAAAATCAACATTATCAAGAAATGCTCTAATTTCTTCCACTTTTCCTCGTTCATTTGGTAGGTGAGGAACAAAAGAAGGATGAGAGGGAAAACGCTCAACAGGAAACCCTTCATTATTAGTTACATTGATATCAGATTATTTAATATCACAATCAACAAATTTAAGCCTGGAGGAGACATATGTTGATCTTTTGGGCAGAGCATTCACTGAATCATATTCAATTATAACATGTCGATAATATTGATCATGTTGGATTTCGAAAAGCAATGCTGCTATCACTCAAGATATTTTGACATAACATTCATAATATTTAGACTGAGAAACATCTCTCCTTACAATTAGAAATTCAATATCTTCAACATGTCGGGGAAGAATTTGTACAATTGTAGAAATATATTGAGGAAAGCTAATTATATGGCTGTTATACTTATATTTCCCACCTCGAGCATGTTTCACTTGCAAAATAGGATTCACACGTGCTATTATCATTTATTCAACTTGAGTAAGAACTCTTAAAATATGAGATTTCTCACCAGGATCCATGTTATTATATCGACCAAAATGATGGGCACCTCTTTCATTCTTACATCATCTAGAAACAGGTCCTTTAGAATCTCTCAAAACTTGGATTTCAGATATGATTCTTGGCAAATGTGGCACATTTGGACAACTGACAAGCTATCTATATTTCCTCGAAACCTTTTATGCATTGCAATCATTTTTTCATCAAAATGAATATGATCTCTATAGGTTGGACTATTCATCCGAGTTGACTCAAATTATGGATTTTACCAAGATCTTTTGCTTCCGTGATGTAGTTAGAATTTCATTTTATAAGACCATAAATGGACATATATGTGTTCTTAAGAAAATGGAAACATAATGGCGATCAACAAATCATAAACATGAGACATTGATAACAGAGTTCTTCCAGTGTGGACTACGTCTCTGTGCCCGGTGTCAAGATGGTGTTGACCACTTCATTCAGTGTTGGATATGGTGAATATGTACATGGACTATGTTTTATGTCATACAAGGACATGTGCCCTCTACATGAGTGGCAAAGTATCTCCACGAGACATTTCGCTACAGGAACTATCACTCACAATAGACCTCCTATCAGCATGACATAATCTTACACATGGCGACAATGAGTATCCTCTCATCATGTTATCAAAGGAATCTCAACCAAAACATACAAAAAATCCATGATTAATACATCTCACATGAAATAAACACAAAGATTTTGCATCATACATCAAGCAGGAATCGAAACAACATAGTACATCTCATAGCAAATGATCAAAGAAGTACATGAAAACAACACTTCATATATATCAGCTCTGATGCTGGTTGAAGAATAGAATACTCATTTTTTGGATTTGAATGCACCATCGAAATTGTGGCGTCGAATGGCATAGAATTGACTGTCCACACTCTAAAATTTGACACCATGACTCGAATCTGGAAAATGTCCGAACAATAGAAGGCTTAGCTGCAAAAACTCACTACACCATTGAATTTGTGTCATCGAGAGGTGGAAAATAAACTATCCATTTGTCGAATTCTGATGACAGAAAAATCTGGGCCTGTAGGAATCTTTTAGATTCCCTCGTGATTCTCTAAAGATTCCCTCCTCTAGGTTGACTGGAGATCTGCAACTCAAATCAGAAAATTGATCTTGCCATTGAGATCCTTGTGAAATTCTAAGAAGAATGAGTATAAAGTTGGTTGCATTCTAGATATGGGAAATTTCAACCTCCAAGGAATCTGGAAGATTCCCTCAAGATTCTCGAAGATTCTCCTCCACTGGAAATCTGCAACTTCGTTGCTCAAAAGTTGAATCGGACCTCGCCATCACGTTCCCTATGAAAATCTGAGAAAAATGATTGTAAACTTGATTACATTCTTACAATGTAAAATTTTACCTCCGAGGGAATCTTTTTAGCATCTTAAGATTCTCTGCAAGAACTGTCTCGAAAAGCGTGTTGGCATAGTTCCACCTCAACACTGCAAATCACAGTTTCGCTGCACGGAACTACATTCATAGCACCTCCATTCCGTTTCGTTCATGTCTTCGTTCCGTTCTTGGTTTTCGTCAATTGTGCAAATGATGAGGTTTAAGTAAGATATGGCGGGTGGATTTTTCGATAAGCACCATTGGCGTGTTGGTTAGGGTGTTGGCACCAAGGCAGGGAGGTCAGGGGATCAAATCCCGACCCTTTGAAAAATATATGCGTATTTATGATACACCAAAGCATTTTTTTGTAACGACGGATTGCAATGGTATAACATTTTGTTTTAATCTAGGTGTGTTGTAAACGTTATACGTTGGGGAGTGGGCGCTCGAGCGGCAGGCTAGCTGTTTTGGCCGGGTGGGTTCAAACCCCGCCACCCACGGTTTACAAGTGGCAACAGGTGGAGGCATGGGCCGGGTCCACCGGAGGTGGCTCGCCCACCCCAATGTATATATATGTAATGTTTGTTATGCAGTTTGGGGCCAGCGAGGGTTACGGCCTCTCGGCCCATTTTTTTAATTAAAATTTGCTTTTAATATATGATTTGGGCGGGGTGGCGGGGGTCATGTCCTACCACCTCATTACAGATATATATATATATATATATATATATATATATATATATATATATATATATATATATATATATATGTTTTTTTTTTTCGATTTAAAAACAAATGGTCATTTTTAATTTTAACAAAAATAAGGGATATTGGGCATTTTCAATCGGCAACAATTTTTCCCACTCTCTGGAGCTATGTTTCCATGCCGATTGATGGTGAATTTGTAGGACACTTAAACTTGGCCCACTGCCCAACCTTGACCAAACTTTGAGTGGCTCTATCTCTTCCATATGAGCTCGGATTTGAGTTTCGTTCACACCATTGGAATCAGGGCGATGAGCACTTTGATCTGGTGCTAGCTTGGGACCAATCATACCACTTTTAATTTTGACCCTTTCTGACCCCTCTGGGACTTCTGCATGTGTCTAGAGCCACCTAGATCAACCATGTTGAATTTGGAAGAGTAAAATTTCTTATAAATTGTACTTCATCTTTAGCAACATGATATTCCCTTCCCAAATTTGAAGCATGTGGAATGGATCTATGACTGGGCCTTTCCAAATTTATGGTCTACATTTCTCGAACTTGAGAGGATGTAAAGGTGCCTTTGTCATATAATATTGTAAAATTTAATTTCCAACTAATTATAAATGAAAAAATAATCAAATGCATTCAAAATTTACATTTGTTTCTTGATGTGGATGAAGGTTATGAGATGGTTGTTGTTCGCTTCTAACATCAGTGGATGGAACATTTTGGGAGTTTGTTTCTATGCCTCTATTAAAATGAGTTGTTTCATGTTTAAAAAATAAAATACATTATAAAACTAAATGTCCAACAAATAAAGATTCAAAAATGGAAAACAAATCAAATACATTGAACATTTACATTAGTTTTACAATTTGATGTTTTGGATTCCAATTCTCCAACCTGATCAGATGAAATCATGTTTTTTCCATAAAAGGTTATAAAATACAATGTCCAACTAACTCTAAATGAAAAAATGAGAAAAATATCAAATGCACTCAACATTTACATTTGTTTGGCGATGTGGATGAACACTATGAGATGGTTCCTCTTCACTTCTAACATCAGTAGATGGAACATCTACGAAGTTAATTTGTATGCCTCTATTGAAATGAGTTGTGTCATGTTCAAAGAAAATAAAATATGCCATAAAATTCAATGCCCAACCAACTAAAAATTCAAAAAATGAAAAAAAAATCAAATACATTGAACATTTACATTAGTTTGGCAATTAGATCGTCGAGGAGAATGCACAGGAAGGTTATGACATGCTTCATCTTCACTTCTCAGATTAGTAGATGGAACACTTGGGGAATTAATTTCTAGACCTCTATTAAAATGAGTTGTATCCTATTCCAAGAGAAGAAAATAGCTTATAATTTTAGTAAAAAAAAGTTTGTAAATAGAGGAATGTAATAAAACAACCACTATTGTAGCAAAAATCAAAATATCATTGCATTACCTCCATTGTTCCACATGAAATGCTATCAGGGATGACAGATTCTCTTGGTGGGACCACATGACATAAGAAGGGGGATTGGAAGATCCGATGTTTCAAGAAACTAGCTCCAAATTATCAAACAAATGGCCAATTAAACTATCATCCAAATCATCACATACAATGTCATCATTACCTCCACCATGGATGTTTTGCAACCTTTGGCCTTGCTCGAAACATGCAATTGCAGACACAGAAGGGTTAGGGTGGAAATTTTCATCCATGTTATTGATATAATGTTCTTCCTGATTGCAAGATGTTTCCCCAATATTATGAACATTTTTAGGAGAGCATCGAACAACAAAATTATGCTGATGAGGAGCATATTCTGACAATGAACTATCAATGGGAAATGTTCTTTCCATGATATCATCCATAGTATGAATTATAAAACCATTTTGAAGAGTGGCTTCACTCATTCTTCTATGACATGTTGCTCTCTTATGCTCATTTATTGCACCCTTATTTTGTTGATACCGTAATGACGACTTTCATTAGACCTATCACATGATGCTGGTGATAGATTTTGTTTTCTTGTACGCTTTCTTATGCCTTCAGATGACATGTCTACAATGAATAATAACATATTTATTATGGAACCATAAACATGTAACATAGCATATATGTAATATAAAAAAACACAGAAGAATGAAAAATGAACAAGTTTATTTTTGTCATTTGTATTAAAATATAAAAAGTGTATATGTTATTTTTTCCAACCATATAAACTTATCAAAATGTATAAGGCTTTTTCCAAATGGCTAAAAACAAAAAAATGACTTTTTCCAAATAGCTTAAACAAAAAAGGCTAAATTTTCATGTATCATATTAGAATCAAAATGGGAAACCAATACAACTGGGACACAATACCACAAGAGTTATATGACTTCGAAGTATATCTAAAAATTTGGAACTATATACTATCACAATATAAATGAAAATATTAAAATGAACATAAATATATAACATTGTTTGAGAATCAATGAGAAAAACCAATACAAATAACATGTATAACATAACTCATAGCAATTATAATTTTACAAACAAAGAAAAATGCATAGCATCCAAACACATTTACATGTAATTAAGAAAACTTTAGGGGAAACAATATGAAATGTTTTCCAACAAATTGCAACGGGATTAAATATCCAATATCTAATACATACACATATTCCTGAAATTTTAGTGTGAGCCATATAAGCATAATTTTAAAGTATTAGCATATAGACCCAAACTATGTAAAGTAAAAAAATGGAAATAGTTTCCACAACCATAGACAATATATAAAATGAGAATTTTTATGACTCCTAATAGGACTAATAGCCTAAGAATCCATATCCATATATAATGGTGGAATCTCATCAAAAGAATCCATACGGGGAGAAATTCTAAAAACATTTCCATACTCAATCAAATCATTGCAATCCTCCAGCATTGAATACCAAAACCCATAAATATGTTGAATAGTTGAATTATCAATATATGTTGGAAAACAGATGTCGGTCATCATATCATATAATAGGACAGGAACTTCACTGCAATTGCACATAAGAACCACACCATGGTCTGTTTGAAATGGAAGATAACCAAGACATTTGCTATTTATATCTGTAGAAATTTCTTCCAACAACTTCCCTCTGAAGCCCCAATCATCCTCAAAGTAGTAAATTCTTGTTTCAATGCATGGTTAACCAAATTGGAAATGATCTAATTCTTCAATTGACCATATAGAAGTGGAGTCATCATTGACAAGGCATATCAAATAATTCATGTATATTGCTAACGACATAAATTGTATGTCAGTGATTGGAACAAATGAAAAACCCTATTCATTTTTTATTACATTAAACCATTAGATTGTATACCCATACTGAGGATAATCTTCACACTCCTTGTCCAGGTAGAGCCAAAATAATTTACTTTTATAAAACACTCCATTCTTAGGGGGTGAAGTGCCACCAAATGGAAGATCAACCCTTTGCAAAACCCTATCAAGACTACTGCAAACATAAAATTTAGACTACATTCTATCATACATATGTTTTAGAACAACCCATTCATATTCTCTGTTACTTACGTTTTCCAACAATGCAAAGAATCCCCAGTCTCCAATTCATATTGGCCCTATATTTCTAAAGGCCTTGGTAAATGGATTCATTACAAAATAGTTTTGTGTGTGGAGCATTTTGTTGGTAAGGATAAAACCACCATTGGTCCAACAGTAGTCTCTACTATGTATCTTGAATCTATGAATCACAAATGAAAATGAGATATGTGCCCATTCTGATTAAGGTATTCAGTAGCAAAATAATTGTCTT
The DNA here is from genome assembly GCA_031772625.1 of Pinus tabuliformis. Taxonomy (NCBI): domain Eukaryota; kingdom Viridiplantae; phylum Streptophyta; class Pinopsida; order Pinales; family Pinaceae; genus Pinus; species Pinus tabuliformis. The sequence continues at coordinate 435,372,253 of CM062808.1, read as the reverse complement.
AATTATTGAGGAAAGGAACCATAAATCCAAATTCATTCGTAGAGACATGCTTGCAACGCAATAAGAAAGAAGGGTTTTTCAAAACATTCTTCCATTTCTTACAAACAGTGCTAAAATTTATCACAACCGATAAATAGAACTAGAGGAAAACAATTTCAAGAATTTCAAATGGAAGACAACACCAAATAGTTGGATCCATGATCAAACAATGAAATCACCTAACAGCGAAAAAAAAAAAAAATACATATTTGATATCAACAAAACAATTTAATGTTGAAAAAATTAAAACTAAAATACATACATAATTTATCATCTACACATACATAAAAACATCACATATACACATTGTATAAAATCAAATGAGTGATAAGAACATTATTACAATAGTGAACAAAATTTCACAATTTTATAAACCTAATCTCTATAATCCAATATTATTAATGTTAGTAAACCTATATTTGTGTTTATATTAATGTATATGTTTAATATTGATGTTATAATGTTTATATTAATATATTTTTAATATCAATATCAATTTTTTATTTTCAATATAAATATTAACATTAAACCAATTTTTTAATGTTAAAAAAACTTAAACTTCAAAACATCTTGTTATAAAATAACCTTAGGAACCAAAAGATATAAAAATACCAAATATTGTAATCCTAACATCACTGAACCTAAATAAACCTCCTAAAGTTATCAAGTGTAATGTTTAATAAAAATATTTACATGTCAAAAAAATTCACATTAATGCATAGATGCAAAATATATTTTTATATGAATTTCTATGTTTAACATTAATAATAATAATAATAATATTAATATTAATATTAATTAACATTAACATATATATTGATGTTTAATATTAATATAAAAAAGATATTAATATATTGATGTTTAATACATTCTGCAGATTTTATTTTGAATACAATAAATTCAATTAAAAAGAAATTTTAAAATATTTTATTATTAACACAATTTTTACATGGATTCTCAATTTATGTATTTAAATCTAAATGACCTAAACTTTAATATATAATTATTTTAATATCAAATCAAAATGAACCAAATGTATTATATAAATCTATTACATAAAATAGATTTTATATTGAAAACACAAAGTGTAATCAATAAGAAATTTTAGATGTTTTATTATTGGCAGAATTTTTACATCCATTGTTAATATTTCTATTTTAATCTAAATGAACTAAATTCTAAATGTTTTTCTATGCTTTTTGTTTTGTTCTAATTCTTGAATTGTTCTAATTTTTGGATTACATAAAATAAATCTACCACTTAGATTTAACATAAATCTATAAAATATATTTTATTATGTAAAATCTATAATAATAATAATAAAATATTTAAAATAAATCTATAAAATAGATTTTGTTATGTAAGATCTAAAAAAAAATAACAAAAATTGTAAATCTACTACATATAATAGATGACATTGATAATTGCATAAAATGAATCTATTACATAATTTTATTACATAAAATATATTTTTGTTAAATTAAATAGATAAATATATTGCATAAAACATAATAAATCTAATATATATCTAATTCATTCAGTACGTAAAATATTACTATGCAATATATTTGTATTGAATAAATATACTAATATACATGCTTATTTATTTACTGTACATTTCCGGGAGTTTTTATGTCGATTGCATATATATATATATCCCATGCTTTTAAAACCATAAAAGGGGCATTTTAAACATAATCTACTCAAGCTTATTATTTATCTATTTTACATAAATCTACTACATATAATAGATGACATTGATAATTGCATAGAATAAATTTATTACATAAAATAGATTTTAGTTAAATTAAATAGATAAATATATTTCATAAAATATAATAAATCTAATATATGTCTAATGCATTCACTACATAAAATATTGCTATGAAAATTGAATAAATTTGTTAATATACATGCTTATTTATTTACTCTACATTTCCTCGTTTTATTCTTTTATGTCTATTGCAAATTCTAAAATCTATTACATCTATTTAATATTCAATAAATCTATAACATCATTACAAATTCTAAAAACTATCACATCCATTTAATATTCAATAAATGTATAACATATATATATATATATATATATATACCATCCCATGCTTTTAAAACGGTAAAAAAAGGTTAAAAAAGATTAAACATAATCTATTGAAGTTTATTATTTATCTATTCTACATAAATCTACTACATATAATAATAGATAAAATTGATAATTGTAAAAAGTAAATCTATTACATAAATTTATTACAAATAAAATAGAAATTTAGTTGAATTAAATAGATAAATATATTGCATAAAACATAATAAATCTAATATATATCTAATGCATTCACTACCTATTACTATGCAATATATTTGTATTGAATAAATATATTAATATGATGCTTATTTATTTCCTCGTTTTATGATTTTATGTCCATTGCAAATTCTAAAATCTATTACATGTATTTGATATTCAATAAATCTATAACATCATTGCAAATTCTAAAATATATCACATCCGTCCATCCCATGCTTTTAAAACCATAAAAAAAAGGCCTTCTAAACATAATATATTCGAGTTCATTCTTCATTATTCAATCTGAATATGTGTTTTCTGTGCATATATTTTTGAAAGGTTATTGAATAAGTTCAATACATTTTATTCAATCTATTCAAGTTGGAAAATTTAATGCATTCTACAGATTTTATATTGAACGCAATAAATTCAATTAATAAGAAATTTTAGAATAATTTATTATTAACACATTTTTTACATGGATTCTCAATTTATGTATTTAAATATAAATGAACTAAATTTTAATATATAAATATTTTATGCCAAATCAAAATAACTAAATTCATTATATAAATATGTTACATAAATAGATTTTATATTGAAAACACAAAATTCAATCAATAATAAATTTTAGATAGTTTATTATCAACACAATTTTTACATCCATTCTTCATATTTGCATTTAAATCTAAATGAAATAAATCTAAATTAGCTAAATTCGAGTTCTATCTAAGTTAAATTCAGTAAGAATGACTAACTACCAATAAGGATTTCTCATCTATAGCTAGAATTTACAGGAAAAAAAAGAAGAAGATAGTTTGTTATGTTTATAATGTTTTTACAATATATATATTATATATATTATAAAGTTAATTTTATATTATATATTTATAGTTTAAAATGTATGCTTTTATAATAAATGCCAAGTTCTATTAAAACTTCAATATTTGTTATTGTCTTAAACCATGGATAATGTATTGCAATTTGATTTGATATTGATTTGTTTTTTGGTTTGAACTTTATATTATATATTTTATTTTTTAAATAAGTTCTAGTGATTATTTTTCAAATTAATCTATTGGATTGATTATTAAATAATTTGTTTATTAAATATAGATTATAATATTTCTATAATAATTTATTTAAATTGTTCTATTAATAATATTGTTTAATTGGCCAATAGACTATTGTAATCAATAAAACCACCACTTAATGCCAATTTCTATTAAAACTTCCATATTTGTTATTGTCCTAAACTGTGGATAATGTATTGCAATTTGATTTGATATTGATTGGTTTTTTGGTTTGATTCATGAATTAAACAAAAAAACAATAAAACTTCACTGCAGTTCTATTGTTTAAATAAGTTCTATTGATTATTTTTCAAAGTAATCTATTGGATTGACTATTTAATAATTTGTTTATTTAACATAGGCTATAATATTTCCATAATAATTTGTTTAAATTGTTTTATTAATAATATTGTTTAATTATCCAATAGAGTATAATAATCAATAAAATCACAGTTTAATTCCACTTAAGTATAAAACTAAAAGAAAGACATTTAAAACATAATCTATTCAAGTTCATTATTCATTATTCAATCTAAACATGTATTTTATGTGCATATATTTTTGAAGGGTTATTGAATAAGTTCGATACATTTTATTCAATCTATTCAAGTTGGACAATTTAATACATTCTACAGATTTTATATTGAATACAATAAATTCAATTAATAACAAATTTTAGAATACTTTATTATTAACACACTTTTTACATGGATTCTTGATTTATGTATTTAAATCTAAATGAACTAAATTTTAATATATAAATATTTTATATCAAATAAAAATGAACTAAATTTATTATATAAATCTATTATATAAAATAGATTTTATATTGAAAACACAAAATTCAATCAATAAGAAATTTTAGATGTTTTAATATCAACACAATTTTTATATCCATTCTTAATCTTTGTATTTAAATCTAAATGAAATAAATTCAAGTTCTATCTAAGTTAAATTCATTAAGAACAACTAACTACCAATAAGAATTTCCCATCTATAAGTAGAATCCACAGTTTAACACCCCTAGGAACATTTACTAAGTTATTGCTATTACTTCTGATGTTTTTTTTGCTATGTGGTAAATTCCATGACGCGTGAATTAAAGAGCCCTGGAAAATTGTGATAAAAGATATATATATAATTTCTTAAATGAGGATAATTGAGGTCAAGAAGTTTTTTTTTTTTTAAAGAAAAGTACCACCAGATAGTTGGGACAGTTATGATGGATCCCTCTTTTTTCCCTCGAAGGAAAAGGGAAGAGGGGACACTGTCAAAGAAAAAAAAAGGAGGATTCCAAAGCTGGGGGTTGAACCAATGGAATTTTGGAACCTTTGGAGAACCTGGAAAGGGTTAAGTTTTGGACTAGGCCTGGGTGGTCTTGAGGTACATAATTATTAAGCTAAAGGCATAATTCCTACACTATCTGCTTAGAGGGAGTTTGAGGGGAGACTTTCCTAGAGAAAAAATTTCCTTAACAGCATCTCCTAACGGATAAGTTTAGGAATTCTATATCTTTTCAGTTAAATTTAGGAACTGATATTAAAGTAGTGAAATTAAGAAATAAATTATTACTGATTGTTTTCCTGTGGGAAAACTTATGAAAGAATAGATTGTTCAAAGTTCTTGTTGTAATACTGTAATGAATAGTATTTTTGTCAATTTTTTGGAAAAAGACATTTCACAGAATTCTCTTACATTAAAATAAAAGATTCCAGGAACAAAAAATAGTTTCATATAAGAAATATTACACTTGGATGAATGATTGTTTTGAAACATACAAAAACATATGAAACATTCAAGGTTGTATGTCAGAACTAAGTAAAGAATAATTGAGAAAATAAGATTCAATATTAGAAAGGATTAACCTGGAAAAATATGGGATTGACCCTATAAACGGGAGGTCTTTGTTAATAGGGATGGAGAATTAAATTAAAACATTTGACAAATTGTTAGTCCTCCAAATTTTCATCCTCGTTTACCCTCATTACCATCATTTTACCATATTCTATAACTCTTTACCATATTTTGAAGCTCCATAACCCTACATTGATAACCATTTTCATGATCATATGAGTTTATCATTACTATTTTCCAAGTTATTTATTTTAAGTATTTTAAGAGAATTTATGATTAAATATTAGGAAATTAACTTGTTTTCATATATATCTAAAAGTGGTATGAGTTTTATGATATTGTAGGCCTATTTGAAGATTGTAGAAGGGTCCTATTTGGCCACTCAACCACAAATTCGAATTTCAATTCCAACTCATGAAGATGTGTGGAATATTTGTAGAATATTTGGATAATTTACTAAGCACATTCACAGGAGAATAATCATGGATGTTTTGATATGTGTCTCCTATCAAAACTATGTGACAATTTTGAGAGGATTTGTATCTCATATTTTTAGGTGATTGGTTGTAACCACAAGAGATAAATGTGGATCTAGGAGATATTTGTGGATCTACATTTATTGATTAGTTATCTTAATTTTTTGTATAAATAGGAGTGTGTCCTTCAAAGGAGCACAATTAAGAGTTCCATACAAGATATGTAATTTGTAAAGTGTGCATAGAGAGGAAGAGAGTTTAATTATTGTAATATCTTTCGTGCTTTTCTTCAACTTCATTTTATAGAATACATATTTCTTCTTTGATCTCCAAGATTTGATAATCGTTCGGTGTGCTTGTTAAGGAGTGGAGGCCCCCCCATCAACCACATTTTGCACACTTTTTTCATTTTTTGTACATATTGGTAACATTGTGTAATTATGTTAATTCATTTATTTCCCTTTTAAGCAAGTGTGGTTTTCAATTCAGCAAGTGTGATTTTCATTTTAAGCAAGTGTGATTTTCAATTCAGCAAGTGTGATTTTCATTTTAAGCAAGTGTGGTTTCATTTCAAACAAGTGTGGTTTCATTTATGCAAGTTTAGTTTAGTTTATTTTATGTTATTTTGATTCAAGTTGTTTGGTTAAGATTGATTCAATATCTTTATGTTTGGATTGGATTGGATTGATTTAATTTGCTTTGTAATTAGTTTCAAGTTTCTTGCATTAGATTAATCTATTCTAAGAAATAATTATCTAGTACATATAGTACATGTATACCTCATCAATTCATGAACCTTGGGTTGACAATCTAATGATAGGGATTTAACTCACAATTAAATCACCCATCATACATGTTACTCACGTGTTAACTTAGAAACCAAGGAACAAATAGATGATCTGAAGAGAAATCGAACCAGAAATAACAAGCAAATAATATATTTCCTTAACTATTACTGTAGCAGCGTTTCGTATCACACATTTGAGTTGAAAGGAAATAATGGCTATTAATAAAGCATGCATTCATAACCTTTCCAGTCACAACCAAAATGAAGGAAGTAATTGTATACAAAACCCCGTTATATAATTTATTGGTTTTCTTCTACCTCGGAACAGGAAATGTCTATATATATATATACATTCATTAACTGTAGAAAAAACAAGAACTAATTCAGAGCCGACATAGGCTAATGCTTTGGCATCCAAAGAAAATGCACAAATTGAAAGTATATCTAAAGGAAAACCCCATGAGGAGAATGGTTAGGCCATGAAACTCAGCCCCACGAAGTGATGAAGGCATTGTCATGAAAACCAAATAACCACATTAATGGGGTAGGAACACATGGTCTGCTAGGGAAAACTACTCTTGGGGGAAAACAAATTCTAATTAGCAGTAACACGGAAGCCATATAAGTCTAAGCACAGAGGCACTCTAGGGTTTTTACCAAATAGAACCCAAATAAGCATAATCGAAGTCGGAATCAATCCTGGAGAAAAACATAAGAGAAAACGGTTTGGTGAGACAAGTTTGTCGTTGTCTCTTTTAAAATTGTTCACCAGCAATAAAACATAGACAGGAGTCTTAACCTATTACAGCAAAATGAATTGTCAGTAGAGGGGTTTTACTCCAAATTGGTGTATTAGAAACTGATGGGTAAGGTTTTACCTGAGAGGATTCCCTTACTCCGAAATACCTCAACTTGAAGTATGTACAAAGAAAACATCTTCCTGGAGTTAAGATGTATATCACAAAATAAATTGTCAAAAAGAACCAAGATTCCAGAGACCAGCCTGTAGCCGAGTTCATGGTAACATACCAATAGGAATTTTATTGTGACTCAGCTAGAGCACCAAAGAAAAGAAACCCATCGACACAGTGAAACTAGAAAGAGATTCATGGTGATAGAATTAAACCGTGGTTAGGGGTAACCAGGAAAAGAAAAACATAAATTCTAGCGGTGACGAATTAACCGGTTGGCACAGTGTTGGGTAAATTTCGGTTGCAGAGCCAGGAAACCCTAGCAACCAACAACCCAAATGAAAAAACAAACTCAAACCCCAGGTGGAATTGGTTACTCTAATCACATTGCTATGACTCCAGCCATCAGATTATATCAGAAGGAGAGAACATGGGATCTTCCTCAAGGTATCACGATGGTTAAGGCGTCCAAGAAGGTAGATTTAATCGATTGAACTAATAGTTAATAAGGCTAGGTCATCGTGGTAATGTTCGTAATTAAACACCACCTTACATCACTATTGCAAGGGTTACATAAATATGTGAAAACCATCGCTTGAATTGAAACTTAAATATATATTAGAAACATAAAAATGTGTATAATATCTTGACCAGACATTTCGTAATTCATGAATTATAATGACATTATTTAATAAAAGGTGATTACATATATGTTTCATTACTTAGCATGTGGAAAAAAACAAAAAAACAAAATTTGTTCTAGTTATTCTAGGAGTGAAACTAGAATGTGGGTGTGACAAGTGGTATCAGAGCCCTGGTTCAACACTGTGGCTGAACAGGGAAACTAAAAATTTGATTATGTGAATGTACACACAGAGAGTGAAAGAACAATGTGAAGAGGACCAGGACCACCAGCAGGACCCGAAGCACCTTATATGGGAACTAACCCTGAAATGTGGGTGTAACTGGGAGAGGAGTCACGGAAACCTAATGCAGCCTTACTAGAAATAGTTCAACAGTTACATGATGAGATGACTAACCTAAGAGTTGACAATGAAAGAATGAGGCAAGAGAAAGAAAGAATTTTAAAGAGCTTGTCAGATCGGAAAAACCAGTGGGAACCCAACCCAGGTAATGATAATGGAAATAGGATTAGAGGTTTTCGTCAGAGGGAGGAACATGAGGAATCAGTAGGAGGTCGAAATGATGAAGAAGGAAAGTCTGATAATGTTTTGAGTGATAAAGAAACAAAGATAAAAAACATGGAACTCCAAGGCGAATGTAAGAAGATCAAATTTCCCCTAGTCGATGGAGAATCCAAAGAAGAAACAAAGGCCTGGTTGATCAACATGAACAAATACTTTTAGATCTATGAATATGATAATAACTTAAAAGCACGATTAGTAATGTATCAGCTGCAAGGCAAGGCCACCCTTTGGTGGGAGGAAACTAAGACTGTCCGAAAAATTGAAGAACATGAAGTCACCTAGAATGATTTTTAGAAACCTTTCAAAAACAAGTATTTGACTGAGCGGTTTTATGACGAGAAGGCCAAGGAGTTTCATGAATTGAGGCTAGGCCCATTGACTATGGATGAATTCGTGACTAAATTTACTTCATTACTACGATATGTTCCATACCTATGGGAGGAGAAGGAAAAAGTACAACGTTTTGTCAGCAATTTACCTACCTTTATGAAAGATAAGTTAGATTTTGATCATCCAAAAACCATGGATGAGGTTGTGTGAAAGGCTTGGATCTGTTACTAGAAAATGAAATAGAGAGGGGATGGGAGTAAGAGTGGATCGACCAAAAAGGGTGCAAAGAATTTTATGAATAGCAGAAATGCGAAGACTCTCATTAGAAAAAGCATGTACCGAAAATAACCCAATAAATTTCCAAGAAGGAATCTTCCGAAAAATGGAGTATCGAATGAGAACAGACAAACCGAATTAACAATAAAATCGGAAGTCATCCAACAACAGAAAACCCCATTACAATGTTGGGGTTGCAAAGAGCCTCACTATTACAAGAATTGTCCCCACTGTGATGAGGGGAACAAATTTCCAACCTACAAGAAGCTTCTACTGTTGATGACGTGACAAAAAGTATGCCCATAATCAATGCAGCCTTGGATGATAATCCAACTGAATATCAACCAACGATGATAGAATGTGAAGGTAAAATTGCAAAAAAAATATGTCTCTATTTTAATTGACCCAGGTGAAAGTTTGAGCTATGTTAGCCCAAAATTTATAGAGCTATGTCATTTACCCATAATTAAATTTTGAAACCCTTGGTTGGTGCAATTGGCCACCGGTGCCAAAAGAAGGGTAACTGCCAAAACTGAAAATTGTATTGTTGAAATTTTGGGACAACAAATTCACATTGATTTAAACCTACTACACTTAGGCTCCTATGACATGATGATTGGAATGGATTGGTTAGAGAAGCGTTGGTCCTTGGTAAAATGTAAAGATAAAATTGTTAGCTTCCTCACTAAAGAAGGTTTTAGGTAGGAAATTCAAGGTATTAAGAAGGTTATGAAACTTCAACCTATTACAGCTAGTCAACTCATTCAGAAGGGCTGCCAGATTTATGTTTTGTAGGTGGTATATAAAAATTATAAGGCTAAGACAACCTCCTTGGATAATTTTCCAGTTATTCATGAATTTATTGATGTTTTCCCAAAGGAGATATTGGGGTTGCCACCAAAGCGGGATACTGACTTTACAATAGAATTACTCCTCATAGCAAATCCTGTATCAAGAACTCCTTATCACATGAGTATACCCGAATTGAACGAACTTAAATTACAACTCTAGGAACTCCTTGTCAAGGGTTACATTCGGCCAAGTGTGTCACCTTGGGGAGCCCCTTTATTATTTGTAAGAAAAAAAGTTGGCACTTTATGGTTATGTATAGTCTACAGACAACTAAACAAGTTGAACATTATAAACAAATATCATTTACCATGGATAAATGACCTGTTTGATCAAGGGGAGCTAGTGTATTTTCAAAAATCGATTTACGATCAGGATACCACTAGATATAGATTAAGGATGAAGATATTTGCAAGACAAACTTTCAAACCCGCTATGGCCAATATGATTTCGTGGTACTTCCCTTTGGGTTCACCAATGCCCCTGCAACATTCATGAGTTTAATGAATGGTATATTTAAACCTTATTTATACAAATTTGTGTTGATATTTATTGATGATATCTTTATTCTAAAAACTTAGAAGATCATAAGAAACACTTAAAGATCATGCTACAAGTATTACGAGATAATCAGCTATATGCTAAATATAGCAAGTGTGATTTTTATAAAGACCAGATTTAGTATTTGGGGCACATAATATCTTCAGAAGGCATAGTCGTAGACATTGAAAAAAGTAAAACCATCATGGAATGGTTTGTCACAACAAACATTGCAGTTATGCGTGCCTTCAAAATTCCCTAAAATAATTAAGGAAGAATCCCATAAAGATCCCGAGTATGAATTCTTAAGGCAGCACTATTAATGCACGAAATCATAATGAAAAATTTGATTATGGCTTACACTATGAAGATCTATTAACTTTTAAGGGGTAAATATATGTGCCCAATCAAACCTCCCTAAAACATTTTATGTTAGATGAATTCCATCGAAGTCCATACGCTGCCCACCCAAGATATCAAAAATTATTTTTTGCATTAAAGAGAGATTACTTTTGGCCAGGCATGAGAAAAGATATCACTGAGTATTTAGCTAAGTGTCTGGAATGCCAACAAGTTAAAGTGGAACACCAACACCCTATTGGATTTGTCCACCCGCTACTCATTCCTGAGTGGAATGGGATACCGTAACTTTGGATTTTGTTACATGTTTTCCTAGATCTAAGAATCATAATGATTCTATTATGATTGTAGTGGATAAATTAAGAAAAACAACTCATTTTATACCAGTTAAATCCACCTATAAAGCTATTGAAATTGCTGACATATTCATGAGAGAAATATTGAGGTTGCATGGCATACCAAAAGTGGTGATCTCTGATCGAGATGTAAAATTTACATCAGCCTTTTGGAAATATCTTTTTACTGGACTAGGTACTTAGGTTCAATTTAGCACCGCTTACTAGCCTCAACCTGATGGGAAGACATAGTGAGTGAATCAAATACTGGAGGATATTCTATGGATGTTTGTGATGCTACAACCAACCAAATGGGAGAGGTACCTTCATTTGGTTAAGTTTGCATATAATAACAGCTATCACGAATCATTGGGAATGAGTCCATTTGAAGTAATTTATGGAAGGAAATGAAAAATTCCCATTAACTGGAAAAACCCTGAAGATAGACTAGTGTTATGACCTGAAATGTTGGCCAATATGGAGTAGGCAGTAAAGAAAGTTCATGAAAATCTAAAAGTTGCTCAAGATAGACATAAAATGTATGCAGACAATAAAAGAACCTATAGATTGTTCTAGATTTGAGATCATGTATACTTACTTGTTAAAGCTAGGAAAAGTACATTACATTGGGGAGGCTGCACCAAGTTCGCCCACCGCTACTGTGGGCCTTTTCATATTCACGAAAGAATCAGACCAGTAACATATAAATTAGTCGTACCTGGTCATATTTGGATTCATAATGTATTTCATGTTTCTTTATTGAAAAATTACATGTATGATCCTAGGCATGTAATTGACTGGAATAATGTATAGGTAAAAAAAATACAATAGTTAATTGCTTTTTTATTATTATTTATTATTTTATCTGACTAGTTATTATAAGTATCTACAATTAACATGAGCTAATGGTAGGCATTGGGTGTGTATAGGTCAAACCGGATGGAGAAATTTTGGTAGAGCCTCTGCACATTCTCAAGTAAAGAGAAACCATGCTACAGAGGTGAGCCATCACCTAGGTTAAGTATAATGGAAGAACTTTAGCCCAGAGGAGGCTACTTAGGAAGATGAGAAATTTATGCGCAAAGCTTACCCTGACTTATTCCAGTAGACTGAATCAAACACCGAGGACAAGGTTTTGCATAGGGGGAATATGTAACACCCCTAGGAACATTTACTAAGTTACTATTATCACTTCTAATGTTTTTTTTTACTATGTGGTGAATTCCATGACCCGTGACTTAAAGAGACCTGGAAAATTATGATAGAAAAATATATACAATTTCTTAACTGAGGATAATTGAATTCAAGATGATTTTTTTTTAAGAAAAGAACCACCAGATAGTTGGGACAGTTACGAAGGATCCATCTTCTTTCCGTCATAGGAAAAGGGAAGAGGGGACATTGTCAAAGAAAAAAAAATAGGATTCCAGAGCCATCGGTTGAACCAATGGAACCTTTGGAGAACTTGGAAAGTGTTAAGTTACGGACTGGACCGGGGTGGTTTTTAGGTACATAATTATTAAGTTGAAAGCTTAATTCCTACACTGTGTGGTTGGAGGAATCTCTGGGGGAGACTAGACGTAATAGCCAGTCTCACGGTTGGGTGGAGAGACCTTCATAGAGAACAATTTTCCTTAACAGCATCTCCTGACAGATAAGTTTAGCAATTTTGTATCTTTTCAGTTAAATTAAGTGACTGACATTAAAGAAGTGAAATTAAGAATAAAATTATTACTCATTGTTTTCCTGTGGGAAAACTTATGAAAGAATAGATTGTTTAAAGTTCTTTCTGTAATATTGATGAGCCTCATAAACGGGTAATTATATGGGCTCATTTTACCTCCTAACTTAGTCAAATAACCATTCTCTTAGCTTATTTTGTGATTTTCTAATTATATTTATGCTTATAGAGTGAGTTGAGTTAGTTATTATGCCATGTGGTCTAACGTGTATTTAATGCAGATTCTTGATGGATTTCGAGGTCAAAGTCAAGGATTTAATGGCCAAACTGCAGCAATAACTTTAAGTGGACAAAGGAGAGGAATTATAAGAGGGAATCCCCTTCATTTATTGCTCCTCACTTCGAATTCCCCTTCATTCATCTCGGAGTACAAGCAGCCTAATCATGCACTAGAAGGTAGCCAAGCAAGTGGAAGATGATTGAGAGTTATCTCGAGTTTTGGGAGCCAAGCCTCCCTGATTTTAAGGAAGTTGTTGGTAGCTTTAGATGTATAAGTAGAGAGGCCTAGGGCCTCACTAGGCTTAGATATTTTTTCTTATGTAAACTCTACTCAAATTTCGAGCTTATTATTTTTGTGACAATTTTATGTAATCTTGCTATTGTTTTGATAATGAAGATGGAATCCTTTTTGAGCTAGCACTGAGTTACCTTAGAGAGCTGAAGCTCTTAGGTTAGGGCCCAATCCAAGCAACCAAGCTTATCTTTACTTGTATTTTTATGCTTTACTTCAATTGGTAGATTAGTTTGATGTTAGATGCATTTCTTTTATGGTTAAGAATAGGTTGCTTTTAATGATTTAGTAGTTTGCTTCCATTTGTGCTTTCTGTAGCAGGTTACACAGTGATTAGAAAAGATTCAAAAGGCTAGAAATAGTGCCTCGGCCTCTCTTCCTCCCTCTGGGACCATGATTTGAGGCAAAGACTCTCTTACTGCCCCAAAAACACAGATTTTCCTCATTCATAGGACTTCTAGTGTTTGTAGCATTGTAGTAGCTTAATGGTCCAGTTTTTCTTTGCTTTAGATCTTCTTTATCATGCTTACTTCCTGATTTACAATAGTCCTTCTACATGCTTTCCTTTCTTGTAGAATTTCCTAGTATTTCCTTCTATGCATCATAGTTTAGGCCATTTTAATGTAAAACTCTGTTTTCCTATGATGAACTCATCTCAATGGTTGCTTGATTTTCTTGGTTTCTATGCAGTAGATCTCTTCCAGTAGTAGGCTAGCTTACTAGCAATCACACCCTCCATCTGATTCATGCCCTATATGTCTCCCAAACCTCACCTTAATTCTGCCCTAGTTTCATTCATTTTTCATAGAACTTCTTCCTCTCTCCTTGAGCAAACCTAATCATCTTTCTCTCTCCTGGTGATTCATGGTAGACCTTAACCACCCTAACACCTCATTCCAACCTTCGTACACCCTTTTCACCCACTCTCACACCCTCAAAAAAATGGAAATTTCTCTCGGCCTCCTCTTGTAGTTACCGTGTTTTCCTCCTATAGTTTTCCTGTGTCCTCTTGTATTTTTTCCTGTAGGCTTTATTTTGAAGGCCGAGTGTGGGAAAAGCCTCTAGAAGTCCACCTAAGACCTCCTAGGACCCATCCACACCATCCTACATCCTCCCAAGTTCCAAAACCACCGTCTAATGCCACTTGTTCGCTACACACAATAAATTCAATGCATGTTAAATTCACATAAAAACACAAAAATCCAAAAATATGTTTTTTGCCTATTTACTTCCAGAAATAGCATGGTTAGATGTTGTTTACTTCCTTAAGTAGGTAATGGCATTCATTTTATGGTTTTCATAGTGTTTTTGGCAAAAGTAGAATTAGCATGTTAATTAGGGTTTACTAGGTTCTGCTTTACATTCCAGTCTTTCTCCTTTCTGCAGTTAGAATAGCATCTATAGAGTAATCTTTCTTTTCTTTCATCATACATAGAGCTTCTTCTAAAATCTATAGAAGTTGGCTTGAGCTCCTAGTGATCTTGCGCCAGCTGACCAAGTGACAACCTGTAGTGAGAACTAATACTTGTGCATACAACACCGACGCTTCCAAGTTTGTTACGAACTACCGAGTTGATAAAAGTAAAGTTGCCAGGAGTTGTAGCATTCTTGTTGCAATACTGATGCTCACCACTTTTTGGCGCCATTGTTGGGGAAGCGTCAGAGTATTCTGTGATTACTGCTTTCTTCTATTTCCTATTGCAACATTCTGCTAATAGTATATTTCGGCAACAGTAGACTAGTCATTTCTTTTCTTTCAGTTCTGCATTTCCTTGCCTTCCTTTTCAATTATGCAAATTTTTGTTCAGCTAGTTTCAATTTGTTTTGTTTACTCACAATTTCAGTACCTGCAGTTACTTTCAGTGTGGGGAAAAAGAAACAAAAACCAATCAAAAAGATTTCCTTTCATGCCTCGTAGGAGTAGAGATAATTCAGGAAACTTTTTGCCCAACACCCCCACTGCCTCACACAGCCAATCTTCTCTATTCTTTAGTGGTTGTGATCAAGAGGAACCCTTAGGTGAACAACCAGAAATATTTGAAGAACCTATAGGGGAAGAAGAAGAAGAAAACATTCCTCCTGAGCCAATGGCTGAAAACAAAAATGCTAGGGGAAATGGAGAGAGAATAGAGGGTACCTTTCCCATTCGGGAGACCAATGGGGACACCAAAATGAAAAATATAATTCCTTCAACCCTACCTCACTTCCATGGTCTGACTACAGAAGATCCTGACACCTTCTTGTTCGAGTTTGTTGTCATCTATTGAAATTATGACTATGCAGAAGACGAGAAAAAGTTGAAACTGTTCCCTTCTACTCTCAAGGACGCAACATTGCGTTGGTTCATGGGATTACCTGGAAATAGCATCACAACTTGGGCTCAGATGCAGCAGGCCTTTAACAACAAGTATCAAGACTATTGTAGGTCAAAATATACTAAAGAAGAAATCTTCCAAATGACCATGGGAAGTGATGAGTCCCTGGAAGACTATGAAGAGAGGTTCCAGCTCAGTTACAAAAGGGTCAGGTGTACACTTGATCTTGAGTCTCTGAAGTTGGTCCTACTCAGGGGAATTTAGGAAGACCTTCTAGACACCCTCCATCTACTGGCCGGGGGAGACATCTACCAACTATCATATGAAGACATAAAGACTGTTTTTAGAAACCATTCTAGAGTAGCCAGAAAGAAAGGTAGGGGGAGTCAACTCATATCCAGTACCCCTTCTTCCAATTCATCCATTAAAGGTGAAATTGGAAACATCCTGGAAGACTTCAAGAGTGAGATGTTGCAGACTCTTGCAATGCAAATCGATACCTTACATATCAAATGAAAACAAGAGGAAGTAGAGAGGGCTTTGGCCATTTTTTGCCCTAGATGCACCAGGAGGCACCCTAGGAATGAATGCCCATTGAACTCTATAGAGGTTTGTTCAGTTTGTGAAGAAGATCATTCTACAGATAAGTGTCCTTCCTTGCCTGGACTTAAAGCCGTATACCAAGGGGCAGAAGGAGTCACTGAACCGATCTATTACATAAACCAAAGGAGACCGCATGGACCTAGACCATACCAGCAGGAGATGCAAGGGACATCTCAGGCATACTACAACCCCAACCAAGTCACCTCCATACCTTCTTGGGGTCCTCCTACTCATCCTTCTTGGTCCACGCCTCCTCCTTGGTCCTTCACATCTCAATATCATGCCCAACCAGCCACCCATTCATTTCAAACCTATGCTCAGCCACAACCTCAGTGAAATGCATCTCATCAGGGGTGGAGGCCCCAATAAAACTCTCTTCCCGCTCTTCTGCCTCCACCACCTGCCCAACCAAAACCATTACATTCTGCTCCACCAAGGCAACCCCAAATTCCTGCCCAGCCAAATCTGAACCCGAACAATAAACATGCTCAGGAAGTGTATAGTGGGGAACCATCATGCCCAACTTATGCTGTGGAGATTCAAAAAATCAACTTGCGATCTGGGAAAGTTCTCCCAGATAACTAGTCTCCACCCAGGGAGGTTGAGGAAGATAAAGAGGAAAGTGAACCTAAAGAGAATCCACCCTTTCCTGAGAGACTATCCATGACAATCCAGCATACCCCAGAAGAGACTGAACTCCTGGGAGAATTGAAACACTTATGTGTAAAGATACCACTTCTCCAAGCCATAAAAGATGTGACTATCTACAATAGGTTGATCAAAGAGAAGTGTTTTAGGCATCCACGAAGGTGAAAGAGAGATGCCCCAACCATCAATGTCATAGGAAAACTGTCTGACCTGATGTTGGGGCAGGCAATCTGTCCAAAATATCTGGATCTTGGAAGCCCAGTAGTTGATGTCCACATCAATGGCACAATGATCCCACATACCTTGATTGATCTGGGAGCTGCCATTAATGTAATGACAAAGGACACAATGCTCAAACCTAACCTCCAGGGCTCCTTGAGGAAGACCACGACAGTGCTGCAGCTAGCAGACCACTACACAGTGACCCCTGAGGGGATTTTGGAGGATGTGATGGTCTCCATTGATTCATGGGAGTACCCTGTCGATTTCTTAGTTCTCCAGCCAAAGGAAAAGCTCATTGGGTATCCTCTCATTCTAGGAAGACCTTGGTTGGTTACAGTCAATGCCTACATCGGCTGCCGAGCTGGGAACATGACCATAAAGAACAGGCACATGTCCAAGCAGTTAGTCCTATATCCTCCTGCCCAACCCTTGCTAGAACATGATCTACCTCTCTGGTTGGAGGAGGAAGATGAAGATGAAGTTTATTCTGCACCACTTTATGCATTGGAAATCGCCATGGGGGGAAACCGCAGGATGAAGATGATATGATTGAAAATTTGATTCAGAATCCACTTCCCATTGTATCACCATTAGAAGACATAGTAAGAGAAACGCAAAACCACCCCTCAACTGATCTCTGTGAGGCCGACTCTACTTCTCCCCGTACCAAAAATATAGAGTTTGGCCCAAAAATAACGTTGAAAACCAATCCATCCCTATCTCCTTCCCAGGAGAAAGAGCTATGCAGCCTACTGAGAAAACATCTAGATGCCTTTGCCTGGAGTTATAAGGAGATGAAGGGAGTTCACCCTTCAGTATGCACTCATCATATATACATCAAGGAAGATTGAAAACTAGTCAGGCAGCCTCAAAGGAGGATGAACCCAGCACTTAAAGATACTGTTAAGGAAGAATTGCAGAAATTGCTTGATGCAGGGTTCATCTATCCCATCTCTGACAGTGAATGGGTCTCTCCTTTGGTGCTAGTGCCAAAGAAAAATGGTAAGTGGAGAATCTCTGTCGACTATCGGGAGTTAAACAAGGCCACCAAAAAGGGCCATTTCCCTTTACCTTTCATAGATCAAGTGTTAGACGGTCTGGCGGGGAAAAAGTTTTTCTCCTTCCTAGATGGGTTTAGCGGGTACAATCAGTTTCAAATCAGCGCGGAAGACCAAGATAAAACCACTTTCACTTGTCCTTGGGGTACCTTTGCATACCGGGTCCTTCCTTTTGGTTTGTGCAATGGTCCAACCACTTTCCAAAGAGCGGTGTTGAGTATATTTTCTGAACTGGGTGATGATGCAATAGAAATATACATGGATGATTTTACTCCTTATGGCTCTGACTTTCAGGAAGCTTTATCTAACCTAGGAAAAGTTCTGGATAAGTGTATTGAGATGAACCTGTCCCTTAGTCTGGAAAAATATGAATTCTTGATGACTGAAGGGACCGTGCTAGGTCATGAAATATCTCAACAAGGACTGCAGGTGGACCCCAACAAAATTGCCATCATCCAAAGGGTCCCACCTCCTCAAAAGGTAAGAGATGTCAGAAGTTTCCTAGGCTTAGCTGGATATGACAGGAGATTCATTAAAGACTTCAGCAAGATAGCCTCTCCTTTGTTTGGCCTCTTAGGCAAAGATGTTGAGTTCATATGGTCGAAAATTGTCAAGAAGCCTTAGATACCTTGAAGAGCAAGCTAGTGACTTCCCCAATTCTTAAAGGCCCAAACTGGGCCCTACCCTTTCACATTCACATAGATGCCTCGAACAAGGCAATAGGAGCAGCCTTAGGACAAATTGACGAAAAGTTACCTTATGCCATATACTTTATAAGCAAAAACTTGTCAAAGCAGAGTTAAACTATATAGTGACCGAGAAGGAACTCCTAGTTGTTGTGCATTCCTTAAACAAATTCAAACATTATATCATAGGCTATCAAACCTTTGTGCACACTGATCATGCTGCAATTAGATATTTAATGAACAAACCAGATGTAAACGCTTGCATTATTAGATGGTTTCTTTTACTGCAGTAGTTTGATTTGACCATTATTGATAAGCCTGGTAAAGAGAATGTTGTTGCGGACTTTTTGTCTAGAGTAAATTTTCCTACAGGTGAAGAAGGAATGGTGGATAACCAGATGCCAGATGAACACCTGTTTGCTATATCAGTACTCTCTCCATGATTTGTTGATATAGAAAACTACTTGGTTTTAGCACAGTTCCCACCACACCTATCCTCAAAGGAGAAGAGCAATATAGTAAGGAAAAGCACCCCTTTCACCTGTATTGGAGGCAATCTCTTCAAACATGGCCCAGATCAGATCTTGAGAAGGTGTGTCAGGGAGGAGGAAGTCTTTGACATCCTTCTGACCTGTCATGACGGGCCTTGTGGAGGTCATTTTGTAGCAAAAAGAACTGCCTTCAAGATATTGCAAGCAGACTACTACTGGCCCACTCTTCATCAGGATGTGAGGAGATACACGAGACAGTGTGATCGGTGTCAGAGGATGGGGAAACTCACTCCAAAAGATGAAATTCCCATGCAACCTCAAGTGACCTTTGAGCCATTTGAGAAGTGGGGCATGGACTTTGTGGGGCATATCAACCCCCCTTCAAAGAAGAAGTAGTACATCATTGTGTGCACCGACTACCTGATAAAGTGGGCAGAGACAAAAGCAATCAAAGTAGTAACAGAAGAAAAAGTAGCTGAGTTTTTGAGAGAAAACATATTCTACAAGTTCAGGTATCCGAGAGAGTTGGTCATAGACCAAGGCAGTCAGTTCACTTCCAACCTGATTGAATACCTACTCACAAATCATAAGATCAAGCACAGGACTTCCACCCCTTACCATCCACAAGCCAATGGGCAAGTTGAGGTTACTAACAGAGCATTGGAAGGGATCTACAAAGGTAGTGAGCAGCAGCAGAAAAGACTGGGTAGATAGATTGGTTGAGGCCACTTGGGCCTACAACCCAACTTTGAAGACCACCACTGGGTTCACACCCTATGAACTGGTCTATGGGAAGAAGGCTTTGCTGTCAATAGAGTTTGAATTCAATACCCTAAGGATGGCAGCTCAGCTGGACCTAGACCTTAGCCATGCACAGAAGGAGAGATTACTTCAGATCAATGGATTGGATGAATACAAATTGCAGGCCCTTCTCCATACAGAGGTAGTTCAGCTTCAGAGAAAGATATGGCATGACAAAAATATCAGGGAAAAGTAATTCCAAGAGGGAGATTGGGCACTACTCTATGATTCAAGATACAAAGATTTCAAAGGCAAGCTGAGGACAAGATGGTTGGGACCCTACATTGTGGAGAAATGTAATGACAATGGTTCAGTTCTGATCAGAATCGTTGATGATGAAGCCATCCCCATGCTTGTCAGTGGACATCGGTTGAAAGTCTACAAGAAACCCCTCTCCAAGCGAGAGTTTGTTGAAGATTTGAATAAAATAGTGATGGTAGTGGAGCATGTCTTAGCTTCCACTTCACCCACTCACTAAAGAAAAAGAAAAAAAGAAAAATAAGGACTCAAGTGAAAACCTCCATGAGGCGCTTGAGTCCCATCATTGGGTTGATAACCTCTTCTGAGGCGGTTCAGTGATGTCAAAAAAAAAGGGGAGAAAAAGAATAAGATCCTTGGGTGAAAACCTCCCTTGGAGGTGCCCAGGGTAGGCAATTAGGGTGAAAACCTCTCTTAGGCACCCTAGTTGTTTTCACAAAAAAAAAAGAGAAAAGGAGAAAGAAAATGAATTTTCATTGCATTGTAGGTTTGTAGGAGGACTACAGGGAGCAGAAGAAGGTGCCAAGGGAACCCTGACATTCACACCAGCACCCATCCCACCTTCTCCACACCTTCCTCCATCATATTTGGCATCTCTTTCACCCCACTGTACTTTTTTTCCCAAGGTTGTGTTTTCTACAAGAGGCTCTATGTTTTCTACAGGAGGCTCCTGTAGGAATTATAGAGAGCCAAAAATGTCTACAGAAGGCAGTTTGAGGGACTAGAAGAGCTTCATGAGGAGCTTATTATCCCTCTTGCCACCTTCAAGCCTTCTTGCTACCATTCCAAGCCTACATCACACCTCAAGCATCATCTTCCCTGTCCAAGAAAAACAAAAAATAAACAGTTTTCCATTTTTGAAAAAAAAAAAGGCACCAATAACCTTACCTTAAGCTTACCTATTATCCCTACATCATTCATTGCACCTTTGACATTATTCTCGAGTTCCAAGAACATGGAAAAGCTGAAGTTTCAAGGGGAGAAGCAGCTACAGGAGCTCCTGTAGGAAGTCCTGGAGCAGTTGATCCCATAGAAGTCCAACACCAGCAGCAAGAGAGTGCATACATGAAGGTTGAAGAGGCACATGAAGCACAGCTCCAGCAAAGGAGAACCTGCAAAAGCACACAACCACACATCAACAAGCAAGACAACATGCATGAAGAAAAATGAAGGCATGCAGCAGAGAATGCACAGCACCTCAAAACAAATAAACTCGGATCACAGGTAGGTAACTAAATCACTCCTCTATTTGCATTTGTGTTATTAGGAGTCAAACAAAGGCAACGATATGGTTGAGATTGAAGGAGGGAAAGGTGGCCAATTAACTTGGCCACCTTCATTTAGTTGACTCCACTCAGCCGAGATGTCACCCACACGTGCGCACAGTCAACTCAAACACAAGATGCCAAGGACAGGTAGTGGGAGGAAGTGTGAACTCCGATGCAATAATGGGGGATGATTATGAGGAGGGGCCATGATGACAAAGCAGGTGGGGACCAATGGTCTGAATATGGCCAACGTACACCTTGCCAGCTCAGCACTCATAACCGAAAATATCCATAAAGGGTAATGAGCACTCCTCCCCGCGCATTCTCACCACCTTTCCTTCATTCTCTCCTCGTAACTCAGCCACAGCAGTCTTCTTGTGCCCCCATAGCCTCGTAACCACCATCCTCCATCGATTTCCTCCATATTTTTTCTCTCGGCGTTGTCTAAAGGAGCACCTACAAGAAATCTACAGGACGGATAGTGGGTTTCTACAGGAGGGGTAGTAAGTCATTTTGAAGGGAGAAAACACAGTTTTTGGCACGAATTTCGGTCTGAAGAGGTAGGATTCGTGCATGCCCCCTGTTGAATATCAATATATGAAAGAAGTGATCTCAATTTGAGGATGAAATAAGTCTTTAGGAGGGAAGGAATTACATAAAAAAAATTCTAGTTATTTAAAAAAAAACGCAGTCTCCTCTGTTTTTTTATTTTTCTCAAAACTCTCTGTCTCCACCTCCATATTGGTTTTTAAAAAAGCACAGGCAGTATGACAGGAGGGTTTATGATAAGGGAGCCCACCAACTCCACTGGGCTCCATGCACATCCTCAAGTAGTGGACATATTCACAAGGGCAAGCTAGATGAATTTCTTTAAGAAATTTCGAGGGTTTGATGAGGAGATTGCTCAAGAATTTGCTCTCTCTCTGCTCCCTCACACAAGAACACATGCCACTATAACAATTAGAGGTCCCTCCATTGAAATAACCCTTGAATTCATTAGTAGGGTCACTACTCTTCCTCTTGGGCTACCTTGGAGTAAAGTTGAGAAACCAATTGGCCAGGCTACTAAGAAGAAATTTTTCCAAAATAATGAAATCCCTGTTGAAGATAAAAATGGAATTAGAAGGGCTAGTATACCATATCCCTGGGATGAGGTTAACTACCAAATAATCAAATACATTTCTTGTGAGGGGAGGCACAGCATTGTCTATGGTTATCATTTCAGAATCCTCCATGACTTGAGGTATGGCATGGATACCCCAGCACCTCAAAAACTCAGTATCCCCTACTTTCTCCTTCAGTTCCTCATTGACTCCAGCACGAAGGTACAAGCAAGAAATTTATGGTAGTTAGCTCACCATGGCTTAATTAGACTTCTAGTAGAGGAAGCCCTCCATACCCTTACACTCCCTATAGCATGGGAAGTTTTCCGAAATATGACAACTGAGGATGACATAAAAGCATTAACCTATGATGTCAGTCCTACGGGTAGTGAGGAGGAAGAATAGCACGAAGGAGAAGGTGAAGCCAGTGGTGACATAGAAGAGCAAGAAAGGAAGGAGGAAGGAAAAGAAACAAAGGAGGGAAAAGTGGAAGAGACAGAAGAAGGAGAAAAAGAGATAGAGAAGGCAAAGAAAGAAGAAGAGTCCCCTGAGACTTTGGAAAGAGAGGCAACAGCTACCCTCACTGCCCTCAGTACACCAGTCAAGCCAAAGCAGAAGAGGAAAAGACAGACCTCCATGTATTTCAGGGCAAGGAAGAGCACAAGAATTAAAACAAGCAAACCTCAGCCCTCTTCAAAAACTCCCACTACCATTGAAGATTCATCATCTGCTAAGGTGAAAGAGTCTCCTTCCAAGACACCTATCACATATGAAAGGGGGACTCCAAGATCTTCCACATGGAAGGAAAAGGCAGTACTACAGGACCCAAAACCAGACCTACAGGAGGCTGAGACAGTCCTACAAGAGACACTGTCTAAACTACAGGAGACCCAAAAGCTTGAGGAAAGGATAGAAGGATAGCCAGAGGTGAAGGAGGAAGCAAAAGAGCTACAAGAACCTGACCCCCAGCCTAGTCTTGCCTCCTACTACAATCTACTTGAGGGAGGTGGAATAATCCCACAAAAAATTTCAATTCCACTGTTTTTCGAATTAGAGAAAGAAAGAGTGAGAACACATAGGTGGATGCAGATAGCCAAATCTAAAGGGGTTCAGGATTTTGGCCATATGGAAAACAAACTCAGGGAAATGGGTAGAGAAGTGAGTGCCCTCAGAGACAGAGAAGCCATCACAAGAAGCCACCTTGAAAATGAGAATGAAATCCTAAGGAAGCAGCTGCAGGAAAAAGAGACTCAGCTAGCATACATGGCTAGCTTATCCATGGAGGCATTACAATGCAGAACACCAGCCAAATCTTATGGCCTCTATCTGAAGGACCAATGGCTTCAGTTCCAAATAAAGACTTTGGCAAAAAGAGGCACAATGCCTTTCCAAGACTACAGGCAGTTCATGGACCTGTGTGACCAAAGCACCTCAGAGGATAAAGCAAAAATGGCAGAGTTATACCTACACAATATGGCCCTCACAGACATGAATGTGTGGGACCCCAATGCCAAGCTAGGGGACCTGCAATTAATGGCAATGCCCTCATGGATGAACCATGAAGAATTGAGGGTAGTAGAAATAAAAAGATTGATGATAAAAGAGTAGAATGAACCATTAATGATAAGAGTTGAACCATCAGATCCTATGGCACTCATTAGCACACACAACCTGCTTGCCAATGACCCTTAGATTGCCCCTAAGTATCTAACCAATCAGGCACAAGCCATTGCACACTTTGAAGATATGCAAAGGCTACTTGGGGATGACTATGTGCATGCATGTATCAGCAAATGGAACACCTTACCTCACAGTTTGCAGATTAGGGAATACCATTCCCCCATGAGGCCGAGGGAGGCATTAAAAAGAGTACCAATGTACAAGTGCTCCATGCAAAGGCTGAAGGTCAATTGGATTGGCCTCAAACTGAGTCCTCCACTCCTATTAGGCATGTTGGAAGGCAGAAGAGAAGAAGAAGAGGAGGAGAAATGGAAGGATGTAGACAATAAGGCAGGATTTTATGGCACACATGAGCAGACCACATCAAAAGCCTGGGATGCTAGGGAGGCCACCAGGGTCATAAAAGATGAGCAGCTTGACTAAGTTGCTCAGAGGATGAGCAACACATTCAGTAGGGGGGTGATGATGAGCCTCATAAATGGGTAATTATATGGGCTCATTTTACCTCCTAACTTAGTCAAATCAACCATTCTCTTAGCTTATTGTATGATTTTCTAATTGTATTTATGCTTATAGAGTGAGTTGAGTTAGTTATTATGCCATGTGGTTTAACGTGTATTTAATGCAGATTATTGATGGATTTCAAGGTCAAAGTCAAGGATTTAATGGCCGAACTGCAGCAATAACTTGAAGTGGAAAAAGGAGAGAACTTATAGGAGGGAATCCCCCTCATTTATTGCTCCTCACTTTGAATTCCCCTTCATTCAGCTCGGAGTACAAGCAGCTGAATCATGCACTAGAAGGCAGTCGAGCAAGTGGAAGATGATTGAGAGTTATCTCGAGTTTTGGGAGCCAAGCCTCCCTGATTTTAAGGAAGTTGTTGGTAGCTTTAGATGTATAAGTAGAGAGGCCTAGGGCCTCACTAGGGTCAGATTTTTTTGCTTATGTAAACTCTGCTCAAATTTCGAACTTATTATTTTTGTGACAATTTTATGTAATCTTTCTATTGTTTTGATAATGAAGATGGAATCCTTGTTGAGCTAGTACTGAGTTACCTCAGAGGGATGAAGCTCTTGGGTTAGGGCCCATTCTAAGTAGCCAAGCTTCTCTTTACTTGTATTTTCACGCTTTCCTTCAGTTTGTAGATTAGTTTGTTGTTAGATGCATTTCTTTTATGGTTAAGAATAGGTTGATTTTGATGATTTAGTAGTTTTCTTCCATTTGTGATTTCTGTAGCAGGTTAAGCACTGATTATAAAAGATTCAAAAGGCTAGAAATAGTGCCTTGGCCTCTCTTCCTCCCTCTAGGACCATGATTTGAGGCAAAGACTCTCTTGCTGCCCAAAAAACACAGATTTTCCTCATTCATAGGACTTCTACTGTTTGCAGCATTGTAGTAGATTAATGGTCCAGTTTTGCTTTGCTTCAGATCTTCTTTATCATGCTCACTTCCTGATTTACAATAGTCCTTCTACATGCTTTCCTTTCTTGCAATATTTCCCAGAATTTCCTTCTATGCATCATAGTTTAGGCCATTTTAATGTAAAACTCTGTTTTCCTTGGATGAACTCATCTCAATGGTTGCTTGATTTTCATGGTTTCTATGCAGCAGATCTCTTCTAGTAGTAGGCTAGCTTACCAATAATCACACCCTCCATCTGATTCATTCCCTATAGGTCTCCCAAACCTCACCTTAATTTTTCCCTAGTTTCCTTCATTTTTAATTGAACCTCTTCCTCTCTCCTTGAGCAAACCCAACCATCTTTCTCTCTCTTGGTGATTCATGGTAGACCCTAGCCACCCTAACACCTCATTCAAACCTTCATACACCTTTTTCACCCACTCTCACACCCTCAAAATAGCAGAAATTGCTCTCGGCCTCCTCCTGTAGGTCTCCTGTAGTTACCCTGTTTTCCTCCTGTAGTTTTCATGTGTCCTCCTGTAGTTTTTCCTGTAGGCTTTCTTTTGAAGGTCGAGTGTGGGAAAAGCCTCTAGAAGGCCACCTAAGACCTCCTAGGACCCATCCACACCATCCTACATCCTCCCAAGTTCCAAAACCACCCTCTAATGCCACCTGTTTGCTACACAATAAATTCAATGCGTGTTAAATTCACATAAAAATCCAAAAATATGTTTTTTGCCTATTTACTTCCAGAAAGAGCATGGTTAGATGTTGTTTACTTCCTTGAGTAGGTAACGGCATTAATTTTATGGTTTTCATAGTGTTTTTGGAAAAAGTAGAAATAGCATGTTAATTATGGTTTACTAGGTTCTGCTTTACATTCTAAACTTTCTCCTTTTTGCAGTTAGAATAGCATCTATAGAGTAATCTTTATTTTCTTTCATCATACATAGAGCTTCTTCTGAAATCTATAGAAGTTGGCTTGAGCTCCTAGTGATCTTGCGCTGGCTGACCAAGTGACAACCTGCAGTGAGAACTAGTACTTGTGCATACAGCACCGACGCTTCCAAGTTTGTTACGAACTACCGGGTTGATAAAAGTAAAGTTTGCAGCCCAGGAGTTGCAACATTCTTGCTGCAATAATGGCGCTCACCAAATACTATAATGAATAGTATCTTTGTGTCAAAGTTTTGGAAAAATAAATTTCACATAATTCTATTACATTAAAATAAAATATTCTAGGAACAAAATCTAGTTTCATATAAGAAATATTGCATTTGGATGAATGATTTTTTTGAAACATACAAAAAATTACTAAACATTGAAGGTTGTCTGTCAGAACCAAGTAAAGAATAACTGAGAAAATAAGATTCAATATTAGAAAGGATTAACTCAGAAAACTAGGGGTTTGACCCTGTAAAAAGGAGGTCTCTTTCAATAGAGACAGAGAAATAAATTAAAACATTTGATACATGTTACTCAAGTGTTAAATTAGAAACCAAGGAACAAATAGATTATCTGAATAGAAATCAAACCAAAAATGACAAGAAGATAATATATGGCCTTAACTATTATTGTCACAACCTTTCATATCACACATTTGAGTTGAAAGGAAACAATGTTTATTAATAAAACACATATTCATAACATCTCCAATCAGAACCAAAATGAAGGAAGTAATTTTATTTATAACCACGTTATATAATTTCTGGGTTTTCTTCTGCCTCAGAACAAGAAATATGTGTGTGTGTGTGTGTGTGTGTGAATTCATTAGCTGTAGAAAAAACAAGAACTATTTCATAGTCGAAATAGACTAATGCCTTAGTATCTAAAGAAAATGTACACACTGAAAGTCTATCTGAAGGAAAACCCTGTGAGGAGCACGGTTAGGCCATGAAACTCATCCCCGCGAAGTGTTTAAGGCACTGTCATGAAAACCTAATAATCACATTAATGGGGACGGAATGCAATGTCTACTAGGGAAAACTAATGTGGGGGAAAAACCATTTCTAATTAACAATAACACGAAAGCCATATAAGTTTGAGCACAAAGGTGCTCTAGGGTTTGTACCAAATAGAACCCAAATAATCATATTTGAAGTTGGAATAAAACCTGGAGAAAACCAGAAGAGAAAATAGTTCGGTGAGACAAGGTCGACATTGCCTCTTTCAAAATTGTTCATTGGCAAAAAAAATTAGATAATAGTGTTAACCTATTACAGCAAAATGAATTGTCAACAGAGGGGTTTTACTCCAAACTAGTGTATTACAAACTGATGGGTTGGGTTTTACCTAAGAGAATTCCCTTACTCCAAAATACCTCAACTCTAATTTTGTACAGAGAAAACATCTTCCTGGAGTTAATATGTATATCACATAATAAATTGTCAGAAAGAACCAATATTCCAAAGACTAACCTGTAACCGAGTTCATGGTAACATACCAGTATGAATTTCACCGAAAATTAGCTCCAACACCGGAGAAAACAAACCTGTCAACACAGGGGAACTAGAAGGAGATTCACGGTGACAGAATTCAAACATGGTTAGCCGTAACCAGGAAAAGAAAAGCATAAATTCCAGCGGTGAGGAATTAATCGTTTGGCATAACGTTGGGTAGGGTTCAGTTGCAGAGCTGGAAAACCCTAGCCACTAAAAACCCAAATGGAAAAACAAACTCGAACCCTAGGCGTAATTCGTTGCTCTAATCAAATCGCTATGACTCGAGCCGTTGGATGATCTCAGAAGGTGAGAATGCGGGATCTGCCTCCAAGTGTCACCTTGGTTAACACGTCAAAGAAGGGGGATTTCATCCATTAAACTAATAGTTAATAAGGCTAGGTCACCATGCTACTGTCTGAAATTAAACACCACATTACATTATTATTGCAAGGGTTACATAACTATGTGAAAACCTTTGCTTGCCTTGAAACTTAAATGTATATTAGAAACATAAAAATGTTTATAATATCTTGACCATGCATTTCGTAATTCATGAATTTTAATGACATTATTTGGTCAAAATTGATTATGTATATGTTTTATTACTTATCATGTGGAAAAAAAAACAATAAATTGTTTATGTTCTAGTTATTTCAGGAGTGAAACTGGAATGTGGGTGTGACACAGAAAAAATGGATAGTTTAAAATGGATAGTTTGTTATTTTTATAATGTTTTTACAATATATATATATATATATATATTATATTTTTTTTCCAAGGAAAAAGCGTAATTTTCATTAATAATTAAGAAAATTACATGTTGTATACTAGCATATGAGGAATTCTTTCACTATTATCCAGAAATTTATCAGTCCAAAAGTCATGTGCACAAAAGTAATATTTACATATCATCCTTCATAACATGAAGGATTGATGGCAAACCAGGGCCATAAGTCTGTAAACTAGATAAACTAACAGCTGCAATATAAACAAAATAACAAAAAATTTAAATAGGATGATCGCATAGATCATTCCTGTAGATATCCTGCCCCTTCAATGAAGGGCTTGTGGTAGATCTGGAAAAAAAACTCGTCCCTGAACTCATGAATCAACCAATGTCCTCTAATCAACTGCGCGACCTCTTTGGAAAGAAGATCAATGACTTCATTCCTTTCCCTGTAGATATGAGAGCAGACAAAAAACTCAAACTGAGATTTTAAGTATATAGCATCCTCCACCAAATCTCTAAGTGTGTGCAAGTGATAGTTATAGGTCCCATTGATCCAATTTATGATAAGCTGAGAGTCCCCAAAAATCTGAATTTTGTGGCATTGTTGTTCTCTTGCAAAAAGGAGGAGATGTCTAAGGTTGTTTAGTTCAGCATAGTTATTTGTACCCCTCCCAAGCCCCATTTTGATTTTGAAGAAAACAGAATCATTTAAACAAAGAAAAAAGCCCCCACCACAGCCCTCAGGCTGAGCCAAACCATCAAAATAGGCCCACGGCTAGCTTCTGTCACTGATTTCGGGGTTGATGACTCTAATGGGACGTTGCATAAGATCCTCTGGGATCATCTTGAAGATGGCCAGCATATGATTTCATGTGGCTGCCCCCAAGATGTTTTTTTCCTGAAATATCCTTTGGTTTTGGATGAGCCATATACCCCAGCATACAATGAGAGGCAAGTTTTTTATTTTCTGCGTGGCAGAAGTCGACCACCAAACCTGCCAAGCCTCATATACGTTCTGTCCTTCCCAGTGGGTTTGAACTAAGAGTGTCAAAATGATGAAATTCTAAATTCCAGCCAAAACCAGACAGTGAAGGAAGAGGTGATCAGTATCTTCTAAATCAACTTTACACAGGAAACAACAGGAAGGGTCAGGGAAATTGCGCTTTTTTAAATTTTGCTATGTGGGAATTTTGTTTGAGAGTACGCCCCATAGAAGAGTTGAGATTTGTGGGGGGCTTTCAGTTTCCAGAGATGCTTCCACCACCAACAAGTTTCCCCCATTGCCCAAGTCTCCATAATCGCCGCAAAACCTTCTTTTGGGGAATATCTACCAGTGGGATCCTTTTCCCATATAAGTTCATCCTCCCTATCAGTGATCGAGACGTTAGCTTCCTCCAATGCTCCCATGAAATGCAGCCATTCCCTACTCCATCTTTCATTTATTCCCACGTTCTCAAAGGCTAGCCATTGCATCTTTGGCCAAGCCAAGCGTCCCATTACCACAATGTGGACAAGTTGTGTTACGCCCACCGCCATTAGGGCCTGTCGCATATCTCTAGGCAGGATGTGTGCATTCCCACTTCCATCCTAGACATCAGAGTCAATTCTGATCTGAGAACCATCCCTAACTTTCGAGGCTAATCCTTGCTTGATAATGTCAAAGGAGTGGGAAATAGCTTTCCAAATTCTCGAAACCCCCATGATGTTGTGGCTAGGGCTATGAATCTAGTCTGATATTGATATGGGGTGGATGTACTTGTTGTACATAACCTCCTTCCACAATTTGTTTGTGATTATGATTTTCCATCCCATTTTTGCTCTGAGGGCTTTTGTGAAATCCAGGGGTTACTTCAGCCCCCATCCACCCCATTTTTTGGGCTTGGCAATCCTTTCCCATTTAACCCAAGAAAAAGTTTTTCCGGCATTTTGTCCCCGCCAGAGGAATCTACAACATATCTGCTAGATTCTATGAAAAATTCCTTTAGGAATCCATGCCAGTGACATCCAATAGACTGGTATTTCCTCTAGAACTGATTTTATTAGGGTGAGCCTACTGGTACGAGAAAGCCATTTCTCTTGCCATATATTTATTTGGTTTTCGATTTTTGCTAGCAGCCACTACCGGTGTACAATACGGTACCCGTTTGGCTTTAGTTTGGATCCCAAATATTTCATACCTTAACCTAGATCCTGCTTGACGAAACTGAAATGTTGGGAGGTAAATATTTGTTCATTTTGGAGACAGGAGTTAAAGATGATAGTTGATTTTTCATAATTCGGCTCCATACCTATGGCTTTACAAAACAGAGATAGAATTGACTTGAAATAAGAGGTATCACAATAAGAGCCATTTAAGAAAATAAGAACATCATCTACAAATAAAAGATGTGAGATAACAATCTTGTCATTGATTTCAACGCCTCCCAAGGTTCCATTTGATCTTGCTGATTTTAAAAGTCCATTGAGGCATTCCATAATCAGAAGGAATAACATCGGGGAGAGGAGGCATCCCTATCTGAGGCCTCTCTCGGCATGGAAAAAATATTAAGCTACCATATTCATTAGGACACTGAAAGAAACATAAGTGAAGCAGCAAACTATCCAATTGATGATGGAACCCGATATGGGTGGGCATGAGCTATAAATAAGTCTAGTTCAATCTACCAAAAGCCTTGGATAGATCGATCTTAAGGATAGCAACTTTCTTGGAAAGAGTTTTAATTGAGTGAAGCATTTCTTGAGCAGTGCTTATGGCTTCATGAATTTGATGGTTACTGAGGAAGGCAAATTGTTCTTTTGAGATCATCCTGGAGAGGATTGGCTTAATACGAAGGGCGATGATCTTGGAGGTAATATTATAGACACAATTTAAAAGGGAGATGGGTCTAAAGTCATCAAAGGATTGGGGCTTGTCCACCTTGGGGATGAGAGAAATGAAGGTAGAATTGAAAGCCTCTGACATCCTTCCAGTTGTTATGCAATCTTCAATGGCTAGTAGCAGGTCCTGCCCAATGAGATCAAAGAAAGTGGTGAAGAATTCGATGGGCCAACCATTAGGCCCTGGGCTTTTGTCTTTGCTGAATATTTTTAATGTTGCTTCCATTTCCCCCAAAGTGACCAGTTGATTTAGTGCCTCTCTTTCCTCATCCTCAACAAACTGAGGTACAGCTTCTGAAACCCAAAGGATCTCAACAATATTTGTTCCCCTTGGGCTTTTATAGATGTTTGAGAAGTTCCTAACTCCCATGTCTGCAAGCTAGGGAAATGAGTTGGCTTCTCTACCATTTTGGTCTTTCAGTTCCCAGATTGTATTGATCGCTTTCCTACCCCTGCCAAACTGTTGGAATAATTTTGTATTTTCATTACCCAACTTTAACAATAGAGCTCTACTCTTTAGGCATTGGGTCTCCTTAATCCTTCTCAACAACCCAATTCTTTCTTTCTCTAGGTTTATAAGATGATCCTTTGATTGAAGGGAGGCATAACTAGTTAGAACCAGTGATTCAAGATGTTTTAGCTCTGTTTCAATCCTGTTTAGCTCTTCACCATCCCTTTTCTACTTGGCCTTAACCCAGCTGATAGTTTTTTCTTTTAGTCGGCCTAGGTTGTGTGATAAGACTGTCACTGGGGGTGGAACTGCATCCCAACTACAGTGAGTCCAACAATCCTTAACAATAACATGGAAATCATCCTCGCTAAGCCATGCTACATTGAATTTTAATGGGGATCCAGGTTTGAGGTTTTCATCCTCAATTTCCAGGAAAATCAGGGAATGGTGTGAGCATCCCCCCGAACCAACCCATTGACGAATATGCGCGAGACGATTTAATAAGGGAAATTTGATTAGGAATCAGTATAGTTGTCATGCTAGGGCATCCCCCCGCATTCTACAATTCCTCTAGGTTGGCATGATGCAAGATGAATCAATGCTTATAAGGTCATGGTCATCCAACATGTTTTCAAAAAACCCCGTTAACACATCTGATTGGGCCCTATGACCCCATGACTTGGCAAGCCCAAGTGAGAAATTAAGATCTCCCCCAATGATCAGATTCTCGGCTTGCATAAAGTCCTCCTAAAGCAGACTCTCCCAGAAAACCTCTCTATTTTTACATGGCCCATAAATGTTAATAATCCTTAGGGGGATATTGGGCGAGGTGGAAATGAAATCAGCTCCCAGAAAACCTTTTTCACCCCAGGCATTTGAGATCTTGATTGATTTTTTATTGAAACCAAGGGCACAACCCCCGAATGCCCTCTCACATCCAAGAAAAAGAATTCCCAGTCTGGCAGGAAGGAATTTAGGGTTTTATGTACAAAGGGACCGTCACATAGGGTTTCTTGCAGTAATAGGAAATCCAATTTTTCTGATAAACAGTCTTTTCAGTGCCAATTTTTTATCCGAGCTGGCTAAACCCCTGCAGTCGAAAAAGATGCCTTTCATGGGTCAACCTTTGCAGGGTTCCCCTTTGCTCTAAGGACCTAGTCTATGGGAGTCTGGATTCCTGAAGCCACCTCAAGGCTCACCCTTTTGATTTCTTTTGAGACACAAGATTGTCTGCCCTAAGGGGCCTTGGGAGGAAGGGAGGGTATGGGTCCTCATCTAGTCTGAAGGCATGGAGGGAGGGTGGATTGAAGAACAAGTTGTAACCGTGAGCGGTACCGGAGGCCAAATGCCTAAAGGGGTCGCCAGAGAGATCTTGATGGACATTAGAGCAAGGGGTATTTAGGATGGGCGCAGGGGCAGCCACAGGGTAGATGACAGGGCTCAGTTTATTAGGATTAGAAGAAAAATTCGAATTACAATTTGAAGATGCAGAAACAGATAACATACATTCATTTGTAAATTGAGTATGGAGGGGAGAAGAGGTACTGGGAAAACCAATGTTTTCCTTGGCGCGTGCTCTGGTAATCAGGGCTTCCATGGTCCAAGCATCCGACTCGGGTTGCACAAAAGTAAGCTTGTCCAGACCCTTCCTCAATCTACCTTGAAGGGCGTTGAGATCCTCCATCCCCAGCTCTATTTGGGTAGAAGCCGCTGCAAAGCATTCCGGGGGACTCGGCCTTCGCCCAATGACAAGGGGAATGATTTGTAAAGGTGGCCAACCTCATAGCATCTCTAGCACCTGAAGGGAATGCCCTCATAATCCAACTCCTGCCAACTGATAATGTCGCCCATTTGGAAGAGATAGCTTTCCAACAAACCCTCTCTTGTGTCCAGGTGAACAAGTATTCAAGCCATTGTCAAAACCCCTGAGTCCATATATGATCTGTCATGATCAAGGTATGTGCCCAAATCATCGACTATCACCTGAAAAATATCCTCATAACAAAATTGCAGTGGGAGTGTCGGCAGTCGAACACATATCGACCCTGCGCCTAGGCATTCCTTCTCTGGGTCGAACAGAGGTGTCCAGCATTTGAGGAGGACCGGGATCATTTCCAAATGCCAGTAGCGAGTCAGCACCTAGTTCACATGGTTTGGCTCAGAGAAGATTAGGGAAAACCAACCCCTGGACGTTGAAAAAACTGCGGGGAGTTGTTCGAGTACATTCCCCCATACTTCCATTGTCCATCTCTTCAATCGACCCAGCGAATAGTTTCTACCTCGAACTCTGCCCACTAGCACTATACCTTTTGTCAATGCCAAAGTGTGAGGAGAACCATTAGAGAAGTGTCCTTGAGAATTATTGTTTCCAATTGAAAGATAATATATGTTTTGTATACCTTCTACAGAAGTGTGAGGAGAACCATTCGAGAAGTGTCCATGGGAATTATTTCATTGTTGAGATCTCAAGCACAGTTTTCTACTCTAAAAAAGGGTTTTGGTTCAAATGGAAATTAATGAAACTATTGTAGCCAATAATAATAGATGTACTCCACCCTATTACTACTGAGGAGGACATCTTGGATGTTTCTTGATCAAAGAGACCTAATTTGAAAATTAAAATACTTTGCCTAAAATTTACAATGTAGAAAATGTGTCCTCCACTTCCCCTACCAGATGAGTATTATATCAATATCGACTTTCTCGTGAATGGAACGAATCAGCTTTCCACTAATCAAGCTAATCAACCAAAAATTTCAATTGTATTTTCATTGAATTAAGAAAAATGATTCAAAAAGGAAAAAGACATATAGACAATAGTGATCAAGAATTCAAACAGATGGACCTACAAGAGTGGAGTGTTTTTAATATTTTCAATAATATTTTGGAATTGGACACATGACATGTTAATAGTGTGGATATTAGGTGTTTTGAAACTAAAAAATAGTTGAAAATCATTAATACAATGTTATAGGTAGTAGGGGAAAAAATAAGATTTTTTTATTATACAGAGTAAACATGCATATAATGTTTGGCATCATCCCTAATTTTCTCAAAACATACCTCACACTTTCGTTTGTGCCTGAAAGAAACTGCCAACTGAACCTCTCTATCAAATTAGACCTAGCGATCCTCTCTATCAGTATCGAATCTCTACAAATCTGTTAACCACAATCAATTTATTAAAACTTAATAAAATTAAGCAAGAATAAAATACAAAAAAAAATAAGATATCGAAAGATAAATATGGGCTAACCTAAAAGGGCAATTGAACCTTAGCAGTAAAGGGGAACCTTGGCTTTCAATTTTGTTCACAACCCTGTTTATATGCTTGTGTGCTAAGACATTTTTACGCAAGTCGAAGAGAGGTCCGTTCCAAATAAAACTCATCAAATAAAACCTAAAAATGCAATACATTTAATGACTTGAGCACACACAATAAAAAGAATCAAGCATATTAAGAAGTGGTTATTGAGTGGCCTCTCTAAGTATTGCATGGCCTCATTAATAATTTTCGTTATGGCTTCATTTAATTAATAATTTTTGTTACAACCATGATCATAGATTTGAAAAATAGGCAATGCGTAATTATTAACTTTCATTACCGGGTGAGTTTTAATAAATTTCCTACAAAGATGGTTGTCAAGTGGTCGAATATTAGTAGCCAAAAGGATTCTATAGCTAAAACCGCATAAAATAAAAACCAACAATGGTGATGAAGAAGGGGTAATGGTGTGAAGTTATTAATAGGGTTCAAAACCAGGTGGCTTCATTAGTAATTTTCGTTATTGTATACACCTAGTTGCGTAAAAATGAAACCCTATTGTTAACCAAAGGATTCAATACACCAAATGTTAACAGGCATGTTTGAATACAACATCCTATAATTTTGTTTATTTAAAAATAGTTTTATTTATTTAACTATATTTTATATAATAATAATAGTTT
Organism: Pinus tabuliformis; assembly: GCA_031772625.1. Lineage (NCBI taxonomy): Eukaryota > Viridiplantae > Streptophyta > Pinopsida > Pinales > Pinaceae > Pinus > Pinus tabuliformis. The sequence goes on along the minus strand of CM062808.1, from coordinate 435,335,701 downwards.
AACAATATAATATAATTTTAATAAAATAATTTAATTCTAGAATTTATTCCTTATACACTTAGTTATGTAATAATGAAACCCTATTGTTAACCAAAGCTTTCAATACACCAAGCATTAACAGAAGTGTTTGAATACAACATCAACTGTAAATTTTTTTATTTACAATTTAGTTAAATGATATATCCTCATATGACCGTCATAATTTATTTTACACAAAAAATTTTAAAACCTAACACTATATTATAATTTAACCCTACCATTTATAACTGATTCATTATATTGTTTAAATAATAATGAAACCCTACCTTTTGTGGAGCAATCATTGGAGATTATTTAAAGCCTACGTATTGTTGATTAATCATTGGACATTTGTTTGTGTAGGTGGATACGTTACGGAAGTCGAAATGGCTAGGATGGAGTATTGAATACACATTTAGACTAATAACAATTCAATCCACGACAACAAGAATAATTTAATAAAATAATATTTTTCCCACTATACCTATCTCACAATGCATAGGAAACCACTAGGGTAATGAAGTGAAGGAAAAATTCTAAAATCCTTTCCAATTGGTTGAGAACACATACGTTTGAGAATGTGAACAGTTATAAGTTTCAAAATCAATCCACGTTGCAATGCATGTTTTATATAATTTTTTTTTAAATTCATTTGTAACTAATTAGCATATGTGGTTATCAACAATAGGTACAGTAAATTTGTAATCATGTTTTCTAAAAAATTAATTTAAGTATGGTTTAAACATGTGATTTAGATATGCAAGGAAGTTATCACTTTTAATTCAATTCATTTATGGAATGGCGACGACAAGAATATACTGGCATCTTCCAATTTACACCATCCGATCAAAAATATTAATTAGCAAAATGATTAAAGTGGTCAATTCCAATAGGGGGACACCTATCGGCGTAATTAACAACCATTGCATAAGAATTTATGATCCAGATTTAAACAAGAACACAAAAAATTACAGATATAACTATAAATACAAAGATGCAATAGAAATAACACTTCATTTCATTAATATCAAATACTGAAATATGCTTACAAATAGAATGGAAATAAGTCTAGCTCGGGCGATGGTAGCTTATCTATGAGAAGAGATGTGGCAGCTACATGCCTCTGAATTGTGTTACAATGAGGATCAAAGGCTTATTTATTATTGAGAAATAATGTAAAACCCTAAACATCCAAAAACCTAACCCTAGGAGATGAAATGCCAAACTATGAGCCCCGTTTGGGTAAATTGGTACATCAACTTCCCAAGGTCGTAACTTTGGCATCGATCTCTGTTTGACATGCACAATACCTCGTTAGAAAGATCTATCTAGGGACTAAAACTTTTGAATGACCAACATTGGTACATGACCCATGTTGGTCCTAGTATTCCCAAAATATGTCATTTAGGGCCTCAAAACTGCTCTGGAAGTTCAAGACCCAAAAAATGCCACAAATAGTAAATTGTGTTATAAATAAGGAAACTAAAAAACTAAAAGAAACAATGGTGGGGCTGCAAGTGGAATAGGAGGGTGGCCACCAATATCCACCTAGATCATTCCTCCCCCCTTAGGAAGAAATGGTCCCCATTGCGTTCAGTTCCTCCATGAGATGAGGAAATGTCTGTTGAACTTGCCCCCTAGTGAGCCACTTGCCCTGGTGAAGGAGTTGTCCTGCTTTGACAACTTGATATAGTTGGGTCCTTTACTATCGGGTGTTATTGATCTGCATGTCCATGATCCGATCAATTATGTCTTGTTCCATACAATCTGGATTTGACTTTGTAGGTGTGAGTTGTTCTGTAATGTCTGATGTTTCTAGCAATGGTGGCAAGTATGGTCGAAGGTGGTCCACATTGAACACTGAGTGCAGGCCAAGGAATGGGGGAATGTTGAGCTCAAAGTCATTGTCTCCCATAACTTTGGTAATGGTGTAAGGACCATATTGGTGTGGTTTGAGTTTCCAATAAGCTTCGGTAAGGTGTTCCTTCTTCCAATGCAACCAGACTTTGTCGCCCACCTAAAACTTGTGTGGCACATGATGTTGATCATGTCAATGCTTGTACTTGGCATTTGATTTCTCCAAAATGTCATGGACCTGCCAGTGGATATGTTGGATGTGCTCAATGAAGCCATTTGCCTTATCAACTTTGGGTTGGACATGAGCCGAATATTCCTGAGTAAATGCAAATGGTATGGCCACGTCAATGGGACATAGTGGCTGGAATCCCAAGCCCACCTAAAAATGGCTGTGGCTAGTCGAGCTACAGAGATACTGGTTATATCTATGTTGTACATATGGGAGGCTCTCAACCCATGTGCATGGATGCTTTGAGTTGTACATGCACAGAATTTGTACGATCATCCTGTTTCCGACCTTTGTCTGGCCATCAGTTTTGGAATGGAAAGTTGTGGACTTAGTGAGCTTGGTATCCAGCATCAACCAGAGACTGGACCAAAATGTACTGAGGAAACTGTCGTCCCGATCTAAGATGATATACTACGGGATCCCAAAGTGTATCCACACTCTTTCAAAGAAGAGTTTAGTAGTGGCTTATGTTGTGATATCCTTCTTGCAAGCTGCCATAATGGCCATCTTTGAGAATCTATCGACGATCACAAAAACATACTCGTTGCCATGATTAGTAGAAGAAAGGCCCGACATGTAATCCATGGAGATGGATTCCCAAGGTCGACTAGGGGTAGGCAGCGGAGTATAGAAGCCTTTCTTCTTGATGGTTGGTTTGGAAATGGCGTAGGCAGTGCAGGATCTGATGTAATTCCTGACATCCTATCAAAGATTTGGACAATATAAATACTTATGCAGTATTGCCACCATTTTCTCAACCCCAAAATCCTTAGCGACTCGACTGTAGTGCGCTTCCAAAATCATCTTGGCACGCTCACTTGAAGGAACACAAAGGTGTCCCAAGTGGCATAACAGGGCATCCTGGAGGTGAAAATATGGAACTTTCTGACCCTCCAAGAGCGTCTGGTATGTGTGGCCGAATTCTGGGTCACTTTTGTAGAGAAGTGGCCAATCAAAAGTCTCGTGCCCATAAGAGTTGAGCATGGTGGTTAACACCATGATCGGTGATTAGCTGAGGTAGTCTGCAACATTATTGGTGCTGCCCTTCTTATACTTGATATTCAAATGGAACTGTTGCAGGTATGTGAACCACTTTTGATGGCGATTATTCTGCAAATTCCCTTGCGTCTGTATGAACTGCAAGGGTCAGTGGTCTGTGTGGATGATCATTTGCTTTCCCAAAATGTAATGCTTCCTTTGTCGGTAGGCCTGCACAATGGAATACATATCTTTGTCATAAGTGGGATACTTCTAGACTGTGTCTGAAACTGTCCCACTGTGATATGCCACTAGATTCCCCTATTGAGTAAGGACTGCCCTAATAGCATAGTCAGAGGCATCTGTCTCGATCTCAAATGGTTGTTACAAGTCTGGTAATGTGAGAACTGATGCAGAGCAGAGATGATGTTTCAACTCTGCAAATGTCTTCTGTTGAGATTCAGACCAAAAGAATTTTTCTTTCGCCCCTCCCTTGGTGACTTGACTCAAGCGCCAAGCGATATGAGAGAATCCCAACATGAACCTGCGGTAGAAATTGGAAAGACCCAAAAAGCTGCGAAGCTCTGTCAAATGGGTTGGGGCTGGCCAATCCTGAACGAATTTGATCTTGGATGGATCCACATGCATCCCCCGTTCATCAATAATGTATCCCAAATATTGAACCTGGGTCATGCTAAAAGTGAATTTCTCCAAATTGGCGCACAGCATGTGTTGCCACAGTGTTTGGAGAACCTGTCGGATGTGGTGGAGGTGCTCTTCCCAACTCTTGCTGAAGATCAAGATGCCATCCAAGTATACCAATACAAATGAGTTGGTGAACGGATGAAAAATTTCATCCATCAGACTCATGAAGGTTGCAGGAGCATTCATCAACCCGAAAGGCATAACCAACCATTCGAAAAGGCCCTCCTTGGCTTTGAAGGCAATCTTCCACACATCAGAGGGTTCGATTGGTACCTGGTGATATCCAGACTTCAAGTCGATCTTGCTGAAATATTTTCCCCCTTGAGTTGGTCCAGAAGGTCATCAATCCATGGGATTAGGTACCTATTCTAGACAGTGATCATAAGAAGTACAAAATTCTTACTTGAATTGACTAGCCTTTTTACCTATCCTGCATTTACCATCGCTACATTTGTCTTCTTGCGATGTGCTCTGACAATGTACTCCTTGCCATCTTTGAAAAGATTATATTTGTTTTCATGGCAGTGGAAGATCGCTTTCCTGTCAAATAAGTAAGGACTTCCCAAAACAATACCTGAAATGTTAAGCGGTACTACATCAAGTTCAACTATGTCAATAAAGTGTGCAGTAATTGCAAAGCGCAATATGCACTTTCTTGAGAATTGTAAATTTGCATCCTTGCAAATCCATCCAAGTGGATAAGGCTTTGGATGTGGAACGGTCTCAAGTTTAAGTTGTTTAACCAAGTCTTCTGATATGAGATTTGCTTGTGACCCACTGTCAAACAGTGTGTCAATCTTTGTATGTTTTGAAACTACCCTCACATGAAACAGTTCAATTCTTTCTTCCTCATTAGGAGCTTGTACATGACAGTTTGAAGTACTAGTGCTTGCTTTAGTTTCAGTTTCCTTTCCCTTTAAGATTTCCAAACCCATGGCTACAATTTTGGTTTCATCCCCTGAATCATCACCTAAATCTTGAGGTGTAGTTGTAGTAGTTGTAGTTTTCTTCTTCCCTTTGGTTTTGTTAAAGAGACTTCTTTTTTCAAGATAAAGTTTCCAACAGTTTTTCTCGTCATGGCCTGCTTTTGAACAATGTTTACAAATCACTTTCTCACTCTCCTATTTGACAGATGCATTCTTTTTGCCTTTTCCATTGGAGGTTTTCTCTTTGTTTTTCCCCTTAAAAGGCTTGTTTCTACCCTCTTCAAAAGTGTTTTTTCCCTCTAGCCTCTAAATGCGTAGCTTGTACACAAACTTCATCCACGCTAGTAGGATTGAACATCAGGATAGTATGTCTAAGGTAGCTGTGCAAACCACCTATATATTTCAGCAAGGTTTCTTGGCCCTGTAAGTCTACCCCTAATAAGAGTGCTCGTCTCCTAAATTCTTGGGTGTAGTCTTGAACATTTTGACCCTTAAGCTGCCTAAAATTTTGCCAGTTCATGATGGCTCTCTGTAAATGAGCAAGAGGATAAAATTGCTTCTTAATGGCTAAAATAAATTCAGCCCATGTTAAGGTAACCTTACCATGTTTCTTGATTTACTCCTTGGTCTTGGCCTCCCACCAAACCAATGCTGCTCCATCCATTCTCAAAGAAGCTAACTGAATCTTTGTGGCATCATCCTGCATGTTCTAGATTCTCAACTAGACTTCCAACTGCCTAATCCAGTTGTCAAGTTTTTCTGCATTGACTTCACCATTAAACATAGGTAACTCGAATTTAACATCAAGCTTCAAAAATGGACTTTTTCCAGAGGATTTATGCTTATGAGGTTTATTTACCGAGGTAGAAAAATGAGGATGTAGAGAAAGAAGGTGACAATGGGGGTGGTGGATCACCATTTCCTCCATGTCCTTTCTTTGAATGATCATCATCCTTCTTACCTCTTGAAGAGCCCTCTCCTTCATTCGGATGTTTAGACCCTTCTGCAGCCAGTCTATCATTTATTTCCTGGTACAATGTCCTCACCATTTTAGTCAAGTCCAAGAAAGCCTTTCTGAAGACTCTTTCTTCTTCACTTGGATCCCTTTCTTCAGGGAATTCTTCTTCCCTTCCCTTCTACTGAGGCTCTTGAGGGTGAATCAGAAGGTGGAGATAATGGCACCCTGGCCCTCCTTGACTGAGGATTCTCTCGTTCTCTAGTCAATTATCCTTCCCCTCTCTGAAGTTTCAGCCTGGTAAGCATCAAAACTTGCAAAACAGTCAAAATATCTTTGCACAAAAACAGTCAAAATATAAACTAAACCAGAGATTGACTGAAGGAGCTTTTATCTACTTCGCAATTGTATAACAAAAGCGTTTCGAAGGCTTCCTGGCTCGTTTCAGACTCTGGCTATAGTTTATATTACTGCTACAAATTCACAGAAACAGCAACTGAGCTCTGATACCAACTTGATCTGAATATGAAACTACTTGTAAAAGTTGTGCAAGGTATTCATTTCAGTAATAATCATTGTGCAACTGATGTACATGTCTTGCAGTTGAAAACAAAAGGGTTTTGATTAACTTTTTTGAGCCTTTAGTGTAAAGGAGGATTAATTATTTTCCCTGTTTAACATCTTAAATCAGATTTGTTCAGAAAGAAATTTCACCACAGATAACTCAGCATATGATGAAGCAATTCACCCCTCCTGGGCTACATCTACTGAGTCCAAGGCTCCCAAATGGGCATGTCCTTGCTTTGATTAAATTCTCAAAATGGTTATACAGTGGAAAATAAGCCTTAACAGGCGAAATGAGCTGCAAAAATGGATTTAGAACATAGAAAATAGTCAGAAATGACTACTGGTTCACCTCCAATGGGTACATACAACCCAATACAGCTCTCACAATGTTGGGCCCTGGTGGCTCCTAGAACTTCCCCGAAGCAAAAACACCTGAAGATGACCTCTGTTCGTTGTGAAACCTGTCCCAATGGCTCTAGAAAATCTGATTAGCCAAAATCAAAAAAAAAAAATCACCTCAAAAGCCCTCCCCTAGCCAAAGTTATGGCCAATTCATTACCACTACCAGTTTGCCCTGAAATTACTCCAGCTAACTTTAGTTGACAGCCAGTTAGACCCGCTAAAGATGGTCGGACTGCAGTTACATTTAATGTCAGGGAAGTGGCAGTCACATGGGCAGTTTAATGCATCGGATATCGTGCCGGCAGATTGGTGACGTGGTGGGATCTCCGGCGTGGTTTACTGACGGCGGTTACCAATGAACTGTGCACATGGGGGACCGTCGATGGCTAGTCGCTAGCTGTCTTCCCCCGACCGCTGACGTCATAAAACTTTAACAAAAACATTTTTCCGTTAACGGTTAAGAACCGCCGCTGTGGGCTAACGGTAAAGCTCTGAACTGTTTATTGGTAGGTCGTGTGTTCGACCCACCGAATTGCCAAACAAATTTTGAACGTCATTCCATTGTCCACCTTGGGGCCACATGGCAGCCTCCGGGCTTGCCACGTGGCACCCTTCTATTCGCTGCCCTGAATGGAATATTCTCGGGAATATTCTATTTCAAATTTATTTTTTTAAAATTCCAAATTGAAGGTTATTGGGTATTTTAAAATTGGAATAACTTCTGCATACAGAGTCCATTTTTCGAACCATTCGCGGCGCCGGAATCAGGAGGACGAGATCTCTCCAGTCGTTCAAGTTCGAACCAATTCTGAGCACTTTCATTTTTGAGCATTTTTCTACACTTGGGACATGAGCACCTGATCAACAGCAAGAAAATCTGGCAAAGTTATTCCCTAAGCAACCCCGGCACTCGCGCGTTCCTGCACTCGTGTTCCTTCCCTAGGAATAACTCAGCCTCTTGATATTGCCTCTCTGGATCTGGAAATATTCATTCAGATGACTGTCCCTCTCGGTGGCTCGAACTCTATTGTTGCTAGCTCGATCTGCACAAGGAACTTCTGCTAAAGTGTATCCTCCATCACTACATCGATCCCTTCTTATATCTTCATGTTGGGACTCAAACGGCCAAAATTAAATCTTAATCAATGGCTCAGATCATTTCTAGATCAATCTGTGTGAGTTTCTAGAGAATTCTCACCTTGACTTAATTAATTCTGATTAATTAACCAGTTTTCCTAAGTTTAGACCTAGGAAACATAAAAAAATAGGTTAATAATCTGATTAAGCCATCTCTTGGTGGAATTTCCAGAAACGATTTTTGGGTTATGGAGATCTCATGTATTCTAGGCTCTCCACCAAGTTTCGTGACTAGAACACATCTGATGCTACAAAAACTAACAGATTGCTAGAAAGGTCCTATATAAGTAATAAATCCAAGAGTCGAATCACCCCACTAGACGATCTAAATCCCAAGTTGGCTTTCGCAAAGCACTTCATGGCATTGAAGGATGACCCTATTGCTTGACTTGCCTATGCTCTATCATCAGATGCATGCTCTAGGGATACCTCTTGGCCCATTTTGGGTTGGCTTATATATGGGCTTCGAATGGAAGATGAACATCATATCCCTCAAGTGAAAAGGACCTGCTAGTTCTACCATCTTCAAAAAACTGAGACCAAGTAGCAAGCATTTCATATTCCGCTGTCCCATCTACTATGATATTTGAGGATGGTACCATTGGCTTTTCATGGACTCTCAAAATTTCCTTTCCATTTTCTTTCGTCATCCAAACCAAAGATGTCTTGCCTTGTTCATGAAGATCATTGAATGGGACATATAGGTAACTTCAGACTTTCTAAACCACTTATAGAGTCTGGTAGATGCTCCAGATCAAGAAAACATTTTTATATGGAATCAGGGGTGTAAAACACAAACTCAACTAGATCACCATGGGGAAAGTGTAAGAATGGCAGCAATAGATCTTCAATTTGAAACAGTGCTATAAGGCTAAAATCCAAAGATGATGAAATTATATGCTCTAGGAACAAATCCTCTGGAAACTACTCTACAAAACTGGGTTATGAGGTTAGGATGAAATATAGGGAGGAAGAAAAGAAATGGCGGTGGAAGGTAATTCGGAAATTGGACTGTCCTTTAAAAGCCATAATATTTCTTCAGTTCATTCCATCCAACAAAACTCTTGCGTGGGATAAATGCAAAAGAGGACATGGCAATGTCATGGTCAGTGTATCTTATGTAAATTGAAGGATGAATAATTAGATTGCTTATTTGTGCACTGTCCTTTCACAAAAGAAGTATGGATTGAAGTTCTGAAACTGAAAAGTGGATAAGGGTATTGGGCTGGAGAAAATATTATTGAATCTTTTAAAGGGTGGTTCAATGATAAAACAGTTATACAACATAAGGCTTTGCCTTGTACTATAATCTGGGGTCTATGGCTAGCAACGATTGAAACGACATTCCAGGGCAGAAAGATTTTGCCTATACAGATTAGTCACCAGAGAAGTTACGGTTATGAATGAATAAGGAAGCCTATGACTCACAAGAAATCCACTCTTAGGAAACCCAGAAATAGATCCTTCTAAGGCATGGGGAATACTTCAATGAAGCAAGTGAAGGCTCTTCAAGGACATGTGATGCGAGAGGCATTTTATATACAGCAGAAAGTCATTGTATCTCATTCAAAGCAGGTTGTGGTGAAGCTACAAACAAAAGGTAAAGTTGGGTGGGTTGCGGGCATTGTTAAAATTAGCATTGGATAGAGGTATAACTAGTCTAAAAATAACAGGTCATTCGAAGATTATAATTGCCTGCAAGAATGGAAAGAACAAGCTGGAAAATTCAATGCTTATTCCAATCATCAGTAAAATCGATGAGGTAAGAAGTTTGTTTTTTCAATTTACTTTTCATCATGTCTACTGGGAGTTGAACATTAATAAAATCAATGAGGTGAGAAGTCTACAGGGAGTTGAACATGGAAGCAGACAAGCAGTCAAAGGAAGCTCTGTCCCTGCAAGAAAGTTGGTTGGCTACCTCGGAAACAGGAGAAGAAAGAACTTCTCCAGAAGTCGTCATTAACCTATTCTAAAGGAGAGAACAGAAGGAAGGCTTCTATTGTTTTCCTGTTTGTATCAGATGGTTTTTGTAGTAGGTTTATTTAGCCTCTAGCTGTAATTGCTCAGGGACTTGGTGTCATGATGTTTTGACGCATGTATATGTAAACTCATGTAGGATGTTGCTAGGTCATTTTATGAATACTGAGCCATGACAAAGTCATTTTTTCTCCAGAGTGATAAAGGCACATAGCTATTGTTGAAATTTCTAAGTATTACCCATTAGAAATTTTTCTGCATCCTCTGGTTTATTTCGCCTACTTGTTTAATTACTAACAAGTTATTTAACCATATAAACACTGAAATAAACACAATACAGTCTCAACCATCTACAGTTCAACAACTAAAAGAAATGAACAAACACACAAGGGACACCGTTATTTTTGGATAATCATCCCCGGAAAAACCCAACTTGGGAAAACTGGTGCAACAGTCTTGAGGGTTTTATTATTAAGCAGTTTTTCTTGAGTACGCTAGGTGCCAAACTGGCTCACCTGATAGAGAAAATAATATGGCAGTAATAACTCTCTTCGGAAGTAGATATTCTGAAAGTTTGCTCCATGAAACCTTCTCCAGCCCACTATGAAGCACTGCGTCAGCCCTCCTGGCCTCTTCGTCAGCTTGAAACCCTTTGCGTCAGCTCTCTAAGGCCCCGCGCAGCCTCTCTGGCCATCTGCGTCACTTTTGCAGCCTCTGTATCAAGCACGCAAACCCTTCTGGCCTCTACGTAGTCACTACTGGCCTCTGCGTGGCTCCCTCTAGCTCTCCGTCTGCCTCTCTGCCTCTACGTTGGTCTTTCGGCACTATCTTTGCCTTGTATTCACTGCCCCTCACTGCAACTCTGATCATTGGTTCAATTTCTCTTAGCAAACCCCGCTCTAGAAAATCGAACTGACTAATCACTCTAGTTTTTTCTGTTGAGTCTTCAATGGCCGAGATTACATCTCTAATCAATGGCTAAGATTAGATTTGGCTTGATACATGTCATTTAGAACCTTCTGAGCTAGTTTTATATTAATACCCATTAATAATTTTATTTTCCTAAGTTTAGACTTAGGAACCCATTAAAAATATTAATTATTTCAGTATCTCCTTCATCGAGTAGAATTTCCCCAAACCATTTCTGGGTCTTGGAGATCTCATGTGCTTTAGCCTCTCCACCAATTTTCATGCCTAGAGCACATCTGATGCTACCCCAAATCAACACTCCCTCTTAGCAAGGAATGTGCTCTAGTAATACTCCACCACTGAGCATCACCTTGATCATCCAACACCGGTACATATGCTGATGCTTGGCCTTCCTGCCCAATATCCTATGCACTGTTGCATCTTGTACCACTGCCCATGGCTCCACCACTGCCACTGCTACATTTGTACGGCAGCTCCTCTGCATTTGTGTTGTTGCTGGTCCTTCCTCCCAATACTACATCTGCACTGCAGCCCTCTCTCCTCATGTTGCATCGTGTTTCCCATAGCACTACCGCTGCCACTGCTACACTGCAACTCAGTTATTGAGACTCACACAACCTTGTCAGGCTAGAAACCCTGTTGATGTTGAAGCTCCCTCTGCCACTATCCCGTGCTCCCTCTGATATCTTTACGTTAATGCAACATCTTTGTGCCTCTCGCACCGCTGCAAACCTCTTTGTGCCTCCCTGCACTGTTGCAACCTCCTTTGTGCCTCTCGCACTGCTGCAAACCCCGTTGCGCTGCTGCAAATACCTGCACTCTAACACTCTTTGTCGCTTCATCTGCACCTGTTTCTACTGACATCCGCCATCTTACTATTGTCTCTTCGGGGCTCCCGTAGTTGGATATGATCCAAGACTTTGGGTACCTCAAGGATCCTGCCCCTCATCTCATGTAGTCCTCCCAACTACAGCTCGATGTCTCCCCACCTCTTCTCTAGAGGTACATGAGTGCTCATGACACAATCGTCATCAATGGCCATATCCACTCCTCTTCGACCCCCTCTGAGTCTCGACTTCCCTCCTAGAAGCTCTCTCTTAGACTCCCTCTGAGTCTCGATTTCCATCCTGGAAATCCTTCTACCAACCGTCAAATCATACCTCTTCGATCTCCTTTGCTCCTGCAACACTAATCTGGATTTCTTCGCTAGAAATTTTCCTAGGTAGCGACTCCCTCTACCTTGGTTCTGTCCCGTTAAGTACTGTTCTGCCTCGACAGCAATAGCACCCCACCAACTTCACTCTCCGCAATCTGCCCACATCTTCCTATGCCCCAGCAACTGAAGAACTGAGCCTCTAGGCTCTGCGCAATCCCAGTAGTGGTTGAATCGCTCCACTAGCCAACTGCGTCACTCCTACTTGGCTGAGCAGGATGACATGGCTCTTCGTGAGCCTCTTCTGCCTCTCACTGCTTCTGTGTTGGCCCCTTCTCTGGCTCGGACTGATGACGCAGGCCCTCTGCGTCACCCCTTCTCTGCTACTTTCTACTAAGGAACAGCTTCTATCACTCGAGACAGTTGTTTCTACTGCAAATTCTCTGATTCAGTTGGTGCCTTCAGCTCTCATGTGATCTGCAACCCTCTGATACCATGTTGAAATTTCTAAGTATTACCCGTTAGAAATTTTTTTGTATTCTCTGGTTTATTTCGCCTACTTGTTTAATTACTAACAAGTTATTTAACCATATAAACATTGAAATAAACACAATACAGTCTCAACCATCTACAGATCAACAACTGAAAGAAATGAACAAACACACAAGGGACACCGTTATTTTTGGACAATTGTCCCTGGAAAAACCCAACTTGGGAAAACCGGTGCAACAATTCTGAGGGTTTTATTATTAAGCAGCTTTTCTTGAGTACACTAGGTGCCAAACTGGCTCACCCGACAGAGAAAATAATCTGGCAGTAATACCTCTCTTCAGAAGCAGATATTCTGAAAGTATGCTCCACGAAACCTTCTCTAGCCCACTCTGAAGCACTCTGTCAACCCTCATGGCCTCTGCGTCAGCCTGAAACCCTTTGCATCAGCGCTCTGAGGCTCTACGCAGCCTCTCTGGCCTTCTGCGTCACTTCTGCAGCCTCTGCATCAAGCACGCAAGCCCTTCTGGCCTCTCCGCAGTCACTGTTGGCCTCTGCGTGGCTCCCTTTGGCTCTACGTCTGCCTCTACGTTGGTCTTCCGGCACTATCTCTGCCTTGTACTCACTGCCCCTCGCTACAACTCTGATCACTGGTTCGATTCCTCTTAGCAAACCCCGCTCTAGAAAATCGAACTGGCTGATCACTCTGGTGTGTCTCCAACTGACCCTCAAGCCTCCTCTTATACTTTTTTTGTTGAGTCTTCAACAGTCGGTCGAAATTATATCTCTAATCAACGGCTAAGATTAGATTTGGCTTGATCCATGTCATTTAGAACCTTCTAACCCAACTTTATATTAATACCCATTAATATTTTTATTTTCCTAAGTTTAGACTTAGGAACCCATTAAAATTATTAATTATTTCAATATCGCCTTTACCGGGTAGAATTTCACCAAACCATTTATGGGTCTTGGAGATCTCATGTGCTTTAGCCTTTCCACCAATTTTCATGGCTAGAGCACATCCGATGCTACCACAAACCAACAGCTATGTATACTTTAAATTGGCCTTGGCCCTTAAATTATTGAATATACGTCTCTCTTGAGGAGGGAAATAAAAATTTAAACAAAAGATAAACAAAAAAAACAAAAACAAAAATAAAATAAAATAAAATAAAAATACATACACACATATATCCCACTAAGAGAAACTAGGTCCATATTCAGCTTACCATGTATGAGATATAAAAATATAATGTAACATTAATAACCAAAATGAAGTAAAAATTAAGATCTATATGGTAAAAATAAAGGAGGGCCATAATATAATAGAAAATGGAATCAGTAAAATAAGCCAGCCTACATCCATCTTACACCGATCTTTTAATCACAGAGATTGCGTCTTGGTTTCTATTTGATTCCTCACAGTGCTTAACAGATCCGGATTAAACTGAATCTAAGCTGGTTATGCCAAACTAGACAATAGCATTTAATAAATAAGAAACACACAAAAAATTATTTATATTACTACTATTAGAATGAAAATGCATAAATAGTACAAATGGGGAGTGATACACAATACCTAAAAGAAAAATGGGCACACCCTACAATTTAGCAGAACATGGAAGTGAAACAGTCTAGAACAAAATAACAGATTATTACATGATTCGAGATACCTATGGTGGAGTGTAGAATGGCTATGTAAAATCTAATAAGTAGATTCCCTAGCCTAAAGGCCATAACATTGCTTAAAGGCACCCCCTTTCCCTTTCATTCGGACTCTGGCTTAGCTAGCCATCAAACTAAGGTGCCAACTGGTTAACCTTTTAATTAGCCTATTAAATGGTAGGTTAAGCATGACTATGCTTAATTTACTAGAGTTCTTTATATGGGCAAGAGATGGAGCTGGATCAGTAAATCTAAAAAACAGAACATAAAGTGCCCAGCCAAAAGACAAAAAAAATGGCTCGTTAAAATTTAAAACACTAGGTATTTTCACCAGCTTTGGCAATGTATTTATACTTGAAAAGAAAACGTACCATCGCTTGCAAGAAGAGAGGATCTTATATCGGTGAAACTCTTTCTTCAACAAAATTGAAAGAAAGCATTAAATAACTGACACAAGTCTACAAGGGAGATATACATTACAATAAAAAACTTATGAAGGACCTATAATTTCTTATTTAACCATTCTGATGACTAATTAAGGATTGAACTGGATATAGCATATTTAACCCTAATCTGACCTCCCTAAGATACTCAGAATCCTATCACGACTCAATACCAATTTATTATGCTTTAGGCCTGACAACCCTAATGATACGCTACTAGAGAAGTATGGAAGTTCAAACCATCTAGTGCTACATTACCCTACTTCCTGTAAGCCATTGCCTTAATAGACATTATTTTGTAACTTACTAAACAATAAATTTTTGGATTTAATTATGTTATAAACAAACTCCCAAATAATGGGAAACAAAACCAAATAATGTGTAAATTCTAGCAGTTTCAACACAAGATAACACACAAACATAGCACCAAATACAATAATATAAACCAACAAGAGATCAAGGATACTCTCAATACTCTGTTGTGAGTTGTTCAGCTTAGAAAGCTTCTCAGCTAATATTTGTCCATTGAAAGCACCGTTCATCCCTCCTAATCAGAAGTGCCCACTTGATTTGCATACAAGAACCCTGCACCAACAGATTAAGATTGCAAGTTAGATAAAACTTTAGATTACTAGTCCAAGAGGAAGTCTGATCTGGCACGTTCATTGCTTCAAAGTTCAAACACTGAAATTTTGAATTCCTATGATTTGGATTTGAAGATGAATTATATAAACATGAAGGGGTCACAGCTCGGTTAAATTGTATTTCCTAGCTTAAATCTTCAGGACAACTAACGGGAGCACAACACCATAGATATTGAAACGTAATATCAGGGTGATTTGAACCCTCATATTCACAATACGTGTGAAAATCAGATTCCTTAAATAGCACATTATAGACTTTAAGTAGAAATCTCCTGCTCAATTCACACGTTAAATAAAGCCTTCTATTAACAACATTCAAGGCTTTCAGAGCTATGCAAGGACACTGTAAACATCCATATAATGAACAATATAAGACCAATAGGATTTTCAAAAATGACGTCGTGTGTTAAAATACTTAAAATGACAGCCACTACTATCAATTCATCATGCAAAAGTTCGTAAAGCATTCAAAGAAAAAAAATGAATGTAAAATAGTATGTCGTCATCAGACAACCAACAAATAACAAAGAAAGATTCAACCAAGCAGAGTGGCTGAGATGGAAAGCAACTGACATTTTAGAAGGAATGCATAACATGATGTTAATCTTAACCTTATTTGATTAAACAGAGACGACTATAAAACCATTCTGCGGTCTAAAACTACATAATGATATCTTCCTGATCAGGAACAAGAAATTGTGAAAATAAATCCCTTCATCTGAACTGCGATTGCCTTAATTTTCCTCAGTTTACAGAAGACTGACCAAAGTTGCCTCTGAAACTTCCATGGCTAAGCAGACACCAACCTTAGTTAAGTACAGCCTAGGCAACTCCCAGTAAAATAAAGCAATCTATTATAGACCTGCTCAGACCTAAACCATTCTCATTTTATGGACCAGAATGGAAATGGTAAAATCATTCTCTTTCATCTCGCATGGAAATGTGTAAAAGGCAGTCACAATTCATCTAACCCCTCAGAGTTTGAATTTTGGCCAGTGTTTGCAGGAACCACCCCTCCTCCCCTAACGCATAAAACCCCAGAACCGCACACCATACGGAACAGCAAGTGAAGCACGCTCGGAACTGCACTCCCGAAAGAATGAACCGCGCCTCATAAAACGGAACTGCTCTTTAGGCTGGATTTGCATGGTTTTTGGAATTTTCGAAACGCTGTGTGAGGGACAGTTAAGCGAACAATGTTCTTTCTTCAGATTAATTATTCCAGAAGACTTGGAATATAAAGATATCCATGAGGATACAAATATTATATATTAAATATATGAAGAATGATGATACAATGAGAGTGAGAGGCTTGCTTATATACCAAGCAGGTGTCTCTTCATGGAGAGTCATGTCTCATTTAGACATGACTCTTCAACCTAATTACTAATTAACTAATCATTATTTATGATTATTATCATTTACATTATTTTACATTATTTCCTATATATTTATTCATAACATTGCCTTCCTCCTCAAAAAGCTTTGTCCTCAAAGCTTGTCGATGAAAAAGGCTTGATCTCTTTTTCGGTTTCGAATGTCTTTTTGTCTCAGAACAGTCATCTTCGTCGATACAAGTTGATATGATCCTCTAAGTGACAAACAAAACTGTCGCACTGAGAAAGGATCAGACCATCCTAGATTAATCTTCTGTGGAATATTCTGATCACTGGAATTTTGTAACAACTTGTCATCATAGGACTAGATTGAGGTTACATCACTATTCTCTGGAACATCAATTTGTTGTTTCTGTTTTGAATGGTCCCGATACGTAGCATGGTTGAGTTGTCTACTTTCATGATTTGGATGTCGATAAGGAACTTTTTTGGCTTGACATTCCCTTATTAAGTGTGGAATTTTTTTGATTTACTT
The DNA here is from genome assembly GCA_031772625.1 of Pinus tabuliformis. Taxonomy (NCBI): domain Eukaryota; kingdom Viridiplantae; phylum Streptophyta; class Pinopsida; order Pinales; family Pinaceae; genus Pinus; species Pinus tabuliformis. Next base: position 435,318,751 of record CM062808.1, on the reverse strand, counting down.
CAGGGGACAATGTTGTTGAGTTGGCTACAAAACCTTCACTCGGGATGTTTATCATCTGAACTGCAACATCTAAGTGTATCGCTTCTTCAACTGACTTGTCTTCTTGAGTTGTCATATTCACTGGATCAGTGTTCATTCCCTTATCTTCAACTCAGATTGTTACGACTGGAGATTTCGATACTTCTTGATTAAATTGATCTAACTTGTCTTTTAATACTTTCTTATCATCCTTAAGTTTCTTAATTTGAGTGAGTAGACTTTGATTATGGTTTCTCAGACGTAAAAGTTCTTTGATACCAAATGAAGCGAACAATGTTCCTTCCTTAGATTAATTATTCCAGAAGACTTAGAATACAAAGATATCCATGAGAATACAAATATTATATATTAAATATATGAAGAATGATGATACAATGGGAGTGAGAGGCTTGCTTATATACCAAGCAAGTGTCTCTTCATGGAGAGTCATGTCTCATTTAGACATGACTCTTCAACCTAATTACTAATTAACTAATCATTATTTATGATTATCATCATTTACATTATTTTACATTATTTCCTATATATTTATTCATAACAAACCGTGCTTCCTGAACACTCCCAAGGTGCTCCCTAGACACTTCTTAGATGCTTCCTAATGGTAATGTTAAATTCTTAAAGTAAAAGTGACTTAATTTTTTAGCATTACCAATAATTGGCTCAAAATGTTTGACATTGATTCCAACCTCATCGGACTTCATATGGAGAAAATAGAATTTCATATACCATTCAAATTCAGCATACTTAACAGTTTTCAGAATTTGAAGATCAACTGGATTGCAGCATTTCATAAGATTTTATCATGTATGAGGGTATGTAATCGGCATCTAATCAAGAGCACCAAGCCCTACAGGAACCCCATTATTGGTTTGGTGGTGTTGATTGTTGAACGCCTTTGTCATTGCCTTAGCAAAATTGTACCCCTTACTCAAGCCAAAATCATTGATCAGGCATGTTAAGCCTTTTATACCATATTTTAAGGCTTGAATTAGGCATTTTGATAAAAGATGGGAACTGTTGACTAATGTCCCTAGAGAATCGAGGTAGAGGCAAAGGCTAGGTAACAGAAGAACGAAGGATGAGACTAGTGATGAGGATCTCAATATAAGTGATGGTGGAACATGCATGGTGATGCTACCCTGCAACTACAACGTTTGGCGACATGGGTGGTTTCGCAAATGGTGAACACTTCTTCTGTAGAGAGGCATTTAGCAACTAGCTCAATTTATTGTTCTAGAGCTTTTGGCCTTCATTTTTTGGTGTGTGGATAGCCTATTTTGTAAGCATAACTATTTGGTCATGTTATTATCGACAATTGCTAGATAACCTATTTCATTCCATAAGGTAAAGAGCTACTTTATACTATATGACGTAAAATTTTGAATGTTTGGTTGTAATAAATAGAATGTAGATTCTAGATTGTTGATGCTCAAATAATTAATCATTAATGTACTACGGATGCCATTTCTATCTTGATTTATGCACAAGTATTCATGCTTTCATATATTCTGCAACTAATTTATTCTAGATGTATTTTTAATATAAATGCAATCATATATACACACACACACACTTCCGGGGTGCTTCATTTTCAAGGAATTTCCGAAAATGAAGATTCTAATGCTTTGCTTCCAAAACATGCACCTGCTTCGTACCCATTTCATGCAACATTGCTTTTGGCCCAATGCATCATCGATTCATCTGTCCTGCAGTAATGCATACTAACAAATATTATAGAAAACTGTCTTAGGCATGCGTGAGAGAGACAGAGAAAGACTGTTCTCTTTACAATATTCATTGTCATACACATTTCCACAGACGACACATTTTACAGCACATTTCTGAGGAACACTGCAATTTACGCATGTATATCCTGCCCCTTATTTGCCTATTGTTCTAGTTTTGTAGCTATATCTCCTACCATTAGCAAACAGGTTACTCAGTGAAATGACCCCAGACAGTAATGAACCAGGGCCTCTGCAACTTTATTCAGAGAGAATTGTTCATCCAATGTCACATAAGGTATGGCATAGAACCTGGCCAACAGAGAAATAAAGGAGAGTGACCTTCTGAAGCTTACAGTGGAGCTTCAGTAATCTTTTAAAGATGCCTTGTATAGCAAAGCATTGCTTTCTATTCAGCATGGTTTATAAGCAAACTTGCCAACAGATTTAACATATGCATGCCTATTTCCAATTTTGCAGCCACATGTTATCCCCTTGCTAACAATTAATAAAAACATCAGGATGTTTGCATTGTAATAACCTAAAGGCTAGCTACAGCCCATGGGCAAGGTTTATCTTGGTTAAGCAAATTGGACGAACCCCTTTATTTCCCTGTTGGAAGACTCTAAAAAACCAATATTCACATACTCATTCTAGTGATCATTTCCCCTTCCCCTATCCCCTCTTTCAACACCCTATGCCTTGATCTATATCAGCCCTTAGAGACAAAAATTCTACAGCAGTCAAAAAACAACAGCCTAATAACCGAAACTTTCTCAAGTCACCTAGGAAGAGAAACACTTGACCAGGAGAGAGCTCCCAAAGAAATACAAAAAGCAAAACAAATCCTCAGATCACCATTCCATCCACAAGAGTAAAACCTATCACAGATCTTGACAAATGAGGGAATAGGAAATTTCACTCAAAAGTTACAACCTTTAGAACAGTTCAGAAATTGTTTCCATCAGCTCTAGGTTGAGACTGATCATCCCATTCCGAGATCAGAGAGGATCTGTCAGACTTGTCGTCTGTGGGACATGGAGCCAAAGTAGAACTTTACCTTCTTTTGCCGCATATATTATTGTAGGAATTTACAGGGTAAGTTACTTAGATAGAACAACAAAGGACACCGCTCACAAACAGATCATAGATCAGTACACCAGTATTCTTGACGTGGTTAAAACCCTCAAAGAGGGAAACAGTCCACGGCTTGAGCCAACGCGGTCACTTCAGGGAATTTATTAATGTAAAAAAAAGAAAATTTACATAAGCTTCTCTCATGAACGGTCACCTAACAAATGACCCTCCATGCTTTTTAAATAGAGATCATGGGCCAATCGGGTGTTAAGCCACGGATCAAGTGTCGGTAGACCAAGGAGAGAATGAACTGTCGGATCACTTCATGTCTAGAACATATCATGACTGTTGGATTGTAAGTTACAAAAAGTACATACTAAAGAAACACATTTTACCTAACTATACACTAGACCAAGTTGTACTTAATTATTTTCTCTGTGTCAGAATATCTTAACACCCCCCCTTAAGAACAACTTGGGATAGGATTGAAGGATGTACAAAGATGACACAATAGGAGAAGGAAGGAGGCATTAGAGCCTATCCCCCCTTAGTGACAACTTCCTGAACTCCAAACATTAATCGAAGTTTAGTAAACTTCGCTTTTGTGAGAGCCTTTGTAAAGATGTCTGCAACTTGATTACCGGTTGAACAATATTGCACTTCAAGAACATGGTCATGAATGAGCTTTCTGATGAAGTGCATGTGTAGTTCAATGTGTTTGTTGCGCTGATGTTGGACTAGATCTTTGCATAGGTGAATGGCACTTTGATTATCACACCAAAGTGTAGTCGGATGTTGTTGCTGAAAACCAAACTCTAACAGGATCTGACAAAGCCATAGGGCTTCCTTACTAGCTTCAACGGCGCCACGATACAAGCCCATGTAATAGGTCGAGAACCAAGAGTGAAGACATAACCTGCAGTAGAGTTTCGATCATCAGGGTGACCAGCCCAATCAGAATCAGTGAAACCAACCAATAGAGGAGATGTTTCTGCACTGTAATGAATCCCAAACTGAATTGTCCCTCAAACATAATGAAGTATTCTTTTAGTTGCTTTCCAATGTGGGTTTTGCATAAACCGAGCAACAAGGCCAACATCAAAGGAAAGGTCAGGACGAGTATGGGTCAAATCAATGTTGCGGTGGAGCACCCCCCCCCCCCCCCGATCCTGCTCCCAATCCGCGCTCCGGGCGGGAGTGACTCGGGAGTGGGTCGGGAGCGCGCTCCCTAAAAAAAAATTCGCTCCCTGCCTTTTGGGGAGCGTTTTTCCTTTTTTGCAATTTTTTTTTGTAGTAATGTTCGAAATGCAATTTTTTTTTTTAAAGAAACAAATAATTTTTGAGTGGGGCAGCTTAATGATCAAGTCTAGGCCCTAGTATTAATATGCTATTCATGGTAATGTTAAATTCTTAAAGTAAAAGTGACATTCTCTTTAATCTTCATTTTCATCCTTTTACTTAAATTTTTAACATTACCATGAAATGACTCAGGATGTTTGAGAGTGGTTTCGGCCTCATTGGATTTCATATGGAGAAACTAGAATTTCAGATTTCATTCAAAATCCAGCAGACTTATCAGTTTTTCAGGATTTCAGGATTGGGGGATTGCAATGTTCCCATTGAATTTTGTCATGTATTAGCGTATGGAACTCGTATTTAATCAAAAGCACCAATCCCTCTATGTACCTTGATGTTAGTGACATTGGTTGTCGAACTCCTCTATCATGACCCTCCTAAAAATGTACGCATCACTCAAACAAAATCTTGACTTGACATGTTATGCTTTTTCTATCTTATGTTAATGCTTAGAGGGTGATATTAATGACAAAGATCCCTATACAAATACAGAGGTAATGACAAAGATACCTCTAGATATTAATGCTTAGAGGGTGATATTAATGACAAAGACCCTGATTTTCCAACAAGACTAAAAAATTAGACATTTCTCGTGGTGGCAAGAGGCCCAAGCATAAGAAATAGATAATAGATTTACTTCTCTTCTCTAGTTTCTAGTAGCTTTTATAACTATTGACTCTTTCATATTTATTATGATATTTTTTTAAACAATATATGACAATTTAAGTTTGAAGTTGGCAATTATAACTCATTAGTAATGAATTATGAATATGATGCTTCATGAAAGTTGAAAGTTGTTTCATTTCATTTCATTTTATAACATTTCATTTCATGTTAGATATTATTTGTTGTAATGGTTACACTTAGCTTACAAGTACAGCTTTGGTGATCAATGATGATAAATGTTATATATTGAATTTTGAAAGCTTGAAACTTTAAGATTGATGAATCATGAGACTCAATATGTTGTATGTTACTATGTTACTAACTTGTGGACGTGGTTGATGAAGATTATAACTTCTAGATGATTGTTGTTATATGGTTCAAACTATGTTTTTTGAGTTTTTTTATATCTAATTCATTATTCTACATGTTTTTGTTGACATATATGTATCAAAATATAAAAATATATATATATATTATATAAAAAACGCTCTGAGATTCGCTCCCAAACCGGGAGCTTCTGAAAATGTCACTCCCGCTCCCAAGTAACACTGGGTCAAATACAAAAGTTTTCCAACAAGTTGACGGTATAAGGTAGCATCAACTTCAGGGGAAGTACAAGTGACTGAAAGTTTGGCTCCAGACTGAAAGGGAGAAGGGGTTGGCTTACAGTCTTCCATGTGAAAGTGGCGTAGAAGATCACAAGCATACTTGGACTAGGAAAGGGAAATACCTTCTTTAGATTGCAAGACTTGAAGACCAAGAAAATAATGCAAGTGTCCTAAGTCTGTCATTTCAAACTGCTTTTTAAGGCTGGACTTCACATGATTTATAAGGTTGGGATCACTACCAGTAAGGATAAGATCATCAACATAGAGAACAAGAATGATAAGAGACTTACCCACTTTCTTGGTGTAGACAGTATTGTCAGAATGACACCTAGAAAAGCCAGTGTCTAAAAGAAAGCTATCCATTTTGGCATACCAAGCCCGAGGGGCTTGCTTGAGACCATAAAGGGATTTCTTAAGCCGAAATACAAGGCTGGAGTCTGTTTGTATAAAGCCAAGAGGTTGTTCCATATAGATTTCTTCATGCAAGTCCTCATGCAAGAAGGTGGATTTAACATCCATCTGATGGACTTCCCATTTGAAAGAGGCAACGACGGAAAGAGCAAGGTGGATAGAGTTCATTTTGGCAACAGAGGAGAAGGTTTCAATATAGTCAATGCCTTCAACTTGTGAAAAACCCTTAGCAACAAAACGAGCTTTATGTTTATCAAATTTTCCATCTGGTCCAGACTTGGTTTTGTAAACCCATTTGCATCTAACAAGTTTTTGTCCCTTTGGAAGAGGAACAAGGTCCCATGTATCATTTGCCAATAATGAACGATATTCTTCATTCATACATGCGTCCCAATCTGGATGACCTAAAGCTTCTACAAAGGTGTCAGGATCATGATTCGCTGAAGCTTGAGCCAGTAAAGAAGACGCTCTATCGAACCGAGAAAGTGTACGATGTTGATTTGTAGGATCACCTGCAAGAGCACATGTTGCATCCTGAGTAGCGCGGACCCATTTTGGAAGTTGAGGAGTTGAAGGAGAATCCCGAGAAGGTGGGGGACGATTGTCATCATCATTGTCATCATCTGAAGAAGGAATATTTTCAGAAGTAGAAGGGATAGAGAGAGGTGGCACATCCACCAAACTAGGCGCGTAGGCCGATATATTTTCAGCAAACTTTACATATCTTCTAATGATAACATTTTTGGATTTAGGTTGAAGAAGTCTATATCCTTTGACATCTTCAGAAAATCCAACAAAAAAACATTTTTCACTCTTAGGTTCTAAGGCTTTATGTTTCTCATCTAGAATATGGGCCCATGCTTCACTTCCAAAACACGAAAGTGACTTACATCTGGTTTAATTGAGCTCCATGCTTCTTCTGGAGTGATAATTCTTTAAAACCTTAGTAGGAGTGGGATTTACTATGTAATTTGCACAGTTAATTGCTTCGGCCCAAAAAATAAGACTAAGTCCTTTAGATTGAAACATACAATTAGCCATTTCCTTTAAGGTGTGATTCTTCCTTTCAGCTACACCATTTTGTTGTGGAGTATATGGAACAGTATGTTGCAATTGAATTCCATGCTCACTGCAAAAGTTTATTAATTTGTTGTTAACATATTCTCCGCCATTATCAGATCTTAGCTTGAGAATTTGATGTCCAGATTGTTTCTCAACAAAGGCCTTAAAGGCAAAAAACATGTTAAAGACTTCACTCTTGAGTTTTAAGAAGTATATCCAAGTGCGTCTGGAGAAATCATCAATAAAGTTAAGAAATACTTGTAGCTAGAGAATGAAACAACTCGAAGTGGACCACATAAATCACTATGCACAAGCTGTAAAGGGGCTGAGGCATGCCAAGAGGCACATTTTTCAAAACTATCCCAATGGTGTTTTTCGAGTACACATCCGAAACAAACACCATCTCTGCAAGATACCATAGGAAGACTTGTCACCATATTTTCTTTACATAGATTTTGAAGGGAGCGATAGTTTAAGTGACCAAATCGCTCATGCCAAAGTTTGCTCACTTCATCATTATGAGCAACAATTACCGAGGAAAGAGTTGATGACCCAAAGTTGTTAAACTTATACAACCTTGTAGAATCATCAGCAATGCCAGTAGCTAAAATATGTCTAGGATCTCTTAGCTCCTTGATTACAACATCATGAGTTGAAAATTCAACGGTTTTACCTTCCCCTGAATGAGTTATCTGATATACAAATAGAAGGTTGCAGGATAAGGTAGGAACACATAATACATCATTAAATTGACCATTGTCTAGATGAATAGTTCCAATCCCTACAACACTAAGAGATCTATCATCACCAACATAGATATTTTTGGTGTTACAATCATTTAAAGAAGAAAACATGGCTTTGTTTTTGGCCATGTGATAAGAAGCTCCAGAATCAATGAGCCACTCATGAAAATGAGAAGAAGATACATTTAGTGCATAACCAGACCGAGATGCTTGACAACCACATGCAGAAAGTGTTATTCCTAAAGATGAAGTTGAAGTTGAAGAGTACTCCAAATGGGTGTTATGCTTCTTCATGGTTGCTTCCAAGGCTTCCATCTTCTTAAAGGATTTAGATTCTAAGTGGCCATCACAATTGCAAACGTTGCAATGTCTATCAGCCTTCTTCCCTTTGTTTTTATTTGCCTTATCATTTTGTTGAATTGATTTTTCATTTTGAGACTCAAATTACTTAGGACCCTTGTTTGGTTTAGGACAACTCTTTTTAGGATGTTGCTTCTTAGGATTCTTTGAATTTGATTGTTGCTGGGTTGTTAAGGCTTTCTTAGAAGAGTTTCCAATATTAAGGAAGACCAAGATGTAAGAGCTTTTCTTATTCTCTTATTAAAAAATCACAAAAGGCATCAAAAGAGGGGGGAATTGTAGGCTTGTCCTTAAGAAATAAAGGGTTCTCTAATACAATGGAAGGTGGAAACAAACACAGATTAGGCTGGTCCTAACTTAGTAAGAATGGAATAGATAAGGCTACCATCTCCTTTCTTAACCTTAACACCTTCTAAGAGAAGTCTTGGGGTCTTGAACTTGGACAAAAAATCTTCAATGGAAGAAAAATTATTGGGGTCCAATGTAAGCAACTCATTTTCGAGTTGATGGGCTCTAATTTCAATTTTAATTCCAAAAACTTTATTGAGTTGTTTCATTGTTTCATCGGGGGTATCAATTTCTGCAATATGGAATCTAAGGTCTGGAGAAATAGACATCCCTATCAACCCACCTACTTGATCTTGCTTATTTCCCATTTGGCTTGCTTATCTTCATCTTTAGGTTTAGACTCTTGGCCTGAGGCTATTCTATAAAAACCTTTACTTCTAAATAAATCCACAATGTAAGATCGCCATTAGAAGTAGTTGGTGTTCTCAAGGATAATTAGGCATGGACTTTCTATCAAAAAAAAAATCTAAAGCTGAAGATGCTGAAACCAAATGTTCCAATGGAAAGATTTTGAAAAATTAAGCCGATTCAAAAAAACGACTCTGAAAACGGCTTCCGGATGAAGAAGTTATGGCTTTTTGAAGAAAAGTTGTTGAAGATGCCGACGAACCACATGAATGTTGGGAAGTGAATGATAATGTTATATTTAACCCCCCCCCCCTTCCAAACTTAATCTAATTAGCTCACTTTTAAAAAAAGATTACTTTATGTGACCCACTTTTACAATGGTACTTTATGAACTATCCACTAAACTGTAACTTAAATAAATGATAAGGTGACTTTAGAATTATAAGTGACTCACTTTTTATAATGGGTGAGAACACTTTTACATAAAGTAACTTTAAAACATAAGTTACATGTGATTTTTGAAAAAGTAACTCAACAAAAAGAAAAACTTGAACCCAAGACCTCTATTCTCATAAAGTAACTTTGGACCAAGTGAGCTAGTTTAAAAGGTTAGTAATTTTTGGAAAGGAGGAAGGGTTTTTTTTTTTTGCGCTCACTGAAGCTTTGGAGTGCATGCTTACTTGAAAAACCCCCTTTTTGCCTACAAAACAAAAAAAAACGACCACAACCCAAAACGAAGAAGGCAAAGGTAATCCAAGCCTTACGGCTTAAAGTAACATTTTGTCGAAAACTAAATATTTTTCTCAATGTTTCTAATTTTCCGATATCACACTAAGGCGCAGCGAAAAAGAGCATACGCATGAGAAAAATCATTTCTTTATGTTTCTAGTTTGCCCAGATCGCACAGAATCACAGGGCAAAGAGCATACGCAGAAATGAAAGGTATGGCTCCGATAATATAAAAAAATATAGATGACTATAAATTGAAATAAACAGAGAGATAAATAAATATAACTGCAAATAAAGATTGTATACCTCCAGATCTTAAAAATGATGTAGTTAGGGCTACCAGAAACCTTTTCGAGTCAAACAAAAGAGGTTCATCACTGGAACAAATGCTCCTGACACAATAGAGCAGTCTTCTCGGCCCGAAAGTGGTCAAAAACAGTAGATCTAGGAACCGACAGTTAGATGCAGTTGTGCCGGCTTCAAATTTGGATCACCAGCAGATGCGGCCCTCAAATAGCTCTGATACCATGTAGGAATTTACAGGGTAAGTTCCTTAGATAGAACACCAAATAACACCGCTCACAAACAGATCACAGATCAGTACACCAGTATTCTTAACGTGGTTGAAACCCTCAAAGAGGGAAACAATCCACAACCTGAGCCAACGGGGCCACTTCAGGCAATTTATTAATGTAAAAGAAAGAAAATTTACATAAGCTTCTCTCGTGAACAGTCACCTAACAACTCCATGCTCTTTAAATAGAGATCATGGACCAATCGGGTGTTAAGCCACGGATCAAGTGTCAGTAATACCGAGGAGAGAATGAACCGTCGGATCACTTCATGTCTAAAACATATCGTGACTATTGGATTGTAAGTTACAAAAAGTACATACTAAAGAAACACACTTTACCTAACTATACACTAGACCAAGTTGTACTTAATTATTTCATCTGTGTCAGAGTATCCTAACAATTATGAGATAAGAGAGATGTTCCAATGTCTGTGCAGAGAATCAGGAGTATCCCTCACTTCTTTCTTCCAATTCCTGGACCAGAGGTGTCCAGCTCTTTTCCTAATCGAGTACCAAGTTTTAGGAGGCAGACTAGTCACTTACAAGGTCCACCCAAGACAAAACCAGAGAGGTTGTGCTACCCCTCATATTGCATGAGGGTGACTTTAGTGATTTTCACCACAAGATATGATTTGCAGAAAGGTACTTGTTACTGGAAAATCTAGCACTTTAGTGCAAAGCCTCACTAAGTACATTAGGTTTAGGGAAACAATGGGATCAGTGACCACTGTCACCTTAGCAATTGTTCCCCTGTTGTTTTGTAGTTGGAAATTATGCCAGAAGGGAGGCTTCCCCAGAAAACAATAGAGATTACATAACCCAAGTACTCTTAGGGTTGCATACCCTCGAAGAGTTTGCTAATAAAATCACCCATGGAAAATATTCAATAAATAAGGCTCCGGATGAGATGAGATGTAGCAATTTAACAATTTATCTGCTACGACAAATATCGAAATAAACACACTGCAACCTTCACAAATAAAACTGCAGAAAAATAATGCGCTGGAAACTGAGAAATGCTAGTACACACACATAAAATATGAGACAATTATTTTTGGACAAATGTCCCCAGAAAAACCCAACTTGGAAAACCGGTGCAGCAGTGAGGGTTTTTATTATTATGCAGTAGTGAAAATCTGAGTACAATCTGGATGCCTGAAACTGGTAATCCACAGCAAGAAAATCTGGGCAAAATTATTAAGGGAATTTACCCTTCCTCCACAACCAATCCCAGCACAACTTGCCTACAAAAAACTCGGCCTCCTGAAGCTTTTGTGTCACCCTCTACGTTGGACTGCACAGTCGCTATGACGTCTATCCTCTGATTGGTCTCTAATGAACTCGTTCTGCCTTCTGTTGCTGAGAAATTTGTCTCTTCGGCCCTCTGGATCCTCTACCTAACCTCTGGATTTGAGAACGATTTTCTCTCCAGCAAATTGAACTTCCCTCTCTGAAGCTACTGGACAGAGCTCTAAGTTGCCTCACTAGGATAACTCGGCCCTCTTGTTGCTGCCTCTCCGGATCTGGAAAACTTCCTCCCACTCACTGCTTCGATCTCTAGCTCTCTCCGGCAACTCATTGTTGCTACTCTCGAAATCAATTTGCCAAGAAATCGAACTACTCAAGTGCCTCTGGTGCATTCTCCATCACCACATCGACCCCTTCTTATATCTTCCTGCTGGGACTCCAACGACCAAGATTAAATCTTAATCGATGGCTCAAATCATTTCTAGATCGATCTGTGTGAGTTTCTAGAGAATTCTCACCTTGACTTGATTAATTCTGATTAATTAGCCATATTCCCAAAAACAATTTCTGAGTTTTGAAGATCTCAAGTATTCTAGCCTCTCCACCAAATTTCGTGGCTAGAACACATCCAACGCTACAAAAACTAACACTCCCTCTTAGTGGGGAATATGTTCTAGTGCTGCACACCCTATCACAACACCCTGTCTCTATATCACCTCATGTCACGCTGCTGATGTCTTGGTGCTGCTTCCCACCAACTACTGCACAACCCTGATGCTGCATCTGTGCTGCTACTAACACTTCCATAGTGCTTCCAACTTTGCATCTGCACTACAACTCCCTCTTATTTGTTGTTGTTGCAACTGAAAAGCATCCAAAATACTGAATCAATTGTGTTCAGTATGATGCATCTGTCTCCCAAGTCTCTGACTGTTACTAGCATCTGCACTGTCACTAAAGACTTTACGTTGCTGCCAACTCTGCACTCAACCACCTGCTCTACTATCAATGTTGCATTGTGCTCCTATGTATCTGGCTGCTACTAGTCTGCAACTGTCACTCTGGTACTGGCTGCATCAACTGCCACTAAGCCATCTTGCTACTTAACACTGTGGGCGCCTGTAGGCAAGTCATGATCCATGAGGTGGACTCCTCAAGGACCCTACCCAATCATTGTATTTCTCTGGAACTACAGTACCAAATCTCCCCACCTCTCTCCTGAAGGTATATCTGCGAACATCGCAAAGTCTTGCTCAGCCCTGGAGGGCAATTTGTCGATCTCTGCAAAAGTTGTATGTTGGTCTTGCTTCTCCTCCTTGTCCTTCTTCCTGGGAGGACACTGGGCACTGTAGTGACCAAGCTCACCACACCTGAAGCATTTGACCTTTTACAGGTCCTTCTTCTTCTTTCTATGCTGCCCCTGCCACTCACTGGGACCCTTTGATGCGAGGGCCACATTATCCTCCTCCTTCACTACCTTCAATTTGTTGTTGTTGCGGCCACTAATGGAGCTATTTAACAGAGCTTGTCTCAACTCCTCCTACTGCAAATCGGCCCACATCATGTCCCCCTCTGGTAGCCTATCTCTGCCCAATATGCTTTGGACAAAGACCTGCCAATCCTCTGAGACTGTTGAGTGTCAATTGCACTAGCTTCGTGGGTTGAGGCGCTACCCAACAGCTGACAGTTGGTCTCGGTCCTCCTATATCCTGGTAAGGAAGGGATCTATGTCTTCCCCCTTCTGCATCCGGATACATCTTAGCTTCTCCTCAAGAAACATCTTTCGCTGCTCGGAAGTTCCCTAGTATAACGTGAAGAGAGCACCCCAGATCTATTTGGTAGTATCTTTGCCAGCTATATGTGAGACTATATGATCTTGGACTCCATCCAAGATCAACCACTTCGCCCGCGCCATCTCTTTCTTGTATTCTTTCTGTTGATCTACATCATGGGGAACTACCACTGCATTATCAATGTAGGCTTTCAAGGCATATTCATCTAGAAGGAAGGACATCCTAGCCTTCCAGATGACATAGATAGAAGCTTCATCCAACCTATCCTAATCAAGAATCCCTGCAATGGCCATCTCTGAAAATGTTGAAAACTCCCTCTTTCCTTTTGCTTGGGTGCTACTCGCACTCCCTTCTAGAGCGAGAATATCTGCTCACAACTACTGTCAATCTGCAAGGAAAAACCAAACTTCTAAGACTTGAAGTTCCTTGAGAGAAATTTTCCCTTTGTTGTGTGTTTTTCTCTTTTCCACCCGTCATTGGTTCTGCTCTAGCGAACTGCTGCAAAACCCTTTGTGTCAGCATAGAGTCGACCCAACGAAAAAATCGAAGCTACTCCCTCTACCTCTGGAATCACTCAATCTGGAAAATCGAATTTTTTTGCCCCTCTACTTATAAAAATCGAACTTCCTCGAGTAAATCAACCTCCTGGCAAAGGATTGTGCTACTCCTAGGAATTTTGGCCTGCTGCTCTTTACTGAACAGAGAAATTCCTTCTTTCGCTTCTAAGCTTCCAGCTAATGAACTACGCTCTGATACCATGTGAAAATTCCAATATGGAATCCTACTGCAACAACTGGTATTATTTCTCCTAATTGTTAATTAATTCAACAATTTATCTACTACGGCAAATATCGAAATAAACACACTGCAACCTTCACAAATAAAACTGCGGAAAAATAACGTGATGGAAACTGAGAAACGCTAGCACACACATAAATATGAGACAACTATTTTTGGACAAATGTCCCTGGAAAATCCCAACTTGGGAAAATCGGTGCAGTAGTAAGGGTTTTTATTATTATGCAACACTGAAAATCTAAGTACAATCTGGATGCATGAAACTGGCAATCCACAGCAAGAAAATCTGGGCAAAATTATTGAAGGCAATTTACCCTTCCTCCACAAACAATCCCGGCCAGTGATGCGGGGGAGCGCCCTCCCCCCCCTTCGAACCCGCTCCCGAAGCGCGCTCCGGGCGGGAGCGGCTCGGGAGCGGGTCGGGAGCGCGCTCCCCAAATCGCTCCCGGACGGGAGCGATTTTCGGGAGCGCGCTCCCGTAAAAAAATTTGCGCTCCCTGGTCTGTGAGGGAGCGCTTCAGGGAGCGATCGCTCCCGCGCTCCCGGAGCGCTTTTTAATGCCCGGGAGCGATCGGGGAGCGATCGCTCCCTGATCGCTCCCGGGCATTAAAAAACGCTCCGGGAGCGAATTTTAAAAATTCGGGAGCGATTCGGCGGAAAAAAATTCCGCGGACCCGAAAAAAACAAAAAATTTAACTTATTTTTTTGGATTTATAAGCCCAATGGGCCAAAACAAAATCATTTCAATGAGATTGAGCTTGAGTTTGAGAGCAAAGGAGCAAGGAGCAAGAGCTGAGGAGCAAGGAGCCAGAGCTGAGGAGCGAGGAGCAAGTGCCAAGGAGCGAGGAGCAAGCTTGCAGAGGTAAGTAACTTAATCATTTAGTTAGTTTAGCTGGTTAGGTGGTTAGTTTGGTTAGTTTAATTTACCTGTTTGAGTTTAAAGATCATTAATTTAAATTAAATTAATAAATTAAATGAATTAATCCCAATAAACTAAATTAATTTGCAGATTCAAGACTCAAACCCTACAAACATCAAACACGATGGACCTGGGGATTTTTATTGGCATTTTCCTCTTCCTGGTCCCTTTTCTGGTTATTATGGTGGTGGAGAGTAGGAAACGGAGGGGGCCTGAAACTGAAGAGGTGGATGAAGAAGCCGGAGGAAGTCAAATAGGTGAAAACCCCAGTGAGGAGGATGTGGAGGAGGGTGAACATGAGGGTCAAAAAACTAAACAAGACCAAACTCCATTGTGGAAATATGTTCAGAGGCCTGAAGCAGGGAGAGGGGGTGGAACCACTAAATTTCATTGCCCCCATTGCAATTCTGATTTCACAGGCTCATACACCCGTTTGAGAAGACACCTTTGCGGGAAAAGGGCATGGGATGGAGAGAAACAAATAGGAATCAGAACTTGCGACAAGGTGTCAACAGAAGATAGAGCCAAATACATAAAGGAAGAGGAGGACGCCCAATACAAAGCAAAAAGATCAAGGGGTTTCTTTGAAAGCTCACAAAGAACTCCTTCAGCATCCTCCCAAGGCAGTGGATATGGACATGGAGGCTCAGGGTCATCATCTTTACGCCGTAGAACCATATCAGATTTCCTTGATGAGGGGTGTAGGAATGATGTGGATTCAAAAATTTACAGGTTCCTCTATGCAAATGGGATACCATTCAATGTTTTACGCTCACCTTATTGGCACGAAATGGTTTCTGCCATAAATGATGCCCCTAAAGGATACAAGAGCCCTGGGTATGACAAGGCAAGAACAGTTGGCCTTGATCATGAAAAAGCAAAAATATCACATTCTTTGAATAAAATGACAAGTTCTTGGACTGACAATGGGGTGTCCATTGTATCTGATGGATGGACAAATGTAAAAGGCAAGCCATTGATAAGTGTTCTCGCTGTGTCCCGAAGTGGTCCCATTTTTCTAGCTGCACATGATTACTCAGACAAGTTCAAGACCGCTATCAACATTGCAGAAGCATTGCTTGAAACAATTGAGCGTATTGGCCCATACAATGTCATCCAAGTCATCACTGATAATGCTCCTAATTGTAAGGCAGCGGGAGCAATTATTGAGGATAGATACCCGAACATATTTTGGTCTGGATGTTTGGTTCACACATTGAACCTTCTGTTGCATGATATTGTCAAAAACAAAAATGAACAATACCAATGGATTGGTGATTTGTACAAGAAAGGAAAAAAAATGATAAAATTTATTACAAATCATAGCAATACCCATGGCCTTTTCCGCAGTCACTCGAGATTGGAGTTGCCGAAGATTGCGAGGACTAGATTTGGTAGCTATTACCTCACCTTCAGGCGCCTTTTGAAGGTAAGAGAGGGTTTAGCTAGCATGGTATCAAGTCCAAATTGGCAGGTGTTAAAGGAAAGGGCTACAAATGTAGCTGACATTGCAGGTTTTGAAACGGTGGAGGAGGCCGCTCTTGATGGGCAGTTTTGGACAACTGTGAGACAGGTATTGGATTTCACCAAGCCAATTTATAACATGATTCGGTTTGCAGATACAGACAAACCAGTGATTGGTGAGGTGTATGAGCAAATGGATACCATGTTGGGGGAAATAAAAGACATTGTTAATAACAGAGATCCCGACTTGTACAATCTGATTCACGATTGTGTGTGTCAACGGTGGAAAAGGCTTAACCTTCCACTACATTGCTTGGCGTATATCCTTACGCCAAAATACTACTCAGATTCTTGGTTGGGCAAACCTGCAGCAGGGGGTGGTGTTAGGACCAAACCCCATTTAGATCGAGAGGTAACTAAAGGATATCTGGATGCATTAGAAAAGTTGGTGCCTGACAGGGAGGAATGTGCAGCTGTGCGCCTTGAAATAGGCAGATACTTCACTGGCAGTGGTTTGTATGGTAACTTCCATGCAATGGACGACAAAGATAAATTTGATTCTCTCACATGGTGGGAAACATATGGCGGCGACGGACTTTTGCGAAAATTGGCATTGAAAGTTCTTGCACAGGTTGTAAATTCTTCTTCTGCAGAGAGGTGTTGGAGCACCTACAGTTATATACATAATGTGAAAAGAAACAGGCTCAACGAAAACCGAGCAGAAAGCTTGGTTTATGTGCACTACAATTTGAGGTTGTTGAGCCATTACTGTGATCGGGCTAATGAAGATCCCACATATAAAATTTGGGACAATCACCCTGAGGACGACAATTTGGAAGATGGCATTGTACATATGGAAGAACTAGAAGATGAGCTTGTACGGGATGAAGCTGAAGCAGCTGCAGCAGCCATGCCAACTCCACCTCCACCATCCAGTTCTCGGGGCCCGAGTCTTGTTCCATTGCTGTCGCCACCTCCATCGACACCCTCGCGTGGAGGCTCTAGTTCTGGTCGTCGGTCTGGGCGGGAGACTCCTAGAAGACCGCCAAGACCTACTTATACTCCTGGAGACTCTCGTGGCAAGGGCCACTTGTAGATTTACAGTTTACTTGTCTTTTTTAGTTTCTATTAGACTTGTGACTTGTCACTTTAGTTTTCATAACTGTTCAGTGTTGAGTTTTGAGTCCTTGACTCTTGACTCTTGACTCTTTCATATCATTATGACATTATGATATTTTTTGTAAACATTATATCACTGGTGACTGTGACAATGAAAATTTGAAGTTTGAAGTTGGGCCTTGGCAATTATAACTCATTGGTAATGATTGTGAATTATGAATATGATGCTTTGTGAAAGACTAAAGTTGTTTCATTTCATCTCATTATTCATGTTTCATTTTATAAATTTTTAACATTTCATATCATGTTAACAGTTAGAAGTTAGGACTTAGAAATATCTTCGATATTACTTCTTGTAATGGTTAAACTTGGCTTACAAGTACAACTTGTTACTTTGGTGATCAATGATGATAAATGTTATTGAATTGAATGTTATTTTAATTTATTATTTTACTAAGGTTGATGACGATTATAATTTCTAGATGATTGATGTGATATGGTTCAATGATCAATTTATGTTTTTTTATGTTTTTTATGTCTATTTCATCATTCTACATGTTTTTGTTGACATATATGTATCAAAAATTAAAAAATATAAAAAATATATATATTTTTAAAAAATCGCTCCCCGATTCGCTCCCAAACCGGGAGCTTCTGAAAATGGTCGCTCCCGCTCCCCGCTCCCGCTCCCGCTCCCAAGTAACACTGATCCCGGCACAACTTGCCTACAAAAAAATCGGCCTCTTGAAGCTTTTGCGTCACCCTCTGCGCTGAACTATGCAGTCACTATGACATCTAGCTTCTAATTGGTCTCTGATGAAGTCGTCCTGCCTTTTGCTACTGAGAAATTTGTCTTTCCAACCCTCTGGATCCTCTGCCTAGCCTCTGGATCTAAGAACGAATTTCTCTCCAACAAATCGAACTGCCCTCTCTGAAGCTACTACACAGAGCTTTGCGCTGCCTCACTAGGATAACTCGGCCCTCTTGATGCTGCCTCTCCAGATCACTGTCCCTACCCCTCACTGCTTCAATCCCTGGCTCTCTCCAGCAACTGACTATTGCTACTTTGGAAATCGATCTACCAAGAAATTGAACTACTCAAGTGCCTCTGGTGCATTCTCCATCACCACATCGATCCCTTCTTATATCTTCTTGTTGGGACTCCAATGGCCAAGATTAAATCTTAATTGATGGCTCAAATCATTTCTAGATCGATTAGTGTGAGTTTCTAGAGAATTATCACCTTGACTTAATTAATTCTGATTAAGTAGCCATAGTCCCTAAGTTTAGACTTAGGAAATATTTAAAAATCGGCTAATAATCTAATTAAGCCATCTCTGTGTGGAATTTCCAGAAACGATTTCTGGGTTTTGGAGATCTCATGTATTCTAGCCTCTCCACCAAATTTTGTGGCTAGAACACATCCGATGCTACAAAAATTAACATGTGTGGGGTAGATTTTCTCAGTTTCCAGCGCTATTTTTCTTCCGCAATTTATTTGTGAAAATCAAATTGTGAATTATTTGATATTTGTCGTAGTAAACAGCAAATAAATTGTTAAATAAATTAACAATTAGGAGAATAATTTCCAATTGTTGTGATAGATGAAATTTTCACATAAGACTCAAGAATGGGCTAAGCACATGAAAGGAGAAGTGAGGGTTCAAAGGATTCTCATTGAATCCATTAAGGATCATCTCATTCCTTTTGTTGCAAATTTGGGCACATCTAAAGCAATATATGACAAGTTGGTGAAATTGTATTTAGTTAGCACTACAGGTTAGACGATATCTCCAAGGAAAAGCTTTACAAGACAAGGTTATCAAAGGACAAAGACTTGACCTCATATCTCTTAAAATTCTCACAATTCAGGAATCAATTACAAGGACTTGGAGACATTGTTTCTGATTCTGAACTAATAACTTATATACTTAATGCCTTAACTCTCGAATGGACTAGTTATATGACAAGCGTCTATTCAAGAAAGGACACTCTGAACTTTGATGAGATATGGTCTTTGTGTATGATAGAAGAGACAAGATTGAAAGCAAAAGATGACACCGAACCAAATGAAAAGTCCGAGGCTTTTGCTACTAAAGTAAAGAAGAAAGGAAAGTTTGGAAAGTTTGAACCTCGTCAAAGGAACAACAATTAGCCACAAAGAAGTCAAGATATGTCCAAAGTACAATGTTTTGGATGCAATGAATATGGACACTTTAAGAGAGATTGTCCCAAAGACCCGCAAAATAAAAAGAACAATAAGAGGAAGGAAAGAAGTGGAGCACATACAGCTGAAGAAAATGAAGAACCCGAAAAGAAACCGAAGAATGAAGACACCAAGGATCTATATTATTGAAGGACTCCTCCACTATCAGGTCTGCTTACAGTATGTTTTCTTTTTCTTTAGAAGATGGCAGTTCTAGTAGCATGTACATCTGTAGAAGAAATTTGGTTTTTAGAGCATGGCATCATGGAAAGAAGCATAACGCATTGGAAGGATTAGAGTCTACATTGTCAGTTGCATCTCATTGGTAGCAGTCATCAAGCAAAGATAGAAGATCATGGACCATCCAGCACTCCACCATTCATGCAGTTACTTTTTGGCATCGACATCATTCTAAATGCAGTCTACTGGCTAGAAAGGATCACAAGGATCCTTGATAGTGATTATGAAGGTTCTTCACTATGTGAAAGAATCCTTGTAAGATGACAAAAGGTATATTTCTCCTAAAATTATGGAAGCTAGCATCAAAGAAGCTCGCAAGTATTAAGATAATAGAGTTGCAGCATGAAGAAATAATTGAGTACTTCTCATCTTAGAGAAGGAATCTCATCTTGAACATCATTCTAGACAACATCCTCAAGGAAAGATGCAGCTCATTCAAAAGGAAGAATACTTTATGGCAAGCATAAAGGAAGAGGAATGTATATATTTAAGAGTTTCTCATTAAGAAGTAGAATTCATGTCTTCAGTAATATTGCAGGAAGAGCTTGTTGCAGAAATATGCTTGGTAGCACAAGCATGTTATGTTTTGGATAAGATTGTATTGGATAGAACTCTTCCATTTGATTGCTCGACACATAAAAGCATGATGGATAAGAACGAACTCTTTCATATGATTATTTAGTATATAGAAGCATGATTGATGGGTAGAACTCTTGATGAAGCTGAACAACATCCGATATGGTCTCCTGAAGCATGACATTGATCCACATCCAATATAAACAACTTCGAAGGGAGCTGCATAAACTCTATTGAATATGATTTTGAAGCTTCGTGATTAGTTCACTCCACAAACACGTTGATCGACATTTGAAAGGCAGAAAGCATGAAGAAGGATTCTAGTATGAAGATAGGCCATATGAAGGGATGTTTATCTCAAAGGGAGCTTGTAGCAGAACATGACATCTTAAAGGCTATCAAGACTGGGTAACTCTGACTTTAATGACTTGGTATTGATGATTCGTTTGACATATGACTTTTGATAGGACATATTGCAGAAGTATAGATTGGAATGATAGCAGTTGAGATTATATATTTACAACAGCGTGGTTTAAACTCGATCCTTCAACATATAGATTGAGTGGACATCATTGATTTTGCTTTAGAAGCATTGACGGCAAAAATGTGCACTCCATGAAGGCCGGAAAAGTAGGAAGTCAAAAGATAGCATGTTGGTCATGTTGTATCCGATGATATTCACTTTCCCAATGGACAGAGAAAGTTGTGATTAACTCTACAATAACTGGTTTGGCAAGATTGATGATTGATGGAAAGTGATGTAAAAGACTGATGGCTAGAACCCTGTTATGAAGAAAGATCAAGAAAAAGTTTGGCTCCACAACATCCAGGAAGGTCGAAGCTCAGATATGATATGATACAATGATGAGAGATAGGAGACCTTGCAGATACTACTATGATCTCCACGGAAGAACAAGTACTTGTTGAATGAAGCTTATGTTTAACTAATGATTATGATGAAGTCTCCCTGATTAAGAGGGAGAAAGAAATCTCCTTTATATTTGAAAAGGAGTAAGGACCTCCTCCCTGATTGAGAGGGAGTGATGGTGGACACCATATTCTCCATATGTGTCATGCACTAGGCCAGGACTAACCACCATACGTCTAGTGTATCACATTGGGAGGGAGAATGGAGGATTGGATAAGCATCTAGGGACTAGTACTCCTTGAGGATTGGAAATCCAAGATAGGAAGTAGTCTTGTGGACCAACACTCTTTGAGGATCTAACAAGGTATCCAAGATAAGAGTGGTCGAAGAGGGCCAATATTCTTTGAGGATTGAAAATCCAAGATAAGAATAGTCATGGAAGGACATATCTAGTGAACATCCGAATCCGATATGTGCCTTGAGGTGCTAAGGTGTCCATATGTATGCCTCCCAGCGTTGTGCTCTAATCTTGTGGAGAGTTAGAACTTGTGAGTTAAAAGGCCTTACTATGTTGTTGTTTGACAAATGTTGGTCATGATGTTGATGCTTTAAGGGATGGCTTACCAATTTGACTCTTCTTATGAGAATATTTCAGTTTGAGAGTATCCTTGAACTTGTTAAGGGATTATGAATACCTCCCTAGCTAAGAGGGAGTGTTAGAAAATGTAATTACGTTCGGCCTTCATAATTGCTATTGTACTTATATTATTGTATATTTCATCTAAACATCAAAAGAAGAAAAAGAATATTATTTTATGAGCGTGGACTTCATGCTCAAATTATTTGGTCATCTAGGTCAAGCATGTTCTTCATGCTTCTAGGGTTTATTGAGTCAAAAGAATATTTGTCATAAGTCAAATTATTGTTCTAGAGTCAAGTCCCATTTGGACTTTGAAAAGAAAGTGGAAAAAGAAATTTATTTGAGTCAAAAATGTAATTTTTGTACCCACAAGACCAAGTTGGCCCTGGAAGGGGTAATTCGACCTCTTGGATGTGTATAAATAGAGACAATTCAACCTCATTTGAAACACCAACCAAGCAAGTTTGATCTCCAAGAAAAGAAGAGCGAAATTCAAGAGGAGGAGAAAGAAAGCAAGAAGAAAATCGAAGTTTATGCCCTAGAATCTGCCCTAAAAATCTCACACATGCGACATTTTGACGCTGCCACAGGGGTCAAAGTTGCAAGTTTGAAATTCTGAAGCTGGGGTCTGAAATTCTAAAGTTGGCGGCCAAAATTCTGAAGTTGGAGCTGATTTGGAAGTTTTTGACTTCAATTGACTTTGACTCGTTGGAAGAGCTTGGGAGGAGGGTTGAGTTGGGCCTTGTTGGAGGTTTTGGTCATGTTATTTGGGTTTTGGATTTCTCATTTGATCTGATTCTATAAGAAGAGAAGTTTTTTTGGGTTTTCCACTTGGAGGGGTTTTGCCCTGGCTTGGAGCCTACATCTTGTGTCAATTGTTTATTTGTGATCTTCATAGTTTATGATTTTGGTGATTGTTTGATGAACAGAACATAATAAAGTAATAAAAATCCAACATAACTTCACAAGCAATTATCAAAAAAGAGAAATCATCCTAACTGTTGCCCCAATCAATTTCTCAATAGATCCTCCACCCCATTTGCGCTGCAATCGCCTGAATAGTTCTAATGGACGAATATCGAGCCACCGATGCGAACGTCTCATCACAGTGAATTCCTTCGACCTAAGAGAAACCTTTGGCCACAAATCTAGCCTTACACTTCTCCACACTCCCATTAGTTGCATGCTTGATTAAAACTTGGCTTGATCCGCCTTCTAGATCATTCTCACCCATATTATGATTAATACCCATTAATATTTTAATTTTCCTAAGTTTAGACTTAGGAACCCCATTAAAAATATTAATTATTTTAATAAAATACAATCCAGGTGGAATTTCACCAAATGGTTTCCGAGTTCTTTAGAACTCATGTGCCTTAGCTTCTCCACCAATTTTCATGGCTAGAGCACAACCGATGCTACCAAAAACTAACATTATACGCCTTAGATGTCTCTCTGTAGCCCACAAAAAATCCCTTCTCTGTTGTGGGCTTTAGCTTCTTCTGGTTATCAAAAAACACATGGCAGTAAACAAGGTTGCCAAAGATCCTAAAGTGAGACGTGTTAGGATTCTTGCCCGTGAAAGCCTCCTCTGGTGTCACTGTGCCCGACACCCTGTGTGGGCTCCTATTTTGCAAAAACACTGCAGTGTTGCATGCCTCTGCCCAAAGAAACATAGCCAGCCCTTGGTCATGCAACATGGCCCTAGCCGCTCCAACAATGCTTTGGTTCTTGCACTCATCCACCCCATTATGCTGAGGCTTATGAGGTGCGTTGAGCTCTCTCCTAATGCCCTCCTTGGCACACAAGTCTCTAATGGCATTGAAAATGTACTCCCCACCAATGTTTGACCTCGGCACCTTAATCTTTCAACTAGTCAAGTTCTCCGCCGAGGCTTTGAACTCCACGAACTTCGAGAAGCCCTGATCTTTCTTCACGAAGAAGATTCATGTCTTTCTCAAATGGTCATCAATAAAGATGACATAATATTGGTATCCCATTAGGGATGGAGAGGAAAAAGGCCCGCATACATCTAAATGGACCAACTCCAAGATGCTCTTAGCCCTGATGTCTTTGCTGGAAAAGGATGTCTTGGCATACTTGCCAAGTGCACAACCCTTGCACACATCATGTTGATCTACACTGTAATGTGTCAACGCTGTTGCAATCTCCCTCAAAATCTTCAATGCTCCATGGTGCAACTGACCCATATGCCTATGCCAAAGCTCCCCAAGGTCACATCTATGCAAACTGATCTCTCAGTTGCTCAAGGTCGCTTTTGTCTCAAACTATAACCTGTAGAGGTTCTTCACCCTAACTCTAATTTGCTTCATGGCTACAGATTTTAACGGCTTGAAGAAAGCCTTTCCTCTGTTAAAGATGACCTCATAACCTTTGTTTTCTAAAGTTGAGACTAAAGCAAGATTTTTCTTCAACCCTAGGACATAGATGGCATCTCTAAGGTAGAGAGGATTCCCAGACTCCCTCACAAACTTGACAATACCCACGCCCTGTGCTAGGTACCTGCCATTATCTCCCATCTCTATATGAAACTGTATACCCTTCTCTGTCAACTAGTTGAAGTACCTCTTCTTCCCGGTCATATGACCAGATGCTCCGCTGTCAATGTATCACACATTGTTGACCACTGAGCATTGTTGATTGGGGGTAGCATCAGATATGCTCTAAGCCTCAAATTTTGCAGGGAGGCTTGGGCACAGGTGTTCCAAAGAACCCAGAAAGCGTTTTAGGAAATTCCACCGAGAACTGATTTTATTAAAATAATTAATATTTTTAATGGGGTTCCTAAGTCTAAACTTAGGAAAATTAAAATATTAATGGGTATTAATCTAATTGTGGGTGAAACTTCTAGAAAAAGCCATGGATCAAGACAAAACGATCTGAGCTTTTGATTATGTTTTAATCTAGGTCGTTAGTTGTCCAACAGGAAGATATAAGAGGGGCTTGAAGGTCATTTTGAAAACACACAGAGAGATTGAGAAAACCGATTTTCTGAAGTGAGAAGCTCTTGGGAGGAAAAATCGATTGAAGAAATCTCTCGCAGTTGAGGGGCAAGGAGAGCAGCTTCCGGAGAGAGAGATTCTCAGTCGGAGATACATCAACAGAGAGAGGCAGTGAGTGATCCAGAAGCCTTGACGCAGAGGCTGAGGCAAGGCCAGAAGGACCATGCAAAAGCAGCACAGAGGGAGAGAGAGGAGTCTGAAATCTAAAGATGAATTCAAATTTCAAAAGCTGTGAGCCAGGCTGTGAGACTGGGAGGCTGAAATCGAATTTCCTAAGCAGCAGATCGACCAGCTAGAGAAGTGATGCAGCACACAGACAACTATGTGTTTCTATTTTCCTTGCTCATTTTCTATGTTTCAAAATCATATTTAATTAGGTGTAGGTTGCTTCAGTAATTTGCTTCAATATTTCATGAAGAAATCTGAAATAAGTTTGTAACATAATTTACAATCTAGGAGAAGTAGATTCAACTGGTTGCAGTAGGATTCCTGAGATTGTTAGATCTAGGAATTTTCACAAGCTTACCTCCACCTCTGTTGATGTTGCCATGTGATCCTTCTTGGATCCCTTCTTCCTATTTGGACACTTGGTGGAATAGTGCCTAAACATATGGCAAGAGAAGCACTTCACTTTGTTGGGATCTTTCTCGTTCTTGCGCCCTGAATTGGACTCGACCCCTCCTAGATTTTTCTTTCCCTTGGCCTTGCCCCCTTTGCCAACTAGGGAAAAGTTTTCTTCTTCTGCAATCATTGCATGAGACCCAGGTTTAGCTTGCTTTTGGATCTCACGCAATCACTCCATAGTCGCTCCCAATCTGGAAGCTTTTCTCTGCCACTCACTGCATCAATGAAGTTTTCCCATGACTTGGGAAAGCCCAATAGTGCAAAACTAACAAGGTCTCTGTCCGAGACTGTCTCCCCAACCCCAGCTAACTCATCCTTCACTTGGGTGAATCTGGTCAGGTAAGAAATCACGGACTCAGACTTAGTCATCTTGATATTTCTGAGTTTATCTCTAAGTACTAGCTTCCTGGCCTCACTCGTACCCTGGTACAGCCCTAAGATAGTTGTCCACATGGCCTGAGTTGTCTTCTTTCCGAAAAGGTGAGGTATGATATGATCCTTGACTCCTTCAAGGATTATTCTTCTAGCCTTTGCGTCCTTCTTATTATGTTGGGCCAGTTGTTGAGGATTTGTTGGTGCAGCTGGTGGACTCTCCACAAATTCCCAAACTCCCTGCTCCTCCAATACTATACCAATCCTCTCCTTCCAAGAACAGAAATTCGAGGCCCCATCAAGGCAATCCTCAAATCTCAGCCCAAATACGCCACTTTGTAAATTTGAATGGCTTAGAAACCCCTGCACAATCCTGAAGTGAATTGTGTCCCCTTTCCTGCGAATTTCACTTGCTCCTGAGGAAAATAACACGCTTTTTGGTCTTCAATCAGAGACCTGCTTTGATACCATGTTAGCTTTCTAATACCCAGCTACTAATTTAATAAAAAATTTGCAATGAAGAAACTAAAAACTGAACTCCAAACACTTTTACTAAATATGCTAAGTATTCTAACAAATAATAGCAGCGGAAAAATAAAATCATGAAGACACAAGCACACAATAAATAATACACCAGAATTTACCCAAGAAACCCCAACTGGGGAAAACCTACCAACTTGTGTGTTTTTATTAATCTGCTCAGCAAAATCTCAGAAATTGATTACAAGGTACTAGGGAAAAATTCCCTCACAATTTATTGATCCTCAACACATTAATCTGTGCACCCTTGATCAACTCGACCTCTCTCATGCAAAGCTATATGGACTATAAAGGCTAACTCTCCCTCTCTGCGAAAGCCAACTCGGCCCTAGAAGTGATGCGCTCTGGCTCTAGAAATCTCTTGAAGTTATTCGGCCTCTTTCTCTGCCTTCATGTGTTAAATTGGAAACTCATTTGTTGAGCTCAAACACACATGTTTCTCTAGTGCATAATCACGTGATTAGCAAGTTTGCACCCTTCCTCTTTATAGAATCGAACTAGCTCCTCAACTAAGTGAACTGGCTACCTAAACTCAAGTCAACCTAGCTCCGTGAACTCAAATCGAACTAGCTCCTTGAACTACAAGAAAATTAGAGAATTTTCCTAAGTCAAAACTAAGAGAAAGTATAATTGCACCTTAGCTAAACTCATGGGTTCCATTGCCAAATTTTGCGCACTTCTAAATTCAGCAAAACCCTTCCATCTCTAACTTGAATTAACATTGTTGATGGGTTGTCAAAGTAGTTAATGAAGGCTCAGGTAGGCTTACTTGAGACAACTAAGTCAAAGTATACAAAACAAGTTGTCTTGCATGCTAGACATATATTTGCCTAATGGTTGACAGTTGTGATGCATTAGGACATTTCTATTGTCTAATTAAGATGACTAAGTCAATTTGAATGCTAGAGAAATATTTGCCTAATGGTTGATAGTTGTGTTGCATTGGACATTTCTATTTTTTGATGTTCTAGATGGTTGGTTTCCTGATCAACCACAACCAAGCACACCTATATTGTTTTCTTTCTGGAACTTGTAAAAATACTTAAATATGGATGTTAGTTTCTTAGCCTATCAATGTTAGAGCTATCAAGGATATCAATCCATAGACTTGTTATTCTCAAAGTGCTAATTATAGTTCTCTTTTTGGTTATTTTGACCTCAAACACATATTAAATGTAATCTTACTATTCCTTCTTGAAGTAAATGAAATATGACATTTCTTTTGGAAAACACTAAACTAAAGTCAAAATTTTATTTTTATTTTATTTTTAAACCATGGTGAATCAGCAACTCATTAATGCAATCTAGGCGAGGCCCAAGATCAAACCTCACAGTTGCCACTATAACACCAAGAGTCCCCCCGCCCTACCACCACGACCATTTTGCAAGGATGTTAACTCTCAAAAGTATAATGTTGCTTTTCTCATATCCATAAGCAAACATCTGATTTAGAATTAATAGTTTGAGGTTTTCAAACCCATTGAGGGTTAGGTTCGTTGTGCACATTAGAAATTGTAGCAGGTGTTTTCATTGGTAAGTGTAACATTCGCATGTGATTTTTACCCTAGTTATAAGATGTTTTCAACCTTTAAACAACTAGATATCTATAAATCCAATTTTGAGTTGTGACTAGGTCTATAATAGCATCAAAAAACCTGTCAGTCATGGTATTCATATCATTCTGGCCCTTAATAAATTTCCTCGATCGCACTTGGTATGGTCAACGTATGCTATGTTGCTAATGTACTATTACTTAATCTCATCAGCTCCTGATGGCCTTGTTACACACCATTTTGTGGGTGATATACCTAGGAGAAATTTTTTCTCCAAGATGGTCCATGTCGACAGCCAGCAGCCCCTTGCAACCACCAACTAGCTCGTTGTGCCATTTCTCTGCCACTTGAGCCAGCCATATGGTCCCTCACCCATCTGTCATGATCGTATGTTTGAAGGTGGGCCTCCCGAACATAAAGGTATGCCTTGTCATTTGCTAATTGAGTATTGTAGTTTGCTTATCATGGATACTTTTGGGCATGGATTAATGGGGATTCGGCAGAAAAAGTGGGCTAGTTCTATGCTCTTGTCCTCTAGACCTCTTTTGGATGTTAACCTTGGACCCTATCCCCGTGGGATCTCTTTTACTAACCTTTGGGCATTAGGGATGGTAATACATGGGAAACCATGATTTTGGTTGTGTGGTCTTGTTCCCTCGTCCACATATATCACTCCCCTTCCACTCATTATAACCCCATTCATCATTTCTCCCACCTGAGTCCACATTCCTCCATTGGGTCCACATAGGGTTAACCTTCCCCCCTCCCCTTGCCCACACCTTGGGTCAAGCTTGGAATGATGCCCCAAAGGTTGATGCAGCTAAAAAGAAAAGTAAAAGCATAATTGGCCACATTCAACAGGAAAATGTACCACAAAATACAAAAGATGGTCAAGACAAACCCATTTATCACATGGGTAAAAGTCGATACATGAGCTCTACCCCATTATCATGGCCATCACCCTGGTTCCTATAGGCTCCAGATGAGCCTCCTTTATCATTCAGGAACCCATGATTGTCCCAAACCCTGGTGGGCAATGAACCACCCTACCTTAAACAGGATATCCACAACTCTACCTTACACATCATGCTCTTATACCTTAAGCTCCAAGCAGTTAATCAAAGAAAAATCATAAAAGGAAAAAGGTATATAAAGAAGGGTGGGAAAATCAAGATCAAGCCACCTCATGCACCACGATTGCTCCCTCCTCTATATTATATACCCAAGTGTGGGCTTCCCTTTTATTAGCTGCCCTTATACCCCAGCATCTGGCCCAAGACTGCCACTTTCATTCCCTACTCCATTCATCTCTTTATCACATGCCACCACCCTTTGAAGGATGTACCTTGGACATACTATCCACTTTAAAGGTAGAAACCACCTAATAGGATACTTGGTTAACCCCATTTGGAGCTTGGAGATATTAGCACATGCCAAAGCTCACAATGGAAGGGCATGCCATTATGAAGAGCCCACCTATTCTCCATGGTTTGTAAGCTCTTTAACTCTATTTCCTTTGATGACTTGTTGTAATGAAAGGTTGGGGGACGCATTGGATCTTATGCAAGATTGTAGATGGTCTACAGTTTGGGTTTGGTCTCCCTATATGAGGTCATAACCTTCTAGAGGGCTACATTGGCACATGCAAGGTGTGTGTAGACAGCCCTGGGCCTCCACAGCAGTAAACAGCACTCCATGGATCCCTAGAGATGTTCAGAGATTGCTTGAGATTCACCTATTGAACGAAGAAGATGCACCTGGTTCACCATGCCCAGTGAATCCCATAGTTGTACCATGCACTTGACAGATGACCCAAGACTTGTATGATGATGTGGCATCACTTACACCATCATTTGAGCCCTTACAGATGGTTTACAGGCATCTTCGATCCACTTGGAGACCCATGAGGTTAATTATGTGCCCTCGCACCCATTATGAGCACCACGGGTTTATTATTTGGAAAACAAGGGGCCAGCCCCTTGTCCACTACTTTGCGAGTCCTATTCATCATTGTGGCACTTATGGACTTCATCATGCTTATTAGAAGGCCCAATAACATGTATTATTGATCATTCAACCTCTTGAGAGGCCTATTCTTTTGTTTATGAGCTAGTTTGGTGGGCTTGTCAAAAAAAAAGTTAGTTGTTTTCCACATTATTTTATTTTAGGGGCTAGTTGTTGATCAGTGGTTGTCATTGATGTCAACCTAAGCAACACCAGGGGCTACCCCGATCTTGCATGGGCATTTTGACTTGACAACTTACTCTATTCTGAGTCAAGGATCTTCTAGATGGATTCTACTTGTCGAGATGTTTCCGTTGATATATGGCACACCAAGTAATTTTTCGCGGTTTGAGAGATATTCATGTTTGAAGTTAGTAACCCCATTTAGTGGGCTAAAACCCTATGGGGTTGTGGCATGGCACTCATAATTGGTTGTGGTCATTGAATAGTCAATATTTAAAAATAAAAAAATTGCTCCTAAAATCCCTCCAACATTCACTTGTTGAGGACCCTTTCAACTCAAGACATTCATATAAATAATGACCCTCATATCCTCCTCTAGCAGGGATTTTGTGGCTTCAAATAGGCCATCGTGGCATTTTCGCTATAACTTTTTGCTATGAAGCTTCAGAAGCTGAAATTAAAACCCATTTGAGCTGAAATCGTGATGAACCTCGTGACCAAATTTCAGATCTTGGTTCGCTATATTTTCGGAGATATGATCTAAGGAGATTAGGGTTTTTGCAGGCTCCCGAATTCCATGTCAAACAGGTGACATTGGGAAAATCGTCATAACTTTCTCTCTAAGCATTAGATTCAAACTTCGTAAATAGTCATAGAAAGAGGACAAACTGTAGTTTGTTGAGTAGCGTTTTCAAGGCCGAAGGTCGTAACAGTGACACGTGGCACTTCGTACAAGTTCGTAGTACTGAAACAGTCTATAATCAGGCCATGATGGGAGATTGGTCATAACTCTTCATTGAAGAATCCAATATTGATCAGACCTGTGTGGTTGGAAAGAGGCCTCAGAGGGCTACCATAGGACGAAATTTCAACCCTTGGAGATCCGAAATTACATAGATACAACAGATTCAATATCGAGCTCCTAGAAGGAAAGAAAAAGCATGCATTCAAGGATCCCTACAGTAAGGACCACACATCAACAGTCAAGGGTAAGTCTCCTACAGCAAGGTATGTATGATCAGTGTTTACATTTGAATTTTGAGTATCATCTCTCACATGTTTTTGCAGGACAACGTAAGTATATACAAGGTCTCGGTTATATCTCTATGTCTCTATATGTCACAGTTAGTTTTTTGGATGTCCTATTCTTGATACTACACATTTGATGCTACATATTCTTGATGCTACAGCAAGTCTACTAAATGTATATGATGTTGTCAGTGTTGGATATAGTCCTGCATAGAGTCCAAGCCTATATCAAGAGTGGGAGTCTTTGTCTACTGCTGCAACAAGTCAACAACAAAAGTGACAAGCACACTTCAGGTACGCATTGTAATTTTAATTTGCATTTATTCATTATTATGCACTTACATGTATTTTGCAGGCAAAGGTAAGTTGAAGTGTATTTTGTTTTGTTTTGGGATTGGTTTCGTCAGGCAAATTTTGCATGCAAGTAGAAGAAGATTCAAGTACAACTTCAAGCACGAATTCAAGAGCAAAAGTATCAAATCAAAGGAAGCATTGCAGCGAGACATCCTTTGAAGACATGACAGCCATCTGTATATTGTGAAGAAGTGTCAAGGCCAAGAGTCATCATTGTAAGGTTGTAAAAGAGTCATTTGTAAAAGTGTCATCATTGGGAGAGTCATTATTGTAAAAAAGTCAATCTGCCTAGTGTCGAAAAGGCATTATTGGGAGATATAGGAGTCTTTGTTGGGATGATGTCATGGTTAGGTTGCAGGTCATAGTGTGATTGGGTGTTTAGTCAAAATCATTGTAAATCATATTGTATCGTGGATCGTTGTCCCTGGTACAGGAATCCACACGCTTGTCTCATTTCAGTCATTATAGGGTGGTAGGGTGGTGCATGAAGTCGCCTACAGGTTGGAGCCTATGTAGTATGAACACTTCAGGGTGGTAGGTTGGTCCAGGATGTTGGGGCATCCATTCTGATTACTGAAGAAACCAAAGCGTTGGGGCGTCCTTCCATTGGGAGCTAGAGACGAATGATTTTCTAGAATTCTAGGAAGTTGTTGCTTTCATTTCAGTTGGGGCTGAAGATTAAAGAATTTATTAGAAAAGCGTTCGGTGGTTTTTGACCCAGAGGGGGTTTTCCACCTAAAATTCTTGTGTCTACTGTGTTCTTTTATTTACTGTTATTACTGCATAAACATTAATAATAATTGAAGATTAACTAATGCTCTGAAAAGATTTAAAAGTGCTAATTGCTAAGGAATACTGATTCACGCCCC
This sequence comes from Pinus tabuliformis, assembly GCA_031772625.1. NCBI lineage: Eukaryota > Viridiplantae > Streptophyta > Pinopsida > Pinales > Pinaceae > Pinus > Pinus tabuliformis. Next base: position 435,286,284 of record CM062808.1, on the reverse strand, counting down.
CCTCAGTATTTCCAACAATTGGTATCAGAGCTTGGTTCCTTCAATAACAGCTTAACCGCTGGAAGTCAGTTTTCAGAGCATAGAGATGGGAAAGTCAAAGAAGCAGGTTACAAGGATTTCAAAGGAAGGTACAAGTGCATCAAAATCTGAAGAAAGTGAGTATCGTGTACCAACCCCTGATTTAGATGCAGATAATTACTGGATATGGGAATCCAGGATGGAAGTAACTTGCAGGCACATGGAGTATGGGAATCAATTGTTTCTGGAGACACATCTACCAACGAAGCTAAAAGGTACAATTCAAAGGCCATGAATGTAATTTTGAATGTTTTGCCAAATTCTGTGAAAACAAAAGTTGGTCAATGTTCAACAGCTAAAGCTCTTTGGGAAAAGCTTCATAATCTCTATTCAACAAAGCAATCAGGTCAAGATGTTATTGAAAATTCAGATCCTTCTGATTATGATGAAGAAATGGGAGAAATGAGTAAAATAGAGTTTCAAAATCAAGTGATCAAGGTGATAAAGGAACTCAAAAGTCAAAAGGAAAAGCCAAGAATTTTGGAAGCAGAATTGAAGACAACAAAAGAACTCATCAAAGAAAAGGAAGAGTCTGAGAAGATGATTAGTAGTCTTAGAACTCAATTGGAAGAAATCAAGAATATAGCGACACAAGACCTCAAGAGAGAAGTCCAACAAATGCAACAAGAACTCGACACAGTGTTTGCAGAGATTAGCAAGAGCACACAACAAAGGCAGGAAGCAGAAATTGAAAGGAAAGAATCTGATCAAAGATACATAGTCGTTGTTGACCAAAAGCAAAAGGAATTAGAAACATCTTCAATGGAAATAAGCAGACTCAAGATTAAAAATGAGAAGCAGAAGGAACAGATACAGGTTCTCAACAGAGAAGTAGAGAAGACCACTCTTCTCAAGCTACAAGTTGAGGAGGTAGAAAAAAGAAGGAAGATCTTGAAAAGATGGTTTCAAAAAGATCTTGCTCAAAAGGAAGAAGAGCTTGATGCAACACGTGATGAGATCAACAAACTCAAGGGATCGCAAAAAGAACACTTACAAGATAAGACAAATGAAGAAGCAAAAATGAAGGCAATTAAAGATGGTAAAGCTCCAGTTGATGAAGGTACAAGCTCCACATCTTCGCAGGATGATTCTTTGAAGGAAGTTGATCAAAGTGAAAAGCCAAAGAAGAGTGTTGCAACTCCAAAGAACAAGACCAAAGCAATCAAGAACAAAGGACCACAACAAACTACAACACCGCTTCCAAAGAAGAATGAAAAATCTTCGAGGTACAACTATCAAGGACCATCGCATCCGAATGAACCATTCAGGTATGCACATTTATTTAATGGTTATTGCTTTTTATGTGTTAACTATGGACATATGGCTAGGGATTCTGAAGTTTTTGACAAGTACAATCATTATCTGCAAAACCCTAGAAGCAAGTTTGCAGGATCACGAGACAGGTTCCACGATGATTTTGTCATAAGAGAATACATGCTAGATGGGCCAAACATTGAATGTTTCAAATGCCATAACTATGGCCATAGCGCTCGCGGTTCCAAATATCAAATGGAATCACATATGGACAACATCGAATGCTTCAAGTGTCATAACTATGGGCACATGGCTCGAGATTGCAGGAATAAGAAGGTCTGGAAAAGGAAACAGGTACAAGAAGACAAAGCAAATAACAAGGTTTCAGCAGTTATGCTTTCAGTATTTGTAAAAGCAAAAGGTCATGAGGAATTAGCAGTTGCTTCAGATAATGACTCAAGTCAAGATGGCCCATTAGGTGACTCACTATTTCGAACAATCTGGCTTGTTGACTCCTTAATGTTTGTAGAGGAGGAGTCTATGCAGCAGTATATGGCACAAATCTACAATTGACAGGAAGGTAATTTGAACAAGATGGCAGTTTCATTACAGGTTCAGGGGGAGCAAAACAGTTGAAGGATTACAGGTTCCTATGAACAAGGAAAGATTAGTCTGCAAAGGATATGCACAGGTTGAAGGAATCGATTTTGAAGAAACATTAGCTATTGTTGCCAAAATGGAAGCTATCAGGATGTTCCTCGCTTATGCTTACTCGAGAAAAATCAAGGTCTACCACATGGATGTTAAGTTAGCTTTTCTAAATGATGAATTGGAGGAAGTTTACATTGAACAACCCAAAGGTTTTCTACGCTCTGACAAAGAAGACTACGTCTGCAGATTAAAGAAGGCTCTATATGGTCTCAAGCAAGCTCCTAGGGCTTCGTACGCTCTTCTTGACGGATATATACATCAACAGGGATTCAAGAAAGGAAGCGCTGACAACAATCTTTATGTGAAAGTGGATCGAGATAACCTAACAATTATTGAAGTATATGTGGATGATATAATCTTTGGAAGCAGTGATGACAGATTAAGTAAAGACTTTGCCACAAAAATGCAAAGTGAGTTTGAAATGTCTATGATTGGCGAACTAAAATACTTTTTAGGGCTTTAGATTTCTCAGCGGGATAAAGGAATATTCATATATCAAACCAAGTACATCAAAGAAATGCTCAAGAAATTCCAGATGGAAGATTGCAAGCCAGTCCTTACCCCCATGGTAACATGTTGCAAGTTAAGCTTAGAAAATTCGTCAAAGGATGTGGACCAAAGGTTGTATAGATCCATGATTGGTAGTCTCTTATATGTGACAGCCTTCCGGCCTAATGTGATGTAGGCAGTTGGACAAGTAGCAAGATTCCAAGCAGCACCAAAAGAATCTCATATTATTGTCATCAAAAGAATTCTTCGGTATCTTAAGGGCACAGCAAAATATGGTTTATGGTATCCCAAAGGAAATGATCTGGTCATCCAAGCTTATACAGATGAAGATTGGGCAGGTAGTGTTGATGATCATAAGAGTACCAGTGAAGCAGCATTCTATCTAGGTGGTGGTCTTGTTTCATGGTTAAGTAAAAAGGAGTCTTCAATTTCGTTATCCACAGCAGAAGCAGAATATGTCGCGGCAACAGCGTGTTGTACTCAAGTTCTTTGGATGAAACAAACTTTGCAAGATATTCAAGTCAAGTTCGATGAGACTATTCCCATCTTTTGCGATAACACCAGTGCCATCAGTATCTCCAAGAATCCTGTGATTCATTCCAAAACGAAGCACATTCCGATTAAATATCATTTTGTTAGAGAGCAGGTCGCTAAAAAGAATATCATGCTTGAATATGTTGGCACAAAGGAACAAATTGCTAACATCTTTACCAAACCATTACCTTGTGAAGCATTTGAGTAACTTTGCCAAAAGCTCGAGATTCTCCCAAGTTTTTATTAGGCTCTTTCTCTTATCTACTTGATTAGAAAGGGGGAGTGGATGTGTGTACAGGTCCGCAGGATGGTTGTTTGTCAGGGGGAGTTACCCTTTACCATTGATGACAAAGGGGGAGAGAAGGCAGTAAGAAGAGGCGTCATGATAGCAAGGGGAGTACTTGTGTTGCCATCAATGCCAAAGGGGAAGATTGTTGATCAGTGGTTGTCATTGATGTCAACTCAAGCAGCACCAGGGGCTACCCCGATCTTGCATGGGCATTTTGACTTGACAACTTACTCTATTTTGAGTAAAGGATCTTCTAGATGGATTCTACTCGTCGAGATGTTTCTGTTAATATATGGCACGCCAAGTAATTCTTCACGGTTTGAGACATATTCATGTTTGAAGTTAGTAAACCCAGTTAGTGAGCTAAAACCCTATGGGGTTGTGGCATGGCACTCATAATTGGTTGTGGTCATTGAATAGTCAATAATTAATAATAAAAAATTGCTCCTAAAATCCCTCCAACGTTCACTTGTTGAGGACCCTCTCAACTCAAGGCATTCATATAAATAATGACCCCCATATCCTCCTCTAGTAGGGTTTTGTGGCTTCAAATAGGTCATCGTGGCATTTTCGCTATAACTTTTTTTTCTGCGAAGTTTCAGAAGTTGAAATTAAAACCCATTTGAGCCGAAATCTATATGAACCTCGTGACAGAATTTCAGATCTTGGTTCGCTATACCTTCGGAGATATGATCTGAGGAAGTTAGGGTTTTTGTAAGCCCCCGAATTCCATGTCAAACAGGTGACGTTGGGAAAATCGTCATAACTCTCTCTGAGCACTGGATTCAAATTTCGTAAATAGTCACAGAAAGAGGACGGATTGTAGTTTGTTGAGTAGCATTTTCAAAGTCGAAGGACACATGGCACTTCGTACAAGTTGCTCTACTGAAACAGTCTATAATCAGGTCATCGTGGAAGATTGGGCATAGCTCTTTCTTGAAGAATCCAATCTTGATCAGACCTGTGGGGTTGGAAAGAGGACTCAGAGGGCTACCACAGGACGAAATTTCAAACCCTGGAGATCTGTAATTACATAGATACAACAGAGTCAATATCGAGCTCCTAGAAGGCAAGAAAAAGCAAGCATTCAAGGATCACTACAGTAACGACCACACATCAACATTCAAGCGTAAGTCTCCGACAGCAAGGTATGTATGATTAGTGTTTACATTTGAATTTTGAGTATCATCTCTCACATGTTTTTACAGGACAACGTAAGTATATAAAAGGTCTCAGTTATATCTCTATGTCTCTATATGTTACAGTTAGTTTTTCGGATGTCCTATTCTTGATACTACACATTTGATGCTACATATTCTTGATACTACACCAAGTCCGGTAACTGTATATGACGTTGTCAGTTTTGGATATAGTCTTGCATAGAGTCCAGGCCTATATCAAGAGTGAAGTCTTTGTCTACTGCTGCAACAAGTCAACAACAAAAGTGAAAAGCACAATTCAGGGACGCATTGTAATTTTAATTTGTATTTATTCATTATTAAGCACTTACATGTGTTTTGCAGGCAGAGGTAAGTTGAAGGGTATTTTGTTTTATTTTGGGATTGGTTTCGCCAAGCAAATTTTGCATGCAGGTAGAAGAAGATTCAAGTATAACTTAGCAAGCAAGAATTCAAGAGCAGAAGTATCAAATCAAAGGAAGCATTGCAACGGGACATCCTTTGAAGACATGACAGCCATCCGTATATTGTGAAGAAGTGTCAAGGCCAAGAGTCATCATTGTAAAGTTGTAAATGAGCCATTTGTAAATGTGTCATCATTGGAAGAGTCATTATTGTAAAAGAGTCAATCTGCCTAGAGTCAAAAAGGCATTATTAGGAGGTATAGGAGTCTCTATTGCGATGATGTCATGGTTGGTTGCAGGTCATAGTGTGATTGGGTGTTCAGTCAAAATCATTGCAAATTATATTGTATCGTGGATCATTGTCCTTGGTACGGGAATCCACACTCTTGCCTCATTTCAGTCATTATAGGGTGGCAAGGAGGTTGCTAGGGTGGTTCATGAAGTCGCCTACAGGTTGGAGCCTATGAACACTTCAGGGTGGTAGGTTGGTCTAGGATGTTGGGGCATCCATTCAGTTGACTATTGAAGAAACCAAGGCATTGGGGCGTCCTTCCAGTGGGAGCTGAAGAAGAATGCTTTTCTAGAATTCTAGGAAGTTGTTGCTTTCATTTCAGTTGGGGCTGAAGATTAAAGAATTTATTAGAAAAGCGTTCGGTGGTTTTTGACCCGGAGGGTGTTTTCCACCTAAAATTCTTGTGTCTACTGTGTTCTTTTATTTACTATTATTATTGCATAAACATTAATAATAATTGAAGATTAACTAATTCTCTGAAAAGATATAAAAGTGCTAATTGCCAAGGAATATTGATTCACCCCTCCTCTCAGTATTTCCAACACTAATGTAGGCCCAAGTAGCTAAATTGAACTCATTAGAAGTGTGTAAATAAAAGTTATAAGGATTGATTTTAACATCATCACTTGGATTTGGAACTTGCATCTCTTTGGAGATTTTCGCTATCCTTCTTGGAGGATGAATTTTTAGGGCATGGAATGAATGTTGATGTTTGGATAACTTTCATGTCTTGGAGCTTCTTGATGGCAAGTTTTTGGATGTTTGGATATATTCTTATACATGTAAGTACATTTTAATGCTATTCTTTCTTTTTAATTTTGTCACATACATTGTTGTTGGATTTTGCTATACTAGGGCAGATTCGCTACATCTCTTACACGAAGTTGTGGAAATTTTGTTTCTGGATAGTAAATGCTTCATGTATGGGCCATCTATAATGAATGAATGTTCCTAGGGATGTTTCATTACTGAAATTCATCTTGATAAGCCATCTATCTTACAAAATGAAGTATAAAGTCTTTGAAGTTGCTTTTGTTGTTGCCATAGTGCCAAGCAAAGTTGTCTGTCAGGCCTCCTTGACACCAATCTCCCCAAAGGTGATCACGTTAAACCTATTTTCCTTCTCCCCTCTTCTCTTCTCTAGGTCTAGACCTCTTGGTCACCTAGGGCATCAATTATCTCACAATCTAGCCATCCAAATACTTCGATTTGTGTTCCACAACTGCGCTGGTGTGTCCTCAAGAAGCCCTCCAAATTTCATTAGATTTCAACAGAGGGATCTTGAGATATCGCAAGCGCTAGCTCGAAGACCAATTCTTGCCCTTGGTTTCCCCTAGGCTAGAAACCTCACTGGGATTCTTGCATTGCCTTTCATTGGAAATTCATTCCTTGATCCCTTTCCACTCCCTCATTAGGTCAAGCATATCATTGGTTGCTAAATCATATCCCCTTGACCTAACCTCGTGTCCACTTGGTCACGTGTGGTCCCATGCACTAGCAAGGTTAATTCTTCAAAGATCCCCTGGAACCCAAGTTTGCGCAAGAATTCTAGGGCTTAGGGAGCTCCTTTATAAGACACATACTCAAAAGCTAATCCTTGAAATTCTCCCCAAGCCCTTCCTTGAGAGCCTTTCATCTTGTCTTCCAAGACAAGCAAGCCACATATTTGAGCCTCTAGTGTGAATAGGATTCCAAGATCACCCCACCCTATCATTGGTCAATCCATTCGTGATCCTTATCATAACAGGTCTCCTCCCATCGGTCAAACCCCGTAAAGAGTAGGGAGCCTTAGCCAAGGTCATAGTGGGCTATTGCTCCATTGTTGCCCTTAGCCTAGTAGAAGCCCTTGAAGGATCCCATTTTGGGACCCTTGCTAGTTTGCACGGTAACATTTTTGGCATCGTTGTCGGGGAAACACGTGTGTCTTGTTCCTCATACGACATTATTGACATATCATTTTGGCGACTCCAGTGGAAGAACGGAGACCTAGTTCTTCATTGAACCAGAAAGTCAATGCTTATACAGTGTAGCAAGCATTTGTTAAGGCAATTTTAGTTCACCCTGGCGACTCCCATGATATCAATATATAAAAATCAATGGCTTTTAAAAGTCTTCATGAGTGGTTTCCTGCTTTACATATCACATGTGTTCCACAATACCAAAATGGCCTGGATTGGAAGTTCATGCGAAATATACCACAATTTGAGGATGATCCATCCATAGCAATGGACCACATAGCAAAACTTATTAAGCATGCTTCCGAGGTTAATGTGGTTCATCTAGACAGCCTCGTGGAGTTATTTATTGCCTCTACTGAACACAAGCACCAAGGTTGGCTTGACTCGTGTGAGCCTGAAAGCATTTCATCTTTTATCGAGTTGATCAACAAATTCGTGGAGTATAAACCGAAATTCCAATCTAATGAAGCTGCTTATGAGAGCCAAGAGGGAGCCCTCTGAAGAGAAGGTCTCATTAGTCAAGATGAAGAGGTTGGAGATAACCTTGAGGATCTAAGCGATGAGCAAGAAGATGAGTCCTCATTGGGTCCATGTGATGAGTAGGATGATTCTGAAAACACGTGTGTTGGGAAGGATGAGTCTACGCAAAGTGAAATCGAGACTAACCTTGCCTTTCTCAAGGATATTACTCTTGATGACTCTTCTTTTGAGAACCTTGAAGAAGGTGATCCCATTAGCCCCTTGGAAGATGACATTGGAGATTCCTTCCACATTGAAAAGGAGAAGTGCGAAATTGTTGATCCTCAATTTGATTGTGCTCCCATTTATGACACTGACAAGGAAGATGAGGTTGAGAGTGGTCTCCCCTTTCTCTCAGACATTATTTATGACGACATATCCATCGATACCTTTGAGAAAAGGGATCATTATTTTCTCTTACATGAAAGAGGGAAGTTGGGGGTAATTGCTTCTCCTTTTTGGGAAGACCCTATCATTGATATTAATAATGATGAAATTGGAAAAGCTCCCACCTATCCTCCTTGTGATTCTATATTCAAATCACTTGAGCCTTTAAATTATGATAAAGGAAAAGCCCGTTGAATGTGAGACTTCACCCACCCCTTTGCCCTTTTCTCCCGTTCATCATCCTGAGTCCTCCACAAGTGTTTCCCTCACCCCTTTTAGTGTGATCTCCAATGACCATGGACCCTTTCACCTCCCTAGGCATGATGTCGAAGAAGAACCATCAACTAGATGCATCCCTCCTCCCCCCTCATACCATAAGGGTTGTGAATACAATCACTCCATTGAGCAACCAATAGGTTGTCCCTTTCTAAAGCATAATATTATGAGCATTGATTGTGATAAAGAGTTCCTAAGGGTGATCATTCATTCCACCATTGTGTTCTTAGAGGGAAAGCCCCGCACTTCTGGATTGACTTATTTTCCTTCTCCTACGACTTCCTCTTACCTCGCATGGAAATCATATTTTCCCACCTCCCACCCATTTCATCCTCTCTGTGATTTTGTCTACATTCACGTTGAGTTTTGCTACACAAGTAATCATATAGGCAAGCATGTGTATATTGATTTTATGATATGTTGGTTGCACTGGCTTTATGATTATACTTAGCTTTACATTGTATTACATGCATATTAGAGTAGGATGCATTGAACACTGATTTTTGCATTAGAACTAATGCCATATGATATTTCTCATGATAGATTAGCTACATTTAGATTTAAAGACTACATTTGAAAGTTTAATTTTATGAGTCTAACCCAAGCATGTGCGATCCTGAAACATCGCGAAAGCATGCTACCATATGTTTTCATCTATTATATGTGCAAGTAACAGGTTTGCGGTAACCAAGAGATTGTTGGAGTTCTCGTGACCTCCTGTTCATGTAGCTTCGTCCACTTTTTCAAGAGATCACGTCCCAATTGGAGCCAGATGTTAGCCACCATTTTGTGGGTGATATCCATAGGAGAAAAAAATTATTCAGTATGATCCTTAGCCGGCAGTCCCTTGCAGCCACCAACTAGCTCTTTGTGCCATTTCTCCGCAACCTGAGCCAGCCATCTGTCATGATCGTATGTTTGACGGTGGGCCTTCTGAACCTAAAGGTATGCCTTGTCATTTGGTAATTGAGTATTGTAGTTTGCTTATCATGGATACTTCTAGGCATGGATTAATTGGGGGATTCGGCGGAAAGAGTGGGCTAGGTTTGTGCTCTTGTCCCCTAGACCTCTCTTGGATGTTAACCTTGGAACCTAGTCCCGTGGGATCTCTTTTACTAACCTTTGGGCTTTAGGGGTGGTACTACATGGGAAACCCTGATTTTGTTTGCATGGTCCCATTCCCTCATCCACATATATCACTCTCCTTCCACTCATTATAACCCCATTCGTCATTTCTCCCACCTGGGTCCACATAGGGTTAGCCTTCCCCCCTCCCCTTATGAAAATTCCTACACTCAAGGAACCCCTACTACAACAAAACTTAATTTACTTCTCCTACTTAATTTTAATATACATTGTCAAGTTATTTTCTGAAAAATACTAGAGTAAATTACTTCTGCAGCCTACACCAATTTAATTTGATTACATGAAACAAGAAACTAAGCAAAGAACAAGATACATAGGACACCGTTATTTTTGGACAAAATAGTCCCCGAAAAAACCCAATGCGGGAAAACCGGTGTAGCAACTCTGAGGGTTTTATATTATTAAGCAGTAGTTCTGAATACAATGTTGGATGCCCTCCCGGCTGTCCAGTTACATAGAAAAATATAATGGCGGAAAACTGAGTGAGATTACCTCACTTCACCCGGCAGTTTTCGACTGATCCAGTAGCAAAACTGGCTAACCCTGACTATCTTTGTGCTTGCCCTGCATCAGCTCTGCGCAGTCTCTTCTACTTCCTGGAGCTTCTGCGTCGACCTCTCTCGGTTGTTCCGGCAGTTCCGGATTTCTGCATGAGGGCAACCTCACTTCTGGGTTGGCTCTCCCTAGTTCAGCGTTAGGCCTGTGTGGGCCCAGACTAGCCCAGCGCCAGTCCCTCTGGGTGTTGCGCTGCCTCCACTAATGGCTCTCCGCCTCTCTGCTCAGTATTCCCGAACTATCCCTGCCCCGTTGCTGCAGAATGATCACTTAATTCGAATTTCTCAGCTTCCTAGCCCCAAAGATTTCGAACTCTAGATCAATTCGTTCTCTCGGTGTGTTTCTAAATGAACCCCAAGCCTCCTCCTTATACTTTTCTTGTTGAGACTTCAACGACTGAGATTAAGTCTCTAATCCACGGCAAAGATTAAAACTTGACTTGATCAACTTTCTAGAACATTCTCACCCATATTTTGATTAATACCCATTAGTATTTTAATTTTCCTAAGTTTAGACTTAGGAACCCTATTAAAAATATTAGTTATTTTAATAAAATACAATCCGGGTGGAATTTCACCAAACGATTTCTGGGTTCTTTAAAACTCATGTGCCTTAGCCTCTCCACTAAATTTCATGGCTAGAGCACATCCGATGCTACCAAAAACTAATAGCCCACACCTTGGGTCGGGCCTGGAATGATGCCCCGGAGATTGATGCAGCTGAAAAGAAAAGTAAAAGCATAATTGGCCACATTCAACAAGAAAATGTACCGCAAAATACAAAAGATTGTTGGGACAAACACATTTAGCACGTGGGTTGTCGATACATGAGCTCTACCCCATTATCATGGCCATCACCCTGGTTGCTATAGGCCCTAGATGAGCCTCTTTTATCATTCAGGAACCCATGACTGTCCCAACCCCTAGTGGGCAATGAACCACCCTACCTTAAAGGGGATTTCCACTGCTATACCTTACAAATCATGCTCTTATCCCTTGAGCTCTGAGGAGTTAATCAAAGAAAAATAATAAAAGGCAAATGGGTATATAATGAAGGGTGGAAAAATCATGGTCGGGCCACCTCATGCACCACGATTGCTCTCTCCTATACATTATATACCCAAGTGTGGGATTCCCTTTTATTAGCTACCCTTGTACCCCAACATGTGGCCCTTGGTTGCCCCTTTCATTCCCTACTCCATTCATCTCTTTATCACATGCTACCACCCTTTGAAGGATGTACCTTGGGCATACTATCACCTTTAAAAGTAGAAACTACCTAATAGGATACTTGGTTAACCCCATTTGGAGTTTGGAAACATTAGCATATGCCAAATCCCACTATGGGAGGCATGCCATTATGAAGTGCCCACCTGTTGTCCATGGTTTGTAAGTTGTTTAACTCAATTTCCTTTGATGACTTGTAGTACTGGAAGGCTAGGGAACACATTGGATCTTATGCAGGATTGTCGATGGTCTCCATTTTGGGTTTGATCTCCCTATACGAGGTCCTAACCCTCCAAAGGGCTTACATTGGCGCATGTAGGGTGTTTGTAGAAAGCCATGGTCCTCCACAGGAGTAGATAGCACTCCATGGATCCCCAGAGATGTTCAGAGATTGCCTGAGATTCACCTATTGGACAAGGAAGATGCACCTGGTTCACCATGCCCAGCCAGCCCCACAATTGTACCATGCACTTGGCAGATGACCCAAGACTTGTATGTTGATGTGGCATCACTTACACCATTATCTAAGCCCTTACAGACGGTCTACGGGCATCTTCAATCCACTTGGAGACCCATGAGGTTACTTGTGTGCCCTCGCACCCATTGGGAGCACCACGGGTTTATTTTTTGGAGAACAAGGAGCCAACCCCTTGTCCACTACTTTGGCAGTGCTATTTATCATTGTGGCGTTTATGGACTTCATCAAGCTTCTTAGAAGGCCCAACGACATGTATTATTGATCATTTGACCCCTTGAGAGGCCTATTCTTCTATTTATGAGCTAGTTTGGTGGGCTTGTCACAAAAAGTTAGTTGTTTTGCACATTATTTTATTTTAGGGGCTAATGTAGGCCCAAGTAGCTAAATCGAACTCATTAGAAGTGTATAAATAGAAGTGATGAGGATTCATTTTAGCATCATCACTTGGATTTGGAACTTGTATCTCTTTAGAGATTTTCGCTATCCTTCTTGGAGGACGAATTTTTGGAGCATGGAATGAATTTTGATGTTTGGATAATTTTCATATGTCTTGGAGCTTCTTGATGGCAAGTTTTTGGATGGTTGGATATATTCTTATACATGTAAGTACATTTTAATGCTATTCTTTCTTTCTAATTTTGTCACATACATTGTTGTTGGGATTTCGCTATACTAGGGCTTATTTGTTGCATCTCTTATGCGAAGTTGTGGAAATTTTGTTTCTAGATAGTGAATGCTTCATGTATGGGCCATGTATAATGAATGAATGTTCCTAGGGATGTTTCATTACTGAAATTCATCTTGACAAGCCATTTATCTTGCAAAATGAAGTATAAAGTCTTTGAAGTTGCTTTTGTTGTTGCCCTAGTGCCAAGCAAAGTTGTCTTTGAGGCCTCCTTGACCTAGAAAATTCAAAGGTCCATAGTCATAATTCTACCTGACTCCAATCTCCCCAAAGGATTAGGCACTGGTCCACCCAAAGGTGATCACCTTAAACCTATTTTCCTTCTCCCCTCTCCTCTTCTCTAGGTCTAGTCCTCTAGGTCACCTAGGGCATCAATTATCTCACAATCTAGCCATCCAAATACTTCGATTTTTGGTCCACAACTGTGTTAGTGTATCCTCAAGAAGCACTCCAAATTTCATAAGATTCCGACGGTGGGATCTTGAGATATCGCAAGCCCTAGCTCAAAGAGCAATTCTTGCCCTTGGTTTTCGTTAGGCTAGAAACCTCGCTATCCTTGCATTGTCTTTCATTGAAAATTCATTCCTTGATCCCTTTCCCCTCCTTAATTAGGTCAAGCATATCATTGGTTGATAAATCCTATCCCCTTGACCTAACCTCGTGTCCACTTGGTCCTGTGTGGTTCGATGCACTATCAAGGTTAATTCTTCAAAGATCACCTAGAACCAAAGTTTGCACAAAAATTCTAGGGCTTAGGGATCTCATTTATAAGGCACATACTCAAAACTTAAACCCTTGAAATTCTCCCCAAGCTATTCCTTGAGAGCCTTCCATCTTGTCTTCCAAGACAAGCAAGCCAAATATTTGAGCCTCTCTTGAGAATAGGCTTCCAAGATCACCCCTCACCCTATTATTGGTCCATCCATTTCGTGATCCTTACCATTAACGGGTCTCCTCCCATCGGTGAACGCCCATAAAGAGCAGGGAGCCTTAGCTGAGGTGACAGTGGGCTATCGCTCCATTGTTGCCCTTAGCCTTGTGGTAGCCCTTCAAGGATCCCCTTTTAAGATCCCTGCTAGTTTGAGCAGTAACAATTTTGGCGTCGTTGTCAGGAAAACGAGACGTGTGTCTTGTTCCTCATACGACATTATTGACATATCATTTTGGCGACTCCATTGGAAGAACGAAGCCCTAGTTCTTCATTGAACCTCAAAGTCAATGCTTGTAGGATGAAGCAAGCATTTGTTAAGGCAATTTTAGTTCACCTTGGCGACTCCCATGATATCAATATATAAAAATCAATGGCTTTTAATAAGCTTCCTGAGTGGTTTCCTACTTTGGATATCACATGGGTTCCAGGATACCCAAATGGTCTAGATTGGAAGTTCATGCGAAATATGCCACAATTTGAGGGTGATTCATCCACAACAATGAACCACATAGCAAAACTTCTTAAGCATGCTTCCGAGGTAAATGTGGTTCATCTATACAACCTCATGGAGTAATTTGTTGCCTCTGTTGAACACAAGCACCTAGGTTGGCTTGACTCGTGTGAGCCTGAAAGCATTTCATCTTTTATCAAGTTGATCAACAAAATCGTGGAGTATAAGGGGCCGAAATTTCAATATAATGAAGCTGCTTATGAGAGCCAAGAGGGAGCCCTTTGAAGAGAAGGTCTCATTAGTCAAGATGAAGAGGTTGGAGATAACCTTGAGGATCTAAGCGATGAGCAAGAAGATGAGTCCTCATTGGGTCCATGTGATGAGTAGGATGATTCTGAAAACACGTGTTTGGAAGGATGAGTCTACGCAAAGTGAAATCGAGACTAACCTTGCCTTTCTCAAGGATATTACTCTTGATGACTCTTCTTTTGAGAACCTTGAAGAAGGTGATCCCATTAGCCCCTTGGAAGATGACATTGGAGATTCCTTCCACATTGAAAAGGAGAAGTGGGAAATTGTTGGTCCTCAATTTGATTGTGCTCCCATTTATGACACTGACAAGGAAGATGAGGTTGAGAGTGGTCTCCCCTTTCTCTCAGACATTATTTATGATGACATATCCATCGATACCTTTGAGAAAAGGGATCATTATTTTCTCTTACATGAAAGAGGGAAGTTGGAGGTAATTGATTCTCCTTTTTGGGAAGACCCTATCATTGATATTAATAATGATGAAATTGACAAAGCTCCCACCTATCCTCCTTGTGATTCTATATTCAAATCACTTGAGCCTTTAAATTATGATTTTGAAAAGGAAAAGCCCGTTGAATGTGAGACTTCACCCTCCCCTTTGCCCTTTTCTCCCGTTCATCATCCTGAGTCTTCCACAAGTGTTTCCCTCACCCCTTTTAGTGTGATCTCCAATGACCATGGGCCCTTTCACCTCCCTAGGCATGATGTTGAAGAAGAACCATCTACTAGATGCATCCCTCTTTCCCCCCATACCCTTAGGATTGTGAATACAATCACTCCATTGAGCAACCAATAGGTTGTCCCTTTCCAAAGCATAATATTATGAGCAGTGATTGTGATAAGGAGTTCCTAAGGGAGATCATTCATTCCACCATTGTGTTTTTAGAGGGAAAGCCCCACACTTCTAGATTGACTTATTTTCCTTCTACTACTGCTTCCTCTTACCTCGCATGGAAATCATATTTTCTCACCTCCCACCCATTTCATCCTCTATGTGATTGTGTCTACATTCACGTTCAGTTTTGCTACACAAGTAATCATATAGGAAAGTTGTGAAGATTCCTAGATCTAACAATCTCAGAAATCCTACTACAACCAACTGAATGTACTTCACCTAGATTGTAAATTATGTGACAAACTTATTTCAGTTTTCTTCTTGAAACATTGAAGTAAATTACTGAAGCAACCTACACCAAATTAAATATGATTCTAAAACATAGAAATTGAGCAAGAAAAATAGAAACACACACGTCACCCCGTTATTTTTGGACAAAAGTCCCAAAAAAAACACATTGCGGGAAAATCAATGTAGCAGCTCTGAGGATTTTATTATTATGCAGGAGAAAATCCAAGTACAATTCTCGGATGCTCAACTAGCAATCTGATACAAAGAGAATATTAACAAAAGACTGGTGAATGGATCTCACCCTATCACTCGGAGAATCAATCACTGATCCTACTGAACTGGAGGCTCTGCGTAGTCTCTGCGCAGAACTATGTCACTCTCGGAAGTTCCCGCGTCATCCCTCCTGGATATTACTTTGCCCCTCTTCCAGATCCTCTATTGGCTGAGAAAATCGACCTTCTGCCTCCCGGACTCACACCCCAACTTCCGGCAACTAAAATTTGACTTCCCTTAGCAGGAAACTCGACTTCCCCTCAAGGATTGTGTTGCCTCTGCATCAGCACTACGTGGGCCAGCGTCAACCTTCCTCTCGGCTTCTTTCTGTCCTCTCTCTGCCTCGTACTCTCCAAAAATTCCTTCCTCCGGATTCTCACTGCCCCTCTTCTGCAAAAGATCTCCTCAATCGATTTTTCCTCCTGAGAACTTCTCACTCCAGAAAATCAATTTCCTTCATCTGTAAGTGTGTTTTCCAAATGACCTTCTTATATCTTCTTGTTGAACAACCAAAGGCCTAGATTAACTCTTAATCAAAGGCTCAGATCATTTTCGCTCGATCCGTGTCTTTTTCTAGAAGTTTCAACTATGATTAGATTAATACCCATTAATATTTTAATCTTCCTAAGTTTAGACTTAAGACCCTATTAAAAATATTAATTATTTTAATAAAATCACTTCTAGGTGGAATTTCCCAAAACGCTTTCTAGGTTGTTTGGAATACATGTGCCCAAACCTCCCTGCAAAATTTAAGGCTTAGAGCACATCCGATGCTACCCCAAATCAACACTCCCTCTTAGCGAGGAATGTGCTCTAGCAATACACTGCTACGGCATACTGCTCTAACTCTAAAGCATTGTCCTCTACATTGTTGATGTCTGACATGTTGTCCACCAAATACTGCGCTGCTGCTGTAATTGTACTGCTACCTTTGACACTGCCAGTGCCAATGCTACATCTGTACTACAGATCCCTCTCAAATGTTGCATCTGCGATGTTGCTAGCATTGCCACTACTAACACTACATCCGTACTGCAACTCAGTTGCTGAGAGAAGCAACTGAAAACACCCAAAACTAGACAAGTATCCAGTGGATACACCTCGGTGCTGAAATCTTGACTGTTGCTAGTCCCACGTTGTCTTCTGAAGCCACTGCACTGTTGAAGCTCTGCACTATGCCTCCACGCATTGTTGCCTCTCTGCTCTGCACTACTCAAGTTTTGGTGTTGCTAACTATTGCATCTATCGCTCCAACACTCCATGGCACCAACTGAAAACTCCTCCATCCTGCTACTACTAATCATGGGCTCCCATAGCAAGGTGATGATCCAAGAGGTGGGCTCCTCAAGGATCCTGCCCATCTGTAGCTCTATCGAACTACAGTTCTATATCAGCCCACCTCCCTCCTGGAGGTATCTTGGCTGTCATGGTGAACTCCTCCTCCTGTTCAATCTTTGTGGCTGCAACCTTAGGATCGTGCTTCTCATCCTTGTCCTTTTTCTTCAAAGGACACTGGGATGCATAGTGGCCCATCTCGCCACATCTAAAGCATTTCACCTTGGAGACATCCTTCTTTCGTCTCTATTGCCCCCGTTGTCCCTTTGATGCAAGGGTTTTGTTATCCTCCTCCTCCACTTTGGGCTTCGACCCACTACTGCTGCTTCCGTCAATTTTTACCTTGATCAGGTCTCTCCTCGACTCTTCTTGTTTCAAAGCTACCCACATCTCATCCCAATTTGGCAATGCTGCTCTGCCCAAAATACTTTGGACAAAGACTTGCCATTCATCCGAGAAGGAATTTAGAGTCAGTCTCACTAACTCTGAATCCTGAGGTGTGTGCCCCGCAGCTGACAACTCATCACAGGTTTCCTTCAATTTCATGAGGAACAAATTCACACGTTTTCCCTTCTGCATTTGCGCAGATTTTAACTTCTATTCTAAGTACATCTTTTGTTGCTCCGAAGATCCCTGATACAATGTGGCCAAGGAATCCCACATCTCCTTAGCAGTCCCTTTGCTAGCAACGTGGCACACCACGTGATCCTTGACTCCATCCAAGATCATCCTCTTGGCCTTTGCCATCTCAGTTTTGTACTTCTTCAGTGGATCTGCATCCGCAAGGACAACTACCACACTATGAATATACATCTTGAGGGCATGCTCATCTAGAAGGAAAGATATTCTAGCCTTCCAGATGATGTAGTTGGAAGCCCCGTCCAACCTGTCCTGATCCCTCAAGCCATTGGTTGCCATATCCTCCGAAAACTGTCGAGCAACTCCCTCTTTCTCCTTACTACGTAGCTTCTAGGCTGGCTTACGCACTCCCTGATGGAGCTGGTAAGTCTACTGCTCCTATGTTGCTAAGTAACTGAGAAATATTGATTTCCTCGACAACAAATCACCAAGTAAATATTCCCTCACTAAGCGATTTGCTTCTTCCTTCAGACGGCTTTTCTGCTCAGCACTTAGCTTGCAGAAAACTATGTCCCTCTAGCTTTGCGTGGCTCTGCGTATCTCCCTCTGCCTCGGCAAATTCTCGATCCGGCAGTCTTACCTCTCTATCGGCTCACTCACAGAGAGACACCCACGAAAATACAGCCCTCCTGGCTAGAATTGCACAATCCCTCAAGGGATTCGAACTGTTGCTTGCTGCAACAAGTTGACCCTTGCTTCAGTGCTAGATATGCTCTTCCTGTTTCACATCAACAACTCTGATACCATGTGAAACTTCTTGGATCTAACAATCTCAGGAATCCTACTGCAACCAGCTGAATCTACTTCACCTAAATTGTAAATTATGTTACAAACTTATTTCAGATTTCTTCTTGAAACATTGAAGTAAATCACTGAAGCAGCCTACACCAAATTAAATATGATTCTGAAATATAGAAACTGAGCAAGGAAAATAGAAACACATAGGACACTGTTATTTTTGGACAAAAGTCCCCGGAAAAACCCAATGAGGGAAAATCGATGCAGCAGCTCTTAGGGTTTTATTATTATGCAGGAGAAAATCTGAGTACAATTCTAAGATGCTCAACAAGCAATCCGACACAGAGAGAATATTGAACAAAATACTGGTAAAATGACCTCACCCTGTCACTGGGAGAATCAGTGATTGATCCTGCTAAACTGGAGGCTCTACGTCACCCTTTGCGTAGTCTTTGCACAGAACTGCATCACTCCCGATAGTTTTTGTGTCACCCCTCCTGGGTATTACGTTGCCCCTCTTCTGGATCCTCTATTGGCTGAGAAAATCGACCTTCTGCCTCCCGGACTCACACCCCGGCTTCTGGCAACTGAAATTCGACTTCCCTTAGCAAGAAACTCGACTTCCCCTCAAGGACTGTGCTGCCTCTGCGTCAACACTGCGTGGGCCAGCATCAGCGTTCCTCTCGACATCTTTATGTCCTCTCTCTGCCTAATACTCTCCGGCAATTCCTTCTTCCGGATACTCACTGCCCCTCTGCTACAAAAGATCTCAATCAATTTTTCCTCTTGAGAACTTCTCACTTCAGAAAATCAATTTCCATGATCTCTCAGTTTGTTTTCCAAATGACCTTCAAGCCCCTTCTTATATCTTCCTGTTGGACAACCAACGACCTAGATTAACTCTTAATCAAACGCTCAGATGGTTTTGGCTTGATCCGTGTCTTTTTCTAGAAGTTTCACCCATGATTAGATTAATACCCATTAATATTTTAATTTTCCTAAGTTTTGACTTAGGAACCCTATTAAAAATAATAATTATTCTAATAAAATCACTTCTAGTGGAATTTCCCAAAACGCTTTCTGGGTAGATTGGAATACATGTGCCCAAGCCTCCCTGCAAAATTTGAGGCTTAGAGCACATCCGATGCTACCCAAAATCAACACAATCATGTGTATATTGATTTTTTATGATATGTTGGTTACACTGCCTTTATGATTACACTTAGCTTGACATTGTATTACATGCATATAAGAGTGGGATGCATTGAATACAGATTTTTGCATTAGAACTAATGTCATATGATATTTCTCATGATAGCTTAGTTGCATTTAGATTTAAAGACTGCATTTGAAAGTTTATTTTTATGAGTCTAACCCAAGCATGTGCGATGATGAGACGTTGCGAAAGCATGTTGCCCCGCGTTTCTCATCTATTATATGTGTAGGTAATAGGGCTATGGTAACCAATATGGTCCTCAATCGGCAGCCAGCAGCTCTTTGCAGCCACCAACTAGCTCTTTGTGCCATCTCTCTACCACCTGAGCCATCCATGTGGTCCCTCACCCATCTGTCATGATCGTATGTTTGAAGCTGGGCCTCCCAAACCTAAAGGTATGCCTTGTCATTTGGTAATTGAGTATTGTAGTTTGCCTATCATGGATACTTCTGGGCATGGATTAATGGGGGGATTTGGTGGAAAGAGTGGGCTACGTCTGCGCTCTTGTCCCCTAGACCTTTTTTGGATGTTAACCTTGGACCCTAGTCCCGTGGGACCTCTTTTACTAACCTTTGGGCTTTAGGGATGGTACTAAATGGGAAACCCCGATTTTGGTTGCGTGGTCTCGTTCCCCCATCCACATATATCACTCCCCTTCCACTCATTATAAGCCCATTCATCATTTCTCCCCGCTGGATCCACATAGGGTTAGCCTTCCCCCTCCCCTTGCCCACACCTTGGGTCGGGCCTAGAATGATGCCCCAGAGGTTGATGCAGTTGAAAAGAAAAGTAAAAGCATAATTGGCCACATTCAATAGGAAAATGTACCACAAAATGCAAAAGATGGTCAAGACAAACACATTTAGCACGTGGGTAAAAGTCGATACATGAGCTCAACCCCATTATCATGGCCATCACCCTGGTTCCTATAGGCCCTATATGAGCCTCCTTTATCATTCAGGAACCCATGATTGTCCTATTCATCATTGTGGCACTTATGGACTTCATCGGGCTTCTTAGAAGACGCAACGACATGTATTATTGATCATTCAACTTCTTGAGGGGCCTATTCTTTTGTTTATGAGCTAGTTTGGTGGGCTTGTCACAAAAAGTTAGTTGTTTTGCACATTATTTTATTTTAGGGGCTAACATAGGCCCAAGTAGCTAAATCGAACTCATTAGAAGTGTATAAATACAAGTGATGAGGATTCATTTTAACATCATCACTTGGATTTGGAACTTGTATCTCTTTAGAGATTTTCGCTATCCTTCTTGAAGGATGAATTTTTGGAGCATGGAATGATTTTTGATGTTTGGATAGTTTCCATATGTCTTAGAGCTTCTTGATGGCAAGTTTTCGGATGGTTGGATATATTCTTATAAATGTAAGTATAATTTAATGTTATTCTTTCTTTCTAATTTTGTCACATACACTGTTGTTGGGATTTCGCTATACTAGGGCTTATTTGCTGCATCTCTTATGCGAAGTTGTGGAAATTTTGTTTCTGGATAGTGAATGCTTCACGTATGGGCCATGTATAATGAATGAATGTTCCTAGTGATGTTTCATTACTGAAAATCACCATGATAAGCAATCTATCTTTCAAAATGAAGTATAAAGTCTTTGAAGTTGCTTTTATTGTTGCCCTAGTGCCAAGTGAAGTTGTCTTTGAGGCCTCCTTGACCTAGAAAATTCGAAAGTCCATAGTCATAATTCTACCCGACTCCAATCTCCCCAAAGGATTAGGCACTGGTCCACCCAAAGGTGATCACCTTAAACCTATTTTTCTTCCCACCTCTCCTCTTCTTTAGGTCTAGTCCTCTAGGTCACCTAGGGCATCAATCATCTCACAATCTAGCAATTCAAATACTTCAATTTTTGGTCCACAACTACGTTGGTGTGTCCTCAAGAAGCCCTCCAAATTTCATGAGATTCCAAAGGTGGGATCTTGAGATATTACAAGCCCTAGCGCAAAGACCAATTCTTGCCCTTGGTTTCCCTTAGGCTAGAAACCTCACTGGGATCCTTGCATTGCCTTTCATTGAAAAATGCATTCCTTGATCTTGTTCCCCTCCTTAATTAGGTCAAGCATATCATTGTTTGCTAAATCTTATCCCCTTGACCTAACCCATGTCCACTTGGTCCCGTGTAGTCCCATGCACTATCAAGGTTAATTCTTCGAAGATCACCTAGAACCCATGTTTCCACAAGAATTCTAGGGCTTAGGGATCTCCTTTATAAGACATACTCAAAATCTGAGCCTTGAAATTCTCCCCAAGCCCTTCCTTGAAAGCATTCCATCTTGTCTTCCAAGACAAGCAAGCCACATATTTGAGCCTTTCTTATGAATAGGCTTCCAGAATCACCCCTCGCCCTATCATTGGTCCATCCATTTCGTGATCCTTATCATAACGGGTCTCCTCCCATCAGTGAAAGTTCGTAAAGAGTAGGGAGTCTTAGCCGAGGTGACAGTGGGCTATCGCTCCATTGTTGCCCTTAGCCTAGTAGTAGCCCTTCAAGGATCCCCTTTTAAGACCCCTGCTAGTTTGAGCGGTAACATTTTTGCCAACATTGCTAGGGAAACGAGACGTGTGTCTTGTTCCTCATACGACATTATTGACATATCATTTTGGTGACTCCATTGGAAGAACAAAGCCCTAGTTCTTTATTGAACCTCAAATTCAATTCTTGTAGGGTGAAGCAAGCATTTGTTAAGGCAATTTTAGTTCACCCTGGCAACTCCCATGATATCAATATATAAAAATCAATGGCATTTAAAAGGCTTCATGAGTGGTTTCCTGCTTTGGATATCACATGGGTTCCAAGATACCCAAATGGCGTAGATTGGAAATACAGCGAAATATGCCACAATTTGAGGGTGATCCATCCACAGCGATGGACCACATAGCAAAACTTATTAAGCATGCTTCCGAGGCTAATGTGGCTCATCTAGATAGCGTCATGGAGTTATTTATTGCCTCTATTGAATACAAGCACCGAGGTTGGCTTGACTCGTGTGAGCCTGAAAGCATTTCAGCTTTTATAGAGTTGATCAACAAATTCGTGGAGTATAAGGGACCAAAATTCCAATCTAATGAAGCTACTTGTGAGAGCCTAGAGGAAGCCCCCCGAAGGGAAGGCCTCATTAGTCAAGATGAAGAGGTTAGAGATAACCTTAAGGATCTAAGCGATGAGCAAGAAAATGAGTCCTTATTGGGTCCACGTGATGAGCAGGATGATTTTGAAAACACATGTGTTGGGAAGGACGAGTCTACGGAAAGTGAAATCAAGACTAACCTTGCCTTTCTCAAGGATATGACTCTTGATGACTCTTCTTTTGAGAACCTTTAGGAAGGTGATCCCATTAGCCCCTTGGAAGATGACATTGGAGATTACTTCCACATTGAAATTCAATAGCCAGGGAAATTTGTCTCCTAGGATAGCAACCTTTAAAGAAAAGGGAGCAAGATGCGACAGGCCACAAAATTTAATTACCTAACAATAGGCAAACTAAGCGTAGACATAGAACTAAATGTTCAAGGCTTTGAGGGAACCACAAAAGAGACATTTGTGATGGGGTATGTTAAGGTGGACTAGTCAATAGCCAAAATATCTTCCCTTAAAAAAAGACCTTTTTTATGTTGACCAACGGTTTCCAAACACTAAAAAGTCAAAAGAACTAAGTCAACTAGTTGGTTGTGCAACTATACATTTTGCTAACCAAAAGTCTAAAGCTAGTTTACAACAAAGCCACTTGTAGCCATCAACAAGCTTATACTTCTTAAATGCCTTGGCCTTGTTCCAATTCCAATCCTTCCACTATAAGTTGCAAGAGATTCAATACCTAGTTCCATGATGGAATCAAACATAATTTCCTTCATTAGCTCGAGGATATGTCTATCAAGATTAGTCAACATGAGCCTATCTTTTTTTTTTTGCCTCAATCTTCCAACCAATACAAGCAAGTAGCAAGTGCTCTATTTCAAATTCAACATTGGGAAAGAAATGTCTTGCCATGCTACAAAAGTCTTGTTCAGCTAAGAAGCCACAAGTGAGGGGTATCTATTCCATCAAAAACGTGGGAGGCTCACACTTAGCCCCACCCACTTTTTGCAAGCATAGGCACACACGAACATAAGCATGTCATTATATAGACTTGAACATGAGTGGGGTTGATAACTACATCCTGCTTTCACCAACCCAACAAATCAATGTTGACATGAACCTAAGGGATCCAATCCCAATTTTGGGCATCAAATATGTGATTTTGTTAATGCCTCTTCTAAAGAATCCAAGATTCAAAAGCCATGTTGTCTCAATCAAAGCTTTGCCTTGGTGAAGCAAATAGGGGATCACCAAGGAGAATGATCATCACCATATAGTATAAATCTAAAGCCTAGTTCAAATATGGATTAACAACCCCCTAGGTCTTCCAAATTCTCTAAGCAACAAAACTCCATTGCACCTTAACAACAACCAAGATAACACTGAGAATTAGCAAGTTCACACCCAACCACAATTTCTTGCCAACAGGAGACCCTTCACATATACAATTTTGTAGAAGCACCTTTTCAAGGCTCATTACCTTCCAACACCTCGATAACCCATTTAACACATAGAGCACGAACCTAAGTGTGGTTTCTAATGATTCCCATACCCCACTAGTGTAGCACGTGTTCTAATTCACATAATGGAAACTTTTGCCTCCCTTCATATTAGCATAAAGAAAGCTTTGGAGAATTTTTCCAAGACATTGATAAGTACATGCCACTAGGACCCATTCATAAGCACCAACTGATAAGCAATAGTTGAAAGTTGAAACACTAGGTGCTGGCCCACTCAACCCCAAATCTAGAAGTTAAACAAACAAACAAAAATGAAGAGAATCCATTATGTTTTCCATTGTTTCTTATTCCTTTAAGATGGTGAGGAAGGTATCATCAGTGAAATGTTTATCAAGTTGCCTAACTCCTTGTTCAAGAAGGGCCATCCATTTGATTAAACCTTGGTCAACTATATAAGAAATAAGGTAGTTCAAGGCCCTCTGCTACCATAACATAAAGTGTTGGGGATGATAAGCATCACTGTCAAATACATTTGGAAATCCCTCAATCATTCTTTATTTACACTTATAAATAAGCAAACAAGTCAAGCCTCCAAATAAAGAGTTTCTATGGCTCTAAGAAATAAGAAGTCAAATTCCAAGGCCTTGAGCATGTCTAGAATGAAAGGCCTCTCCATTCTATTGTGAGCCTTTTCGAAGTCAAATCTAATAGTGATGGTATTAAAGACTAAGCATTTTACCCAATCCACGCCTTTCCAAATAATGATAACTTTGTCTAGAAAGAAGCAACCCCTAATAAAGCATGTTGGTTTTGGGAGATCTTTGGCAATATATGATTGACCCACATGGCAAGGACCTAGCCCAAGGTGTAAGAAACACTCAAGAGGGTGATCAATCTCTAGTTGGTAATATACTAATAAGCCTAAGGTCCCCATGCTTTGAGAAGAATCAAATAATGTATATTTACATTGACACCCTATGATTGTTTTCTAACAACTTTTGAATACTTGCAATAGGTCTAGGTGGACAAAATCTTGGGTTTCCTTGTAAAATTCACATGGTAAGTCATCCAACCCAAGCAAATTATCCTCGAAATCGTTATTAGTATAGCATCATCTAAGGTCAATCATTGCTTGCAATCCCTCATCTAGGCCTCAAACGGTCTACAAAGGACCACATCAAGACAAGTTTGCATTGCCAACTTACATTCCTCGGGAAGGATCTAAGATAGGAAAACATTTTGAAATGGTAATAAACTCCCACTCAATATCCTCTTACTTGGTGAGCCACCTAATGGGGGTCCTTTTCGTAAAATCTCCTCAAAGGCTTCTATGCAAGGTAATACTTAAATAAAGTCTTTCATTGCTCAATATCCTATTGTGAAGCTAGTGGAATCTTGCTCTCAATTAACCCCCTCGAGCATAACAAGTTGCATTAACATTAGAAAGTGTCAAAGCTTAGGAGCACTAATATGTATTGATTCAAAGGGGTTGTCTTGACCTAATCAAACTTCTCCTTAACAACTTTGTCATTTTTGTGAAATTGGGGCATTTTATCACATATAACCCCTGAAAAAGGAGGGAAATATGGGCAATGGTGTCTTCCCACCACACAATCCAAACACCATGACTTTTGGTTCTAGGCAGGAGATGTAAAATTCTTATAATACAATAAAGACCACTATTATATTTCAAGTGAGAGGCATTCAAGATAAAAAGGTCCTTAGCCATTTGCATTTTTGCCAACACCCCAAGATACCAAAAAATCTATCAAACGATGGTTTGAGAGTATGGCCTCCCACAGACCTACACAACCTCCATGACAATCAAAAGAGAAGGTATACTCAACACAAAAACATATCTCACTCATACCTTTTAAGGATTCTTTTGTTTCCCTTCCAAGAATGGACAACGAAAACCATAAGCTCAAAAGATTATTTTCTTCTAAATCATTACGGTCAAATGAACAAAGCTTGCTATAGAGAGCATTCCAATTTCCAGGGTTTTGTTCTTGCAATGGAGAGCATTCCAATTTCCAAGGCATTTTTCTTGCCATGTGGCATTCTCATGGGCAACATACATTCCTTGTCTTTTTAAGCATCCACCATGTTGAAATCCCTATGAACAAGCTAGTGAACTTTGAGGACTTGCATCAAAGACATAGAATCTATAAACATCTCTAAATTTTATTCATAACAACTAACAAACCATTCTTCCATCTCTCACTTCTACAAATTGGTAAAAAGTTGGTTTAACATTAAAGGTTACATTATTCTGATTTCTTAACAAATTAGTGTTAACTAGACCATTAATGAAAAACACCTAAAAGCTTTCCATCAAACATATCAACTAAAACCTAGGTCTTACATCTAAGTTGCACGAAATGCCGAAATGTTTAAAAGTTTCTAAAACAGGGATGGCCTAAAACGCGACCCCCGGAAAATAGAAACACGGTCGAAACATCATACATATATATATATATATATATATATATATATTAAATAACACTTTATTTAGAAAAAAAAAGAATGAGACATATAAATGACATTTTAGAAGGAAATCCAAATTTATATTAACTCCAACAAATGATTACATGATGCAAATATTCAAAATTAGCCTTTATACATGAGGCTTTACATCCAAGACTCCAAAATCAGCCTTTATATATGAGGCTATATGTGCTAAAACTGAAATAAAACATGAACTAAAGACAATTATGGCTACATTTAAATATCATTACTAATAAAACTCCTCTTCCTCATCAACAAAGACACAACAAGATGCTTGTTCAGCAAAAGAGGCAACTCTCCTAGTACTTCTAGTTGCACTTGCATCACCACTGGCACAAATATCAAGAGCAAAGAGAGAGCTCTGAATTTGGACACTCAGCACCCACATCCCAATCTTTGTGAGGTCCACTTATATATTCTTCACCCCTACGAGAAAAAAGGCGCAGGTTTAAATGCACATATACAAGGTCCTCTGCCTTCTGCAATCCCAACTTGTTGTGCTTCACAACACTATGAATGAAATTATAGGTGCTCCAATTTTGTTCTACTAATGAAGAGCTTGTCACTTGTGATAGAATACAAGTGGCAAGACTTTGCAAATGAACACCACTTGCAAATGACAAGTCCACCACTTAACTGGGTCCATGGTCCTCCTCTCATACAAAGTTGATATGTCTGCAAAATCCTCTAATCAAGCAGCAAAACAGGCAGATTCTTGCCTTACATCAGTTTGTAAAGAAGCTGGAAACATCCTCTGAAAGGCTTTCTTCACTCCATTGGCCACCTCCTTGTCCTTATGTGGAGCCTTCCTCTTCCCATTGCTTTTAACAATGAATTCTTCATCATAAAATTTTGGATTCAAAGCATGTGCCAAAGCAGTGTTGTTAAAATCGCGATTTTATCACCAATCCGATCAAATCGCGATTTTTATCACAAAAAATCGCGGCATTTTTTTTATAGCGATTTTTTCGAAAAAATCGTGAGAGGCGCGGGCAGCGGGCTTTTAATAGGCAAAAACGAATTTTTTTTATGTCATTATGCTGTCGCCGCGCGGAGGAGGAGGAGAAGAGCTGAGGGAGAGGAGCTGAAGGGTTTCCGTCGAGTTTGGGAGCGAATCCAAGTGTTTTTAGGAGAAATCCAAGACAAGATCACCAATTTGTCCATAAAAACGGTATGTAGATTAATTTTTTTTTGTTTTGCTTCTTTAAAAACTTTGTTTTTCATTGTTTTTAAAGAATTTTTTGTAATTTTTCATTGATTTGGGATGGGTTATTTTTTATGACTATGAGAACCAATTTTTTATTTTTATTTTCTCATTTTTTTTAAACATTGTTTATTTTTTTTGAATTTTCATTATTTTTTGGCATTTGCCATTGGCATTTGGTTGGGTAACTTGGGTTTGGAAATTGGGATTTTGGAAATAATTAACTTGTAATTTTGTAAATGCTAAATTGTAATTTGTATTATGTAACCCTAAATTCCTATTTCCTAATCCTTATTTTTCCATAGGTTTGCAAATTCAAAATTCAAAAACAAACATGCCAAGGAAATTGGATCCTTTCTAGGAATATGGTGAACCTAAAGCTCCGAATGATAGACAAAACTTGTATTGCAAGTTGTGTGGAAAGGAGATATTCGGGGGGGTGTACAGGTTGAAGTTCCACCTTGCACAAATCCCTGGACATGATGTGGGGCCCTGTATAAATACAAATCTTGAAATTATCCAAAGAGCCATGAGAGCATTGGGAGAATTAGAGCACACTAGAGAGGCCAAAGAAGAACTCAAAAGGCAACTAAAAAGGTCAGCTGAAGGAAGTGGGCCAAGTGGCACTGGTTCTACTGCAGCGTCAGTCAATCCGGTAGCTGCAACATCATTTTTTGTTCCTCGAACCACACCTGGTTCACAACCAACTATCGATTCAATGCTAAAAAGAACTGAAAAAGAACAAGCTGATAGGTTGATGGCAAAATTTCTCCTCTGGAGTGATATTCCTTTCAGCATTGTAAGGAATAATCCATTTTTCCAACCTGCTGTTGATGCTATTGCCAGTGTTGGCCCGGGGTACAAAATCCCTTCTCTTCATGATTTCAGAGGCCGGATTCTTCAAGAGGAAAAGCGTGACTGCACCCAAAGATTGGAGGATTTTAGGGCATCATGGGCACAAACAGGATGCACTGTTATGTCAGATGGTTGGACTGACCAAAAGGGGAGAACCCTTATAAACTTCTTGGTTAGTTGTCCCAAGGGGACTATGTTTATCAAATCTATTGATGCAACTCATCAAATCAAAGATGCAAGAACTTTATGTGATTTGCTGGATGTGTTTATTTTGGAGGTGGGTGCAGAAAATGTTGTCCAAGTCATAACGGACAATGCTGCAAATTATGTTGCTGCTGGTAGAATGCTTATGGACAGGCATCCTACTTTATTTTGGACACCTTGTGCTGCCCATTGTATTGATTTGATGTTAGAGGACAAAGGGAAAATTCCCTTTGTCAAAGAGATTGTTGACTCATCAAAAAGCATCACAAAATTTATTTACAATCACACATTTGTGCTTAGCTTGATGAGAAAATGCACCAACAACAAAGAGTTGGTGCGCCCCGCCATTACACGGTTTGCGACGAGTTTCATATCTCTTTAATCCCTCTTGAATTCTATGTGGGATTTGAAGAGAATGTCTCTTTCAGAGGAGTGTCGTGCTTCGTCAATGAGCCGCAAACCAGAAGGAGAGGCCGTGTGCAGACTAGTTTCATACCAGGAAGACTTCTGGGCGGGAGTGCAGGAGGTGTGCGCTGTTACTGAACCTTTGGTAAAGGTTCTTCGGTTGGTTGATGGTGAGAAGCCCGCAATGGGCTATTTGTATGAAGCCATGGACAGGGCCAAAGAAGCCATTCGGTCCTACTATGATGATAAGGGAGATGATGGGTTTCAGAGACAACTCCTTCTATGGGAAGTCATTGATGAGCGATGGAACAACACACTCCATCGTCCCATTCATGCTGCTGGGCTTTTCCTGAACCCTGCATTTTCTTATGCATGTGGGTTTGATTTTGATGCTGAGATCGTGGATGGATTATTAACCTGTGTCCAGAAGATGGTGAGATCTCCAGAACAACGTATAGAGATCTCCAAACAAATTGAGACATATAAGATGTCAGGTGGCACATTTGGCTTTGAGATGGCTGTCACTGATAGGACGATTAAAATGCCAGGTATTTTTTAGTTTGTACTTTGTAACTTTGTTTCAAATTTCATTGTCTCTTCAAATTCCATTTTTTTCTTATGTTTATTTAAAATTTTATTTGTAATTTTGTTGTAGACGCATGGTGGAAGATGTATGGTGGCAGAGTACCCCTTTTGCAAAAGCTTGCCATACGCATCCTCAGCCAAACATGCAGCTCCTCGGGATGTGAGCGCAATTGGAGTGTATTTGAAAAAATACACAACAAGAAGCGCAATAGGTTAACACTTCAACATTTAAAATATTGCAAATTTCCAAATAAATTTTTGAATTCATTAAACAATATTTTTTTTTTAATATTAATTATTAATTATTATTTCATGAACTTTGTACAGGTTGGAGTCCCATAGACTTAATGACATGGTCTATGTCTACTACAATCTTCGATTGTGGGTGAGGCAACTAGAGAAGACACCTGATATGGATGCCATCTCATTGGATGGGATTGACACCACTGCTGAATGGAGGGTTGAGACCGAGAGGCCTCTCATGGATCCCACTGATGATTGGTTAGTGCAGGATGAGGGGGAGGAGGAGGTGACACCGCCTACCCGGGCTACCACTACCACCAGTAGAGGACGTGGTCTCCGTCTACCTACAGTAGCTGCTACTTCTACTTCTTCAGCTTCTAGAGCACGTCAGACTCCACTGCCATTTCCACCAGCACAGGCACCAGCATCTTCATCTAGGGGGAAAGGGAAAGCAGTGACATTTTCTCGCAAGAGGGGCAGAGGAAATCAATAGGATTAGAGTCTTAGACTTTCATTTTATTGTATATGACATTATGACATGATGAGATACATTATCATATTTTTTGTTGATATTTTGAGGCTGAGTTGGGACTCAGGACTTACTATTCAGGACATTATTCAATGTTATGTGTGATTTTAGCGCTAGAAATGATATTAAACATCTTATATATTAGTTTTTTTATCATATCTATGTGTCAATGTATTTATTTTATGTTGTAGATGGTTTAGATATTAAAAAAATTGAAAAAAAATGAAAAAAAAATGAATATTTTTGTGCCAAACGCTTTTTTCCCGCTTTTTTCCGCTTTTTTCCCGCTTTTGCCGATTTTTTCCGCTTTTTCCCGGCGCCGATTAAATCCCGCTCGCACTTTTAACAACATTGTGCCAAAGTGTGTAATGGGGTGTTGAAGCTATTCCACCTGGTAACAATAATGGACCTCAATTGTTCAGCAAAATCAAAATCCACAAAAATAAGAGTGGGAGTCACTTGTGTAATAATTTCCACAGTTTTTTCAACCATGGTATCTATGCCATCATAAACCTCTCATAGGAAAGGATTCTCTGTGTCTGCATCTCAGAGAAGATCAAATGCAGGTGATGTGAACTTGAGTAAGAAATCAATCTTGCTCCACCAATCTTCATCAACCAACACCCTCCTCACCATACTTCCCTTCTTTGAATCTACATGTCTCCACTCAGCCCAAGTTGAACCCACCACCATATTCATTAATGCATTTTTAACTTCAACAAGGCAAAGCAACATGATGAAGTTTGAGGCATACCTTGTCTCAACAACTCCAATTTGGAGTATTCTCGATATATTGCTTGAGATTGGTGGTCGTTGGTGATGAATTTTATAATCTCCCTAGCCTGCCCTGTGACCTCCTTAATCCATTCTTTTTTTAACTCAAATTCTTCTAAAATTAGATTCAAATTGTGGACAATGCAAGGAGTCCAATATATGTGATTGTATCTACTCTCAACAATCAAGCCTGCAGCTTTGCAAATAGGTGCAATATCTGTGACAACTCGCACCACATTTTCTGGCCCTACTTGTTCAATAGCAGAAATTAAAATATTAGCAATGAACTTACTATCCTTAATTTCATCCAAACAATCTTCTGCTTTGGTGAACATGGCTCCTTTTGGTGATGATGCAATGACATTAATCAAAGGTCTGCATCTTGTATCTGTCCAGCCATCTGAGATAATGGAAAACCCTGTACTACCCCATGAGTTACAAATTGGTTTCAAAACATCATCAAGAAGTTGCCTCTCTTTCTTCAGCAAAATTGTTCTGTCTTTTCCATAGTTTGGCCCCTTGAGGAGCTTTGTTAATCGCTCTCACCAAATCCTGCCAATATGGTGATCGAACCACATATAAAGGGATGCCACAAGCAAAGATGGCCCTTGCCACTCTTTAGTCAACTTCTTCTCTCCCTTGACTATCAAGCATTTTCAACAATCTGCTATCTTGAATTGGAGTTGATGGCTTTGATAACTCTGCTTTTACTTCTAGTGCCCTCCCTTTTCTTGCTTCCTAAACAACCCTTGGCTCAATGCTATCAGACATGCGAGAATTGGTAGTGCCCATGCTGATTTTGCTTATTTGATCCTTCAACCTTTGAGCATCATCGCTCTCTTTCTTGAATTTAACCCTCACCTCTGGGATTTTGGTATGTGCACACACATCAATACCCTTTATCTCTTTATGCAAAATGTGAGCCGTCACTCTTGTGTAAGACCCCTTGAAGGTCTTTTCATTTTTGCATAAATTGCACTTCCATTCCCATGTACCACTGGAACCCATCTGCTTCACTTTGGTAACATACTTCCATAGAGGATAATATTCTTATTGCCTAGTTGCTTAAGTGGATTTTAGGGCACTTGAAACACAACTTTGAGAAGCCATGAATGCTGCAAAATGAAAAACTCACCCAATTTAGGGGCACTTGAAACACAACTTTAAGAAGCCATGAATGCTGCAAAATTAGGAAATGAAAAACTCACCCAACTAGTTGCTTCTCACACCCTTACTCTTGTTGCCCACACTCCAAAACACAAATAAACTCCTTGTTGCTGCAATAAGAAGCTCCTCTTGCAAAACAATGTGTGAGAAATGAGTGAATGAAGTGCCTTTTTAAAGAAAAGAAGAGGATCACAAGGTTTCCAGAGAATTCGATTTTTTTCATCTTCTAGAGAATTCTATTTGTAAATTTTTTAATTAAATTTAGCTAACAGCCACATAAAAATTGATTTATTAGTGTATTTGGGTGTTAGAAGGGGCCCACACCCTTCTTCACCCCTTGAGTTGGCCCAAAAAGGTCAAAAAAATAATTTTTACTTTTACACCAACCGAAACTCGACCGAAATGCCGCCAGCCATATCGGACGACATTTCAAAATCATGAAATATCGTACAATAAGGCCGGCACCATTTTGGCCCTGTTTCAAAGTTGTTTAGGGTCGTCCCCGGTACTGGTACGCCACCTTTTTAGGCATTTCCTGCAACATAGCCTTGCATGTATGGCATCTTAGAATCGTGCAAAAATGGCCACTTATCTAACCATTAAACTTATTGTTTCAACCTTGTATATGTTCCTCATAAAGGCTAGACACTTGAAACTTCAAAAGGAAAACTAGATATTCTTATTCCTAATGAAAGATAAAATATAATGTATAGAAATTATATACCACCATACAAGTTGTGACCACTTAACTGTCGTGGATATATTATTATCAACAATGTCCTTAATGTAACCATGAGAACATACCAACATTCTAGTGTACCATTATTTGCTTTGAGGTTCCATTTATTCTCCTTTTAGGAATACACATGATATCTAGGAGTTAATAGCATACTGGTGGAATAAGCGTGTTATGTATGTCTTGATTTATTACAAGTGTGTAAAATAAAAGAATGACATTCATTTGAGTGTTGTCAATTATCATCGCATGACTCGTCTAGACAATATAGAAGCCATTTATATGAGTAGGCAATGGTCAACTAAGGATTAGCCCTATATGAGTAATGACTAAGAAATATCATATATAGATGATTACTATACTCATTTACACTGACAAATATATATATTTATTTGATAATGTTAACTTTTGGGGTTATTGGAAGATTTTCTCCTAATTATTATGAGTTGTTGTACAACTCACCATCATTATTATACTTTGGAGTTGTTCTCAACATCTACATTTGTTATATTCATTGTTTATTGTACTAAAGTGGGTAACTCAAGACACTCCGAGTTGTATCACAATCGATTCAAGGTGTCACAAAAATGGTGAAAAACTGGCCAAGGAGTTGTCTATATAAATCTAAACAACTCTCAAAAGAAGGGTCAATAATAGTAAGTCATCTTAAATTGTACATAACTTTTGATTGGAATATCCAAATCAAGTGATTAAAAAAGTTTAATTAATAATTTAGAGCATTTTGATGGTCATTATACAAACATTCCAGTTTGAAAGTTTAGGGTCCTATTTGCTATTAGGAAAATATTTTGGGTTGGAATCTAAAGGGGAAAGCTTTGAGTTGGTGGCATAGGCTTTGTTGATTTTTCATAAGAAATCTGATAATTACTTTCCAAAAAAATTTAAACAAATTAACTTATGTCACATACATCATTAAGCAATTATACATAGAAAATCTCAACAATAATGCAATAATGACAGTAAGATCATAAAGAGATAACCAAGCACAAAAGAGACACAAATTTACCCTAGGAAAACCCAACAACCTTTTCTTAGGAGAAATTGTTCAATTCAGCAAAGTACAATTCGATATTTTTCAAGTAAAACTTGGTCAAACTGACCACGAACTCCACACAGGTCAAACTTAGTCAAATAGGCCGAAATTTGGCCTTCCCACTGCTGCCAAGAATTTCGGTCATCCTCAGTCAACAGGGTCGAAATTCGGCCTACTGTAGTTATTGGTCAACTCAATCAAACTGCCCAGACAAAGCTTGGTCAACTACCCAGAAATTCGGTCAACTCTTCCCCAGAAAAAGTCTCGATCTACTCCTTTTCTGCAATCAAACTGCCTCAAAAAATCTTTGTCAACATAGTTCAAACTAACCTCAAACAAACTCGGTCAATATTGGTCAACGTTGGTCAAGCTTCTGGTCAAACTTTGATCTTCTTCTTCCTCTCCTTCACACGTGTGAACTAAAGAAAAGATTACTTGTGTGTGATCCGAATTGTCCAAATGAGGGAGGCCAAATTGGTGTATACATATGTATATATATATATATAGTGGTCAAATCAAGTGGGTTTTGACCAAGAGTCACACCCATTCAACTGGTGGGGTCGACCTATCTCTTTGGAGCCTACATGAGCTCAAAATTAATAATTTTAATTTCTTTTAAAAGGTTGATTTGAATACCGACCGTAGCTACCAAAAATCAACACTTCCTCTTAGTTAGGGAGGTATTCAACTTTGACTTTCTTAGATGTCTTCTTTGCTGAACAATTTCTCCATCCAAAGAAAAGATTGAATGAGCTTGCTATGTTAATGTATCCATCCACTTCATGTTCTATCCTAGAACCATGTGGAAAGCATCCTGCATCAGCATCATGCAAATGTATCTAGTCACCCACTAGCCAAATACCCTTTGGCGATATGGTCAGGTACCCCCTGACTGGAGTAAACACAGGACTAGTCCTGTGTCACCAACTATCCAAGTCGTCACTTGGAACCAGGTTAGTATCCCTGACCAATGGTGAAACCCTGGGCAAATTTACCATTCCTTCATGTCGTCACATGATACTGAATGGTAAAACACTTGCCCGATGTTATGGGGCACTCACTCTACCCACTAGCCAAGTAACCCTTGGCAATATGGTCAGAACCTTCTGACCAAGGGAGCACTCTAGGCCCTAATGCTCTCTGGCCAATCTCCCTAGCCACATTACATGGCTCCTGGTCAATACCCTTGACCTAGGGAGAATATCTATCCATTGATGCTACAACATCAACACTACCTCTAACCACTCCAAGCTTGTCCCTGAAGTAAACAAACTTCATTTGGGACAGAGGCATTGTGAGAATGTCAGCAACATGCTCGTCTATAGAAATGTATTGGAGCTAGATTGCTCCCTTTTGTACCATGTCTCAGTACTTGATCTCAATGTGCTTTAAGTTGTCATCACAATCATCTCCAACACCTTGTCAAAACAATCCTGAGAGTAGCTTCTGAAGCCTCACTACTTCACAACTCGCCAAACTAGTTGCAATATACTTAGCCTCTACAGTGTTGAGTGCGAAAGACGTTTTCTTCCTGCAAAACCCAAACTAAAGCAACATCCTAATGTGCTCTTCCTGTCTTCGGCACTTCTTGCTCAATCGGAATCTATATATCCCTGCAGTTGTCCATATCCAACTGCACCATGTCGGTACCTCAATACATGTGATACATATCTCGGTTCAATTGACTTCCTTCATTGGATCCGTCACCATAGCTACTTCCTGGTCACCCTGACCGGGTGCTCCCTCTGACACTGAAACAAATCTTATTGTGCCAATCCTAGTTGCTCCCTCTACCACTGTTGCTTCCTAGTCATTGAAGCATGTCTATTGTCTGGCATGGTCCACTCATAGAAGACGTACTGCTCTTAGATACCTCCCATCTCTGAGCATCTAGTTTGACAATCTTCTAGTCCATCATCCCAAATCTCTAAAGGATCTCAATAGTATGCTTCCCTTGACCAAAGAAGTAATGCATCAACGTAGATGCTTCATCTCGAACTTAGAGGTCAACTCCCTTTGAAGTAAGGCTTCCTGAGATAATCCTAACTGCTTCCTCTATCACGAAAGCAAATCCTCCTGCCACTGCTACTCCCTTTGTCGTGTGAGTCCATGTGCTCCCGTCAGAAAGAAGTCATAATAACAAGATCAACCAAGACTCATCACATATCCATCATGCCCGAGGTCCATACAAGGCTTTCTTTAGTCTACAAACATGAGATTCCCTATCATGTACCTTAAGCCCTGATAACTGGAGCAAATGTCTCCTCGTAGTCCTCTCCCTCTTTCTGGGAGAACCCTCACAAATATCGCTTTGTACTTATCTATGTTACATGATTGATCTTGGAAGTCACCACTAATTTCCCTTCAGGTCTCGGCACAATTTCCTCCATCATGGCATCCTTCAAACTTGTTGGCCTGCCTGCTCCCTCTAAACTAGGAGCTCTTCTGGTCATCTAGCACAGTTCTAGATGTCAATACAATTTCTCCCTCTTGAACACAAATCACTCTAGCTAAGTTTATGCTCAATCCTAGGAGAATCCTCTTGTCACAAACTTTGCTTCATTCTTCCTGATGCTTCCATCTGCTGCCAGAGCCTTGGCAACCTTCATGATGTACCTACAAACCTCATTAGGAGGCCATGGAAGAAACGATTATAACCAAGCAAAAAAAAAGATACAAAGACAAGAGGTTGACCAGAAATAAAGTAATAATAATCAAGGAAGAAAGATATGAAGTACTTATCTTTTGATCTAAGGATTGTAGGGAATTCTCAACTCCCTCTTGATCCTTGCCTTCTTGCAGAAATCACTGCAATCCATCTGCAATCTCATCAAGCTAGAAATGTTCATCCTCATCCTCATCATCAACTACTAATGCATGTAGCTTTCCTTTCCTTCCTTGCATGAATTGTATGAGCTAGGGTTTCTTCATTCATCAATTTTCAACACTTTTCTAGGGTTTTGTCCACAAACCCTAGGGCTTTCTAAATTATAACCTTCAAGTCTTTTCTAGGGTTTACAAACCCTAAGTCTACCAACTCTTCTAGGAAGGGCTCATAATTTAGCTTAAGTGTTATGACTTATCTTCCTTCCTCTTCAGCTCCCTTTAGCTCTGGAGTAACTTTCTTTAATCAAATCAAATTAAATGCTTGAAAGAAAAACTTTGTCATATACCAATATGTTTTGGCAAGATCCTAGCAACATATCTCAACCAATACAATTTTAATTTCAACAGCATATACAAGGCATTAGTCAAATGCCTCCTCCACTCACAAGGAAGGATCATGTCTAGACTCTTTATACACAAGTGCTTATAGACTTCACAATACATGCTTAGCAGTCTCCAAACTTCAACTCGATAGCCTCTCCACTATCTAAGGCATCTCGAACCCATTGTTCAAGCCTTTGAGGTCTTTCAGTCCCCCTTCTCTACCTGCGACCTACCTCAAATAAGCTACACCCTAGTCCTGATGCTGTTTCGGTCCTCTGATCTAGGGCTACAGCCCTCTTCCACTGTCACAAATAAAAACGTGATTCTACCCTAAGTAGCAGATGTATCACTGTGTATCCTTCTCTTCCAACAAATAAGTAACACAACCTTCTTCTCTAAGGCAGAATCCTTCTCCAAACACAAAAATCAAATCATATGATTTGACTTTCCCCTGGCTGAGAATTCTTCATAAGGATTATTGCAATAAGGAGGGCTAAATCACATGCTCGAGACAGACTTAACCATGTATGGTATTTTCCCAAGGTTACTAGTTCAGCACATCATGTCATTTTGAAAGGTATGTAGGAGCTATGTTTCATGAAACTTCTTAAGGATCCAGAGTCAAAACACAATCCCAAGCTCCCTTTGTTTCTAGACTAGCTTCAAGTCTCTTTAATAGCTTCTCTTTCACCTAGGCTCTAACACCATGTTGATTTTTCATAAGAAATCTGGTCTTCTAATCTAATAATTACTTTCCAATGATTTCTTAAACAAATTAACTTATGTCACATACATCATTAAGCAATTATACATAGAAAATCTCAACAATAATGCAATAATGATAGTAGGATCATAAAGAGACAGCCAAGCACAAAAGAGACATAAATTTACCTAGGAAAACCCAACCTCGTGAAAAATCCAGCAACCTATTCTTGGAAGAAATTGTTCAATTCAGCGAAGTACAATCTGATATTTTTCAAGTCAAACTTGGTCCAACTGACCATGAAATCCACACAAGTCAATCATGGTCCAACAGGCCGAAACTTGGCCTTCCTGCTGCTGCCAAGAATTTCAGTCACCCTTAGTCAACATGGCCAAAATTTGGCCTCCTACAGCTGCTAGTCAACTTGGTCAAACTGCCCAAACAAAGGTTGGTCAACTGCCCAGAAATTCGGTCAACTCCACCCCAGAAAAACGTCTCAATCTACTACTCTTTTCGACAGTCAAACTGCCTAAAAAAATCTCAGTCAACATAGGTCAAACTGACCTCAAAAAACTCGGTCAATGTTCGTCAAGCTTCTGGTCAAACTTCGATATTCTTCTTCCCCTCCTTCGCTACCAAAAATCAACGAGCTTGATATAAGAAAGTTAGACCTTTTTATGTGATGAATTTGAAAATTATTCTTCAATGGATAATCAATCGAAAGAAGTCAAGATAAAATAAGAATATAGGAAGAAAATTTGAAGATCTATGAAAGGAATTACAATGAAACCAATCTAATTACAAGAAGGAATTACAATGAAACCAATCCATGTAACAAGATCTTAATAAAACACTTATTAATGAAATTGAAGAGTTAAATCAAATAACGACAAAGACATCAAAGAATGACAAAGAAGAGTTGAAGTAAGAAATTGAAAAAAGGAGAAACAAATTCCAAATTGAGAAACCATAATAAGTCGTCCTTAAGGAAATTAAGAGTTTGAAATCAAATAGAGATACATTTAATCACCATAGACAGAGAGACCACTAGAAGAATTATGGAAGTTATTTGTACAAGGGTTGAGGAAACCCTAAATTTTGACCCAGACAAGTGAAAAATACAAGAAAGCCCCAAGGGTCAGTTGGGTTTGTAGATGCACTTGTGTGAAAGTTCACAGAGGTATGGAGATGAAATCCCAATAAGTCCCTTGGGGTTACTACCGTCCTCCATCCAAAATCGAGAAGAGAAGGAAAATACATAGGGGTCTAGCAAGGTACTAACATCCTCATTTGGAACATTTAATACACAAGTGAAGAACTATATTTCTCTTTACCAAAAAATGGTCAAATATACAAACAAACAAAAAAATCAAGAGACAATAGAATTTGAAAGATAGTAACCTAGAAGAAAGATTGAAGATGAGTTTGATGACAAAGAGATAAATGCTACAAAGGTTAAACCATATCAACATCCTCACTACTAGGAAAGCCTACAAGTAGACAAAGCCTTTAATCAACATGCAACTTTCAAAAAAATTAAGGGGAAGCATTATTGATACACCTGAAATCAAAGGAAGGACAATTATATGACATAGTACAATCAAAGACCAACAAAAAAATGGCAAGATCATGTACAGGGGTGGAATCAAGAATAAGAAACCATACAAAGGTGGACTATCAATGATTTACACCATATATATTTTGTATCAAATTATTGATGATCACAAATGATGACAATTCAATTCCAACTTACAAATATCTTACAAACACGGCTCATCTTATGCTTCGAGGACAAAGCTATTCTGGGAGGGAGAGATTTGTTTTGAACCCTCTAGCCAATAAAAGGGGCAACTTTTACATAAATAGTAGGTCATCTAGCAATTGGGCATATGTGATAAATGTTTGATAAATTGGTATATATTGGTCATTATTATACTCATCAACACATAGAAATGTATATGATTATTTGATATCGTTACCTTTCAAGGCTATTGGGAGGTATTCTCTTATTTATTAAGAGCAGTTGTGCCACTCACCATCATTGTTATGTTTTGTAGTCATGCTCAACATCTATATTTGGCATAATCAATGTTTATTGTGCACATTGGGAAACTCAGTATATTCCAATTCCATATAAGTTAAGTGCATTCATGTCAATTCATTTGCAAATAGATTTCATAACATCAAGAGATATAGGAATATAATGTCTAATTTTAAGAAAAGAATAAAGGAAAAGAGACTACTTTTCCCATGCACAACACATCATTCTTCTTCCAAGTTGCACTTGACAAGAAAGGTACTCCAACATTATGCATGTAATATCCTTAAAACTTTAAATGTAGATTGCCTCAATAGAGGAGACTAAACCAACTACAAGTTGGAAAATGAAATAAAGGAATATTTGAACCATGAAAGAAAGGAATCAAATCAAAATCAAACATGAATGAGTTGTGGTTTTTCATGCCCAAATTTTTGCCAAGTCTATAATCGTGATTTTGAGAGAGGAGATCAGTGGACCAGTATCCATATTACAAAGAAAGGTACTCAACACATATGCATGTAATAACCTTATAATTTTAAATGTAGATTACCCGAATAGAGGAGATGAAACCAACTACAAGTTGGAAAATGAAATAAAGGAATATTAGAACCATGAAAGCAGGGAATCAAATCAAGATCAAACATGAATGAGATGAGGTTTTTCTTGCCCAAATTTTTGCCAACTCTGTACT
Source organism: Pinus tabuliformis (assembly GCA_031772625.1). Lineage (NCBI taxonomy): Eukaryota > Viridiplantae > Streptophyta > Pinopsida > Pinales > Pinaceae > Pinus > Pinus tabuliformis. The sequence goes on along the minus strand of CM062808.1, from coordinate 435,245,308 downwards.
CATAGTTTTGAGAGAGGAGACCAGTGGACCAATATCCATATTGCAAAGAAAAATAAATCTTCGGGAATAATTAAGTTCTACATTAGATGACATCATTATAAGTGTATACAGTCCATATTCCTTTTGTCTAGGTTTTGTTCTCTTCTTGAATTTAAGCCAACTCAACTTAAATGAATATATTTCAGAAATTTCTTCTAAATCTAATCCAGAGTTCATTCATTCCATGCAATCTTGTTTAAAAGAGGACATGCACCCATAATCCAGATTCCAAAACACATTTATTATTATAAAATTGTACCTTACAAAAGCATTAAATCTGCAAATTGCTATTTATTATTGTCAATGTAACTTAACAATTATAGCAATACATTTCATGCACTTTTCAAGATATATAGTTACTTTAGATTATGATAGTGTCTTATAGATGCTTAAAAAACTAAGATAGACTTTATGCATGTAGACACTTCGAAAGCCAATACCTTATCTTCAAACATGACTAGATAGGAAAGTCAAAACCACCTTGCTAAGAGAAAACAGAACCATGATCAGGCATTGTCATAAGGTATTTTCGCCCAAAAAATCTCTCTGTTAGATGCATAAATAGTACAAACATTGAAAAACTCAACATCCGCAAAAAATTGCCAAGGTCATCAAAACCCAAGAAAATGGCAGAATTGGGAAAAAATGGTGAAAAAAGGCAAAACTTATTAAGCATAAACTCAGACATGAAAAACTCATATAACTCAATGAATTAAAAAAAAAAAAATCGGAATTTTGGTGAATAATAGCAAGAAATCAAAGATTTTTGTTGTAGATATTATTTCAGGGAATATATTGTTCAGGGTCCAAAAAGAAACTTATCGGAAATATCAAGGAAAATATTGAAGAAAACAAAACAAAAAGAATAAACTTAGAGCTACAAAATTCTGAAAATATTGAGTGAATTGGCAACCTGAAAAACTCAAAAGACATCAGAAATATCAGGAGAAACCGGAGATATTTAGAACACTAAATTATTTCAACACTACATATAGCATTGTAGGTTGCACAACATGCATGTTAAGGTGACATGACTCTATGAGAATCACTCCAATGACCAATAACACGTGAAAAGCACCCAACAAAACTAGCCAAAGGGCCAACCCTTGAATCAGAAAGTTTTTGTACAATTCTACAGATGACCACTCTCTATGCAGTTAGTTTTGTTCCCTTGCAACATCCCCCCTCCCCATTAGTCTAGACTCTAGACACTTCCTCTTGCCTTGGGCCACTTTGCCAACGACAACACTAGGCTCAATATTAGGAAATTTATTGCGATCAATGGCATCGCAGACTTTTTCAATGACTTAGACTATGACTAAAAACCCTTCCTTATTATAATCCTACTCTTCCTCACTATTCTCTTAGATATTGTGCAGAGTTTCCCTTGTCAATTAAAACCTTCCATTCTTCACTTTTATCCCACTGCAATATTGCTAGCCTATAAGTGTTACTTTTTTAAATGAAGCGCTATGAACTCCTTATTTTGCTATGTGTACCAAAATTGTACTCCAGTCCCATTAACCTTTTCTTTAGTCATGAGGGGACAATAATATAATTCCATTTTTATTTAATTTCATCTCAATGTTCCACTAAAATTCTGGGACTCGGTGATATAGGAACGAACAAGTACAACATATCCAGAGGGCATATGGAGACACCCCAAATTCTAGAAAACATTAAAAGTTGAGGTCCTTCACATAAGGGACCTGTCCAAAATTTTAAATACAATCATGATAAATGGGCTACACGTCCCACCTTAAGTAGTGTGCCCCCGTGTAACTGATTTCTACCTACTTTTTCGAAAGTTTTTCCAGAAACATGCCTGAGGTTGGGAGCCGCATTGCATAACACAAGCTTCCTTCCATTTGTGTGCAAAGCAAGATGGGTGCCTATTATGCCAAATTCCTTTGGGACTTGAACCTGTCCTTATCCTTTTGTGGATCCCATAGGAGCGGACAGACCACAAGGAGAATGGAAACCCTGTGGACAGTTTAACAATAAGCCAATTTCAACAGTGGACCAAGACTTTGTTGGACATTTTCACCTCTTGTATATTGCCACCAAAGCAACTATGGGTTTCTAACCTCGCTTTTAATGAAACGCAGTCATCTTAAAGTTCAAATCCATACTCATAAACAAGGTGTTAAACTCCAACTCCAATCTATGCAGCCTACTTTAAATTACTTCCAGACTGGACTTCTCCGCTAAATTGCAGTACCCCATATAAGAGTTTGCAAATAATAATTAAATATAACTAAAACCAATCTGAGGGTTTGCGCAGCTATAAACATGATGACCAGAGAAGCCGTGGAGTGTACTAAACTTCACCACAGCTATTCAATCATCAAAGAAAGTAAGAATTGTGGGTATTTTGAACCTATAAGCAGTAGCTCCGTGACACATTCTCGACATTACTGATGGAACTTACGTTGTTTCTGCATACGTTCTGAACTCTAGACCTGGAGGCGGCTGATCGTCAGACCAAACCCCCCAAACCCTTTCCGTCTCAGTTAAAGCCAAAAAATAATTAAGCCTTTAAATTAAATTCCTGCACCAGTTGAAAATTATAACATTTTTCCTTACAAAGTTCATATTCATTCAAAGATTTTTCCGCACCGGCTGCCCTAACTGAAATCAGATAATGTACAAGATTTAGATATCGAGTGGCCAGAAACAGCTACAGAAAACCTACTGACCTGTTATCCTGAACCGGCATATGGCCCTGCCGCATATCACGGAGCATAAATTACTAATATCATGAGAGCATTCAGATGACGTCCTCTGCCCTCCCTTGCGCTTCTTTGCTCCCTCAGGCTACTATAAGGCGGTCCAATAAGCCGTCCAATGACCAGGCGCTGCTCTCAACGGCCGTGTATGATGACTATATGATTCCATGAATTAGAACAGAGTTGCTTGATTGATGATAATCTCAGAAATGTGAAGAAGTGGCACTGATGATATTCAAGGGCACAATGCCTCAGCTCTGTGAGACTTGAACTCGAGACTGTGAGGTCGTCGCTCCCTTGTAGATCGAAGGCTTTCGGGATTTGTCCTCTTGTTATTATGTGTAAAAATATATATTGGGTAAATAGCATTGCAGGGATATCTCCACACCATCCCCATGACATGCTTTACAGATCCATCAAAAATTATTGGAAAATATTTGTCAGTTACTAATGGGCATATTCTCCTTCATTGGCCAATGGATTGTAAACTTTGAACTTAGTTTTGAAGTGCAAGTCAATATGTTATATTTTATTTTATTATTTTGGTATTTTTTATTTTTCTTAATATGGCAAAATCACATAATCAATCTTTTGTCGACGCGTTTCGAACCAACCAGTGTGAAATAATCAATCTTTTGTCGACGCGTTTCGAACCAACCAGTGTGGTTCACACTGGTTGGTAACCAACCAGTGTCGACGCGTTTCGAACCAACCAGTGTGGTTCACACTGGTTGGTTCGAAACGCGTCGACAAAAGATTGATTATGTGATTTTGCCGAAGATATCCAGACAATGTTATGGATCACAGAAGTCTAAATTCCTTAATAATTTTTATCACCTTTGTAGTAATATTAATTGTTTTTTCATCCAATATTTTTTATTACTTATTTTTAATATTTGTTTATCACTTTCGCAATAATATTAATGACGTTTTAGTAATAATAATTTACTATTTTTATTACTTTTGTATTATTTTATTTTTATTATTAAAAAAAAAAAACCTTTTTCAGAGAGATTACATTGAGTAATTACTTGGAGCCAATGTTTCGAAAGGTTGGCTTCAAATAATTATTCAATGTGATCTCTCCGAAAAAAATCTTTTTTAAACATTATGGATCACAAATCTAAATTTGGAAAAAATATTATTTTATTTTCATAATAAAAATAATAATAATAATGGTAGTAATATCATGTTTTATGGAATTTTCATCATTACTATTTATATAATTTGTTCAATTTTATATGAATATAATTAAATTTTTAATTTAGTTGTTCATATTAATAAGAATTGAAATAGCCCCAAGGGATAGCTCAATTGGTCGAGTTCCTGTTGCTAAAGTACTTTCCCAGTTGGGAGGTCACGGGGTCAAATCTCCTCGATGCCCTCGGGGTTAGGCCTCCCTTGGGCAAATCCCTTTGGGTGGAATTGCCCCCGTAGATGTAGTGAATTGCCCTGATATTACCTGTGGATGTAGTGAATTGCCTATTTATTTATTTTATAATTTTATATAAATAAGAGCTAATTTATAATAAATTTAAATAAGTTGAAAGTGTTTTTCATTATTTAGTTTATATACTTTTGCCCACCGTGGATGTAGTGAATTGCCTTTTTATTTATTTTATAATTTTATATAGATAAGAGCTAATTTTTTTGTTGATTATAGTGGATCTAAATAAGTTGAAATTGTCTTCTGTAATATTTATTATAATAAATTTAAATAAGTTGAAAGTGTTTTTCATTATTTAGTTTATATAGTTAGAGTTTCGTTTAAATATTGATTATGCATTTATAGATTTTTTTTATAATTTATGTTCGTGAATTGTTACCATGGTAGAAGAAAAGTTGTTTGAATCTTGTTGTTTAATTTTTTAACATTGATTATAATGGGATGAGTGGTGTTTTGTTTTTATCATTTGTGTATCGTTTCTCTAGTCTAACTTAATAATCATGAAGATATTTGGATTCTTTTTTTCTCTAAATTTTGTGTCTAACATTTATTTCATATGGTTTTTTTATAATGTTTCCCCACTTTTACCTTCTAAGATTTCATCTTTTATTCCTTGTAAAGCATAACCAAATTGAAGGAAACAAAGTTTTGAATTATTTTTTTTAATTATCATTTTATGCTCTACATTAATACATGTTTTACTATTGTTACGACATGTTATTTATCACTTTGCATTACTAGGTACTTACATAATTTAAAAGGAAATAGTAATAAACATCTCCAAAATGGTTAAGCATTTTAATTGTGATTACAACAATTCTTAATAAGAATATACTTGATAATAGATGCAAGCATTAGATAAAACAAAATAGCCAATGATTTTGCAACTATGGTTATTCATTATATAAATTTGTTTCTTGTGTAAAGTTAAAATAATAATTTGTTGATAAGTAAGAATGGAATATTTTGTACCTAGATGAGGTGATCATGGAAGAGATTGGGGATGAGGGTGAGGGTGACATAGTCACCATCAACTCAAGCACTAGCTGAGGGAGGCATGCCTTCCACCCTCAAAAACAAATGAAATGTGTAAGTAATGGAGGTATGTATGCCATCCTAGTTAATGGCCCTTGAACTGAATCGAGCTTCTTCCTTGTGCAATAAGATATTTGCAAGGAAGGCGACATGATTTGGGAAGCTTTGATAAGGTATTCCGCTTTGTTTCATAATGCTGGAGACTTTTCATATTAGCAACTTATGATCTATACTTATGCAGGAACGAAAGGAAATACAGATTTAAACAGAAACACAAAGCTACAATGAAAAACGAACTTCAATTAATTAATAAAATACTAAAAATTGTTTACATGCAGAATGAAAATAAACTAGCTCAAGCGATGGTAGTTTATTTCTGAGAAGAGATGTGGCGGCTACATGCCTCAAAACTGTGTTACAATGAGGATCAGAGCCATTTTTATCATTTTCAAACAATGGGAAACCCTAAACATCCAAAAACCTCACCCTAGGAGATAAAGTGCCAAAAGTTTGTGGGCCATGTTGGGGTTAGTTGGAACGTTAACTTCCCAAGGTCATAACTTTGGCATGCAATCTTCGTTTGACTATCATAATAGCTTGTTTCGAATATCTCCAAGAGGAGGTCAAAGAAACTAGTAAATAGGTCTTTCACTTTTCGTGTTTCTCTATTTTCCAAAAAAAAACATCTTTTAGGCCCTCAAAATGGCTCTGGAAGTTTAGGACCCGAAAAAACTACCAAAATAGTAAGTTGTGCTACAATTAAGGAAATTGAAGAAGAAAAAAAAAAACAAAAAAAAAAAAAAAAACAACAACAACAACAACAATAACAGTGGGGGTCCAAGTGGAATAGGCGGGTGGCCACCAATATCCACCTGGATCAATCCTCCCAACTTAGGAAACAATGGGCCCCATTGTGCTTAGTCCCTGGCGATCCACTTGCCTTGGTGTTGCAGTTGGCCAATTTTAACAACCCGATACAGTTGGATCTTCTATTGGCGAGTTGTCATAATCTGTGTGTCCATACTTCGATTAGTTGTGGCACATTCCATGCAGTTTAGGTTGATCTATGTTGATGTTAGTTATTCTACAACGTATGATGTGTTCAGCAATGGTGGAAAGTATGGTTGAAGGCGACCCACATTGAACACTGAGTGCAGACGAAGGAATGGGCGAATGTTGAGCTTGAAAGCGTTGTGACGCACAACCTTGGTGATGGTGTAAGGCCCATATCAGAGTGGTCGGATCTTTCAATGGGCTCCGGCAAGGCGTTCTTTCTGCAAATGTAACCAAACTTTGTCACCCACCTTAAACTTTTGTGGCACCCGATGTTGATCATGTTGTTTCTTATCATTTCCATTGGACTTCTCCAAGATGTCATGAACCTGCTAGTGGATGTGTTGGATGTGCTCAATAAAATTGGTTGTTTTATCAGCCTCGGACTGTATATGTGTTGATTTTGTCTGTGTAGTCTCTTGAGGCATGGAAACATCAATCAAACACAATGGTTGAAATCCCATACTCACTTGAAAGGGACTGCGACTAGTTGAGTTATGGAGAGATTTGTTATGATTGTGTTGCACATAAGGAAGGCTCTCATCCCAGTTTCGTGGATGCTTGGAGTTGTACATGCAGAGTATGTGCACTATCATCATGTTGACGACCTTTGTCTAGCCATCAGTCTGGGGATGGAATGTGGTCGACTTGGTGAGCTTGGTGTCCAATAGTGTCCACATGCTCGACGAAAATGTGCTTAGGAACCTACTATCCTAATCTGATATAATGTTTTACAGGATCCCAAAATGTACCCACACTCGTTCAAAGAAGAGTTTGGCAGTGTTCTCTATTGTGATACTCTTCTTGCAAGTCACTAACATAGTCATCTTAGAAAATTTGTCCACAACCACAAATACATAGCCATTAACATGCTTGGTAGAAGGGAGGCCAGATAGACAATCCATGGAGATGGATTCCTAGGGATGGTTGGGAGTAGGCAAAGGAGTGTACAGGCCTTGCTTCTTGATGGTTGGCTTGGCAATGACACAGGGAGTGTAAGATCTGATATATTTTCCAACATCTTGTTGGATTTTGGGCCAATAAAAATACTTTTATAGTACGACCACAGTTTTCTCCACACCAAAGTGTCCTACGATCTGACTGTAGTGTGCCTCCCAAATCAGCTTAGCGTGCTAGCTTGAAGGAACACCTTTATGGCCTAGGTATTTGCTTAGACATCACAGTAATTGAGTACCAATGCTTCTCAGAGTCCTTGATACCGAACTTCGTGAAAAGGGCATGAAAAATATTTGTGAACTTCAGTACATCTTGGTCCCTTCCTTGTCATAGTGTGGTCCATTTTATGTACTTATCTCCATAGCTCCCGACAGGGTAATAATGTTCCATGATGGCATCTCATAAAGAATTCCAAATGGGTGCAACTGAAAATAGTGAGGGTTTCCTCTCGTCCCTTTGTTCGCAATAGGTTTCCCACCATTCCTTGATGTGGGGTGTAGCTTTGAGGAGTGCAAAAGTAATATTTTTCCTATTGGAAAAATCATGAATTGAAAAATATCCTTCCAACAGATTTAACCGTTTATCTACGACATTTACATCTATCTGGCCTTCAAATATGGGAATGTCAAAGTTGAATTGTACCTTAAAGGGAGTGGTGCCTCCAAGGTGGCTACTGGATGAAGATGCATCATCTATGGGCATCCGTCGAAGGTTCTCGACAAAGTTGTCCATCATCTCATTCATTTGTCGCTTGAGAGCTTCTTCGAGCAATATTTTGAAAGGATCTCCTACTCCCTCATCTTCCATTTCTTTCGCCGTGGGAGGCCATCAGGGTCATGTTGACGGTGTTGTACCCGCCAACATGTCAGGGGATCTCCCCGGTAAGAAGTTCCAACTAGACCTCAGACTATTTGGTGTAGGAGTCCCAGCACTGGGGTAGTACGGTATTGCCTTGACCACGGTTGTGTGCAGAGGTAAGTAAGATGCCCTTGTTGGTAACAAGGGTGTGACCACCGCAACAACCCAAGGAAGGTGCATGAAGGGTTCTAACACGTAAAATGGGGAATGAGTACGCCCCTTAAAAACTTGTGGAAGCACAGGACTTGAAAGGGAACACACGAGCAAAGATACATCACAAGCTGGAAAGCAGGTTAACCAACGATCCAAAGTGATGCTTAAACTAACAGCACATCTCAGTAAGATTCATACAAACATATATAGAAAGAGTTCAAACATACATGTGTAAGAAAACATCTACATATATTATTAGAGTAACCAAGACAACTAAACTACAATAACAACATATGCATGAAATGTGTTGGCTCTATTATATTAAGAAAGTGAAAGTTCCAATCATACATACAACCATGACCAACCACTAGTCCCGAAAATGGAACGTTATAGTCATTGTCGCCTGCTCCTCCAAAGAGATATATTAGCTCTGCACTGTGGAGAAGCTAAGGCTTGTTATAATACACTCCAAGCTTTCTCTAAGATATACCTATAGGAAGCTTGTCTCCCAAAAAGCCTCTACAATGAGTTATGAGGTTCTATAAATAGAAACGGGTGGGGTGACCCTTGACATTCCCCTTTGTGACTCTTCACCTACCCTCGTGACTCTTCAACTACTACATGACTGTTACATTTCACTATCGACACTTGGTCTGTCACTTTTACAACATGTTACATTACAATCTGCACATGTACCCATGTGAGACAAAATAGGCTTGAGCAAGCCATGCAAGACATCACTAAGACTCAGACAGCTGTGGGAAGACCAACTCTTCGACATCCTCGTGATGATTGACAGTGGCGAACTGATTTCAAACTTGGTAGTCTATGATGGTGTCTGTGTACTCTATGGTGACATCCTTCTGAAAGTGTACTTGATCTGAAATGAGATCTTAAATCAATATTAAGGTATTATAGACTCATGTGCAGGAATTCCTATATTATTTAGTGAAACAGATCGAAAAGATTGCGAATAATATAGACAATGAACAGTTATAAACATAATACACACACATCAACACAACAAATAATCAAGGAGTTCAGCAGACTTCCTGGCTACGTCTCCTGGTCCAGCTTTCAATGTCAACCTCTATATTATGTCTTCAAGAATAGAGTTTACAGGTGTGAGCTCAATCAGAGACATAACACAACAACATTGATATTACACAGGCATTTCACTCGAAAAACTTGAGTCTAAAGAGTACACAGAATCTCCCTCTTAGTGCCTCTGATCAACTGTTTGTAGCTGCGTTTTCTCTAACTCTTTGTCTCTAAGCAATTGCTTCCCTCCCTCTGTCTTTGCCATTGAGTGGTTTTTAAGCCTCTTGGCCCTATCCGTTCACCTTCCTTTTCGGGCTCTCTGCCTCCCAGCCTTTGTCCCTTCATCTCCTTGTCGAGCGGTAAACACTCATTGCAAAACGCTTAAGGCACATAGGCAGTGGTTTACAAACGGAAGGTTCTTTGGGCGCGGGTGAAAATCCCTGATATAACGCATATTTGGTCTGTATACGATATTCTTGGAATAAAAAGAAATACATAGAAATCCCGACAACAAAACTGATTATCAAAACTCAAAATATATAAAGTCGCATCTATAAACCCTTTCGGGTCTGGCTTTATCGCATGCTGCATATGCCCCGCTCCTTTGTATTGTTGTGATGTGATATTGCGATCAGCGATCGCATATCACAATGTCTCGAGCCCTCGATAAGTCCTTCCTTTGGCCATGTTGCGATTTGAACAAATCTTTAAGGGACTTTAAAACATATTTTCCCATTTTAAATACAATTAAAGACTTAAGAGGTTTTTCCAAGATCCATTTTGGATCACGGCTTCCCACTGAAAAGCTTTTGGACCACCAAAAGTTGGTTTTAGCATTCGAGCAAGTGAGGATACTGCGCCCTCACTTGTCCAATTTCCATCCATCGAGCTTTGCTTGGATTTGAACCTTTGAGTCCCACTCTCAGGTACTCAACATCCCCTTGACGCGTAGTTCTTACCTTCCTGTCCAGAACTGTGTCCTCCTGTAACTCATTGAGATACTCAGGCAACAAATCTGCAATAGAAGGCAACTGACTTTGCTCTTCGGGATCTTCAATCAATGAAGGTTCATACAATCACAAGTTTTCTACATTAACGACTAAATAGATCTTCATATAAGCTGGCAAATCAAGGCGAAAAGCATTTTCACCAATTTTATCAAGTATCTTGAAAGGTCCATACCTTATTGGTTTTAGCTTCTTACCTTCACCTTGCATTTTGCCTTTGCTGATGTACAACCAGACTTGATCACTAACTTGAAAACTATGCTCAACTATATGCTTGTCATGTCTTGCGTTATACTTGGTTGACTTCTTTCTAGCTATTCCTATACTGCCTGGTGAATTTCTTAGATTTGTTCAATGAACTTGGTTACTTTGTCCACGTCATTGTGTCCATTAACTGCTATATCTTTACCAAAGAGAAAATCCAAGGGAGACTTTGGTATAAAACCAAAACAAGTCTCAAAAGGAGATCTCTGAGTAGAAGAGTGCTTGGCACGATTGTAAGCATGTTGCACATAACACAAATGCTCATGCCAAAGCTTGGGATGCTTGCTGCAATAGCCTCTGAGCAACTGGATCACTGTCCTGTTTACCACTTCTGTCTGACCATCTGTTTCTGGATGAAATGTTGTGCTCTTCTTCAACCTGGTGTCCATCAACTCCCATAAACTTGACCAAAACTTCCCAACAAATCGAGAATCTCGATTAGAGACAATAGAAGTGGGTAACCTAAAATGAACCCATACATTATGAAAGAACAACTTTGTTGTTTGTTCAACTATAACCTGCTTGTTACATGGTATCAAAATACACATTTTACTAAACCTATCCACAACAACATACAAATAATCATGACCTTTCATAGACTTTGGCAATCCCCCAATAAAATCCATGGAAACACTTTCCCAAGGACGTGAAGGAATTGGGAGTGGAGTGTACAAGCCTAATTTTCTATTACTTGGTTTGCTTGTAGCACACATTGTACATCCTTTGATATATGTAGAAACTGTCTCATGCATTCTTGGCCAATAATAGAACCTTTGAAATTGTGCAATTGTGCAATTGTTTTACTTACACCAAAATGACCTGATATAAGAGAAGTATGTGCTTCTCGAATTATGTTAACTCTTTCAGTTTGTGGAATGCATAAATTTCCCAAATGATATTAGAGTTGGTCCTTTACATGATAATCCAATTCTTCTACTTGTTTGCCATGACTTAAGGGGCAACTAGAAAAGGTTCCTCTACTCCTTTGTCTGGTTTGGGTGTTGAAGTGCTTTCACCTTGACCCTTCTTAAATTCCAAATACATCTCTTCCACCATGGCTTGGAGTGCCTTAAAACTTCCTATAAATTGAGATTTGATCCCAATGGAGCTTCTTCTGCCATGATCCTTTGAGAATAGACTCTTCCAATCTCTGGATTAGTCTCAACAAGTTCTCCTTCTCCTAGTCTGAGCTTTAATCTAGTTAGCATTCAAAATCCAGCACAAGCTTGTCTAACCTTAACAAAACCAAATGCTCTGATACCACTTGATCTGAAATGACATCTTAAATCAATATCAAGGTATTATAGCCTCATGTGCAGGAATGCCTATATTATTTAGTGCAATGGATTGAAAATATTGCGAATAATATAGACAATGAACAGTTATAAACATAATACACACACATCAACACAACAAATAATCAAGGAGCTCACCAGACTTCCTGGCTACGTCTCCTAGTCCAGCTTTTAGTGTCGACCTCTATATTATGTCTTCAAGAACATAGTTTACAGGTGTGAGATCAATCAGAGACATAACACAACAACAATGATATTACACAGGGATTTCACTCGAAAACCTCGAGTCTAAAGAGTACACAGACTCTCCCTCTTAGTGCCTCTGATCAACTATTCGTAGCTACGTTTTCTCTGACTCTCTGTCTCTGAGCAACTACTTCCCTCCCTTTGTCTCTACCATTGAGTGGTTTTTAAGCCTCTCGGCCCTATCTGTTCACCTTCCTTTTCGGGCTCTCTCCCGACCTTTGTCCCTTCATCTCCCTGCCAAGCGTTAACTGTTTACAAACGAAAGGTTCTTTGGGCGTGGGTGAAAATCCCCGATATAACACATATTTGGTCTGTATATGATATTATCGGAATACAAAGAAATGCAAAGAAATCCCGACAACAAAATTGATTATCGGAACTCAAAATATATAAAGCCGCATCTATAAACCCTTTCGGGTCCGGCTTTATCGCATGTTGCATAGGCCCCGCTCCTTTATATTGCTACGATGCGATATTGCGATTGGCGATCACATATCGCAATGTCTCAAGCCCCCAGTAAGTCCTTCCTTTGGCCATGTTGCGATGCGAATAAATCTTTAAGGGACTTTGAAACATATTTTCCCATTTTAAATGCAATTGAAGACTTAAGAGGTTTTTCCAAGATCCATTTTGGATCAGTACTCTTAACTTTGTTGCATCCGGTACATTGATTTGGCACCTTTGTCCATTCGTCTGATAGCATGTGCAACATAGTCTTGAGTGCAGCCAAACCAGTAACATATTGATGCATAGTGTCTACATTAATCTCCAAGTTTTCACTAGTGGCTATGCGCATCAACTTGTCGAAGTACATGTCCAGCTCCAATTGGACTTGGTTCTCTGCCTTCACCTCGATGATTGTGCCAATGGACGGGATCACATGCATGCGCACAATGCCATCCATGCTCCTGAACACCGTGCATGTGATCGACAACAATATTCACCTTGTATGCTCCGTGCCAGCTGTTGGGATGGGTCTATAACCTGTATAGGCAAAATTTCATCAATCTGTGCATGTTGCACCTCCTGTTGTACATGTTGTGCTTCCTTCTCTCCTCTGTGCAACTCCTATTCTTCCTTGAGTTGTCGCTTCAACTCATGCAACTCCTTCGTTGTTTCTTCCATCCTATGTTTCTCTCTTTGACTTTGTGTGATCCTCTTGTCACGCTGTCGCCTCTTAGCCTCAATCTCCAAAGCTACTTTCATCACAAGTGGATCTGCTTTGAACTTGCAACTTTGATTTGCCTCTGCATTGTCAACAACCTTCATCTTACCTTGGTCATGCGTAGGTCTGCTACCCTCTGCTGCTGTTGATGGTGTTGCTTCCTGCGATGTCGCTGCCATTTCATATTGATATCCTTGTCTCTGAACAACTTGGTGTCTTTATAGATAGGCAAGCTCATAGACACTCGCTCAACTACATCTCCAGTTGCGCTCTCAATGGTGTCCTTTGACCCTGCTCTCTGGGAGGCCATTGTACATGTACTACTGAGAGACAGACAAACACCTGCGATACTTAGAGACATAGCAACACTCATGGAAAACAATCTGTCTGTTGAAAACCAAAACAAATTTGAAGACCGACATGCAACATACATGTGTGACTGACTATGAAGATTGCGAAATTTTCACCTGGAGGCTGGGAGACTGACTGCTAAAACTGCATAAGAAATAGTCTAGGCTGTTAGGACACTGACTAACTGCTGAGACTACACAAAGTACAGTCCAACCTACCCTGCTAAGGACTGAAACTGCGCAATGCGCAGTTTCAGTCAGCAGTGACATGTAACCTAGTAAACTGCTTTGCGCAATTTCTGGGGCCAGCAAGGCACCACCTCCCATAATTGTGCAATGTAAGCCTGGAGGCCAGTGTTGGGCTAGATTTGCATAGTTTCTGGAGGGTAGGCAGATCCTCACTTCTAGAAATGCACATTGTCGGGCAAGGCAAGGTCCAGGCCAAGGAAGCCCAGACCTGTCTACGGGCGACTAAAAACATGAGAAGTCTGAATGCATGGTGAAACTGAGTGCAAACAAGAGTGAATTCTCATGCATGCAAACAATGAGTTCAGGATTTGAAAAATGGCAAAACAAGCATGTGTGTGAAGTGAGTTGCCACAACAGCGACCGTTAGTGCATAAACAATGTCATCCATGCGACAGCAGTGAGATGCAATGAAAAACTAAGACAGTGCTTCTACAAGCTAACATGCATCAAAACACCAACAAGCGTTCATTGAATCCAAGCAAACAACACTTACACAAAGAAAAATACAAAAAGCGACAGAAAAGCAACAAACGACATGAAAAGTAGACTTACCCGGAAAAAGTTGAGCCGAATATGCTGAAGATTCCTAGATGTGATGTCGAATGTCAGAGCTCCAAGATTGATGTGAGGAATGAGCTATGCAGCGTCAAATAAATGAGTTTTGATAAGATCAAGCTTATGACACGCATGCCACAAATATAGGAAAAAATAACACTTGGCAGGAGGTTTCTGAAATGGCTTTTGCATGTAACCTCCAACTACTAAAAATATATCCCTAAAATATAGGGATATTATTTGCTTTTTTTCTTTTTCAGTAAAGGCAACCCATGTATGCAAATTAGGATTGCTCAGTCCTCTAGGGAACCAATCAACCTAAAAGCACATGCAGCAGCCTGCAAGCCTAGGGATGAAATTTGTGCAATTTCTGGGTTGAGCAAGACTAGTTGTCCCTCATGCATTGCGCAATTTCTAGACTGAAGTCGTGGCTGTCAGTTAGAATTGCGCAATTTCTGAGCTGAAGCCCAGTGTTGGGCTAAATTTAACATTTTCCAAAGGGAAGGTTTCCTGGCTGGATTACGCATTTCTGGAGGCTAGCAGGTAGCCCAACTGGATTGTGCAGCTTCTGGAGGGAAGGCTAGTTCCCCTTCAGAATTGCGTAATTTTCAAGGTGAGCATCTCAGCTAGAAAATGACTGAGTTTGGAATGTCAGCCTATGGATGGGAGGCAAAAAAGTTGACCAACATAGGGTGGTAAGCCATTGAAACTCAGCTAAAGCCTATGTACTTGGACAGTGCAAGACATGCTGCTAAGGATGGTTGGTAGGGAGGCTCCAAAATGAAGTTAAGGAAAAATTTTGGAGGGTGGTTTTAGCTGCTACAATAGGTCGGCTAGGCTAGTCTTGCAAAGGTTCAACCATTTCAAGCCCTAACTCCTTATATCTGGACCTTGTTGAGGACACGCACAAAAAAATAGAGAAAGAGCATACCACTTTGATACCACTAACCGAGATTTATGCAAGAACGAAATAAAATACATATTTAAACATAAACATAGAGCTACAATGAAAACTAAACTTCAATTCATTAATAAAATATTGAAAACTATTTACATGCATGATGGAAATAAACTAGCTTGAGCATGGTAGGTTATCTCTAAGAAGAGATGTGGCTGCTACATTCCTCTGAATTGTGTTACAATGAGGCTGAGAGGACTTTTTATCATTAAGAAATAATGGGAAACCCTATATATCCAAAAACCTAACCCTAGGAGATGAAACACCAAAATCTTGTGGGCCCCATTAGGGTTAGTTGGAATGTCAACTTCTTGTGGGCCCCATTGGGTCCTCCTAGTGGCTTGGTTGTAACATAGCCCAGTAGCTTACTAGTGGTTAGGTTTGACTACCTTGAATATTAACCATAGTTACATTATAGAATCTTTTAGAGTCTTCTTCATCATAATCACATGACTATCCCCTTTTCCATGAATAATGGGGCTGACGTGGCATCCTCTCATATTATGGTTATGAAAACACAAAGGTTAACTTTTGAATGACATAACTTTTGCATACAGACTCTGACTCACATTATTTTTGCCCCATTGGAAATGTATCTATGTGTATTTTAGTAAAAATAAGGTGTCATTCTGAAGTGACAAAGTTTTACCCCTAAAACATGTTGTTTGATGCCTCCAAAATCTCTTGGAAGGTTTCAAACCCCAATTTTCCAAACTGGGTCCTGTCGGTAAAAATGGTCTTGAGAGCTAATTCCTCCACTTTTTCCACTCTGAAAACATCAAGACGAATGAAAAACAATGTAATGATCCAATTTGAATGACACATCCCCATTTTGTGTCCACCTTCATCTGGTGTACCATTTAGATTTGCCTGGAAATTGTCCTTTCAACCCAATCTGCCAAACATCATGTTGCCCCTTTTTTGTAGCTTTGGACCTCTTCTGCAAAACTGCATCTTTTGTCTCTACCTAGGCATATGGTGCCTAATCTTCCATAGAAGGTAGAAGTTGTTCCTCTTCTTGATCTAGAATGGAAGGTTCATAGATTTTAGATTCTCTACATCCACAACTAAGTAAATGGGCATAAATGGTGGTAAACTAAGTCGATAGGCATTATCACCCACCTTTTCCAATATCTCAAAGTGACCATAGCTCAAATCCTTGATTTTCTTACAAGGCCCATGTAGCCTCTCCTTGTTCAACTGTAGTTATACTATGTCTCCCACCTTGAATGATTTCTCAGTTTGATATTGATTATGTCTGACCTTATATTTCTATTATGACTTGTATAGTGTCTCATGTACCTATATATGGATTTGTCTTATCTTCTCTATAATTTTTTTAGCCCACAAGGCTTCTCTTGTAAGATCTTCCCTCACTCCTCCTTGTTGCCCATATGCAATGTACAAAGGTGAAGGTGACAAATATCTAAAACAAGTATATATACTACATTCTCATCCCAGGTCTTTGGATGATTCTGGTTGTATACCCTTAGAAGTTGCACCAAAGTCTTGTTTACTACTTTTGTCCACCCATTTGTCTACAGATGGAATGTTGTAGATATCTTTAACTTTGTGTCCATATTCTCCCACAATGGAGTCCATAATCCACTGAGAAATCTCGTGTCTCTATTTGAAATGATGCTCCTTAGTATCCCAAAGTGCACCTAGACCTGTCCGAAGAACAAGTTTGTTGCTTCTTGGCCACTAATGGTCTTTTTACAGGGAATCAAAACACAATCTTGTTGAACCTGTCAACTACCACAAAAAAGGGAGTCATGTCCCTTCCATGTTGGTAAACCTCCCACAAAGTCCATGAATATGCTTTCCCAAGGATGAGTGAGTACAAGTAAGGGATGATATAGACCTTATTTCTTGTTGTTAGGCTTGTTGGTACAACAAAGCATGCATCTTATTATCCCAAAGTGTACCTAGACCTGTCTGAAGAACAAGTTTGTTGCTTCTTGGCCACTAATTGTCTTTTTACAGGGAATCGACTCACAAATCTTGTTGAACATGTCAACTACCACGAAAAAAGGTATTGATGTCCCTTCCACGTTGGTAAACCTCCCACAAAGTCCATGGATATGCTTTCCCAAGGACGAGTGAGTACAAGTAAGGGATGATATAGACCTTATTTCTTGTTACTATGCTTGTTGGTACAACAAAGCATGCATCCTATTATGAACTTAGCTACCTTCTCTTGCATCTTAGGCCAATACACATATCTCTGCAAGTTGGGCACAATCTTCCCTACACCAAAGTGCCCTACAACCTTGGAGGTGTGAGCCTCTCTAATCAGTTGTAATCACTCAACTTTAGGAGCACATAGCTTATTCAACCAGTAAAGTAACCCATCCTGGAGATGGTAGTCAACGATGTTGTCACCATCGTGCCCTTAACTCTGGCTTTGCAACTGTTGGAACACCTCCTTGAAGTCCCCATCCTCTAAACATGCCTCTTGGTATGCATCATGGGTTAATGGCTCCATGTGAATAAGAGTCCCCAAAAGGTATGATCTTTGATGTGGGTGGTCGTGAGAGCATGTCGACCAAATTATTTGTGTTGCCCTTCTTGTACTTTATCACCAAATGGAACTGTTATAGAAACCCCATCCAATTGTAATGCCTGGTATGTTGTAGCTTATTTTGGGCTTACAAGTATTGTAGTGGCTGGTGATTTGTGTGTATTACTATCTCCTTTCCCATCAGATAGTGCTTCCACTTCTTCACAACTTGCACCAAGGCATAAAGCTCCTTGTCATAAGTAGGGTAGTTAAGAACTACCCCATGAAATACTTCAGATAGGTAGCATACAGGTCTTTCTCCCTGCATCAAGACTACACCCATAACATACCCACTCACATTTGTCTCCAGTTCAAAGGGCTGCTACAAGTTTGGTGAGGCCAGAACTAATGCTCAATTGATCTTCTTCAGCTCCTCGAAAGCCTCTGCTAACCCCTTCCCCACTGGAAACTCTTGCCACTTATTATTATGGTGTGGAGTAGTGTTGCTACCACTAAAAATGAGGATATGAATTTCCTCAGGTATTGTGTTGCTCCAATGAAAATCTTAACCTCATAAACATTAGTAGGCACTAACAATTTCATGATGGCCTCCATATTTGTAGGATCTATCTTTAGCTCTCCTCCACCTTTCACATACCCCATTTACACCAAAGATGATTATGCAAACTCACACCTATTGAGATTTGATATGTCTCAAGCACCTACGTCAAATGTGAGATGTGCTCCTCCCAAGTAGCACTGTATACCAGTATATCATCCAAATAGACAATAACAAATGAATTTATAAAAGGGTGTAATAAAAAGTAGTCTCTTTTCCATGAATAATGGGGCTAACGCAGAATCCTCTCGAATTATGGTGGTGAAAACAAGAAGGTCAACTTCTGAGTGGAATAAATTTTGCATACAAATTACGATTAACATGATTCTTGCATCAATGGAAAGGTATTTGTATGTAGATTATGAAAAGAAAGGTGCTAGGGTAAAACAACAAAGTTTTACCCCCCCAAAAAACATTGTTTGATGCCTCAAAATAATCCGAGAAGGTTATAGACCCCAATTTACCAAATTTGGTCCCACTAGTAAAAATGGTCTTGAGAGTTTATTCCTTCATTTTTTCCACTCTCAAAGCATCGAGATGGATGACAAACAATATAATGATCCAGTCAGTATCACCTAGTCTCTACATGATGATTTTTAATTTTTGATTTTATTGTAATGTGTTGTATCGAATCTTTGTTTAGTAATGTTGGTAGGTTTCTTAGGTGCTAAGCCAAGACATTGTAAACATTTTGAGGATTCTAGATGCTTATGGAAAAAATACATTTTTTGGAAATAGTTGTAACAACCCTCGTGAAAATTCCATGTAATAAATGTTAAAAACAATAACCACGGATGACTCAGACACTTATTCCACGCTGAATGTTGGGCAAGACATCCTAGGGGGTGTTCATTTGATAGTTTATGGCTAAGGAAATGGGCAAAGGAAATGCATAAGGCATTAAAAGTTATTTTGGCACGTTTATTTATGAAGATAATGGAAATCAGAAGAAAAAGGAGGTGAAAGGTCATAGGTTGCATGTGAGGAGAAAAATGAAGGAAAATAATGGAAAATCAAGAAAATAGAGGCCTCATTCATAAAAAGGCTTATGAGGATCAGTTGGTAAGATTTTCCCAGTTTAGCTTTGGATATCTCTCATACTCTTGGACACTTAGAGTTTTCTTGGAGCACTTTGGCATTGGAGAAAGAAAGGCAAAGAAGGCAAGAGGAAGCAAATATCAAGCAAGGAAAGACAGGATCAAGCAGCTACAACAGGCTTCATTGCAGGTATCAACTTGCATGTGTATTTTCCTTGCTAGGTTTGGCATGCATTGGATTGCATGTGTTTCTTTTTTACCATGGCATGGATTTTGCCAGGTGTGACAATATTTTCATCCTAGCCTTTCCATTTCCTGATATCTTTGATGAGATGGGTTCTAGATATCATTTTTGGGATTCAACTGCGTTAAGTAAGTCATTCAAAGTATGACCATTTCCATGAGAGGTAGTCGTAAAGTGACTAATATCTCATGATTTTTGAATAGTTCACTTAGCACTCATTGCATCGGGTGATGCTCACAGGGGTGAAGAAGTGGGATTGAAACTGGTGAAATGTGGAGAACGAATCACATATCATCAATCATCACTTCCGGGGCTTGCACCCGGTAACCAGGACTTCCCAGGAGGTCACCCATCCCAGAACTCCTCTGGCTCAAGCGCGCTTAACTGTGGAGTTTTTCCCCACAATCAAGCCCACTTAGCTTGCTACCCCATTTGCAAAACCTTAGCAAGTATTGTGCCTCATGAACCATTCAGGTAGAGATCCCTCGACTCTTTTTGAATTTAAGTATGGGGGATTTACGCAGTGCATTATATTAGATATCATTTTTGGGATTCAACTGCGTTAAGTAAGTCATTCAAAGTATGACCATTTCCATGAGAGGTAGTCGTAAAGTGACTAATATCTCATGATTTTTGAATAGTTCACTTAGCACTCATTGCATCGGGTGATGCTCACAGGGGTGAAGAAGTGGGATTGAAACTGGTGAAATGTGGAGAACGAATCACATAGCATCAATCATCACTTCCGGGGCTTGCACCCGGTAACCAGGACTTCCCAGGAGGTCACCCATCCCAGAACTCCTCTGGCTCAAGCGCGCTTAACTGTGGAGTTTTTCCCCAAAATCAAGCCCACTTAGCTTGCTACCCCATTTGCAAAACCTTAGCAAGTATTGTGCCTCATGAACCATTCAGGTAGAGATCCCTTGACTCTTTTTGAATTTAAGTATGGGGGATTTACGCAGTGCATTATATTAGATATCATTTTTGGGATTCAACTGCATTAAGTAAGTCATTCAAAGTATGACCATTTCAAAAATCATGAGATATTAGTCACTTTACGACTACCTCTCATGGAAATGGTCATACTTTGAATGACTTACTTAACGCAGTTGAATCCCAAAAATGATATCTAATATAATGCACTGCGTAAATCCCCCATACTTAAATTCAAAGAGATGGGTTCTCTCATGCGTTTTGTGGGGGATGGTCGAATTGGATTTGAAGTTGAGTGGGGTGGATCTCCAAATTTACAAACACATAGTGGTAGTGGTCCCTAAAAAAGATTGAGGATGCGTGAATCCACTGGCCTAGTAACCCATGAACTAGACTACAGGTTGCGGTAAAGCTAGATTGTGTGCCTCGGTGGGCGTAGGAATCCTTGTTGGTGAATGGCGAGATATACAGTAAAGCCAAGAGGTGGATTTTCTCTCCATTGGGCCTAGTGATTTCGGGATGGAATGCACGGTAAATCCTGGAGAATATTACTTGGTGTAGGGCCTAATGATCCCTGGATCAGACTGCGAATGCACGGTAAACCCTGAGAGACTAGGAGGCACTCAAATTCCTCATGGTGTAGGCGAAGAACTCCGGTGGCATCCACATTGATTGATGTTTTTGATTTGTTCTATGAGTCCCACATTCATGCTTGGAATATGGAACGAGGGTGATTGGCTGAAGAGAGACTTGGCTCAGCCAATCTATGGTCGGGTGGAACGTGGTAGTCCCATCTCCTGTTGGTTGATTACATTATTAATGAAAAAAAACATTCCCTTGATTTTCATGTGCAAATGTACTGATGTTTTGATAGCTGATATGTTTATTGTATTTCTATTATTATCATGTTGTTTATATATAAATTTACCCTGGAGGGTGTTACAAAGTGGTATTTGAGCTTCCAGGTTCAAACACTTGGACTAGATGGGCCCTATCATAGGTGAAATGAAGAACAAGGGTTAAATTTTAAACCTTTCTGTCATATCTGTTATAAATTTTATTCTATGGAATATTAGAAGTTAAAAATTTGTCCATATTGAAGGTAAATCCCACTGATAATGTGGTAAAAAATCTAGATATTGGTTACAATACTTTACGAATTATGATCTAAAGAAGATGACCTTCCTATATGCACCTTTAAACAGGTCATGTTGGAATTTCTGCAATAACTCGTCTTCTGTAGGCTTTCAGAAGCTGAAAAATTGTCCACATTTAGGGGACATACCAATGATTATGTGGTAGAAATTTCAGATACTGGGTTGCAATATTTTAGGATATAGGAGTAGAGGGAGTCGAGCCTTTTGAATGCTCCTAAAATCAGGCCTCAAACAGGTCATGCTGACATTGTTGTTATAACTCTTCTTCTGGGCACTCTAAAGAGCTGAAATTTTTTCCACAATGAAGGGAAATCCCACCGATATTGTGATAAAAAATTCTGATATTTATTCACTATATTTTAGGAGATATGACCAGTGGGAGTCGAGCTTTCTGGATACTCCTAGAATTGTGCATCAAATATGATTGTGTTTGTATTTTTGTTACAACTTTTCATGATCCAGGTGGATATTGGTGGCCACCTGCCAAGTCCACCTGGACCCCCACCATTGTCTTTCTCAGCATTTTCAGTTTCCTTAATTGTAGCACAACTTACTATTTTTAGCAGTTTTTCGGGTCCTGAACTTCCGGAGCCGTTTTGAGGCCCTAAACGACGTTTTTTGGGGAATCTGGGGGCAACATAGGTCCAATGTTGCCCGTTCGAACAATGATAGTGCTCGGATAGATCTTTCTAATGAGCTATTGTACGCGTCAAACGGAGATCATATGCCAAAGTTACGACCCCGGGAAGTTGAGGTACCAACTTACCCGCAAACGGGGCCCACAGTTTGGCGTTTCATCTCCTAGGGTTAGGTTTTGGAATGTTAAGGGTTTTCCATTGTTTCTCAACAATAAATAGGCCTTAGAGCCTCATTGTAACACAGTTCAGAGGCATGTAGCCATCACATCTCTTCTCAGAGATAAGCTACCATCGCCCTAGCTGGTTTATTTCCATTTCTGGTTGTAAGCATATTTCAGTATTTTCCATTAATGAAATGAAGTATTATTTCCGCTGCATCTTTGTGTATATGGTTATTTCTGTAATTTGTTGCGTTCCTGTTTAAATCCGGATCAGTGGTATCAGAGTGGTCTGCTTTTTCTCTGTTTTTCTTTGCATGTCCCAAACAAGGTCGGGATATAAGGAGTTAGGGCTTGAACTGGTTTAACCTTTGCAAGACCAGCCTCGCAAATCCCGACGGCCTCCCATGGCGGACGAGAAGAAAGACGAGGGGGCAGGAGATCACATCAAAATCTTGCTCGAAGAAGCCCTCGAGCGACAACGGAACGCGATGATGGACAACTTTGCCCAGATCCTTCAGCGGCTACCCAGAAGCAACGCATCGGCTTCCAACAGCTACTCTGGAAACGCCACACTCTTTAAGGTACAAGTTAATTTTGAAATCCCCATATTCGAGGGTCAGATAGACGCAAATGTCGTAGATAAATGGTTAAATCTGCTAGAGGGTTATTCTTCTGTTCATGAATTTTCGAGTCGGGAAAAGATTGTTTTTGCTCTCCTCAAAGCAGCCCCCCACGTCAAGGACTGGTGGGAAACCTACTGCGAGCAGAAGGATGAAAATACTAGCTCACTATTTTCAGCCGCACCCACCTGGGATTCGTTCCGGGATGCCATCAAGGAGCAGTACTACCCTGTCGGGAGCTACGAGGATGAATACATAAAGTGGACCACGCTGCGGCAGGGAAGGGACCAAGACGTGCCGGAGTTCACCAATCTTTTCCATACCCTTCACACAAAGTTGGGTATCAAGGATTCGGAGCAACATTTGATACTCAAATACCGTGGCTGCCTGCACAAGTACTTCCAGGAAGAAATACAATTCCTAAACATCCCCTCGCTCGGCGCAGCATACCGGTATGCCGTCAAGGTCGAGCAGAAGTTTAAACAAAAGAAGCGAGACTTTGGATATGCGAATCCAAAGCAGGGGAAAGGTGCCCCTAAACCATAGAACAAAGGACAAAGCCAAGGCGGGACAGCCCAAGACAACCAGCCGAAGCTGCAAGCAAAGAACAGCGCCGCGAAGCCGAGAAAGGACACTAGAAAATGGTGCGAGTTCCATAAGAGCTCCACTCACAACACAAGTGAGTGTCGGGCCAAGCAGTCATTGGTGGCTGAGCTAAAGGTTTCAGAATCAGATGCATGTTCCGACTCTGAGTCAGAACCCGATAAGGGGTATGAAAAAGGGAAGCAGATCATTGATGCGGACCCCAGCGCCATTGTTGCTACCGCAAAGATAAAGAAAAATGAACCCGAAGATCCAGAGGAGGAGGAGCGTCTCTTCCACTCCCAGATGTGGGTAAAGGGATCCCCGATATAGTTCATTGTTGATAGTGGGAGTCAAAAGAACCTCATTTCGGCAGAGGTCGTGAAGCGGTTGGGCTTATCGACCACATCACATCCACAACCATACACCATTGGGTGGCTTCACCAAGGACGAGATCTTCGCGTGAGCCAGCAGTGTCGCCTTCCATACAACATCAAGCCCTTCACGGATGAGGTATTGTGTGACATTGCTCCCCTTGAAGTTTGTGATGTATTACTAGGACAACCATACTTGTGGAAGCGACATGCTGTGTATGAATCAAGGCCCCGTGCTGTTATTATTACATTAGGAAATAAGTTGTTTAGGATACCAGAGGTAGCACCACCTTCCGCCCTCTCTTTGATTACTGCAAAACAATGCAGTAAGATCATTTCCAAAACCAGGAAATTTGTTTTCCTGATGATACGCCCTCAAGGAAAGAAGAAGACAGTGGTCGTGGCCTCCAAATGGGGCCCCTCTGCACGACAACTACAGATGGACAAGATTGTGGAGGAGTACGAGGACATCTTCACCTCCCCGGCAGGGGTTCCTCTGCACTTTCAAGTCAAGCACTCCATCGATCTGACCCCAGGTGCGCTGCTACCCAATGGACCAATTTATCGGCGCTCCGTTCTGGAGAACGATGAAATCAAGAGGCAGATTCAGGAGCTCCTGCAGAAAGGTCACATCCGTCCGAGTTCATCGCCCTGTGGGAGCCCGATCGTGTTGGTACAGAAGAAAGATGGGACATGGAGACTCTGTATTGACTATCGGGCGCTGAACAAGATCACTGTCCGTAATAGGTACCCGATCCCGCGGATTGATGACCTCCTAGACCAACTAAAGGGGGCAAAATATTTCAGCAAGATCGACCTGAAGTCGGGATATCACCAGGTACCAATCGAACCCTCCGATGTGTGGAAGACTGCCTTCAAATCCAAGGAGGGCCTCTTCGAATGGTTGGTCATGCCTTTCGAATTGACGAATGCTCCTGCAACCTTTATGAGGCTAATGGATGACATCTTGCGGCCATTCACCAACTCCTTTGTAGTAGTATACTTGGATGACATTCTGATCTTCAGCCAGAGTTGGGAAGAGCACCTCCACCACATCCGACAGGTTCTCCAAACACTGCGACAACACAAGCTATGTGCCAATTTGGAGAAATTCACTTTTGGCATGACCCAGGTTCAGTATCTGGGATACATCATTGATGAACAGGGGGTGCATGTCGATCCAGCCAAGATCCAAGTCATTCGGGATTGGCCCTCTCCAACCACTCTAACAGAGCTCCGCAACTTTCTAGGTCTTGCCAACTTCTACTGCAGGTTTGTGTTGGGGTTTTCTCATATTTCTTGGCCCTTGAG
This sequence comes from Pinus tabuliformis, assembly GCA_031772625.1. Classification (NCBI taxonomy): domain Eukaryota; kingdom Viridiplantae; phylum Streptophyta; class Pinopsida; order Pinales; family Pinaceae; genus Pinus; species Pinus tabuliformis. Next base: position 435,219,728 of record CM062808.1, on the reverse strand, counting down.
TCAAGTCACCAAGGGCGGGGCGAAAGCAAAATCCTTTTGGTCTAAATCTCAACAGAAGGCATTCAGGGAGTTGAAGGATCGCCTCTGCACGGCACCAGTGCTCGCATTACCAGATTTACAACAACCATTTGAGGTCGAGACAGATGCCTCTGACTATGCTATTGGGGCAGTCCTTACTCAACATGGACATCCAGTGGCATATCACAGTGAAACACTTTCAGACACAGTCCGTTAGTACCCCACTTATGATAAAGAGATGCATTCCATTGTACAGGCCTGCCGACAATGGAAGCATTACATTTTGGGGAAGGAAACGGTCATCCACACAGACCACCGACCTCTGCAGTTCATACAGACCCAAGGGAAATTGCAGAATGATCGCCATCAGAAGTGGTCTACATACCTGCAACAGTTTCACTTGAATATCAAGTATAAAAAGGGCAGCACCAATAATGTTGCAGATTGCCTCAGTCGACCACCGATCATGGCGCTAACCACCGTGCTCAACTCTTGTGGGCACGAGACTTCTGATTGGCCACTTCTCTACAAAAGCGACCCAGAATTCGGCCACACATACCAGACACTCTTGGAGGGTCGGCAGGTTGCAGATTTTCACCTCCAGGATGCCCTATTATGCCACCTCGGTCACCTTTGTGTTCCTTCAAGCGAGCGTGCCAAGATGATTTGGGAAGCACACTACAGTCGGGCTGCTGGGCATTTCGGGGTCGAGAAAACAGTGGCAGTACTGCAAAATTATTTCTATTGGCCGAATCTTCGACAGGATGTTGGGAAGTACATCCGATCATGTACTGCCTGTGCCATTGCCAAACTGGCCATTAAGAAGCACGACCTCTATACCCCGTTGCCTACCCCTAGTCGACCTTGGGAATCCATCTCCATGGATTACATGTCAGGCCTTCCTTCCACTAAGCATGGAAATGACTGTGTTTTTGTGGTCGTCGACGGTTCTCAAAGATGCCATTATGGTGGCCTGCAAGAAGAATATCACAGCAGAAGCCACTGCTAAACTCTTCTTTGAACGAGTGTGGGTGCACTTTGGGATCCCACAGTCTATCATCTCAGATCGGGACAGTCGGTTTCTCAGCACATTTTGGTCCAGTCTCTGGTCAATGCTGGACACCAAACTCACGAAGTCCACAGCCTTCCATCCTCAAACTGATGGCCAGACAGAGGTTGTCAATAGGATGATTGTGCACATTCTGCGCATGTATAACTCAAAGCATCCACGCACATGGGACGAGAGCCTCCCCTATGTTCAGCACAGCTACAACCGAGCTCTTCACAACTCCACTGGCCATAGCCCTTTTCAGGTGGGTTTGGGATTCCAGCCACTATGCCCCATTGATGTGGCCATGCCACTTGCAGCTACTCACATGAATTCAGCTCATGTCCAGTCCAAAACAGATAAGGCCACCAGCTTCATTGAGCGCATCCAACATATTCGCCAGCAGGTCCATGACATTCTTGAGAAATCAAATGCCAAGTACAAGCAGCGACATGATCAACATCGGGTGCCACACAAGTTTCAGGTGGGCGACAAAGTCTGGTTGCATTTGCAAAAGGAACGCCTTACTGGAGCCTATCGGAAATTGAGACCACTCCGATATGGTCCTTACACCATTACTAAGGCTATGGGAGACAATGCATTTGAGCTCAGCATTCCCCCATTCCTTGGCCTGCACCCAGTGTTCAATGTGGACCGCCTTCGGCCATACTTTCCACCATTGCAGAACAGCTCAAACCCACAGAATTAAATCCAGATTGCATGGAACAAGCTGCAACTGATCGGATCATGGACACACAGATCAAGAACACTCGCCAACAGAATATCCAACTGTATCGAGTTGTCAAAGCAGGCCAACTCCTTCAGCAGGGCAAGTGGCTCACCAGGGAACAAGTTCAGCAGAAGTTTCCTCATCTCATGGAGGAGCTCAACGCAATGGGGACCATTGCTTCCTAAGGGGGGAGGAATGATCCAGGTGGATATTGGTGGCCACCTGCCAAGTCCACCTGGACCCCCACCATTGTCTTTCTCAGCATTTTCAGTTTCCTTAATTGTAGCACAACTTACTATTTTTAGCAGTTTTTCGGGTCCTGAACTTCCAGAGCCGTTTTGAGGCCCTAAACGACGTTTTTTGGGGAATCCGGGGGCAACATGGATCCAATGTTGCCCGTTCCAACAATGATAGTTCTCGGATAGATCTTTCTAATGAGCTATTGTACGCGTCAAACGGAGATCATATGCCAAAGTTACGACCCCGGGAAGTTGATGTACCAACTTACCCCCAAACGGGGCCCACAGTTTGGCATTTCATCTCCTAGGGTTAGGTTTTGGAATGTTAAGGGTTTTCCATTGTTTCTCAACAATAAATAGGCCTTCGAGCCTCATTGTAACACAGTTCAGAGGCATGTAGCCATCACATCTCTTCTCAGAGATAAGCTACCATCGCCCTAACTGGTTTATTTCCATTTCTGGTTGTAAGCATATTTCAGTATTTTCCATTAATGAAATGAAGTATTATTTCCGCTGCATCTTTGTGTATATGGTTATTTCTGTAATTTGTTGCGTTCCTGTTTAAATCCGGATCATTTCATCTATGAAATCTCAAAAGTTGAAACTTGTTAAAATTGGAAACTAGGGCCAAACTCCATGTGGGTCATCTTATTTATGGTAGCTGATATTTTTCTTGGATCCCTCTCATCGATAGGTGTAGGATTGATCTAAAGATCATCTGATTCTGATAAGTATTCATGGAGTTATGAATTTATTTGTGTTATAAGACAATTCGTCAAGGTCATCTAGCAACCAAATAAACCCCTTATGTGCTCAACGTTTTAGTATAAAAGGAGATGACTTGAGAGTCATTTTACACACAACTTCTCTCTTGATTTCTCTCCACTTGTCTTGGCTTTTGGTGTGAGAGAAATCTAGGAGGAAGAAGCCCTAACGTTGCCCTATTGAGAAGCCCTAACGCTGTCCTATGGAGAAGAGATAACACTACCCTATGGAGAAGCCCTAACGCTGCCATATGGAGAAGAGCTAACGTTGCCCTATGGAGAAGCCCTAATGCTGCCCTATGGAGAAGAGCTAACGCTGCCCTATGAAGAAGCCCTAACGCTGCCCTATGGAGAATCCCTAAACGTTGGTTTATCCTGCCCTAGCCGCAAGTCCATGATGCCCTAGCCACAGGCCACTTCAAGTGACCGAATTGTTGGATGGAGGGCTAAGGATTTAGGGCCGAGAGGGCAGGCTGCAAGGTCGAGTAGATGAGGAACTAAACACTGGAAATTAAGTGGCTGTTTGGGCACGTTGAGGAGACCGAAAGCTACAACAAGCATGGTGCTGCAAAATTGGGACAACAACATGGTACAACAATTGAAATTGGGACAACAAGCATGGTGCTGCAAATTGCGATAACAAGCATGGTGTTGCAATAACAATTGGGACAACAACAAGAACATAGCGTTGCAATGTTTCATGGTGGACACATAGGACAACAAGTACATAGTGCTGCAATGTTTCATGGTGGACACATAGGACAACAAGTACATAGTGCTGCAATGTTTCATGGTGGATACATAGGACAACAAGTGCATTGTGCAACAGTGGCACAATGGGACAGCCATGACATTATGCAGCTGTGGCACAACGAGACAACCATGACATTGTGCAACAGTGGCACAATGGGACATCCATGACATAGTGCAACAGTGGCACAATGGGACATCCATGACATTGTGCAGCAGTGGCACAATAGGACAACCATGACATTGTGTAGCACTGGCACAATGGGACAACCATGACATAGTGTAAAAGCGGCACAATGGGACAGCAAGCATGTGCAACATGGTGCTACACCATGAGGTGCAGCATGATGACGAGATGCAACACAATGATAGGTGAAGGAGTCACATTGGAGAATCAGTTGAAGCATCATGTCTTCAACTGATCTCATGTATCATCTTGTTAGAGATGATCTATGCTCTTATCTAGATAAGTCAAAGTGTTGACTTCTGTTGTAAATGCACTCTCTCTCTCTCTCTCTGTTGAACTATTGAAGAACATATAAGAAGAATTGGTCAAGGGTTTCCCCACATTAGGGTTTGTCCCTAGCTAGCGCCACATCTTGTGTCCTCTTGTCTTGGCTTGTCTTCTTCGATTTATGTTTATGTTCTATCTGTAGTTTATTTTAATGCTGATGTGATTGCTAATCTGGAACAGATATTGAGCTAGCTGTGAAAATTGAAATAAATTGCTCTAAGCATAGAACATACCTAAATTTAACATGGTATTAGAGTTGAGGTAAAGACAAAGCCCAAGCAAGAGTGAAAGAGCAATCATCGAAGAGAGTTAGGAAAGAACAAAAGGATCAATGGGTTCCTCATCCCTCTTCAAATTCACTGAGGGTGAAATCAAAGCAGAGAATATTATCAGTATGGCACAACGGAATATGGCCTACCTAAAGATCACTTCATTGAGAAGACTGGATCTTAGGGTGGAAGGAAAGGTAGATAACTAGTTCGGCCATTATGCAAAGGAGTGTTCGAATGGCAGGGACACATCACCTGATGATGATAACAATCATTCCAAGGACATCTTCATTGGTCAGAGGAATGACAGGTAATACAGGTCATCAAGGAAACGACCGACTCTTCAGAGAAAGCAAGGAACCCTAGGTATGAAGAATCAAATGTGGTTTCTGATAAGATAAATAAGTGTTATCTTGTATTGGCCCTCTGCTTCAGATTCTTTGGGAAAGTGGCTTATTAATTGTATTGCCCCAAAGCACTTCAATGGATAGAAGGGTGCTCTCACCAATTTGGTAGAGATGGAAATAATCGTGGGATTATACTTGGAGTCGATGCCACCTATCCCAGAAAGGGTGTAGGAAATGTTACCCCTGAATTGAATGAGGGTAACCCGATTCATTTACAGAATCTATTTTATGTACCTGATCGCAAGAAGAACCTGGTGCCCATTTCGGTAATGGAATTCAAAGGTTTCAAGGTGGCATTCATCGATGGAAAGGTACGTGTTTGAAAATAGAATTTTCAAAGATGCTTTTACTCGTGGATTCAGGATTGGCAATTTGTACCAAGTTGCAGGATGGTCCATTGGGGACCATGTCAGTTGACGCATCTCATCTATAGCACCGGATGTCTATTATGGGGCCTTACCCGATGTGAGTCAGATGGTAACATGGATGCCTGAATTCAAGAAGAGCATGAAGGTACATGTTTGAGATGTATTGAAGTAAAATCTTACAAGGGGACCATTCTCCTCATGTAGCAGGTCCACAGGTTTGGAACAACACGAGGGGTTTGGGATTCATGATTTGGAATCTCATGTGTGCAGGTGGAAGAAAGCCCTCTATGGCTTGAAGCAAAACACTACGGGCTTAGTATGAGAGGATTGATAGCTGTCAGATGAAGCTGAGATTCACTAAGAGTGAAGCTGATCCAAACCATTGTTTGAAGGTTGTGGATAATAGACCTCTCATACCAGCACCTTCTGAGAACGACCTATCTATGATAGTTGCAGACCCTCTCACTTGCCGAAATAAGAGGGAGTTGGATTCCGGATGTGGAATGGTAAGCTGCAAGCCCATGACCACCTCGTGGATCTTAACTTTTAGAAGTTATATGGTGATGATGCCGGACTAGATTTGGGAAATGCCTCTGAGTTTCATAAACTCATCTGAATTGATGTTCTTGGTGAACTTTTGTCTGTATATATGCTTTGCAGTTAGCATAATGAGCTCATATTTGGTTGAGCCTCACTAGATTGGTGCCAAGAATCTTCTAAGATATCTTCAAGGCACAATCTCTCATGGATTGAGATACACTGTCAGAAATATGAAGCTACGTGATTATTCGAATGTTGACTGGGCAAGTAGTGTGGAGGATTGCTAGAGCACTTCCCAGTGTTGGTTCTCTTTGGATTCTGCTTCGATATCATGGATGAGTAGGAAGCAAAAGTCAGTTTCTATAAGCAACGCCGAGACCGAATACATAGCTCGAGTATGATCTCGTGTGAAGTTGCCTGGTTGTGGAAGCTCATCAGTGAGTTGTTTGTACACATGATGAATACCACTATGATTCTTTGTGATAACCAATGGGATTCTATTATTGAGGAATCCCGTATTCGATGATTGCTCCAACAGATGGACATCAGATACTACCTTATCTGGGATATGGTAAGTCGATGAGCGAGGAGGCTCCATCGCATTTAGATTGATGTACAGGTCGCAGACACTTTGCCAAAGCCCCGGGGAAAGATCAAACCTGTGATTTTCCCAAACAACTTGGAGTCGTTGAGAGACCTTTGTAAAAGGGTCCTGCATGTTGTATGCATTGAGCTTTGGGAGCTCTAGGGGGCTTGGGGTACTCACTAGAGTGACATACAACCACAAGGCGACTCACCCTCCCTTAGTGTTGTGCTATGTACAGGGTGACAGGTTCAACCTTTCCCTGTGATACCTCGTGGCAACTATGGAACAGGATGATTAGTTCTCCCGTGGGCCGGGATGATTAGTTCTCCCGTGAAAACTATGGAACAGGATGATTAGTTCTCCTGTGGGTCGGGATGATTAGTTCTCCCATGGCAACTATGGAACAGGATGATTAGTTCTCCTGTGGGTCGGGATGATTAGTTCTCCCATGGAAACTGTGGAACAAGATGATTAGTTCTCCTGTGGGCCGGGATGATTAGTTCTCACATGGCTACTGTGGGACTAGATAATTTGTTCTCCTGTGGACATGATGATTAGTTCTCCTGTCAAGGCATCCTACCCATGTAGTCTGGGACTCATGGGAAGTACCTCTCATGTGATCAATGAGCAGGGAAATGGGGTTAGGGACCACAGTAGTACTATCGATGGATGCATCGTTGTATCTACCATACTCCCTATGCTAGGATGACCTCCAACTGATCTGGGATCAGTATGAGTGGTTTCAGACACTCTCTTGTGATATTGATTTGGGATCAATAAAACTGACTTCGTGTTAGTAAGAGTGGTATGACTCACTCTCTTCATATGAAACTGACTTCAAGTGAGTAGAGAATGGTATGAGACATTCTCGATCAATTCTTCTTCTTCATGGTTCAGCAGAGCAGAGCTCAGCAAAGCAGAACTAAGCAGAGCTCAGCAGAGTAGAACTGAGCAAAGCTCAGCAGAGCAGAGCCCAACAGAGTAGAGCAGAGCAGTGTCGGGCACTGATGGCAGAGATAGTACAGTTGAACATATGGATCAGCAGATGGAGTTCTCCCTAGTTGAGAGGGAGTGCTAAAATTGGCAACTAAGGCCAAACTCCATGTGGGTCATCTTATTTATGGTAGCTGATATTTTTCTTGGATCCCTCTGATCAAGAGGTGTGGGATCAATCTAAATATCATCCGATTCCGATAAGTATTCACGAAGTTATGAATTTATTTGTGTTATAAGACAATTCGTCAAGGTCGACCAGCAACCAAATAAACCCCTCATGTGCTCAATGTTTTAGTATAAAAGGAGATGACTTGAGAGTCTCTCTTGATTTCTCTCCACTTGTCTTAGGTTTTAATGTGAGAGAAATCTAGGAGGAAGAAGCCCTAACGTTGCCCTATGGAGAAGTCCTAATGCTGCCCTATGGAGAAGAGCTAACACAACCCTATGGAGAAGCCCTAACTCTACCCTTTGGATAATCCTTAATGCTGCCCTATGGAGAAGCCCTAATGTTGCCCTATGGAGAAGAGTTAACGCTGCCCTATGAAGAAGTCCTAACGCTGCCCTATGGAGAAGCCCTAAACGTTGGTCTATCCTAGCCTAGCCGCAAGTCCATGATGCCCTAACCGCAGGCCACTTCAAGTGACCAAATTGTTGGATGGATGGCCAAGGATTTAGGGTCGAGAGGGTAGGCTGCAAGGCCGAGTAGATGAGGAACTAAACACTAGAAATTAAGTGACTATTTGGGCACATTGAGGAGACCGAAAGCTACAGCAAGCATGGTGCTGCACAATTGGGACAACGACATGGTACAACAACAAGAACATAGTGCTGCAATGTTTCATGGTGGACACATAGGATAACAAGTACATAGTGCTGCAATGTTTCACGGTGGACACATAGGACAACAAGTACATAGTGTTGCAATGTTTCATGGTGGATACATGATCCAGGTGGATATTGGTGGCCACCTGCCAAGTCCACCTGGACCCCCACCATTGTCTTTCTCAGCATTTTCAGTTTCTTTAATTGTAGCACAACTTACTATTTTTAGCAGTTTTTCGGGTCCTGAACTTCCGGAGCCGTTTTGAGGCCCTAAACGACGTTTTTTGGGGAATCCGAGGGCAACACGAGTCCATGGAATGCATTAGTGTTGCCCGTTCCAACAATGATAGTGCTCGGATAGATCTTTCTAATGAGCTATTGTACGCGTCAAACGGAGATCATATGCCAAAGTTACGACCCCGGGAAGTTGATGTACCAACTTACCCCAAACGGGGCCCACAGTTTGGCGTTTCATCTCCTAGGGTTAGGTTTTGGAATGTTAAGGGTTTTTCCATTGTTTCTCAACAATAAATAGGCCTTCGAGCCTCATTGTAACACAGTTCAGAGGCATGTAGCCATCACATCTCTTCTCAGAGATAAGCTACCATCGCCCTAGCTAGTTTATTGCCATTTCTGTTTGTAAGCATATTTCAGTATTTTCCATTAATGAAATGAAGTATTATTTCCGCTGCATCTTTGTGTATATGGTTATCTCTGTAATTTGTTGCGTTCCTGTTTAAATCCGGATCAGTGGTATCAGAGCGGTCTGCTTTTTCTCTGTTTTTCTTTGCATGTCCCCAACAAGGTCGGGATATAAGGAGTTAGGGCTTGAACTGGTTGAACCTTTGCAAGACCAGCCTCGCAAATCCCGACGGCCTCCCATGGCGGACGAGAAGAAAGACGAGGGGGCAGGAGATCCCATCAAAATCTTGCTCGAAGAAGCGCTCGAGCGACAACGGAACGCGATGATGGACAGCTTTGCGCAGATCCTTCAGCGGCTACCCAGAAGCGGCGCATCGGCTTCCAGCAGCTCCTCTGGAAACGCCACACCCTTTAAGGTACAAGTTAATTTTGAAATCCCCATATTCGAGGGTCAGATAGACGCCGATGCCGTAGATAAATGGTTAAATCTGCTAGAGGGTTATTTTTCTGTTCATGAATTTTCGAGTCGGGAAAAGATTGTTTTTGCTCTTCTCAAAGCAGCCCCCCACGTCAAGGACTGGTGGGAAACCTACTGCGAGCAGAAGGATGAAAGTACTGGCTCACTATTTTCAGCCGCACCCACCTGGGATTCGTTCCGGGATGCCATCAAGGAGCAGTACTACCCTGTCGGAAGCTATGAGGATGAATACATAAAGTGGACCACGCTGCGGCAGGGAAGGGACCAAGACGTGCCGGAGTTCACCAATCTTTTCCATACCCTTCGCACAAAGTTGGGTATCAAGGATTCGGAGCAACATTTGATACTCAAATACCGTGGCTGCCTGCACAAGTACATCCAGGAAGAAATACAGTTCCTAAACATCCCCTCGCTCGGCGCAGCATACCGGTATGCCGTCAAGGTCGAGCAGAAGTTTAAACAAAAGAAGCGAGACTTTGGATCTGCGAATCCAAAGCAGGGGAAAGGTGCCCCTAAACCACAGAACAAAGGACAAAGCCAAGGCGGGACAGCCCAAGACAACCAGCCGAAGCTGCAAGCAAAGAGCAACGCCGCGAAGCCGAGAAAGGACACTGGAAAATGGTGCGAGTTCCATAAGAGCTCCACTCACAACACAAGTGAGTGTCGGGCCAAGCAGTCACTGGTGGCTGAGCTAAAGGTTTCAGAATCAGATGCATGTTCCGACTCTGAGTCAGAACCCGATAAGGGGTATGAAAAAGGGAAGCAGATCATTGATGCGGATCCCAGCGCCACTGTTGCTACCGCAAAGATCCAGAAAAATGAACCCGAAGATCCAGAGGAGGAGGAGCGTCTCTTCCACTCCCAGATGTGGGTAAAGGGCTCCCCGATACAGTTCATTGTTGATAGCGGGAGTCAAAAGAACCTCATTTCGGCAGAGGTCGTGAAGCGGTTGGGCTTACCGACCACAGCACATCCACAACCATACACCATTGGGTGGCTTCACCAAGGGCGAGATCTTCGCGTGAGCCAGCAGTGTCGCCTTCCATACAACATCAAGCCCTTCACGGATGAGGTATTGTGTGACATTGCTCCCCTTGAAGTTTGTGATGTATTACTAGGACAACCATACTTGTGGAAGCGACATGCTGTGTATGAATCAAGGCCCCGTGCTGTTATTATTACATTGGGAAATAAGTTGTTCAGGATACCAGAGGTAGCACCACCTGCCGCCATCTCTTTGATTACTGCAAAACAATGCAGTAAGATCATTTCCAAAACCAGGAAATTTGTTTTCCTGATGATACGCCCTCAAGGGAAGAAGAAGACAGTGGCCGCGGCCTCCAAACGGGGTCCCTCTGCACGGCAGCTACAGATGGACAAGATTGTGGAGGAGTACGAAGACATCTTCACCTCCCCGGCAGGGGTTCCTCTGCACTGTCAAGTCAAGCACTCCATCGATCTGACCCCAGGTGCGCCGCTACCCAATGGACCAATTTATCGGCGCTCCGTTCTGGAGAACAATGAAATCAAGAGGCAGATTCAGGAGCTCCTGCAGAAAGGTCACATCCGTCCGAGTTCTTCGCCCTGTGGGAGCCCGATAGTGTTGGTACAGAAGAAGGATGGGACGTGGAGACTCTGTATTGACTATCGGGCGCTGAACAAGATCACTGTCCGTAATAGGTACCCGATCCCGCGGATTGATGACCTCCTAGACCAACTAAAGGGGGCGAAATATTTCAGCAAGATCGATCTGAAGTCAGGATATCACCAGGTACCAATTGAACCCTCAGATGTGTGGAAGACTGCCTTCAAATCCAAGGAGGGCCTCTTCGAATGGTTGGTCATGCCTTTCGGATTGACGAATGCTCCTGCAACCTTTATGAGGCTAATGGATGACATCTTGCGGCCATTCACCAACTCCTTTGTAGTAGTATACTTGGATGACATTCTGATCTTCAGCCAGAGTTGGGAAGAGCACCTCCACCACATCCGACAGGTTCTCCAAACACTGCGGCAACACAAGCTATGTGCCAATTTGGAGAAATGCACTTTTGGCATGACCGAGGTTCAGTATCTGGGATACATCATTGATGAACAGGGGGTGCATGTCGATCCAGCCAAGGTCCAAGTCATTCGGGATTGGCCCTCTCCAACCACTCTAACAGAGCTCCGCAGCTTTCTAGGTCTTGCCAACTTCTACCGCAGGTTTGTGTTGGGATTTTCTCATATTTCTTGGCCCTTGAGTCAAGTCACCAAGGGCGGGGCGAAAGCAAAATTCTTTTGGTCTGAATCTCAACAGAAGGCATTCAGGGAGTTGAAGGATCGCCTCTGCACGGCACCAGTGCTCGCGTTACCAGATTTACAACAACCATTTGAGGTCGAGACAGATGCCTCTGACTATGCTATTGGGGCAGTCCTTACTCAACATGGACATCCAGTGGCATATCACAGTGAAACACTTTCAGACACAGTCCGGAAGTACCCCACTTATGATAAAGAGATGTATTCCATTGTACAGGCCTGCCGACAATGGAAGCATTACATTTTGGGGAAGGAAACGGTCATCCACACAGACCACCGACCTCTGCAGTTCATACAGACCCAAGGGAAATTGCAGAATGATCGCCATCAGAAGTGGTCTACATACCTGCAACAGTTTCACTTGAATATCAAGTATAAAAAGGGCAGCACCAATAATGTTGCAGATTGCCTCAGTCGACCACCGATCATGGCGCTAACCACCGTGCTCAACTCTTGCGGGCACGAGACTTCTGATTGGCCACTTCTCTACAAAAGCGACCCAGAATTCGGCCACACATACCAGACACTCTTGGAGGGTCGGCAGGTTGCAGATTTTCACCTCCAGGATGCCCTATTATGCCACCTCGGTCACCTTTGTGTTCCTTCAAGCGAGCGTGCCAAGATGATTTGGGAAGCACACTACAGTCGGGCTGCTGGGCATTTCGGGGTCGAGAAAACAGTGGCAGTACTGCAAAACTATTTCTATTGGCCGAATCTTCGACAGGATGTTGGGAAGTACATCCGATCATGTACTGCCTGTGCCATTGCCAAACCGACCATTAAGAAGCAAGGCCTCTATACCCCGTTGCCTACCCCTAGTCGACCTTGGGAATCCATCTCCATGGATTACATGTCAGGCCTTCCTTCCACTAAGCATGGAAATGACTGTGTTTTTGTGGTCGTCGACAGGTTCTCAAAGATGGCCATTATGATGGCCTGCAAGAAGAATATCACAGCAGAAGCCACTGCTAAACTCTTCTTTGAACGAGTGTGGGTGCACTTTGGGATCCCACAGTCTATCATCTCAGATCGGGACAGTCGGTTTCTCAGCACCTTTTGGTCCAGTCTCTGGTCAATGCTGGACACCAAACTCACGAAGTCCACAGCCTTCCATCCTCAAACTGATGGCCAGACAGAGGTTGTCAATAGGATGATTGTGCACATTCTGCGCATGTATAACTCAAAGCATCCACGCACATGGGACGAGAGCCTCCCCTACGTTCAGCACAGCTACAACCGAGCTCTTCACAGCTCCACTGGCCATAGCCCTTTTCAGGTGGGTTTGGGATTCCAGCCACTATGCCCCATTGATGTGGCCATGCCACTTGCAGCTACTCACATGAATTCAGCTCATGTCCAGTCCGAAACAGATAAGGCCACCAGCTTCATTGAGCGCATCCAACATATTCGCCAGCAGGTCCATGACATTCTTGAGAAATCAAATGCCAAGTACAAGCAGCGACATGATCAACATCGGGTGCCACACAAGTTTCAGGTGGGCGACAAAGTCTGGTTGCATTTGCAAAAGGAACGCCTTACTGGAGCCTATCGGAAATTGAGACCACTCCGATATGGTCCTTACACCATTACTAAGGCTATGGGAGACAATGCATTTGAGCTCAGCATTCCCCCATTCCTTGGCCTGCACCCAGTATTTAATGTGGACCGCCTTTGGCCATACTTTCCACCATTGCTAGACACATCCGACATTGCAGAACAGCTCAAACCCACAGAATTAAATCCAGATTGCATGGAACAAGCTGCAACTGATCGGATCATGGACACACAGATCAAGAACACTCGCCAACAGAATATCCAACTGTATCGAGTTGTCAAAGCGGGCCAACTCCTTCAGCAGGGCAAGTGGCTCACCAGGGAACAAGTTCAGCAGAAGTTTCCTCATCTCATGGAGGAGCTCAACGCAATGGGGACCATTGCTTCCTAAGGGGGGAGGAATGATCCAGGTGGATATTGGTGGCCACCTGCCAAGTCCACCTGGACCCCCACCATTGTCTTTCTCAGCATTTTCAGTTTCTTTAATTGTAGCACAACTTACTATTTTTAGCAGTTTTTCGGGTCCTGAACTTCCGGAGCCGTTTTGAGGCCCTAAACGACGTTTTTTGGGGAATCCGAGGGCAACACGAGTCCATGGAATGCACTGGTGTTGCCCGTTCCAACAATGATAGTTCTCGGATAGATCTTTCTAATGAGCTATTGTACGCGTCAAACGGAGATCATATGCCAAAGTTACGACCCCGGGAAGTTGATGTACCAACTTACCCCCAAACGGGGCCCACAGTTTGGCGTTTCATCTCCTAGGGTTAGGTTTTGGAATGTTAAGGGTTTTTCCATTGTTTCTCAACAATAAATAGGCCTTCGAGCCTCATTGTAACACAGTTCAGAGGCATGTAGCCATCACATCTCTTCTCAGAGATAAGCTACCATCGCCCTAGCTAGTTTATTGCCATTTCTGTTTGTAAGCATATTTCAGTATTTTCCATTAATGAAATGAAGTATTATTTCCGCTGCATCTTTGTGTATATGGTTATCTCTGTAATTTGTTGCGTTCCTGTTTAAAATCTGGATCAATACGTAGGACAACAAGTACATTGTGCAGCAGTGGCCCAATGGGACAACCATGACATTGTGCATCAGTGGCACAACGAGACAACCATGACATTGTGTAGCAGTGGCACAATGGGACAACCATGACATAGTGCAACAGTGGCACAACGGGACAACCATGAAATTATGCAGTAGTGGCACAATGGGACAACCATCACATTGTGCAGCAGTGGCACAATGGGACAACCATGGCATTGTGCAGCAGTGGCACAATGGGACAACCATGACATAGTGCAACAATGGCACAATGGGATAGCAAGCATGTGCAGCATGGTGTTGCACGATGAGGTGCAACATGATGACGAGATGCAACACAATGATCGGTGAAGGAGTCACCTTAGAGAATCAATTGAAGCAGCATGTCGTCAACTGATCTCATGTATCATCTTATTAGAGATGATCTATGCTCTTATCTAGATAAGTCAAAGTGTTGACTTATGTTGTAAATGTACTATCTCTCTCTCTCTCCCTCTGCTGAACTATTGAAGAACATATAAGAATAATTGATCAAGGTTTCCCCACACTGGGGTTTTTCCCTGGCTAGCGCCACATCTTGTGTCCTCTTGTCTTGGCTTGTCTTCTGCGATTTATGTTTATGTTCTATCTGCAGTTTATTTTAATGCTGATGTGATTGCTAATATGGAAAAGATATGAGCTAAGTGTGAAATTTGAAACAAAATTGCTCTAAGCATAGAACATAACTAAAATTAACAAAACTTGAACCATAGTGAGGGAAAATACCACTGATAATATGGTTTAGTTTCCATAACTTGTACTACTGCATTTTAGGATATATGCATTGAATCATTCACTATAATAGTTTGCATGCAAAGTGTTTGATGAAATGCTTAAATGGTTCAACGATTAATTACATACAAATTGTTTGATGGAATGCCCCAATGAGTATGTTGTTTGTGGTTGGGGATAGTATTGGTGTGTAATAGTATTTTTGTAGTTTATATATACTTACTTGTATGCAAATAGTTGCTACATTAGTTTGCATGTAAAGTGTTTGAAGAAATTCTTACATGCAAATGTAATAATATAGTAGTTGTTTGAAGAAAATGCAAAAGTATGGTAATTGTTGAAGAAAATGTTATTTTTTATAGGATAGTAGTGTAGTATGATAATATGGATGTAGCTTATCTATGTCTATTTTCATGCAAAGAATTTGAAGAATTGCATGTAGGGAATTTGGAAGGTGGCATGCAAGGAATTTGAAAAGTTGCATGTAATGAAATGGAAAACTGGCATGTTTTTAGTTATTATGTTGCAAGTGGAATAAGTGCAATGTTTTGACTTAATCTCATACAAAATGTATGAGAAATAAAAATCAATTTCTTTTCAAGTGTGGTTAAATTTAGTAGAGCTTTTTGGAGATCCCACTTCCATAATTGGACATTGGAGATCGAGCCATTATAGTAGCTTCCCCCTTCTACCTTAGTGTGGACCATGGATAGTAAGGGGGTATGCTTATAGGTTGTTTGAATGCTTGATTGAATGTGTGTTGGTCATGCATGCATATCAGTTGCATGTGTGTCTCTTACACTTACATACTTGTTGCATTTGCTTAATGATGGATTAGAGTTGTAGTATGATTATCATGGAGAATTTGTTATTGATTTCATGAAATATATTTGAAATAAGTATGTGACTAGCTGTATATGTTTAATTGTTGCTTACATGTTGATTTTATGTCACCTACTTACATCCTTGTATGTTAGGTTACATTTTGAATATTTTGATTACATGCCTCAGTCTTATAGGTTGATTACAAAAACTGATTGGTTATGTTCGACTACAAACATTTATGCATAGGTGTAGTTGAGTTGGAATTGCTTATGCATGTTGTTGGTTGCATGTGGAAATGTGTATAGTGGAGTAATGGTTGTTGTCATGCATGAGGTCACAACATGAATTGTTGATATGACCTTGCATTGATGATTGAACCTAACTCGAGTGACGTTTGTATGTTGATACATTTACATGCGTATGTCTACATGCTGTTATGATTATGTTATACATGTATCACACTTATTTGGTGATCTTGCAGACAAGGCATCCTCCCCGAGCTATACTAAGGTACGTTGGTTTATTGTGATTTGGTTTATTTGACATATCATGCCTTGTAGGAAGAAATATCAAATGGCTAGCAAGATGGTTGACTATAAAGACTCTCCCTACAAATTTGAAGACCGATATGGTGTTGGGAACCCCTCTGACTTGGCAATTACATTGAGAAGTTTAATGGAGGAGAAAAGGAGTTGTAAGGAAGATAATGACATAATCATATAGTCACAGGAAAAGTTAGCAGAGGTGAATGCAGTAATACTTCAGAGCTTGTTGGATTTGCAGCGACAAGGACCACTACGGATCAGCCATGAGTACGAAGATAAAACTAATGGGGCATATGGTAGCAAATTGCATGGCGGTCACCGATCAGACAGAGAGGACATAATTTGGGATGGAAAATTGTTGGAAACTCCGGAGAGGAGAAGGGATAGACCTAGGTATGATTCTAGTTCTGATTCAGATAGGCACTATGATCGCCATCGGTATCATCCTTACAGAAGGAATGATAGGGGGTACTTGCCAGACGAATTAAAGAAAGAAAAACCACCTAATTTCGATGGAGATGTGAAGAAGTCAGAGTATGCAGAGGCTTGGATTCTTCGCATGAACAAATTCTTTGAACTGCATGAGTACATAGATAACATAAAGGCTCAGATATCTATATTTTGCTTGAAAGGTAAAGCTGACATCTGGTGGGAAGATGTTAAGTGGGTTAGGGACATCAAGATAGATGACTTGAGCTGGCAGGAATTTAAGAGGCTTTTCAGGAAGAAGTACTTGTCAGAAAGGTACTACGACAACAAGCTAAAGAGTTCTATGGGTTAAAGATGGGGTCAATGAGAGACGAAGAGTATACAACCAAGTTTCTTGAGTTATTGAGGTATGTACTATATATTACTGATGAGAAGGCTAATGTTCAAATATTTGTCAGTGGTTTTCCATTAGCATTTAGAGATCGAATTGAGTATGATGAGCCTCGGTCACTTGAGGAATTCATTGGGAAACTAAAGCATTGCTATGAGCAATCAAAGCGTAAGAATGAATCTCAACATGGATGGAAAGGAAAATATAAAGGTAGAGGTAAATGGCAGCCTAAGAGGACAAGGCCTCAAGATGCAGATGGTAAAGAAAATGTGGCACCGCAAAAGAGATTTAATGCAGCTAAACAGGGATATGGGCCACAACAGCAGCAGAAGCAGCATAGAGGTGAGGGCACTGGTCGGTTGGAGTGATGGACATGTGGTGAAGAACACCTTAGGAGAGATTGTCTATCGTATCAGGGTGGAAGTCCTAAGATATATAGTGCACAAGAGGCACAAACTGTTGGGAGTGTTGGCCAAAGTATTCCACGTATCTATGTAGTAGTGGACAACGGGAAAGCAAAACACCAAGCATTTATAATTGAGATGGACGGTAAGCTTCGTGATCAAGTTATTTCTATTTTGATTGACCCTGGATCTAATTATAGCTATGTTATTCATAACTTGGTGGATAAGTGTGGTTTGAATAAGGAGTCACATGCAGAGTCTTGGTTTTTGCAGTTGCCTACAGGTACGAAGAAGCGAGTTCATCATTGGGTAAGAGCTTGCGCATTTGATTTGAATGGTATGCCTACAACAACACATTTGAATGTATTACCGTTGGGTTAATACAATATGTTATTGGGCATGGATTGGTTGTATCTTCATAGAACCAAGGTTGATTGTTATGAAAAATCTATTGTGTGTTGATGACAATGGGGAACCAAGAATATTGCAAGGTAAGAAGAAAGCCAAATCAGTTAGGATGGTGACAACTATGCAAGCAAAGTGTAGCCATAGGAAGGGGTGCAATCTATTTGATGTACACATTTCTAGTGATAAGGGAAAGGAGGTTGAGGATGCAGATGTATTTAACAAGTACCCAATGTTACAACAGTTAAAGGATGTATTCCCTGAGGACATTACAGAGTTGCCACCTCATAGGGAGGTATACTTTTCAATTGAGTTAGTGCCATGGGTAGCTCTAGCATCGAAGACATCTTACAGGATGAGCACACTTGAGTTAGTTGAGTTAAGTTACAGTTAAAGGAGATGTTGGACAAGGGGTACATTAGACCAAGTGTATCACCTTGGGGTGCACCAGTCTTTTTTGTGAGAAAGAAAGATGGTACCCTTAGATTATGTATTGATTACAGGTAGTTGAACAAAGTGACTATCAAGAACAAATACCTTTTGCCGAGGATTGATGACTTGTTCGATCAGTTGAAGAGAGAAGCAGTGTTCTCGAAGATTGATCTAAGATCCAGATACCATCAGGTACACATCAAAGAGGAGGACATATACAAGAATGCATTTAGGACCAGGTATGGGCATTATGAGTTTATTGTTGTTCCATTTGGCTTAACTAATGCTCCAACTACATTCATGTGTTTGATGAATGGTGACTTGCGTCCATATTTGGATAAGTTTGTTATTGTGTTCATTGATGATATATTGGTATATTCTAAAAATGAGGAAGAGCATGCCAAGCATTTAGCAGCAGTATTGAGGTTGTTGAGAGAGCATCAATTATATGCTAAGCTCAACAAGTGTAGTTTCTTTCATACTAAGGTGCACTACTTGGGACATGTTGTCTCCAAGGAAGGCATTGCAGTAGATCCAAAGAAGATAAGGGCCATCATGGAATGGGTAGCTCCTAAGAATGTGGATGAGGTGAGATCTTTCATGGGTCTGGAAGGCTATTATAGGAGGTTCATCAAGAACTTCTCATAGATTGCTTATCCTATTACATCATTGCAGAGGAAAGGTAAGAAGTTTGAATGGAGCGCAAAGTGTGAGACTAACTTTGAGCATCTTAAGGAGTTGCTGAAACATGCACCGGTGCTACAGATTGCAGATCCAGACAAAGAGTTCGTAGTGTGTACAGATACTTGCAAGAGAGGGCTTAGTGGACTCCTTATGCAGGATGGAAAAGTGGTATGTTATGTGTCCTAGAAACTAAATGAGCATGAGAAGAACTATCCCACGCATGATCTTGAGCTGACAACGATTATACATGCATTGAAGATGCGAGGACACTATCTTCTTGACAAGAAGTTTGTGCTTATGAGTGATCACGTTGGGCTGAGGTATTTGTTTGACCAACCGAATTTGAATTCCAGGCAGCCTAGATGGTTGGCCATGATCAACGAGTATGACTTCGAGATCATGTACATCAAGGGTAAAGAGAACAAGGTGGAAGATGCTCTCAGCAGATGGGTACAGGTACATCACTTGGCAGCTATGAGCTCCTATGGGATAGATTTACAGGATAGGATCCTGCAGGCAAGACAACATGATGTCACGTATATGGAGATTGTGCATAGGTTGCGGCAAAGTACAGGTACAGGTGATAGTACAAATACAGGTATATGTGATAGTACATGTACATGTACAGGTACATGTGATAATACAGGCACATGTACATGTATTGGTACAGGTACAGGTACAGGTGCACAAGACTTGGATCATTGTCTTACAGTAGATGGGTTGGTCAGCGTAGATGGTTGGCCATGATCAACGAGTATGACTTCGAGATCATGTACATCAAGGGTAAAGAGAACAAGGTGGAAGATGCTCTCAGCAGATGGGTATAGGTACATCACTTGGCAGCTATGAGCTCATATGGGATAGATTTACAGGATAGGATCCTACAGGCAAGACAACATGATGTCATGTATATGGAGATTGTGCATAGGTTGCAACAAAGTACAGGTACAGGTGATAGTACAAATACAGGTATATGTGTTAGTACATGTACATGTATTGGTACAGGTACAGGTACAGGTGCACAAGACTTGGATCATTGTCTTACAGCAGATGGGTTGGTCAAGTTTCGAGATAGGATATATGTACTGGATAATAGTGAACTCAAGAAGGTGATATTGAGGGAATTTCATGCGAAACCTTATTCAAGTCATCCAAGTTATCAGAAGACACTCACAGTGGTGAAGAGATATTACTATTATTCGAATCTGAAGAGGGATGTAGCAGAGTTTGTGGCGAGATGTTTCGACTGTTAGTGAGTGAAAGCAGAGTGCAAACATCCAGGTGGACTGCTACAACCGATTGTTATTCCCGAGTGGAAATGGGAAGTCATTTCGATGGATTTCATCATAGGGTTGCCCAAGACAGTGAAGCAACATGATTCCATCATGGTCATTGTGGACATGTCAACAAAGGTTGCACACTTTATTCTGGTGAAGTCTACGATCTCAGCGAGTGATGTGGCACATGTATTCCTCCGAGACGTGGTTAGACTCATAGAAAATTTTAGGGGCGAATGTTTTCCCTTGGGCAAAATTAAGGGGTTTTAAATTTTAGTGGGCGAATATTTTGTATCATAGTACATTTTTACAAATCACCTCAAATAGCCCACCTTATTTTAAGGGAGAGGGTAAAAAGGTAAATTTAGCCCTTGAAATTAGGAGTTACAGCCTTCCATTCGCCCATTTTCAAGAATAGGTTTTATTTAAGTGAATCCCTTTGCCCATTTTCAAGAATAGGTTTTATTTAAGTGAATCCTATGGGCCAAAGGCCCAAATACCATATTTATAAAAGAGGTATGGTAAATTAATAAAAATATAAATAAATCAGAGATATGGTAAATAAATAAAACATTTTTTATATTTACTCCATAAGTCACCTTATATACATGCAAGGGTGTAAACAAATAAAAATATAAGTAAAGTGGAGGTGTGGTAAATAAATAAAACGTCTTTTATACTTACTCAAAAGGTATGGTAAATAAATAAAAATATAAATAAACTAGACGCATGGTAAATAAATAAAACCTCTTTTTATATTTAGTCCATAACCCTCGTTCTATTTATGAAGGCTCAAGAAAGAGGTTTTATTTAAGTGAATCCTATGGGCCAAATACCATATTTGTAAAAGAGGTATGGTAAATTAATAAAAATATAAATAAACGAGAGGTATGGTAAACAAATAAAACATTTTTTTTTTTTATATTTACTCCATAAGTCACCTTATATTTAAGGACACTCAAAAAAACCTATGGGCAAAATACTATGGGACAAATACCATGGACTAGATTGTTATTAACATGCGTTATATTTAGGTGAAACCTATGGGACAAATACCATGGACTAGATTGTTATTAACATGGAAAAAAAACATTATTAACCCTAATATTAGTATTAATAAAAATAAAAATGGCACATGGTATTGACCCATGGTATTCACCAAAATGGCACATGGTATTGACCCATGGTATTCACCTGGAATGTAGCCTATTTAAATGGGGGAATTAAACTAGCATAGATCCATCTTTACTCTGGATCTACTAACCCGCGAGAGGTATCAAATAGAGTGAAAAAATATTTGATCTGATTAAGAGTAAAAATGGATGTTGTAATTTAATGCATGTTAAACATTTTAGCTTGGTTAAAATAAAAAATAAAATAAAAATCAACTATTAATTTTATTAATTTTTATAAATTACTAATAGTAATTTTGAAGCTCCAGGTTTATGATAACCCATGGTAATACCATGGTATTCATGTGAGCATAGACTATTTAAAGGGGAAATTCTATCATCTTAGATCCATCTTAATTCTAGGTCTATCAAGTGCTCAGAGGGATAAGTAGATGTGGAGTTAAGATGGATATAGGTTGTTTTTATGATAATGAAGATATTAAATAGACTTAGCAAATTATATTGTAAAAACATCTTAAGGTGAATGGTTAAAGCATAGACACTGGACAAGTATATTTGTATACTTCTGTTTTAAACTGAAACAAATCTAGGGCTAAAAGGAATGGATTGATTGCACTAGTCATCCTTCTATAACTTTCCAACATATGCTGGAGTAAAAAGATTGTAATTTAGGTAAATTTTCTAATTGCAAACATGAACAAACTTGTGTATTGGCAGGGTGGTTACGAGGTACCTAGAAGTGATGAATTTGAATTTTTGTTGGTTTTATATATAGTATTAGGTTTTTTCTCATGCTTTCTGTGAATGGCACGGGTGAATTTTATCCTACACCCACTGGGTTATCGATGGGTGAATTTTATCCTACACCCATTGGGTTATCGATGGGTGAATTTTATCTTACACCCACTGGGTTTTCGATGGGTGAATTTTATCCTACACCCACTGGGTTATCGATATGTAATTTCAGTAATTTTGATTTCAAAAGATATTTTAAAGAAATGCAATGATTTCATTTGTGTATTCAATAAACACAAGATTTTATAATTGAGTAAAATATTCGCCATGCCTGGTGAGAGATTCGCCAAAAAATTATATATACATATCATATTATTGATAAAATCGCCTTCCATTTTTCCTATATACCATGGAGATTCGCCCATTTATTATACATGTAAATTTAGGGGGGTTCTTAAAATTTTCCCTGGTTAGACTACATGGTGTTCCAAAGAAGATTGTGTCGGACAAGGATGCGAAGTTCACTTCCAAGTTTTGGAAGGAGTTATTTGCAGGATTGGGCACCGATTTGGACTTCAACACAACTTATCATCTGTAGACAGAGAGGGTCAACAGGATATTGGAGGACATGTTGAGGATGTATGTGATGCATCGGCAGAGGAAGTGGGGTGAGTTTGCATACAACAATGGATATTAGGAGTCAGTGAGGATGTCCCTTTGAGGCGTTGTATGGGTGGAGTTGTAACACTCCCATTAACTGGAGTGATCCAGTTAGCAGAGTATTCATTGGACCAGATATGTTCGCAAACATGGAACAAGAGATGCAGATGATCAAGAAAAACCTTAAGGCAACACAAGATAGGCAGAAGAGCTATGCTGATAGGAACAGGTTGTTCAAGAAGTTTAGGTTAGGGAACAGGTGTACTTGTGCACCAAACCGAAGAAGAGCTCCTTGCGGATTGGCTCATGTGCCAAGTTGGCACCACAATTTTGTAGACCCTTCAGTATCATCAAGTGGATTGGGCCAATAGCCTATTGACTTGCACTGCCTCCAATAGTGAAAGTCCATGATGTTTTCCATGTATCTTTGCTTAAAAAATATGTTAAGGATGTTGATCATGTGATTAAATGGTTTGTATTCTAGGTGGAACCAGATGAAGAATTCCAGTTGGAGCCTCATTGTATATTGCAGGAAAAGGTGCTCATGCTTTGGAACTGAGCAATAGAGTAAGTTAAAGTGCAATGGAAGCAATTTGGGCCCGATGAAGCTACATGGGAGATGGTGGATCAAATGCGAACCATGTATCCTTCCTTGTTTCCAGTTGCAGCAAAGCAACTTGATATGGTGGTTTGGTGGTTGCTTTATGGTGGTTTAGTATTTGCTTATGATTCTTTGGTAGTTGCTTTACGATGGTTTAGTATTTCCTTTATGTTGGTTTAGTATACACTTTATGGTGATTGATATATGCTTTATGATCGTTTGATATATGCCTTATGATGTTTTGATATATGCTCTATGATGTTAGTATATGTTTTATATATGTTTGGTATATGATTTGGCATATGTTTTGGTATATATATTTCGATGATGATGTTATGTATACACCCGTGTATGGATGTAAATACCATAACGAGTTGTGTTATAAAGCTCCACTATGCAGTATGGGTGTTATGTTATTACGCTATCATGTGTTTATGTTATCACGATGTTATGATGACATATGATTTTTCTTGAGCAGGATTATGATTATAAATACCATAATGAGCTATGTTATAAAGCTCCATTATGCGGTATGTTGTCATGTTTTCACGATGTTATGTCTTGAGCAGATCTTTCATTGTAAATACTGCATCGAGCTGGGTTATAAAGCTCCATGAGCAGTATGTCTTCTTTTAGTAGGTTGCTGACGTATATGTGTGATTGAACACCGAGAATGATGTCCCCCAAGAGGGAGGGTTTTGTAACAGCCCTAGTGAAAACTCCATGTAATAAATGTTAAAAACAATAACCACGGATGATTGGGACACTTATTCCAAGCTAAATGTTGGGCAAGACATCCTAGGGGGTGTTCATTTGATTGTTTATGTCTAAGGAAATGGGCAAAGGCAACGGCTAAGGCATTAAAAGGCATTTTGGCACATTAATCTATGGAAATAATGGAAATTAGGAGAAAAAGAAGGTGAATGGTCATAGGTTTCATGTGAGGAGGAAAATGAAGGAAAATAATGGAAAACTAAGAAAACAGAGGCCTCAATCATAAAAAGGCCTTTGATGATCAGTTGGTAAGCTTTTGCTAGTTTAGATTTGGAGCTCTCTCATTATTCTCTCTCTCTTATACTCTTGGACACAAAGTTTTCTTGGAGCACTTTGCCATTGGAGCAAGAAAGGCAAAGAAGGCAAGAGGAAGCAAAGATCAAGTAGGGAAAGGCAAGATCAAGCAACTACAATAAGATTCATTGCAGGTATGAACTTGCATGTGTATTTTCCTTGCTATATTTGGCATGCATGGGATTGGATGCGTTTCTTTTCTACCATGGCATGAGTTTTGCCAGGTGTGAGATTATTTTTAGCCTAGCCTTGCCATTTCCTGATAGCTTTGATGAGATGGGTTCTCTCATGCGTTTTGTTGGGGATGGTCGGATTGGATTCAAAGCTGAGTGGGGTGGATCTATGAATTGACAAACATATGGTGGTAGTGGTCCCTGAACCAGACTGAGGATGCATGAAGCCACTGGCCTACTGACCCCTGAACCGGATTGTGGGTTGTAGTAAAGCCAGATTGTGTGCCTCGATGGGCCTAGGAATCCTTGTTGGTGAATGTCAGTATATATGGTAAAGCTAAGAGGTGGATTTTCTCTCTGTTGGGCCTAGTGATTTTGGGATGGAATGAACAATAAAGCATAGAGAGTATGTCTCGGTGTAGGGCCTAATGATCCCTGGATCAGACTGTGAATGCATGGTAAAGCCTAAGAGACTAGGAAGCACTCAAATTCCTCACGATGTAGGCGAAGAACTCCGGTGGCATCCACATTGATTGATGTTTTTGATGTGTTCTATGAGTCCCACATTCATGCTTGGAATATGGAACAGGGGTGATTGGCTTAAGAGAGACTCGGCTCCGCCAATCTATGGTCGGGTAGAACGTGGTAGTCCCATCACCTATTGGTTCATTGCATTATTAATGAAAACTTCATTCTCTTGATTTTCATGTGCAAATGTACTGATGTATATATATGGATTTTGATGGCTGATATGTTTATTGTATTTATGTTCCTGTTATGTTGTTTATATGCAAATTTACCCCGGAGGGTGTTATAATAGCCCCCTTGTATTGCCAATGGTCTAGTTTTCCCAGTGGTAGGCCAGAGGCACACATCGTGTTAGACTATATATAATCATTATTTGTTAATAGAAGTCCTTTAATTAAGAAATAAAAACAATAATAATGATGATGAAATATTTTGTATTCCTCTTAGTGAATATTTAAATATAATATAAAATGTAATGATGCCAAACATTTAATCTAGGTAAATGAGTCAACATCATAATATAATATATGCATAAAAGTAGCCCACTTTCATAGCATTTATAGAAATAAAATGGTTAATGTTCATTTATACTAATTCTAAATATGATCATAAGCATATTTAAAGTGGGTTTTTTGGATTGAAACAAAGTGCATCCATGGTAAAAGGACAAACAAGAGGACAAGGCTATAAATGTGTTCACATATAATCCATCAATGTCATTAAGCATACTTCCATCAAAATAAGTACTCATCCTTGAGTTGGGATAGTTGGCATTGAGAGAGTAGTGAACAGAGGGTTTTGATACCTCATTTTATTGAGCTTTCTCTATACCCATGCTCTTGTGGATGTGAATTAACTACTAATTGTAAACTTGGTTATTGAATGTTAGAGTCGCATACAAAAGGCATAATTTTCAATAATTCATCAATGTTGTTTTTCATGATTTATTATTGTTGTGGAATTGTTTATAGAATGTTGTCATGGATTGTGCATACCCCAATATCATGAGAATTTTATGGCATTTCCCATCATTAAAATTTGGGAGATAAAAGTTAGTTATAACAATAAACTTGAATTTTGTAGTAAATTCAAAATGAAATTTCTTATGGTGTTAATGTATCTATATGAATGGTTATATTGTTGCACTAGTGATATATAAAAGAATTTGTTGTGATAATGCATATTGGGTTGGAGTGTAACTTCAAAGATAAGAAGGATCTAGGGATAGTATTTTAGTAGGTATGGGCTTGTGGTATCTAATTTGAATGTAGGTCTTCAATGAACCAAATAGGTAAATTGTTGATTGTTTCCTTATGAAGCTTAAGCATATATTTAGATATTTTGACAATATAAGTAAACAAGGCTTTTATGACCTATTTCATTGTAACGATGGCCTGGGATGAGATTTTTATCCCATATAAAGATTTCGGGTATGTGATGTTAACAAGGTGGAGAAGAGAGATTGCTCATGTTCCATGTCAACATTCATTTCCATCTTCTCTTCACCATAATTGAGTTTGACAAACTAAGTCCCTAATGTCTCTATGGTGCCTCACAATGTAACATTTGGCATTCACTTAAATGTGTTCCATGTATTTAGATCAAGGTGAAGACCCATAAGGCTTGGGCTCGAGTATGGTTTGTGTCCAGGGTGGAACAAACAAGGTGGAAAGTCTATGTTGGAATCAATGGTCTTCATAATGAAAACCTATATTTATTTATTTTTATTTTTATTCGCTCCCAATGCTAAAATTAGGGCCAATCTTTTTCAATGTATCCATTTAAGCATTCTACTTCAACCAAAAAAATTATGAAAATGCATGGATTTTTTTTTCATTTATGAAACATTTAAAGAAGGGATGCCTAGAAGTGTTGTGTTGTGTCTAAGGCTTATTGCAATGGAAATCAACATAGTAGGTTTTTATGTAGCACGTAGCCAAAATAGAAAACAAACCAAAATATATACAATGTACATCAATATGGACATGGAGCACAACTTCCAAAAGTTATAATAGTGACGAGTTCCACAATAGCACCTTATTCGTCAAGAGAACCTCCTCCAAATAAAACCAATACATCCATATAACCATGTCATATATCCTTCCTTGAATAATGATTATACTAACCTCTAAATATATATATTCTCCTCAACTACATGTGTAATATCCTCTATTAGTTCAACCCTTGTTACATGCTTCTTCAACCCAAAACATATGCATTCAACTTTCTATATGCCCCAATAGGGTCACAACATAATACCCCTCTTTGAAATCATTTGTCGTCAAAGTTTTATAGCTAATGGTTTTACATGTGATGAAGCCACGTCATATGATTTCTTATATTCCTACTCTCTTGTAGCCAATGATGACTATCCATCCATCCATATTCAATTTTTTTTCAATGTCAATCATTGATAGCCCATCTTCTAGAAAACCCTAATATCTTCATATAAACAAATCATATGTCCTTCCTCTAATAATGACTATATTAACCTCTATATATGTATATTATACCCCATTAGACATGTGGCCCCACTATTAGGATAGCCCTTATTACATATATGCCTAACCCTATTACATATACATTCAACCCAATGTATGTCCCCTATAACCTCAGGGGTATGGCGTGACTTTGATTCATAATAAAGAATATGGAAATATTTGCACAATCCCACGAGAAGGATAATGTAACCAACCTCCTCCCACATTTACCCACTTTCGTCTATTTACCGGGGAAAACATGAGCCGAGGGTCACTAGGATAAGACTCAACCTCCTATATTACCTTAAAGAAATGGAGTTGACAACCTGAGACCTTACTGACTTCCCTTGGGTGATACAAGACCTCTAGGAGAAACCTAACCCCTGAGATAACTCTCTTTTCAATGACCTAAAGCCCCAATCATTCCCTGGGTAAGGCATGCCAATGAGTATAGCCCTCTAGTTTCACTAATGAGCTTGCCTCAGTGCGATTGTAGCCTTTTTCTTCTAGTTTTATGCCATAGAGTGAGAGATTTAAGGCTATTTTCCAGGGCCACGACCTAGTCATTGCCTAGAACTCCATGAAACTTCCAAACTCATAAAAGACATGAAGACAATGCTTTTGATAACAAACTTGATCAAGGACTTGACTGGACCTTCCCCAACTGGGACTGACATTCCATCAAACACTTGGCAAACATGCAACCTACAAGTCATGAATGCAAGTATGAACATAAGGAGCTGAAAACTTATATGAGGTTTAACAAGAAGGATCATTGACTTCTTACATTAGTTGTCATAACGCCAATTAGGTCTTGCATTCATTATTCATTCAATGACAAGTAAAAACATGGAAAGGGCCATGACTACAAACTGTCAATAACTATGCTTATAACCATCATATAACCAGATAAATAACAACCAGAGAACAATCATTAAAGCCACATAATAACAAGTACATTTACTCATCAAAGGCAATAAGAACTTAGCTCTTATTAATCATAGGCAAAAGCTAACCAGGTTCGAGACTTCCAGGTACCACTTTACCATAGATTGGCTGAACCAAATCTTTCTTTCAGCCCATCACCCCCGTGCCATATCCCAAGCATGAATGTGGGATCTCATGGGATAAACCAATCCGTAAACAACCAAGGGAATCCAGAGGTTAAACCATCTCCACTCTCACCATATCGCGAGCTCACCTAAACCATTGTCGAGATCACAAAACCTAATCGAGTTTGGATGCCTCATAATTTCTTCTCCAATACCTTGAGGAATTTTTCCATCTCCACCCTCAGGATTTACTGTGTATCCCGCCATTACCAGTTAAGGGAATCCTAGGCCTTTGGGAATTTTCTTGAGACCACCTCACCCAAATCCAAAATCTTCTGGCAATCCCAAGCTCAAACTGAGAAAAGTCCCATAACACCATGCCTATCTGGAAATGGCAAGGCAAGGCTAAAATCAACTATAAAAACCCGACAAAATCCATGCCAGTGACAGAAAAATAACCAAATACGAACATGCACATATCATGCATGTCAAACCAGCTGGGAAATCATACATGCAACCTGTTACTTTCAAGTATTCTTGTTGAAGTTGTTCGATCCAGCTTTTCCTTATTTGATCCTTGCTTTCCTTGTCCTTCCTTAGCTTGCTTTCTTTCCTTCTCCTCTTAGTGCTCTTCTCCTCTTAGTGCTCTTCTCCTCTTCGAGACTAATTCCAAAACTAAACTGACAAAAGGCTACCAACTGATGCTCCGAAGTCCTTTTATTATTCATTTTTCTAATTTCTTCATTTTCCATTATTTTTCCTTCAATTTCCTCCCCACATGAAACTTGTGACCTTCACCTCCCTTTTCTCCTAATTCCCTCTATTTTCATTAATAAAACACGAATAATGCATTTTTGCCTTTTCAAAGCCTTTTCCATTGCCTTTGTCAATTTCCACTTAGCCATAAACACAACAAATGATTCCCACTAAGATATTCTTCCCAACATTAAGCTTGGAACAAGTGTCCCTTGACCTTGGTTTTATTTTTCCTTTATTAACTTTATTACATAAACTTTTAACCTGGGGATGTTACAGACCACTCCCCCTTAGGGGAACACCGTCCTCAGTGTTTTATGACACTTACAACCAGCAAAACCGTTGAAAATAAAAATATACTACCCATGCAGCTTTATAACCCAGCTCGTTACAATATTTACAAT
This sequence comes from Pinus tabuliformis, assembly GCA_031772625.1. Lineage (NCBI taxonomy): Eukaryota > Viridiplantae > Streptophyta > Pinopsida > Pinales > Pinaceae > Pinus > Pinus tabuliformis. Next base: position 435,189,902 of record CM062808.1, on the reverse strand, counting down.
GAAAAACCTACTCAAAAGCAAAACCATCATGACAAACATCACAACATGACAACCATATCGCTTATTGGAGATTTATAACACAACTCATTGAGAAATTTACAATAAAAAAACATACATGAATGATCCAGACTTATGCAGGAATGCAAACAAAATACAGATATCCACATAAACACAAAGATGCATAAGAAATAAAACTTCATTTCATTAATATCGAAGAAATGAAATATGATTACATATAGAAATGGAAATAAACTAGCTCGGGCGATGATAGCTTATCTCTGATAATAGATGTGGCAACTACATGCCTCTGAATTGTGTTACAATGAGTCTCAATGACCTATTTATTATTGAGAAATAATGCACAACCCTAAACATAAAAAAAACCTAACCCTAAGAGATGAGGCCGCAAAATTGTGGGCCCCGTTTGGGTAGATTGATACATCAACTTTATGGGGTCGTAACTTTGGCATACGATCTTCGTCTGTCTATCATAATACCTCGTTTTGAATATTTTGAAGAGAAGGACAAAAACAAATAAGGGAGTTGATTTCAATGTTTTTCGGTCTCTCCGTTTCCTCTATAAGTGTCTTTTAGTCCCTCAAAATGGCTCTGGAAGTTTAGGACCCAAAAACTGCCAAAAATAGTAATTTGTGCTACAATTAAGGAAACTGAAAAGAAACAATGGTGGGGGGCCAAGTGGAATAGGCAGGTGACCAACGTTATCCACCTGGATCAATGAATATGTACAAATACCAAAATTGTTTTTCCTCAACCGAAAAACAATGAAGGATTCATAGCCCGCATTTGATCAACCATCTCCCATGTAGCTTCATCGAGCCCAAAGTGCTTCCACTACACTTTAACTTGTTTGATTTTTCTGTTCTGAAGCATGAGCTATTTCTGCTGCAATATGCATGGAGGTTCCGATTGGAATTCTCCTTCTGGTTCCACCTGCAATACATACCAATCAATAACATGATCAACATCCTTTACATATATTTTAAGCAATGAAACATGGAAAACATCATGGACTTTCATTGTCGGAGGCAGTGCAAGTATGTAGGCCACTGGTCCAATCCTCTCAAGGATCTCAAAAGGCTTGGAATATTGTGGTGCTAACTTGGCACATGATCGAATCCTCAAGGAGCTCTTCTTGGGCTTGATGAGAAAATACACATGCTCCCCAACCTGAAACTCCTTAAATACCCTATGCTAGTTTGCATAAGTCTTGTACATGTATTGTGTTGCCTTTAGATTCTTCTTTATAACCTGAATTTCTTGTTCCATGTCTTCCAACATGTTTGGTCCAATAAGTACCTTGTTCACTGGATCACTCCAACTGATGGGAGTATTACAACTCCGCCCATACAGTGCCTCAAACAAACTCATCCTCAGTGACTCTTGATAACCGTTGTTGTAAGAAAACTCAACCAATGGAAGGTACTCCTCCCATATCCTCTGTTGATGCATCACATACATCCTCATTATCTCATATAGTATCCTTTTGACCCTCTCTTTCTGTCCATCTGTTTGGGGATGATAAGTTGTACTGAAGGCCAACTCTATCCCCAAATCTACAAACAACTCCTTCCAAAACTTGGAAGTGAACTTAACATCCTTGTCTGACATAATCTTATTCAGAACACCATGCAATCTCATGATCTCCTTGATGAAGAATTGTGCCACTTCACTAGTTGAATAAGTAGTCATTACTAGAATGAAGTGAGCTACCTTACTCAACTTATCTACCACAACCATGATAGAATCATATTGCCTCAATGTCCTCAAAATCCTTGTAATGAAGTCCATGGAAATGACCTCCCATTTCCATTTTGGAATCGGAATAGGTTGAAGTAATCCACCTAAATGCTTACACTCTGTTTTCACCTGTTGACAGTCCAAACATCTAGCCATGAACTTTGCCACTTCCTTTTTTAGATTCAGCCAATAGTAGAATGTCTTCATTGTTGTCAACATCTTGTGATATCTTGGGTGACCCGAAAATGGATTTACATGAACCTCCCTCAAGATAATCTTATTGAGTTCACTGTCATCTAACACAAAGATCATGTCCCTGAATCTCACCAAGTCATCTACCGTGAGATGATAGTCCATATCTTGATCACATGTACCCTACTGTAACCTATGCATAAGTTCCCTATAACTGTCATCCGGTTGTCCTTCTTGTAAGATTTCATCCTGTAAATCTGTCTTGTATGAGCTCAATGTTACAACATGGTTCAACTACACTTTCATGCTAAGAGCATTTGCAACCCTATTCTCCATACCCTTTATGTATTTTATCTGGAATTTAAATTCACTAAGGGTAGCCAACCATCTAGCTTGCCTGGCATTCAAATTTAGTAGGTCAAACAAATATATTAACCTATTGTGATTGCTCATCAACACAAACCTCTTGCCAAGAAGATAATGTCTCCACATATTAAAGGTATGAATAATAACTGCCAACTCAAGATCATGAGTCACACAGTTCTGTTTGTGCCCATTAAGTTTCTTGGACTCATAGCATATCACTTGTCCCTCCTGCATAAGGACTCCACCAGCCCTCTATTGCAAACATATGTACACACCATGAACTCATTATCTGGATTTGCTATCATTAACACTAAAGCATCGTCAACAACTGCTTTAACTAGTTCAAAATTGGTTGCACACTCTTATGTCCATTCAAACTTCTCACCTTTCCTCTGCAATGATGTAATATGATAGGAAATGTGTGAGAAGTTCCCAAAGAACCTCCTATAGTAACCTATGAACCCCATGAATGTTCTGACTTCTCATACCAAGTAGTGTACCTTTGTTTGAAAGAAAATGCACCAGGTTTTGGGATCCAGGGGAAAATCTCTATGTATATATGTTTTATGTTTTACGCTCTCGGCATTGTTTATTCTTTGTTTTTAGAATTTGTATGTAGGTAATTTTTGTAGAGGGTTAAAACCTACTTTTGGTATCATAGTTTTTTTGACTTCAAGGGGACGCCTTTGCTGCTAAGGGATTTTTGCTCGGGCCTGTGGTAGATGTTCAGGGGGAGATCTGCGAGATCATTTCTTGTGGTGAAAGAAGATGGTGAGCGGTGGAAAGATAGAGATCGAGAAATTGAATGGTTAGAGTTTTGAGTTGTGGAAACTCAAGATGGTGCATCTGCTGATGGATAAAGATCAGTGGATCGCGGTAGATCCGGGTACTAAACCAACATCAATGTTAGCTGAAGACTACAAAAATTTGGATCTGAAGGCAAAGAGCACAATACGATTGTGTGTCTGAGATTTACTATTACTAAATGTATCAGGGGAAGCTCCAACGAAGGCTTTGTGGGACAAGTTAGGGACTTTGTACCAATATAAGTCTCCGGTGAATAAAATGTTCCTTACGAAAAAGTTGTATAACCTGAGGATGAAAGATGGAGACTCGATAACAGAGCATTTGAATGCATTTAATACTGTGGTAAGCCAGTTACTATCTGTTGATATTAAAATTTCAGATGAAGATAAGTGCATCAGTTTGTTGTGTTCTCCGCCAAATTTGTGGGATAGTCTAGTTGTTGCAATAGGTACCCATGCAATTGCCTTGCAGTTTGATGAAATAGTCTCATACTTGCTGTCGGAGGAGATGAGATAGAAAAATATGGAGGGCCGAAATGGTGATGCCTTGTCTGTACGAGGATAGTCTCAAATTCGAAACAAAAAATAAGTCCTTCAGTGGGAGATCTAAATCTAGAGGGAGATCTAAATCTCTGGGAAAACCTATAAAGGTGTGCTGGAAATGCGGAAAGGAAGGGAACTTCAAAAGGGACTGTAAATATAAATCTCCTTAGAAAGGAAAGGGATCTAATGATGCTCCTTTTGTAGAAGAAAAAACAACCTCATATGAAGGTGGGGATTTGTACTTGGCTTCTTCTTCAAGCACATATGTAAATCATGAGGCATGGTTGATTGACTTAAATGCATCGTTTCACTTCACTTCCCATAGAGAGTGGTTCTGCGAGTATGAGAAATTTGATGGTGGTGATGTCTTCTTAGGGGATGACAGGAAGACTAGAATCGTTGGTTGCGGAAAATTCAAGTTGAAGTTGCAAGGTGGAAGGATTAGAACACTTCTAGGTGTTTTGCATATTCCTACATTGGCCAAAAATTTGATTTTTGTAAGCAAGTTGGATGATGCAGGTGTAAAAATAGTGTTCGAGAAAGATACCTGCAAGATGGTTCGGGGAGCACTGGTATTGATGCGGGGAGTTCAGATTGGAACTTTTTACAAGATTCAAGGTAGCACTATTATTGATAGGTGCAACAATTTTGTGGTTCCTGAAAGTGGAGCAGAAAATCTAGTGGTCTTTGGAGAAAAGACCATGCTATGGCATCAAAGGCTTGGAAATATTGGATAGAAGGGCCTTTGAATAATTCATGGTAAAGGTATGATAGAAGGTATGTCTAATTGCTCTCTGGATTCTGATTTCTATGAAAATTGTTTATATGGGAAGCAGAATTGGGTGAGTTTCCCCTTTGGTGTTAAGAGGGCGGAACAGATATTAGAGCTTGTGCATAGTGATGTGTTTGGACCTGTGTTGATTCTATCACTAGATAAGTCTGTGTACTATGTATCATTTATAGTTGACTTATCAAGGAATACATGGATATATTTCCTTAGGAATAAATCTAAAGTCTTTGACAGGTTCAAAGAATTTAAGGCTTTGGTGGAAAACCAAACAGAGAAGAAGATAAAGGTGCTGAGGACAGATAACGGTGGAGAGTTTTGTAAGAAGAAATTTGAAGAGTTATGTAAGAAGTGTGGTATAGCACAACAAAAGACTACTCCATACACACCTAAGAAAAATGGAGTTGTAGAAAGAATGAACAAGATGTTGATGGAAAAGGAAAGAAGCATGCTCAGTGGTGTCGGGTTAGGACAATAATTCTGGGCAAAGGGAGTGGAGACTGCATGTTACCTGGTCAACAGATCACCTTCATCAACATTTGAGGATAAGACTCCACAAGAGGTATGGATTGGTAAGAAACGTTCTCTTTCACATCTGAGGGTATTTAGATGTGATGCATATGTACATGTTCCAAAGGAGAAAAGAACAAAGTTGGATAGTAACTCTGAAAAGTGCATCTTTATTGGGTATAAGGATGGTTTCAAAAGTTATAAGCTTTGGAACTAAGAAACAAGGAAGGTTGTGTACAACCAAGATGTGGTGTTTATAGAGGTGAAATATGTTATTAAGCATGAAGTCCTACCAAAGGAACCTGAGAAGATAGAGCTTGAGCTAAAGGACGAAGAATCAAACTCTACAACAGAAGATGAATCAGAAAATGAAGAACCATAAATTCCGAATGTAAGAAGATCAGTTCGAAAAAGAAGGTAGCCAAAAAGGTATAGTCCATCTGCTTTCTGTTCAAATTTTTCTTTATCTATTACTGATGATGATCCCAGAACTATGAGGGAAGCAGTAGATTTAGAGGATTGCAAACTATGGAAAGAGGCCATGGTTGATGAAATGGCATCTTTGCACAAAAATGAGGCTTGGGATCTAGTGGAGTTGTCGGCTAGAAGGAAACCCATTGGCAACATATGGGTGTTTAAGAAGAAGATGAATGCAGAAGGAAAGGTGGAGAAATACAAAGTTCGGTTGGTAGAAAAGGGTTATTCCCCAGTTCCGGGAATTGATTTTGGTGATATTTTTTCTCCTATTGCCAAGGTAGTTTTTATTAGATTACTTTTATATGTTGTTGTTGCTTTTGATTTTGAGTTAGAACAGATGGATGTGAAGACAACATTTCTTCATGGGGATCTTGAAGAAGAGTTCTACATGAAGCAACCTAAAGGCTTTGCGGTGAGGGTAAGAAAGAATTGGTATGCAAGTTAAAAAAGTCTTTGTATGGGTTAAAACAACCATCAAGGATGTGGTATCAGAAATTTGATACATTTATATGGGGACTTAGTTTCACCAGAAGCAAAGAATATCATTATGTGTACTTTAAATTAATTGGTGATCGTGTTATTTATCTGGTCTTATATGTGGATGATATGTTGCTGGTTGGAAATGACAAAGAAATTATCTGTGATTTGAAGACCCAATTGTCCTCCAAATTCGACATGAAAGATATTGGTGCTGCAAACTATATTTTGGGCATGGAAATTAAACGAGATCGCGCAAAGAGGAAGCTATGGTTAAACCGGAGGAATTATGTTGAGACAATACTGCAGAGGTTTAATATGCAGGATAGTAAACCAGTGAAGGTTCCTCTTCCTGTAGGTGTAAATTTATTTGTTGAACAATGTCCCAAGACACAAGAAGAGGAAGAGGACATTTCTCGTGTTCCATATGCAAGTGTAGTCGGCAGCTTGATGTATACAATAGCATGTACTAGACCAAACATTGCACATGCAGTGGGAGTATTGAGAAGGTTTATGTCAAAACTAGGGAAGGAGCATTGGAAAATAATGAAGTGGGTTTTTAGGTATTTGCATGGCACTAGTGATTATGGTTTGTGCTACCATGGAAGACCAAGATTAGACAGATTTTTGGACATTCGTAGCTTTGTTGAGGCAGAATGGGTTGGATATCTGGATCAGAGAAGATCTACAAGTGGGTATGTGTTTAACCTATTTGGAGGTGTAGTCGGTTGGATGAGTAAGAGAGAGTCTCTAGTGGCACTTTCAACTATAGAGGCAGAATACATGGCAACCACTCATGCAAGAAAGGAAGTAGTTTGGTTGCAGAGATTGTGTTCAAGTATGGGGTTAGTACAATGAGCTATAAGGATAGACTGTGATAGACAACATGCATTTTTATTGGCAAAGAACCCTGCTTATCATTCAAAGACAAATCATATTGATGTTCAGTATCACTTTGTGAGGGATATGGTTGAGGAAAAAAGGGTGTTGCTGGTAAAGGTGGATACTTTGAAGAATACTGCAGATGTATTGATAAATTCTATGAGCACTGAGAAGTTCTCTTGGTGTAGAGAAACAATGGGTGTTGCAGGGCTGGACCAATGACTAAGCTCTCCTGTGGAAAGAAAACAACAAGTGGGGGAATGTTGGGTTGTGTTATATTCTTTTTACAATTAGGCCATGTTCGAGGAGGGCGGTAGCCGCCCTGCTTGTGGCCTAGTTGTGCAAGATTTTTTTTTTGGACCCTATATTAGGTGGGCGGACCTACCTATGGTTTTGTGCATGGATTTCACACATGGTTTTAGGCATGATGGTTTACTATCCATGGTATTTTGTAGATCCGGTCAAGGGAACTACAATTATGTTATAATCCAGGGTTAAGGGATTGGGGTTTATGGATGCTTTGTCATGTATATATATGTTTTGTAACATTGAAAGGAATATAATGAAAAATCAATCTGGTAGTCCCGATTTTGGGATCCAAGGGAAAAGCTCTGTGTATATCTATTTTATGTTTTATGCTCTCGCCATTGTTTATTTTTTGTTTTTAGAATTTATGCAAATAATTTATGTATAGGGTTAAAACCTACATTCCCACCAGATGTTTTCTTTCCCTTTAAAACTGAAGGTAGCTATCTTTGCTTTCATATTCTCTAAGTAGCTATGCAATCTGAAAAATTTCTTCATCCCATGCAACCATGCCTCTGCATCTTCTAACTTCTTCATCTCTCCATCAAATGTAGGAGGCTTAACTTTCTTGAACTCCTCAGGTAAATACTCACCTCTCGTATAAGGATGATGATGGCGATGACTATGATGATGTCTCTTGGATGAGGAACTTAGAATGATGCCCATACATACCAATCCTCTTGTCAAGTGTATCTAGTGATCTGCTACCTCTAATTGTGTCCTTTCTATCTAACCTGTATTTGGACCGAGACCTGCTACCATAGGATCCATCAATTTTCTCTTCATGTTCTTGATTGATTCTGAACTGTCCATGTTTCTACAACCTTGACAAGATTTGAAGGATCGCTACCTATACCTGTTTATCCTAAGCCCTTGTAAGTCTTTCCTGAGCCTCAACCAACCTGTCATTGTCTACTTTGCAACTTATGATCTATGCCCTCAAGCTCCTCAATTTATCCGCTACACCAGGAGAATACTCTTCTCCTCACTGCCCAACTGATATGTAGGAAGAGATATGGGAATTGTAGTCTAACATTTTGCTTGTCATCTTTGATTCCCTTCTTCCTACAAGTGTACCATGTCAAATAAACCAAATAGATACCAAAATTAAAACCATACCTTATTTTTGTTGAAGGGAGGCTTATCTCATCTACAAGATCATTCGACATTAGCATATACATGTATAATCATAAGCATATCCATATAATCATATCTACACATCAACATCATAACGACATAACAACATCATGCATGACCATACCAACTATATACCATGACCCCATGCATGAAAACCATAACCTTGACAACATCAAAATTTAACTGAAGAGTGCACAACTCACTCTGATACCACCCTGTAACCCACCTCCTCCCACATTTACCCACTTTCGTTGGTTTACCAATGGTAAACATGAGCTGAGGGTCACTATGATAATACTCAACCTCCTATATGACCTTAAGGAAATGGAGTCGACAACCTGAGACCTTATTGACTTCCCTCAGGTGCTACAAGACCTTTAAGAGCAACCCAACCCCTGAGATAACTCTATTTTTCATTGACCTAAAGCCCTAGTCACTCCCTTTCCAAGGCATGCCAACGACTATAGCCCTCTAGTCACATTGATGAGCCTACCTAAGTGCGACGGTAGCCTTTTTCTTCAAGTGTTGTGCCAACGACTATGAGATTTAAGGCTATTTTCCAGGGCTAGGACCTTGTCACTGCCAATAACTCCATGAAACTCCCAGAACTCATAAAAGACACGAAGACAATGTTTTTGATAACACACTTGATCAAGGACTTGACTAGACCTTCCCCAACTGGGACTAACATTTCATCAAACAATTGGTAAGCATGCAACCTACAGGTCATGAATGCAAGTCTAAACATGAGGAGCTGAAAACTTATCTGAGGTTTAACAAGAAGGATTACTGCCTTCTCACATTAGTTGTCGTAACATCAATTAGGTCTTACATTCACTATTCATTCAGTCACAAGTAAAAACATGGAAAGAGCCATGACTAATAATTGTCAATAACCATGCTTATAGCCAGCATATAACCAAATAAATAACAATGAGAGAACAACCATTGAAGCCACATAGTAATAATACATTTACCCATCAAAGGCAAGAGGAACTTAGCTCTTATTAATCACAGGCAAAATCCAACCAGGTTTGGGACATCCACGTACCACCCAACCATAGATTGATTGAAGCAAATCTTTCTTTCAACCAATCACCCCTGTGCCATATTCCAAGCATGAATGTGGGATCTCATGGGATAAACCAATTCACAAAAAACAAAGGGAATCCATAGGTTGAACCAGCTTCACCCTCACCATACCGTGAACTCACCTAAATCGGTGCTGAGATCACAAAACCAAATCGAGCTTGGATGCCTCATAATTTCTTCTCCAATACCTTAAGGAATTTTCCCATCTCCACCCTTAGGCTTTACCATGTATCCCACCATTACTAGTCAAGGGATTCCTAGGTCTTTTGGGAATTTTCATGAGACCATCTCACCCGGATCTAAAATCTTTTGGTTATCCAAAGCTCAAATTGAGAAAAGTCCCATTACAACATGGCTATTCAGAAATGGCAAGGCAAGGCTAAAATCCACTATTGAAACCTGACAAAATCCATGCGAATGACAACAAAATAACCAATTACCAACATACACATACCATGCATGTCAAAACCAACTAGGAAACCAGACATGCAACATGTTGCCTGCAAGTATTCCGGTTGAAGTTGCTCGATCCAACTTTTCTTTGCTTGATCCTTGATTTCCTTTTCTTTCCTTGTCCTTCCTTTACTTGCTTGCTTTCTTTCTCCTCTTGGTTCTCTTCTCCTCTCCGAGACCAATTCGAAAACTAAACTGAAAAAAGGCTACCAACTAATGCTCTGAAGTCTTTTTATTATCGACGACTCTAATTTCTTCATTTTCTGTTATTTTCCTTCAATTTCCTCCTCACATGCAACCTGTGACCTTCACCTCCCTTTTCTCCTAATTTCCTTTATTTTTACAAATAAAATACGAATAATGCCTTTTCAAAGCCTTTGCCCTTGCCTTTGTCAATTTCCACTTAGCCATAAACACAACAAGTGATGCCCACTATGATATTTTTCCCAACATTCAGCTTGAAATACATGTCCCTTGACCTTGGTCTTATTTTGTCTTTATTAACTTTATTACATGAACTTTTAACCTAGGTTGTTACAAATAATGTTTGATTTAATGAGCTCCTTGAGAATAAAATGTGAGAAACGTAGTTTAGAGAAACTCTGGACACTGATTAGAATCTCCATGGTTGTAAATTTACACCATATGTCCTTTGTAATAAGTAAACAAACAACCCCCAAAGCGAAAACTATGTTTATCTTATGTAATGAGTACATTAATGATGGTTTTAGTATAATAATGTGCATGTAAATAAATTTCCATTTCTTATGTTGATAATACATGTCTCACCAAGATTAAAGAACAATATGCTATGCCCTAAGTTCCTTGATGATTGAATGAATTGTAATGATATTTTAAAGGCTTGATGTCAGTGAGACAATATGTTTGACATTAGACCTTGCATGGATCATATGTTCAGTGTTTATATGCATTCCAAGATAATGTCTTCATTAAAACTAAACATTGTCATTCACTTACACGAACACCTTAACTTTGCTTATGATGATCAGAAACATCTTGGGCATAACTAGGGTATGTATGTAAACCATTTGTTAAAGTTGTGGCATAGGGAAATGAGCTCATGTTCACAAATAATTAGTTGTTTTAATGCAATAGGAATATGATTAGTTGTGTTGGAGAGGTCCATATGTGAGATCTTGTGTCTTCAATCCTTCTTTAATTTTATGTCTTCAATATTTCTTCTCTAAGTGTCAGGTGTTAAGTGTTAGGCCTAAGGCTTGTTGCAATGGAAATCAATGGAGCAGAATGTGATGTAGTATATACTCAAAGTAATAGAATGAACCAAAATATGTAAATGTACACCAATGTAAAAATGGATCACCTCTCCCAAAGTGATAATAGCGATGAGTTACATGATATCTTTATTCATTAAGAGAACATCCTCCAAGTAAACCCAATACACCCGTATAGATAAATCATATATCCTTCCTCCTATAGTGATTGCACTAACCTCCAAATATATAGGTATTCTCCCCCATTATACATATGGTTTGCTTTATTAGTTTAGTGTCTAGTACATGACTATTTAGCCCCATTACATCTATATTCAACCTTATATATATATATACCCAAACAGGGTCATAATATAGTAGCCCTATTTAAAATCTTTGTCTTCAAAGTTTTGTAGCTAATGGTTTTGCATGTGATGAAACCAAGTAACATACTTTTATTACATTCCTACTCTCTTATTGCTATCGATGATGATCCATCCATCCATATGCAATTTTATTAGTGTCAATCCTTGATAACCTAAACTCTAAATAACTGCATTACATCCAAGTAACCAAATCATATATCATCAACATATCATCCTCCAATAATGACTATATTGACTTCTATATATGCATATTCTTCCCCATTACATATGTGATATCCCTATTAGGCTAGCTTTTATTACATATACATTAACCCGATTATATATGCATTCAACCCCATATATATATATATATATCCCACAGTGTCATAACATGGTGAAATATGGTATGGTGTGACTTCAATTCATAATGAAAGGTGTGATGTTATCCACACAATCCCAAGAGAAGGTAAGTGTTTGATTTAGTAAGCTTGCTAAGAATAAAATAGGAGAATGGTGATATAATGGAACTCTCAACATTAGTTAGGATATCCATGGTTGTAAATTTACCTCATATGTCCTTAGGAACGAGTGAACAAGCAATTCCCAATATCATTACTATCCTTGTCTCATGTAATGTGTGCATTAATGATGGTTGCAATATAATAATGAATGTCTAAATCAATATCTGTGTCTTATCTCAATGACACATTTCTCACTAAGATCAAAGAGTAATATATTAAACCCCATTTTCCTTGATGATCTAATGAATTGTAATGATATTCTAAAGGTTGAAGGCAAGTGAGGCAATAAGTTTGACATGATGTCTCACAAGGATTACCTACTTAATGATTATTTACTTTCTAAGATAATGTTGTCATTGATCCTAGACGTTGGTGAACCCCTACATGAACACCTTATATTTTTGTATGATTAGCATGAACTTCTTGGGCATAATTAATGTATGTGTCTAACGGGTGCCCAAATTGGCATCTTTTTAGCACCCATCCATTACCTTTTTACACACCTTTTTCCATTTCCATGTTATTTCATCACCATTTTTACTTGCAATAATTCATTTATGATTAAGGTATAATTATCCATTGATTATGCCATTTTAATGTTTATTTTTGTGTATTTAGGGAAAATTTTACTTCTTTATTCTAACTTATGGGAAATCATGAGAAGACACTTTAGGCAAGTTGTGTGGGTGTAGTTGCTATAATTCTCTGAGTGTTGCTACAAAACCTTCATGTTGCAACAACACCCTCATATAATTATTACACATGTGCTTCAACACCCTTGTGTTGCTGCAACTCCCACAAGTTTCCGCAACATCACCAGGATCCACTGTCACACGCACCCCCCCACGTGTTATTGCAACTCCCTCAAGCACACTGTTGCAATACCATTGTGACCTTGAAACATGCTACAACATGCTCGTCATGCAATGAAATTTGCTTGAAATCCGAGTAACTCGCATGGGAATGATGTTGTAACTCTCTTGAGGGCCAATGCTACAACTCGTTTAGAAATTGTTGTTTAACATGCTGATAGTTAGTTGTTGGGCATAACTATTGCAACTCCCAAGAAATTCACACAATTAAGTGGATAATTAACCTCTAGTTATCAACAAGTTGTTGCTTAGCAACTTGTGCACCCAACAAAGGAAAGTGACAAAGGCAAAAAAACATCTAGTAGAGAGAAGTTGGCCACATCAGGAAAGCAACACATCTGCCACTTGTTGCACCACCAAGAAATTTAACATTGTCTTGTCTTTTGTATCATTTCGATAAATTGTTGTGATAAAGGGAAACAACCTAAGAATCTAAATATTCTCATGGTTGTCCCTCAATTTTATGGAAAATTTGAGATAACAAGTAATCTGTATAAAAATTCAACTCTACTCGGGACATGAGACATATAGGAAAAAATAAGACTGGAGGGAGACTCTCTTTGTAATTTTCATTTTGAATTCCTAATATAAGTTCATGGTTCATCTCCATTTCATATGTTCGAATGGTATGGTGATTACTTAACATTTTGTTGCTTTATATCTAGTGGCTCATGCGAGGAGGTAGGCCCCCCTCCTTAGCCAGGTACTATGTGTAACTATATGGTTTAGTACTTCTTTAAATTTCAATAAATATACTATTTTATTACATTGCTACAATTCATTGATGAGATAAGTACAAGTGTTATGTTTTTAGGATTAAAGATTATTTACAATGTTTCCAATATTGTTTACGATGTTTCCAATTACTCTAATTATTTATTCTATTTTATGGTATTTGCAATTATCATTTATGTTTGTACTTGGATTCTTTATAACATAAATGTGATTTTAATCTTCTATAATATAGCTTGTATTTTAATCCTTTTATATTTTAGGTTGCTAGCATTGCATCTCATGTGAGGAGGTAGGCCCCCCTCCTTAGCTAGGTACTACGTGTAACTATATGGTGTAGGTACTTCTTTAAATTTCAATAAATATACTATTTTATTACATTGCTACAATTCATTGATGAGATGAGTACAAGTATTATGTTTTCACAATTAAAGATTATTTACGATGTTTCCAATATTGTTTGCGATGTTTCCAATTACTCTATCTATTTATTATATTTTATAGTATTTAAAATTATCATTTATGTGTGTACTTGGATTCTTTATAACATAAATGTGATTTTAATCTTCTATAATATAGCTTGTAGTTTAATCCTTTTATATTTTAGCTTGCTAGCATTGCATCTCATGTTCATCTTTGTTACATAATTCAGGATCATCTAATCCTTGAGAAAGTCACCTTCTTGATTCCTGAGTGATTTATTTCCAACCTGTGGTGTGTTATACCTAGTTTGGGGGTTATAATAAAAAGCCTCCTAAGCCCACTAGGTAGAGGAGTGATATTTCCTTTCCCGCAACTCATATTAGTAATTCTCCTTGTGTTAGGGTTACAACAATATGCTTCCCAAACCCACTAGGTAGAAGTGTGCCATTTCAAATTTTCAAGCGTAATTTTGATTTCAAGTGTAGTTTAGTTTTCTTAGCGATTTGTGAAAAAAACCCTTAATATCTTTTATGACATTCATTTAGAATACTAAAATCTCAATAACAAATTAACAATATTATACTAACATATACGGTGCATGACAATTTGCAAGTTCATATGAACATCGAATTAATAATTAAATGAAAAATGCCCTAGTTATCTAATAAGTAATTAAAAGGCAATTGAAGAGATTTTTAGTAGCTAAACCCTTCAATAACAAAGTGTTGTGGGAGGAGAGGATTTCATGTTCTTTTAGAATTAGTTGTTTTAGTGCAATGGGAATATGATTAGTTGCAACAAGGAGATCCATATACCAATTTTTTTCTTCGCTTGATTGTGGATCAATGCCTAATGTTAAACAAAAAATTTAGCACTCTATTTTAATTGTGACAAATATGACATGTTCTTATTGGAGCACGTGATGGATACTTTGAAGAGGGGGATGTGGCCCCTAATTTTATGAAGATATGCAATCTATCTATCCCAAAAGAATATGTTGCAACAATTTAGTAATAATATACAAAACACTTTATATGATACAAGAATTTACATGTAAGCATTGACCTCACTTAAGGCCATGCCAAAGAGCGAGTAGTTCAACATGGTTATTTGTGGAGATTCCAATATTCTTAGTGTAAAATATAAATGGATCCCCTTTCTCAATCCTCATAGGCATTTCAAAACTAGAGTGACCTAGTTTTCACTAAGAAGCTACACCAAACATGGTTTTTTGAAAGGGATTTATGGGAGATGTCCACATAGCTTTGTAGAGTGTTGGACCACAGAATCAAAAATAAAGAAAAGGTTCGATTTGTATTTCCCAAAATGATAATTTATATTTTTTGTTTTATACCCCTTAATATCATAAGAAGACCAAGACTTTACTATCATTGATTGAGAAATTCACTTAGCTATTTTCATTGCAATGATCTTGATAGGGGTGTGTTTATCATTATCTATATATATATATATATATATATATATATATATATATATATATATATATTTCTCTCTCTATATAGTTGTTTCATGTTACATTCCCATTTATTATCATCTCCTTAAATTGGCCCCCTATTTTAATGAGAAGTAGTCTTAATACCATACCTGGAATAGTTGGACAATATCTTGATGACATGGAATGCTAAATCTCATCACAAAGTGGATCCAATACCAGATTTCCCAAGCATAAAGGCATGAGACAAATAAGTGATCAATAGTGTCAAAGTTGGTTAAGTGTATCCAATATCATAATGGTTCCCAAAAGTTTGCTTTTAATGCTATCCAAAATAAGTTTTTTCTTGTACCAAACCTTATAAAATGTTTGATATATTTAGGCAATGGTCGAATGTCGATATCTTTGCCTAAAGTTTGTCACTTATGTCCATTTGTATTTGTTCTATCAAAATTTTGTAGGCTTAAGAGATAATAAAGTTTATCATGTTATGGACCTTACACCTTAAAATGATAAGAAACCAATAATTATGGTTCTCTTTGAGGGGGAAACCACCTTTTACAGTGAATACAATGTAGAGGACAATATTTGATGATCTCAAGACTAGGAAACTTTAGTAAATACATAGGAGACAAAGTGTGCAATTATAATAAAATGGGACCATGAGAGGTTCAAACCGACATAACAATTTAACAATAGAAATGTTATCACTCAATATATAGGGCTTAATAAGGGGTTTGAGGGTTAACATGGGGCAAATATAGGGCTTAATATGGGATTTGTTTGAAGGAGACAAAATTTTGAACTTATATTTTAAAAAAAGAAACATTTTATGCTCCACATTAAAACATGTTTTACTGTTGCTATATTATTTTATTTATCACTTCACACTAGGTTCTTACATCAAAATATATAGGAAAATAGTAAAATAGGTATCTCGAATGATTAAGCAAATTTAATTGTAATTACAACAATTTTTAATAAAAATACACCTAATAATAGATGCAAGCATTGGATAAAAAAAATAGCCACTGATTTTGCAACCATAGTTATTATATTATATAAAATTGTTTCTTATGCAAAGTTAAATTATTAGCTTGTTGATAAGTAAGAATGAAATATTTTGTACCTCAGATGAGGTAATTAGGGAAGAGAATGGGGGTGAGGGTGGCATAGTCATCATCACCTAAAGCACCTGAGTAGATATGCAATAATATAAGCTCTTCCTCTAGCCAAAGGTTAGAGCACAGGCCATCCATGCTCAACCTATAAGCCAAGGGGGAAACTATATGAAAGTTAAAGGGTATAGTTTATTAGCCATAATCTCATTTTTATATCCCCGATGAGGATTCATATTTCCCCGAAATATGAGGGCGGGTATTGAGGCTTTATACCTCCTTCCTTATTTGGCGGAGAAAGAAAGGTGCGAAGCCGCTTGTCCCTCCGGGGGCAAGGATGAATTACTTTATTTAAGGAAAGGGACGTCACGAAACACCTTAGCCCCTTCAACCCTTAGGCCCCTTAACTCTTTCCTTCACCCCTGACTACTTAAGGAATGGAATGGAAAGGCTTACTAGAAGGGACCGGGCGTTAAGGCCATTTGTGAACTTAGGGTATTCACTTAGGTGAGCTTAAAGCCCCCCTGCTCACCCTCCATGAAGAAATCACTTTCACTCAATCCCCCACCCACCGATGTGCGTGCTATTATCTGGGTTTTCCCTTCAAAACGACTAAGTTCCGGGCTCTTCGATTCACTTGAATAAGCAACAAACAACTACTAAACAACGCACGCCAAGCTATCCATCGAGCCGGTGCTGTAGCCTTCAGACGGAGGGGCAAGGCTTTCGATCCATCAAGGTGAGAACCAAGTCTGTTATGTTCTGTCAGGTACGTTAGTACGCTCGATTGCTAATGAGAGGGCTTTCTCGAAACCCTGTCCCGGAGCGCTGGAGCTTGAGGGAGACATGCCTGCTACCCTTAATAATGAATGAAATGCGTAAGGAGCGGAGGTATGTCTTTCATCCCAGTTAATGTCTCTTGAATTAGATCGAACCCTTCCTACATGTGATAAGAGATCTACAAGGAGGGCAACATGATTTGGGAATTTTCGAGAAGTTATTCTACTTTATTTCATGATGGTGGAGACTATTCATATTAGCAAATTCCATATGTTAATGTTGAGTCATAGGAACTCTTTGCTCTTCTATATTGTTGTTTTGGTTATTTGTCTTTATATTTACAAGTGGAATTATAGGTGATATCGGACTTTGTTGAAGATCAGCCTCAATGAGGGACCAAGACCCCCATAACCTACATCCATTCTCTAAGTATTGGCTTCTCACTGGATTTTTTCTCTCTCATTCACTTTATTGAGAATTTATTTGTTGGCAGGTTATCGTCATATAGCTCTTATGAAGCCATTTCATTTTATTTATTTATTTGGGATTCTATGGTGGAAAGAGGATGTCCTATTGTTTTGTGGCTCTTCCCATAAAGAACTTCATCTAGGGATGAAAATATAACATATTTATTTGGAATTTTGCAACAATAAAATTTTGGGAAGGGCGGTTGACGGTGTGTTAATATGTTTTGATATTGATTAGGACTACACGATCTATTTAATTGTTAACCAGGGCTAGTAAGCTTGCAGGGTCCTCAGTGTTATATGCATACGAGGCAAGTCCTCACACTTATTACAATGACCTAAAGTAAATGCATAGGGATTTGTTGTTTCATGAGAGGATCCACCTCATAACACAACTTAGTTACGTGGCACTATAATCACCTAACTTTCCTATGGGCGAGCTCAGTTTCACTAGGTGTTAATTGGGTAGTTATTCACTACTTAATGCTACAATAGGTAATTCCTGCAGCCCTTGCACAGGAGGTAGGCCACCAAATCCCTTGAACTATAATTAAAGGAAAACACACAATCAAAATAGTAACTCCACACACGCTGGAAATGAAAATTCACATTATTCAAAGGTAAAACTATACACACTTGTAATGGAAAGTAAATAACAATTGTAATTCGAAATAACAATATTAACCTGCTTGCAAATAAATGATAAAGAACTATGGGCACTAGGTTGTGCTTTTATCCTGTCTAAATGTTCAAAAAAGGCACATTAATAAATCAAAAAATACATATGAGAGTACAAAGCAAAGATCGAAAACTCCAACTAGTTGTACACACAAAGCGGTCTTAATATATTATGCAAACAAAATATTAAAATACCACCCTCTTTTACACACACACACACATATAAGATTCATAAGATCTAAAATTAAACACATATAATACTTTAGTTCAATTAGCGAACTAATCAACAATGAAAATAGAAATGAGTTAAATATGTCTATTTATCAGTTTTGGTCATGATCTAAACCAACTCTTGTTAGGTCCCTATAATACTAGTGTATTCCCCTTATTGCTATTGTTGTGCCCATCTATCCCCCATGTTGTTATTGTTGTGCCCTTACATTATAATTGTTATGTAGGTTTTGATTATATTGTGACCCCTTAGACTCATATATATACCAAGGAGGTCTTATCATTTGTATCATCGAAGAATTCATTTATGTATTGTAAAGGAGGTCCCCCCTTGAAGAGGATGATTTTTAAGTCTTTGATCTATATTTTCTTTTGCTTTGTGAGCTAGTTGCATAACATTTGGTATCAGAGCTTTGGATTCTAGGGTTAAGTTTCTTCAAACATGTCATCTTGGGATTTTCAGCATATTTTTTTTTTTCTACAAGGCTTCAGAAGCTGAAATTGCAACCATGTGGAGCTGAAATATTTTTGAACTTTGTGTATGAATTTCAGATATTAGTTCGCTATATTTTCGGAGATATGATTCGATGAAGTTAGGGTTTTTGCAGGCTTCATAATTCCATCTCAAACATGTGACATAAGGAAAATCAACATAACTTTATTTTTGAGCATTAGATTTGAATTTCCTAAAAAGTGTCTGAAAGTGCATAGACTATAGTTTTTTGTGTATCATTTTCAGGGCTGAAGGTCAAAACAATGACACGTGGCATTACGTACAAGTTCACTCTATGAACTAGTCTATAATCAGGTCATCGTGGGAGATTGGGCATAACTCTTTCTTGAAGAATCCAATCTCATTCTAAATTATTGGTTTGTAAAGAATACTTAGAGTTCTACCACGGGGCCGAATTTTAGACCTTTAAGAGCGAAATTATAGAGATACAACAGTTTGAAATCAAGCTCCCAAAAATAAGTGAAAAGGTGTGTATTTTTTAAAAATTGCATAGCTTTTGTTTGAAACGATTCAAAGGACATAGTGAGGATATATATCATTTTTTCCAATATGCCTCACAACAAAAAAATGGATACACCCAATAAGCAACCAGAAATCTCTAACATGACTAATGAAGAAGAGGAAGAAATGCAACATGATATATCAAAATTATGAGATCAAGTACAACAAATTTCACTCTCACAAAGAGTAACCAAAAATGAAATGGAAACGATGATGAATGTTAAGATGGATGGTTTAAAAGGGAATATGGATGGTTTATAATTGAAAATAAAAAGGGACATGGAAGGTTTGAAGGATGGTTTAAAAGAAAAAAAATGGAAGGTTTGAAGGAAGGTTTGACAAAGTTGCTACAAGAAATGCTTCCTAATGGCGACAAGGGATTACATGAAACTCATGATGAGAATAAAATGAATGTTAATCATGAATTTAGAGACTCTAACTTTGGGTTGAAGACGAACCACATTCCAAAGATCGATATGAGGAAGTTTGATGGCAAGGATCCGATAACATGGATACTACAGATGGAGAAATATTTTGATCTACATGATGTGCAACACACATAAAAGGTACACATTACATATTTATATTTAGAACCCAATCAGTTTGTATGGTATTGATGGATTGTTCTCACAAACCCTATGTCACTTGGTCAATTTTTATGGAAGAAATAATAAGACATTAACAGGATACAAAAATCAACACCTTCTTTAGCCAATTGATAAATCCCAAACAAAATAGTTCCATGGCGGAACACATTGAGGAATTTCAAAAATTGAATGTCAAAGTAATTGATATTCCAGAGGAGCATAGGATTGATGTCTTTGTAGGGACTTTGAAGGATAACATCCAACGTGAGGTTCGCCTTTGGGAACCTGATTCATTAGAGAAAGCATTTAGTGTGGCAATAAAAGTTGAAAGAAAAATTATGGAAACAAGGTCGAAGTCTACCACTCACAACTACAAAGGTGGAAGTGTTGTTGCACCTATCCTTCCACAACCTACAAGCTTGACGCCACAAAAATTAGAGGAAAAAGAGCAAGAGGGCTTCATTACAGTTGTGATAAAAAATACACTAAAGGTCATAAGCGTTCTCAGAAGATATTATTCTACATAGGTTGTGAAAAGTAGGAAGAAAAGAAACAAGAAACATCAAAAGAGGTGGATATACATTAGGAACCAACCCTAGATAAAGAATAAATGAACTTGACCATATGTTGTAACACATTGGCAGGAATTACCACTCAAACTATCAAGATAGAAGGATATATCACGAAGAAAAAGGTAATAGTTTTGATTGATTCAGGTAGTACCCATAGTTTTATTCATTGTAAGATAACCGAGGAATTGAATTTCTTCTTATATCAAACACCAGAGTGTCAAGTGATAGCTGCAAATGGAGGAACTATAAATTTCCCTGGAAAGTGCCATAATATCACGCTAAACATGGGGGAATATGTATTGAATAGTCCAATGTTTTCCATTCCAATGGGTGGTGTTGATGTTGTACTAGGAGTCCAATGGTTACAATATTTGGGGAGGATAGATTTTAATTTTCAATAACTTTTTATTGAATTTTTTTGGGAAGGAAAGGAAGTTTAATTAAGGGGTATCATAGGGAAAATAACAAAGATAATCAACTCTAATGGCATGACAAAGGTTCCGAAGAAAGAATAACAAGGTGTAATTGCACAATTATGCTCACTAAAGGTGCATTATATTATCCTTTTAAAGTTAGTGCAATTGCAACATAGTTACAGATGCAACGGGAACTTGAGCCCAAAAACATGAAAAAACAACCCAAAAATGAAAATTGTTTATTCGAGAATGATGTTTTTATTTTAAGGGTAAATTTTCAACATTTTTTTTAAATGGAAGTAAAAACCATTTTTTTTTTGAAAAATGGATGAAAAAACACCCTTAATTTTTTGTTGCTTATTCTGGAATAAAAAAAAAAAAAACAATTATAATTTTGACATTTTTTAGCGATGGAGTTAAAGTGAAAATATCTGGACTTTGAAAAACTGTAAAATTCCAACAATTCTCGGACATGATGTTAAAGATAAAATATCATGTTGATAATTCCAACTATTTCCATCCATGTTGTTAAAGATAAAATATCTTGACTCTAAAAAACCTTGAAATTGTAATTGTTTTCGACCATAACATTAAAGATAAATGTCATTACTTAGAAAAACATTAAAATCTTGACAATTTTTCGACCATGCAATTAAAACCAACGATTATGACTACAAAAAAACTTAAGTTTTCAAAATATTTCAGGCATGACATTATGGAAAATTTTTATGACTAAAAAAACTTTTAAAATGAACACCTGAATGAAAGAGTTATTATACCAAGAGTAATTTTTTTTAAAATGTTAAATGTATAGCGATTTTAAAATCTTAGACTAAGACGAGTAGGTGAATCTTGAATTGAGTGAGGACTAGAAAATTGGGAACGAGGGCTCTGCAATCTGAACTAGGGTTTTGCGTTAGGGTTTTGTCGATGGTCACCATGGAGGGACGTGGAGGAGGAAGTTCTGCTCCCTGCTACAGTCAAGTGGCTGCGGACAGAAGCAAGGGAGCTAGATCACATTGCTTCAAGAAACCAAGGAGGTGGAAACAAAGGTTATTAACACAGAAAAAACTAGAAAATATCAGACCTCATGGACATGAAGAGAATCATGAGGAAGCTAGCAAGGAGAAGAGGATAGAGGTTAGCAGTCAGAAAGTTGCTCCTATGAGTACAAATGGGGTCTCTAAACCCAAGTCGACCATTATTCCTCGGGTCATTTTAAGTGACCCAACGCTACAGGTGCACAGAGATCAGATGGCAGAATGCATGGTTATCTGCAAATTTATAGGGATTTGGCTGATGAAGAAGGCTTTGCAAGATTGGATAAATAACTAATGGAAACCAAAGGGGGAAATCAACCTTCACCTTGGGTCCAAGGGCTTCTTCATGGTGGTGTTCACAATCTTAGAGGATAAAGACAGAGTGTTCGAGGGAGGACCCCATTTTTACGCTGCTGCAGGGCTTTACACGCGACCATGGGTGATGAACTTTGTTCCAGAATGAGAAACTTTCACATCGGTATTGGTATGGATAAGACTTTACTCCCTTCCTTTAGATTATTGGCTGTCAGAGTCTCTAAAGGCTATTGGCAACAAGCTAGGGCATTTTATAAAGATCTCAGATGCTACTCTAAGAGGCAAATACACTTCCTTCGCCCAGATATGTGTGGAAATGGACTTATCTGGGGCACTTTCAGATGCAATCAAGTTAAAAGTGTATGACAAAGAATGGATGCAGGCGGTGGACTATGAACATGTCCCATTTAGGTGTCGTAAGTGCCATGAACACGGGCACCTATACAGGGACTGCCCATTGAACAAACTAGAGAGCAACACGAAAAACACTACAGGAAAAGATCCCAAGGGTTTTACTAAGGTTGGGGGTAAAGGGAAAGGAGGCAAGTGGTATCAAAAGAAAATTAATGAGAACGGACAACCGAGCCACAATAGTTTCAAGGTCTTGGAATAAGAAGTTGGAAACAACGGGACAAACAAGGAATCAGAGAATAATCCCATCGAGAAGGAAAGGGATGCTAACATGGAGGATATACCAGAGAAAAACCAACAAAAGGATGATATGCCGAGCATTATGGAGCTCAGTAGGGACCATGAGATGACCCCAAGTGAGGCTAGAACGGAGGACCATGAACTGCAGGAGATTATGGAGAGGGAGAATTTAGATCTAGAAAAGTTTATGTATTAGGGAATCACCAAAGGGGTAGACTCTCTGCCAAAAGAGGAGTTTGAAAAGGGTCAACAACTCTTCCTTTGGAGATCACAATTGAAGGGTTCTGGAGTCAAAAGAAACCTTGATATGCAGGAGAGTAGAGGGGTGAAAATGATGGAGGATATACCGATGCATTCTTCCAAGAACCCGGGTAGGAAAAGAGGAAGAAAAAGACATAATGAACTACTGACTGAATGTGGGAAACTTATGATTAACTCAGGTAAGATGAGAGATCTTACCAGTTACTCCTTTACAAACCTTTCTTAATGAAGCTTACAACCTAGAACATTAGGGGTCTAGGAAGTAAAAGGAAACAAAGAAATCTTAGCAGTAGAATAAAAGAAGAAAAACCAGATATGGTTTTTATTCAGGAAACAAAATGTTGGATGGACAAGATCAGAGAGATACATAACAAATGGTTAATCAAGTATGAGTATTTAGAGGTTAAAGCAAACAAATTGGCGAGGAGGATTCTTACGCTATGGGATCCTCAGAAACTTGGAATCCTGGATGTTGAAGCTTCTAGGAACTATCTATCGTTGGTGATTCAACCTTTGGGTGATAATGAGATCTACATGATCACAAACGTCTATGGTCCTAAAAAACTAGAAGACAAACTCAAGCTTCTCACCTCCCTTGAGGAGCTGAGAGAGAGATATATTGATATGCCCTGGATTCTGGCAGGGGATTTCAATATGATCAGATCCCTTACAGAGAAAAAAAGGTGGTACCAGAAAACTAAGCAGAGACTCCATTTCCTTCCAGAACTTCATAAATAACACGGGGCTAGTGGACATTGAAACAATAAATGACACTTTTACTTGGAACAATAAGAGGGAGGGGCTTCTCAAGTTGCCTCTAAACTACATAGATTCATAATCTCAGAGGACCTCCTTCTCACAGGCCTTGATATGTTATCTTTAATCCTTCCCTTTGGAGGCTCAGACCACTGGTCTGTCCAACTTGAAGCTACTTTTATGGGTACACTGAGGAACAAACCTTTTAGGTTTGAAAATGTTTGGCTCTCTCACCCTGACTTCACCAGCAATATTGACAAATGGTGGATGGAAGGTATGCCCGTTAAAGGCACTAAAATGTTCATGTTACAACATAGACTTAAACACATAAAATCTAGGGTTAAAGATTGGAACAAAAAAGAGTTAGGTAATATTTTTAAAGCCAAAAGAGAAGTTGAGAAACTCTAGGAGATTAATCAAATCATCATCACAAAAGTTTTTACCGAGGAATGAAAAACTCAAGCTGACTCTCTTTAGAACAAATGAGAAGATCGGTGCATGTAAGAGGAGATTTTCTGGAGACAAAAATCGAGGGTGCTGTGGATTAGAGAAGGAGAAAGAAACACAAGTTTTTTCATAAATCAACCTTGGATCATAGGTCACATAACAAAATTTCAAAACTTAAAGATTCTCAAGGGAAAGAGCTCGTCTCTCACAAAGAAATGGAATCTAGTTCAACATTTCATTAGCATAGCAGAGGAGCCTCTCATCGACAAATCTCTGTTCATTAACAAATTTACAAAGTACATTCCTAAGCTTGTAACCAGGGAAGACAACCACAATCTTAACAGGCCAGTGTTTGAAGAGGAGGTCAATTAAGTTATCAATGAGATGCAAAATGGGAAAGCTCCTGGCCCGGATGGGTTCAATTGGACTTCTTCAAAGCTTGCTGGAAAACAGTCAGACAAGATATGCTTGATGTTGTGGAAGACTCTAGAAGATCCAAAATGGTTTTGAAGGCTCTTAATGCTTCTTTCATGGCTTTGATTCCAAAGCAGGAAAAAGCTTCTCACAAACCTTCTCCTCAACCCTCCAAGCCTCCTATTTCCTTGCGCAATTTCTCTGGGTGATCCTACTGTTACCAAGTGTAACACTAATCACTCACACCCTGTAAAATTGCACAATCCTCAAGGAACCTTGTTCCTTCTGCATGGATGAGTTTCCTTTATAGGAAAATTCCTCCAATTGATAATACATTGTCCCTGTATTTAATCTCAACTGGGTCTTTCTCTGAATAGACATGCATGAGTTAATGATGAGAGAATATTCAATTATCTGGAGTACACTAGTTACATGCATGCATGCATTAACTGACTAAACTCACAATTAGTTCCTCAAATTGTTTGGATCTAATTTAACTAGACATAACTCAGTTAACTGAGCTAACTAATTACAACTCAAATATAACTCATCCTTATCTCCTTAATTAAGGGATAACTGTTGCATGACTTCACAAAGACTTCTAGCTTGAATTTCTCCAACTAATTAACTCAAGATGAATTAATTAATTATTTTTCAAGCAGCTGGTGAGACTAAATTCAAATTTTAATTCAAGGAAAAATTAAAATTAGAATATACTCTATGCTATTTTTAAAATTTCTATTTTTTGGATTTCTTGTTGCTATTCTCAAAACTCCCTCTCAACAAGAAAGGAATTCAACTCGATCCCGATCTTGAACCTTTAAAATGTTTTTCATGCAACACTTCTCACTAGTATTGATGCTCTAGCAACTCCAGAAACAAAAAAATATCCAACCTGAATCAGTATGATGCATCTGGCATCAAAGTCTCTGACTGTTATTGCCTCTATTGACTGAAAACTATGCGCTTCTGACTATGCCTTTATGCATTGTTGTCAGTCCTTCTCTACGCTCTTCAATATCTGACTGCTCTAGCCTCTGCCATTTTGATCTTTGACTACATCAATCCCACTGGTTCCTCCCACTACTATGTAATTTGGGCTCCCGTAGCAAGGTATGATCCATGAGATAAAACCTCTCAATGGACCCTGCCCAATTCCAGCCCTCTTGGGACTATCGCTTCACATCGCCCCACCTCACACCTGGAGGTATGGCTGCATGTGATCCCTTTGCTGACTGGGCTCGAAATTTTCCCCTACTGGAGGTCTCTACATGAGTGGGTGCCTCCACTCGGTCTCCTCTCAGCATCTCCAATTGTGGCTCCTCCACAATTGTCCGAGACTTCTTCTGGGACTACATCTTGAGAGGTAATTTACTCTCCCTCTCAACCACCAAGTCTCTAACCTTTGCCTTGCTCCTCAAGGCTTTGCATGCATCTTGAACCTCAAGAGCATACAGGTTCTTGACTCGTGAACCGATCTGCTTCACCTATCCCGTGGTGATGTGTCTAAGGAAAACCTTTCCCTTACTGAAGACAACATCGTAGCCTTTGTCCTCCAACATCGTGATCGATACCAAATTCTTCTTCAGTCCAAGCACATAATTCACATTTGTCAAGGTGATAAGAGCTCCATGCTCTCTCTGAAAAAACCGTTGCCCACTCCTGAAACACTATACCTTTCATCATCACCCATCTCTATGCAAATATTTAGGTCTTTCTCCTCCAAGGTACTGAATAAACTTTTATCATTGGTCATGTGGAATGAGGCTCCACTGTCAAGAAACCAACCACAACCCATCATTGATGACACCATGCATGTGATGAGGGTAAAATCCAATTCGAACTAAGAGGCCAATGCCTCACCTTCCGATCCTTCCAAGGATCCCTTCTTGGATTTCTTCGATGGGCAATTAGTCGCATAATGACCCATCTCATGACAATTAAAGCATCTCACTTTAGACTTGTCAACCTTCTTCCCTCCATGAGAAGAATTCGATTTGGAATGAGAATCCTTCTCCTTCCCTTTCCTTGCCTTACCTTCTAAGGCCATATTTTCTTCATCATCCTTGGATGAAGAACCATCTCGTGTGCTCCTCCTGATCTCCTCTTGCATGAGATCCGACCACAGTCATTCCCAATATGGTAGTTTCTCCCTTCCATTCACAGAGTCCTAGTAGCTATTCCAGCTATTTGGAAGGCTGAGGAGAGCGAGGCTCATCATATCTTCATCAATAGTAGTTATTCCCACACTTCCAAGCTCATCCCTACAGGTGGTGAGCTTGTATAGATATGTGGAAATAGTTTCACTGTTCTCTATATTGATTCTTCGAAGCTTATCCTTGAGGGCCAATTTCCTCTGGTCACTACTGTTCTGGTAGATGTCCTTCAATGTCTTCCACATTGAATATGGAGTATCATTCCCATGGAGACTCAAGACAATATGGTCTCGAACTCCCTCAAGGATGATCCGTCTCACCCTCACCACACTCTTCTTCCACTCATCCAACTCTTTTGCATTAGTTGAAGTTGGCTTTGGGATTTCTCGATCAATGAAATCATTCAAGCCGTTGTCTTCTAATACAGCCTCCATGCAATCTTTCCATGCTATGTAATTTGAGCTTCCATCCAAGGCATACTCAAGTCTCAAGTCATAGAATGCTATTGACCAACCTGAAGTATGAGATGAATTCGATTTGCACCTGCAACCATAAACTTCAAACTTTGAATTCTCTTCTCACTATACTATTCACAACTCTGATAACCTTTGCTCTAATACCATGTAGAAATTCTCACTGTAGATTAACCTAATAATGCAATATACTAAAGCAAAATACTTTAATCTACTTGTACAATCAAACTTGTGGAAGCTTAATAGATTTGAGCAAGATCAAGTAGAACACATATAACCAGAAGAAGAATCAATGCACATGAAACATAGAAGAATACTCCGAGGAAAGCCTCGGCTAAAAACCCCGTTATTTGTATTATCATACAAGGTGGAAATACATCAAGATTACACAAAGCTTTAGCTCTCACAGCTAGCCAGCTCTTAGTACAATCCTCCTGGTTGCTCACAGGCAAATAAGGCTTCTCACAAACCTTCTCCTCAGCCCTCCAAGCCTCCTATTTCCTTGCGCAGTTTCTCTGGGTGATCCTACTATTACCAAGTGTAACACTGATCTCACACCTTGTAAAACTGCGCAATCCTCAAGGAACCTTGTTCATTCTGCATGGATGAGTTTCCTTTATAAGAAAATTCCTCCAACTGATAGTACATTGTCCCTGTCTTTAATCTCAACTGGGTCTTTCTCTGAATAGACATGCATGAGTTAATGATGAGAGAATCTTCAGTTATTTGGAGTACACTAGTTGCATGCATGCATGCATTAACTGACTGAACTCACAATTAGTTCCTCAAACTGTTTGGAACTAATTTAACTGGACATAACTAGTTAACTGAGCTAACTAATTACAACTCATCCTTATCTCCTTAATTAAGGGATAATCTCCTCAACTTAAGGGATAACTGTTGCATGACTTCACAAAGACTTCTAGCTTGAAATTCTCCAACTAATTAACTCAAGATGAATTAATTAATTATTTTTCAAGCAGTAAAGGTTCTTGGATGTTGGCGGGTTAAGGGGATGTTGGCGGGGCTCTCGGGTCAATTCATCCTAAAGTCTGTGAGACTAAATTCGAATTTTAATTCAAGGACAAATTAAAATTGGAATATACCGAATGCTATTTTTAGCATTTCTTGTTGCTATTCTCAACAAGTTCCAGGAGACCAAATTCATTACTTACTTTGGATTGAGACCAAGGGACCTTTCCCTCGAGTTACTTGTTGTTGCTTTTCCTTGTCTCCTATATTTTTTTCTATATATGAATCCATTGCCTGTTGAGTTCCCATTGACATTTCCTTTACAATTGGTTCATCCCTTATTTCTTTATTGGTCTTCCTTCCTAATCTCTTCTAGAAGTTAGAGGAGGCTAAAGAATCTTTGGATTGATTTCAGGTGAGGATCCTATCAAAAGGAGGAGGAGGAGGATTCAAAGCGAGGGTGAGGGAGGCAGGAAGGGGTAGAATGGGGGGAGGGAGGAGGGAGCAAGGGGGGAGGGGAAGAAGGGGGAGGAGGTGGGGAGAGGATGTCCCCTAGAGAGAGGGGCCGAGGAGGAAGGGGCATCACAGATGGAATGCTTAGAAGTTTCCTTTTTCTTTTTGACTTGTTACCACTTAGGTTCTTGGGATTCAGGTTGGTCTGCTACTTCTTTTTTTGGACATACATTTGCAAAATGACCATATTCATGACACACCTTACATTTGAAGGGGATCTGCTAGTAGTCTAGTTGTTAAATGTGTGTCTAGCTATCTACCTTGATTTTCACTACATTTGGAAGTCCTTTTCCCAAATCGACTTCCACACAAATCTTTGCACATGCATGCATATTTTCCATTGGTTTGCTTCAGTCTATGTATTTCCCTACAACATTTCTGATTTTTTTTTACAGAGTCACCTCCCCAACAATGAGGGGGAAGGTGAGGGAGACGAAATCATACAAGAACAACATTTGGGACAACAAGTTCTGGGTTGAAATAAGGAGTCCATTGATTTAGATATAGTCCCCTTGTGTCCATGAAATGAGGACCAGCCTTGAAGATTAAATCTCTATCTTCTTTGGATTCAAAGTGGAAGGTAAAGAAACCTCTTCCACATAATCGAATAGAAATTTTCCCTTGGGTTGAGTGAGACCAGTTTCTCTCAACCCATTTTTGCACTGTTTTTGGAGAGGGACAAAGACCAATGAAATTTCCCACTACGCCCTTTTTTTTATGAGAGAGAGAGCAACTCTATGAGGTATAGAAGGAGGAAGAACTATTTCAAGGATGTCATCAAGTTTTTTAATGACTTTAGAGACAACAGGCTACTCATGAGGAGGTCCAATGGAAGAAATGATATTTTCAAAAGCTAAAGAAGCTTCTTCTAAGGGAGAAGCAATCGAAGAGGGTGCAGTAGAGGAAGGAATCCCTCCCTGATTAGAATCTGGAGGGGCTGCAAATGATCGCAAGAAACACACAAAAGGCTCAACACGACCTAACAACAATTGTAGCAGCCCTGGTGAAAAGTTCATGTAATAAAAGTTAATAAAGGAAAAATAAGTTCACGGTTAAGGGACACTTATTCGAAGTTGAATGTTGGGCAAATATATCCTAGTGGGCATCACGGGATGTGTGTTTTGGCTAAGTAAAATTGGCAAAGGCTAAGGCAAAGGAATTAAAAGGCAACAAGTTATTTTGGCACATTTATTTATGAAAATAAAGGAAATTAGGAGAAAAGTAAGGTGAAAGGTCACAAGTTACATGTGAGGAGGAAATTGAAGGAAAATAATGGAAAATGAAGAAATTAGAGGCCTCATGCATAAAAATTCTTATGAGGATAAGTTCATGGCCTTTGTCAAGTTCAAGTTTGGAGCTCCCTCATTATTCTCTCTCTCTCTCACTCTTGGTCACTTAGGGTTTTCTTGGAGCACTCTAGTTTAGAGCAATCAAAGGAAAAGAAAGCAAGGAAAGGAAAAGAAAGCAAGGATCAAGGAAAGGAAAGCAATATCAGGTAGCTTTAGTGGGAATGCTTGCAAGTAACCTTTTTCATGCGTGATTTCCTAGTTGGTTTGGACATGCATGGCTTTGCATGTTGGTGTATGGTTCTCTTGTTGTAGGTGGCATAGTTTTCTCAAGTTTTGAAAGTGGATTTCAGCCTAACCTAGCATTTTTCCGAATGCCATGGTAAGTTGGGATATTTATTTCGGTTATTGAGCTTTGGAATGGCCGGACGGATTTTGGAATCCGGGGTGGAGGTGGTCTCAAGGTTCATTCCCAAAGGTCTAGGAATCCCTTGACTGGTTTTGGTGGGAAACAAGATAAAGCCTAGGGGAAAAGTCTCGGTTTAGGACCTAGTGATTTGGGCTTGGATTGCGGTAAAGCCTGAGAGACAAGGAGACAGAAAATTCCTCAAGGATAGTGATGGATTTCAAATGGCATTCCAAGTTCTGTTCGGTTTTTATCAGAGTACCAGTTTTGGTGTGATCACAGTTTGATGAGGGTGGAGGTGGTTTAACCTTTCGATTCCCTTGGTTGTTCTTGGATTGCTTTTTCTATGAGATCCCATATTCATGCTTGGAATATGGCACAGGGGTAACTGGATGAAAGAGAGATTTGGTTTAGTCATGTCTATGGTGGAGTGGTACGTGGAAGTCCCAAACTTGGTGAGATTTGCCTATGATTAATAAAAGCTAAGTTCTCTTACTTTTGCACTGATTTATATGTGGATTTAATGGCTATCATATCTCTGATATTTAAATGGTTTTATGCTAGTTATAAGCACGGTTGAATGATTGGTTTATGTCATGGTTATTTCATATATTTACTTGTAACTGTTAAATGGATGGATGCAAGACCTAATTAATGATGTAGTAGTTCAATGGAGAAGTAGGTGATCCTTCTAGTTATGTTTCATAAGTTGTTTTAGTCATTTATGCTTTTTCTTGTATCCTAGACCTATAGGTTGCATTGATGCCAAGTGTTTGACATAATGTTAGTCCTAGTTGAGGATGCTCAGGCCTAGTCATGAGGGTGATTTTGTTTGATCAACATTGTCATTTTGCTTTTAATGAATTTTGGAAGTTACAATAAGTTCTGGGCAAAGGCCAGGATTATGGGCTAGAAAAGTGGCTTAAATCTCGGGGTCACTGGCATAGAACTAGCAATTTTGGTCCACAGTTGCTGGAAGGTAGGCATGTGAGTGTGACTTTAAGTTGTTGGATGCTCCCTTGCCCATAGAATGAGAGCAACTATGACCTAAGAGCTACAAAATAGTAGTGGGACCCAGGGACAGGTTGTCTGAGTGGCTGACTTGTCTCCTGAGGGTTCTGTTGATGATGTTGGATGATTGTATGTGATGTTCCATCGATTCCACTTCCTTAAGGTGAAATAGGAGGTTGAATTTGATTGTAGTAGCATCTCTCCTCATGTTTACCCCGGTTGTCATGGTTACTTTGGGTAGACCTGGGAGGGGGTGTTACAGATTTGTATCAGAGCATGGTTACACTCTCTTTCGTTCATATCTGGTGCTACAAATATGGGTGAATGTGTGGGTCATGCATGCATGTCAGTTGCATGTGTGGCTCTTACACTTGTATCCCATGTGCTTGTTGCATTGCATCATATTGATCATGGTAGTAGTAAGGTTACCATGAGGAACTTGATGTCAATTTTAGGGAATGCATCGTCATGAGTATATGATTGATTATACAATTATATGCAGCTTGATTACATCCTTGTACATTGGATTTCATTCTTGGTTATTTGATTACATGCATCAGTCTTGTAGGTTAATTACAAAAATTTATTGCTTATGCTGGAATACATGTGGTTATGCGTATGTGTAGTTGATTAGGCATTGCTTATGTAGGTGGATAGTTGCATGAGGCAATGTGTATACTAGAGTAATGGTTGTTGTCATGCATGAGGTCATAGCATGCATTGTTGATATGGCCTTGCATTGATGACTGGACCCTAGTTAGTATGATGGTTATGCATTGATGCACTTATTGATATATGTCTATATGTTATTATGGTTATGTTGTACATGCATCACACTAATTTGATGATCTTGCAGACAAGGTATCCTCCTTGAGTATGCTAACGTACATTGATTTATGGTGATTTGGTTTAGTTGACATAGTATGCCTTGTAGGAAAGAGATTAGATGGCTAGCAAGGTGGTAAACTACATAGAATCTCCCTATGCATCAGATGGGCAACGTGGCGTGGGGCACTCTTCTGACTTAGCCTACACATTGAGAAGCCTGAAGGAAGAAATAAGGAGTTATAAAGCAGATAATGACAAAATCATGTAGACACAAGAGAAACAAGCATAGGTGAATGCGATATTACTCTAGCGTTTGTCAGATTTGTAGCAACAGGGACCTCTTCGGTTCAACAATTGACATTAGGACATAACTAATGGGACATATGGTAGTAGGTCTCATAGTAGACATAGGTCAGATAGATCTGACACTATCAGAGATGGAAGGATGTTGGACACTCCAAATAGGAGGGGTGACAGACACATGTATTACTCTAGTTCTGGTTCTGATAGACATCATGATTGTCATCATTATCATCCATACAGGAGGAATGATAGGGGATACTTGTCAGATGAGTTCAAGAAGGAAAAGCCACCTACATTTGATGGAGAGATGAAGAAATCGCAAGATGCGGAGGCTTGGTTGCTTGGCATGAGGAAATTCTTTAGATTGCATGATTACTCAGAAAACATGAAAACAAAGATAGCCTTTTCATTCTCAAATGTAAAGCGGATATTTGGTGGGAAGACGTGAATAATGTTAAGGAAATACATGAGGATGATTTGACTTGGCATGAGTTTTAAAGGCTCTTTAAGAAGAAGCACTTGTCTGAGAGGTATTATGACGATATAGCTAAGGAGTTTTATGAGTTGCGGATGGGTTCTATGACAGATGAGGAGTATACTAGCAGATTTTTGGAGTTGTTGAGATATGTGCCTTACCTCAGAGAGGAGAAGGCCAAGGTTCAGAGATTCATCAGTGGATTTCCAGTTGCATACAAAGACCAAATTGAGTTCGATGAGCCTAGATCGTTGGAGGAGGCCATCTGAAAGTTGAAGCATTGTTATGAGCAGTCGAAGCGCAAAGTTGAGTCGAAACATGACTTGAAAAGAAATGAAAAATCTAAAGGAAAATGGCCACCAAAGCGAGGAAGACCTCAAGATGCAAGTGAGAAAGATAATGAAGTTCCTTACAAGAGATTCAATACAGCTAAGAAGGGACATGGAGAGCAGCAGGCTAGAGGCGGTGGTAGGGAACCATTGCAGTGTTGGATATGTGGTAAGGATCATTGTAAGAGGGATTGTTCGTAGTATCAGAGTGGTGGTAGACCCCAGATCTATAGTTCTCAGAAGGTGCATATAGTTGGTGATGTTGGTTATAGCATTCCTCAGATTTATGCAG
Organism: Pinus tabuliformis; assembly: GCA_031772625.1. Classification (NCBI taxonomy): domain Eukaryota; kingdom Viridiplantae; phylum Streptophyta; class Pinopsida; order Pinales; family Pinaceae; genus Pinus; species Pinus tabuliformis. Next base: position 435,155,726 of record CM062808.1, on the reverse strand, counting down.
CGGTGGACAACATGCAGGCGGATCATCAGGCATCGATCATTGAGATGGACAGTAACCTTTGTGAGCAAGTTGTTTCTATTTTGATTGATCTTGGATCTAACTATAGTTATATTAATCCTGACCTGGTGGATAAGTGTGGTTTGAGAAAAGAAGCGCATGCAGAATCTTGGTTGGTACAATTGGCTACTCGTACAAAGAAGCGAGTTCACCATTGGGTAAGAGCTTGTGCATTTGAGTTAAATGGTATGCATATAGCATCACATTTGAACGTATTGCCATTGGAATCGTATAGTATGCTTTTGGGTATGGATTGTTTATACCTTCACAGAACCAAAGTGGATTGCTTCGACAAGGCCATTGAGTGTGTGGATGATAGTGGAGAAAGTAGCACCTTACATGATGAGCACACCTAAGTTGGTAGAGTTGAAGTTGCAGCTAAGGGAAATGTTGTACAAAGGATACATCCGACCTAGTGTATCACCTTAGGGCGCACCCATGTTGTTCGAAAAGGAGAAAGATGGTACTCTTAGATTGTGCATTGATTACATGTAGCTTAATAAGGTAATGATCAAGAACAGGTACCCTTTTCCGAGAATTGATGATTTGTTTGATCAACTAATGGGAACAACAGTGTTCTCTAAGATTGACTTGAGATTAGGATACCATCAAGTACGCATCAAGGAAGAGGATATCTTCAAGACTGCGTTCAGGACCAGGTATGGGCATTATGATTTTGTTGTTGTTCCATTCAGTTTGACTAATTCTCTAGCTACATTCATGTGTTTGATGAATAGTGTGTTGCATCCTTATTTGGACAAGTTTGTTATTGTATTCATTGATGACATACTGGTATATTCTGAGAATTAGGAAGAACATGCCGAACATTTAGTAGCAATGTTGAGATTGCTAAGAGAGAATCAGTTGTATGCTAAGCTTGGCAAGTGCAACTTCTTTCAGATTGAGGTACACTACATGGGACATGTTGTCTCCAAGGAAGGCATAGCAGTAGATCCAGAAAAGATAAGGTTCATCATGGAATGGGCAGCTCCTAAGAATGTAGATGAGGTGAGATCATTCATGGGATTGGAAGGTTACTATAGAAGGTTCATCAGGAACTTCTCATGCATTTCATACCCTATCACATCATTACAACAAAAATATAAGAAGTTTGAATGGACGATGGAATGCGAAGATGGTTTTGAGCAGCTTCAGAAATTGTTGACACATACACCAGTGCTAAAGATTTTCGATCCAGACAAGGAGTTTGTAGTGTGTACAAATTCTTGCAAGAGGGGACTTGATCGAGTTCTCATGCAAGAAGGACAAGTAGTGTGTTATGAGTCATAGAAACTGAACGAGCATGAGAAAAACTATCCAATACATGATCTTGAGCTAGCAACGATTATACATGCATTCAATATGTGAAGACATTATCTTTTGGGCAGGAGGTTTACATTGATGGGTGATCACAGTGGTTTGAGGTATTTGTTTGACCAGCCGAATCTAAATTCCAGGCAAGCTAGATGGTTGGCTACCCTTAATGAGTTTGACTTCGAGATCAGATACATCAAAGGGAAGGAGAACCGGGTTGCAGATGCTCTTAGCAGGAAGGTACAGGTAAATCATATAGCAGCTATAAGCTCCTATGGGACAGAGTTACATGATAGGATCTTATAGGTAGGACAACGGGATGAAAAATACATGGATATTATGCACAGGTTACAATAGAGTACAAGTACAAGTGTAGGTACAGGTATAGGGAATCAGGATGCAGACTATTGTCTCACGACAGATGGTTTAGTGAGGTTTCGAGACAAGATCTATGTGTCAAATTATAGTGAGCTCAAGAAGCTTGTCTTGAAAGAGTTTCATGTGAAAATGTATTTGGGTCATCCTGAATATCAGAAGACATTGACAATGGTGAATAAGTTTTACTATTGGCCAAATCTGAAGAAGGAAGTGGCTAAGTTCGTGGCTAGATGTTTAGACTGTCATCAGGTAAAGGCAGAATGCAAGCATCCAGGTGGTCTACTACACCCTATTTCAATTCCGAAATGGAAATGGGAGGTCATTTCCATGGATTTCATCACATGTCTTCTGAGGATAGTGAGGTAGCATGATTCTATTATGGTCGTGGTTGATAGGTTGAGCAAGGTAGCTTACTTCATTCTGATGAAGATTACATATTCAGTTAGTGAGGTATCACATGTGTTCATTAGAGAGATAATGAGACTACATGGTGTTCCAAAGAAGATTGTGTCAAACAGGGATGCAAAGTTCACATCCAAATTTTGGAAGGAGCTATTTGCAGGCTTGGGTACAGAGTTGGCCTTCAGTACAACTTATCATCCGCAGACAGATAGTCAGAAAGAGAGGGTCAATAGGACTTTGGAGGATATGTTGAGGAGGTACGTGATGCACCAATAGAAGAAATGGGAGGAGTATCTTCCATTGGTAGAGTTTGCATACAATAATGCTTATCAGGAGTCTTTGACGATGAATCCTTTCGAGGCATTATATGGGTAGAGTTGTAACACTCCCATTAGATGGAGTGATCCAGTGAACAAGGTACTTATTGGACTGTACATCTTGAGGGACATTAAGTAGGACTTGTAGGTTATAAAGAAGAATCTAAAGGAAACACAAGATAAAAAAAAGAGTTATGCAGATCAACATAGGGTGTTCCAAGAGTTTAAGATTGTGGAGAATGTGTATTTGTGCATCAAGCCCAAGAAAATATCTTTCAGGATTGGTTCATGTGCCAATTTGACACCATAATATTGTGAGACTTTCGAGATCCTTGAGAGGGTTGGACCAGTGGCATATTGACTTGCACTGCCTCCAACAGTGAAAGTCCATGATGTTTTCCATATTTCATTGTTTAAGAAGTATACAAAGGATGTTAATCATATTATTGATTGGTCTATATTGTAGGTGGAGCAAGAAGGAGAGTACCAGCCGAAGCCTTAGTGCATATTGCAGCGGAAACATCTCATGCTCAGGAACAGAGCCATAGAGCAAGTTAAAGTGCAGGGGAAGCACTTTGGGCCTGAAGAATCTACATTAGAGATGGCGGATTAGATATGAGCCCTATATCCTTCATTGTTTCTCAGTTGAGGCAAAGCAATTTTAGTTTGATGTTGGTTTATATTTGGCATATGTATATGGATGTAAATACCTCCATGAGCTAAGTTATAAAGCTCCAATAAGTGGTATGGTTGGTTATATTGTCATGTTGTCATGATGTTTTGATTTTGAGCAAGTCCTTCATTGTAAATACTGCAACGAGCTATGTTATAAAGCTCCATAGGCAGTATGCTTGCTTTTTAGTAGTTTTTCTCAGGTCTTGGTGTGGTTTAACACCGAGGACGGTGTTCCCAAGGGGGAGGGTTTTGTAACAACCCTGGTGAAAAGTACATGTAATAAAAGTTAACAAAGACAAAATAAGACCACGGTTAAGGGACACTTATTCCAAGCTAAATGTTGGGAAAATATATCCTAGTGAGCATCAGTGGATGTGTGTTTTGGCTAAGGAAAATTGGCAAAGGCTAAGGCAAAGGCATTAAAAGGCATTTTGGCACATTTATTTATGAAAATAGAGGAAATTATGAGAAAAGTAAGGTGAAATTTCACAAGTTTCATGTTAGCAGGAAATTGAAGGAAAATAATGGAAAATGAATAAATTAGAGGCCTCATGCATAAAAAGGCTTCTGAGGATCAATTCATGGTTTTTTTTTCAAGTTCAAGTTTGGAGCTCTCTCATTATTCTCTCTCTCTCACTCTTCGTCACTTAGAGTTTTCTTGGGGCACTCTAATTTGGAGCAATGAAAGGAAAAGCAAGAAAGGATCAAGGAAATGAAAGCAGGATCAAGCAATTTCAAAAAGAATACTTGCAGGTAACCTTTTGCATGTGTGATTTCCTAGCTAGTTTGGACATGCATGGCTTTGCATGTTGGTGTATGGTTTTGTTTCTGTCGGTGGCATAGTTTTGTCAGGTTATGACAGTGGATTTCATCCTAGCCTATCCTTATGTCGGATGCCATCGTATGTTGGGATGTTTATTTTGGTTTTTGAGCTTTGAAATGGCCAAATGTATTTCAAAATTCGAGGCAAAGGTGGTCTCAAGGTTCATTCCCAAAGGCCTAGGAATCCCTTGATCAGTTTTGGCGGGATACACGGTAAAGTGTGAGGGAGCAGTCTCAGTTTAGGGCCCAGTGATCCGGCTTTGGAGTACGGTAAAGCCTGAGAGACAAGGCGTCGAAAATTTCCTCAAGGATAGTGATGGATTCTGAATGGAATTCCAAGTTCCATTCGGTTGTCATTGGAGCACCTATTTTGGTGTAATCAAGGTTTGATGAGGGTGGAGGTGGTTTAACCCCTGGATTCCCTCGACTGTTCTTGGATTGGTTGTTCTATGAGATCCCACATTCATGCTTGCAATATGGCATGGTGGTGACTGGCTAAAAGAGAGATTTGGTTCAATCATGTCTATGGTCGGGTGGTACGTGGAAGTCCTGAACCTGGTCGGATTTTCCTATGATTAATAAATGATAAGTTATCTTACATTTGCACTAATTTATATGCAGATTTAATGATTGTCAAATCTCTGATAATTATATGGTATTATGTTGGTTATAAGCATGGTTTAATGACTAGTTTATGTCATGGTTATTTCATATATTTACTTGTAACTGTTAAATGGATGGATGCAAGACCTAATTGATGATGTAGTAGTTCAATGGAGAAGGAGGTTATCCTTCTGGTTATGTTTCATAAGTTATTTCAATCATTTATGATCTGTCTTGTATCCTAGACCTGTAGGGTTCATTGATGCCAAGTGTTTGACAGGACGTCACTCCCGGTTGGGGATGCTCAGGCCTAGTCCTAAGAGTGATTTTTGATTGATCAACATTGTCATCATGTTTTTAATGAATTCTATAAGTTACAATAAGTTATGGGCAGAGGCCACGATTCTGGGCTAGAAAAGTGGCTTAAATCCCGAGATCGCTGGCGTAGAACTGGAAATTTAGGTCCACAATCGCTGGTAGACATGCATGTGAGAGAAACTTTAGGTTGTTGGCTACTCCCTTGCCCATAGCATGAGAACGACTATGGCCTAAGAGTTGCAAAATAGCAGTGGGACCCAGGGACAGGTTGTTTGAGTGGCTGACTTATCTCCTGAGGGTTCTGTTGATGATGTTGGATGATTGTATGTGATGTTTCGTCAATTCCACTTCCTTGAGGTGAAATAGGAGGTTGAATTTGATTGTAATAACATCTCTCCTCTTGTTTACCTCGGTTGGCATGGTTACTTTGGGTAGACTTAGAGGGGGTGTTACAACAATCACGCAGGGCAATTCTTCTTATCTATTAGTTAGAGCACTATATTTAGTTTAATTATTATAAACAAAAGAATAACTAAAAACTAGGAAGTTTTTATTTACATTTTAATTATTATAAACAAAAGAAAAAGATAGAGTTTTTTTATTTACATATTAATTATTATATCAATCTTTGGTTTTCAATTATTATATACAAAAAGAAAAGCCAAATAGATAGTATATAAGGAAAATGGTTATAAAATCTAAATTGCATGAGTTGATTTTTAAATATTTTAAATGTTATTTTTTATTTTTTTTTCAAAGAAAAAGAATTATACAAAATATTTTATATATAAACAAAATAACATAATGCACATGAGCATATTGATTTTCTCTTAAAAATATATTATATATTCTTGTTAAAACTTTTTTGTGAAACTATAATTGTACATGAAAATATTGAAATGCATTTATATAATAGAAAATAAATAAATAAATAAAAAGTAAGCTAAAATAAATGAAAATTAAAACCGAAATGCCATGAAAACTTAGATAGGCATTGAAAAATGGATATTTATTGCTTCAATAATTTAATACAAGACACTTCAAAAATAAGATGGCAGACTCCAACTCTTGAAGAAACCAGGCTCAAAGATGCATAAATGGAAGGATAGTATGCTCGGATCATACTTAGATGAACTATTGGTAGAAGTAAAATCATGCTCCTACAAGTCCATCAATTGTTCAATATCAATAATCTGATAAAAATCTTGAAAAATATATATGAAAACTAAACAATACCTTCATCTCACCATCAACTCATGGAGCTTGAACTTCACCTCTTCAGATGCACTTGAAAAAACATCCCGCAAAACAACAATCATCATCATACCCTGCATAAAACCATACATTAAAATTAATTGAGAAAACACTAAAAGAACCTCTCAACTGGCAAAAACCCTCACTCAAAATTCGACAACACTTCGGTGCAAAAGTTGGGAATGCTTTTAATTAGATGGATACCTCCTTTTATAAAACTTGTTGAGGTTAATTGGAGGTGCGGATCATCTTGGAGTGATTGACAACTTTTGAAAAAAATCACAACCATTTGCCACTTTTTGCAATTTCCAAAAAAATTGGAAACAAGAAATTTTTACATATTTCCTTTTTATCCCTTTGATTTTCCATGCAATTTATCAAGATTTGTTAGTTCCCTTTTGGTTTTCATGAATACCTTGACTTGTCTTTTGGATGCAATTCTTGATCCATTGACGCAATGGAATTTGGTAGATATTATGAAAATGGGAATTTGGAAAGCTACATCACATATGACTTGGAAAGGTGAGGAAGGTGAAGAAGTCAATGCTTTTTTTTGGCATAAAACATAATGTATCTATTGGTTGCATGATATAAACCTTATTTCTTGGAAACATTTTATCATCCCTGTTGCACTTAGAGATGAGGGTACATAACAATATATGGAGACATATATTATATTATATTTGATTCACTTTTTTAGTCTTTTGAGGCAAGAAAAAGGGGATGTAAGGAAACATTAACGGAAGACCCAGAGGCATCTGGCATGAAAGCCTGCTCTTACGACCACCAGCGGGTTATTTCATGGCGTGGTTTTCCTTGAAAACAGTGATGTGTCAACTGACACGCGGATAGCAGCCAGAGATGGCTGTCCTCACTGTTGGTTTGACAAACTGAGTTTGATCCACCTTTTGAAAAAAAAAAGAAGAAGAAAGAAAAAGAAAAAGGGGATGTATAAGCCATATGACAAAAGTCACTTTATTCATTAAGCGTGAGGGTGAAAATGGAAATGAGACAAGGGTTGTGACAACGTCGTCAATAATTGTGTCAATATCGCCAAAAATATTTTAACTTAACAAATACTCTTATTGCACTTGAATCGATTGTCACCATTTGAACAAGTTGATATTTGCAAAAAAAGAGTGCTTGGAAGAAAAAGGTGTGTTGTCAACAATTGCCAACCAATAGAGTGCATCATTACAGTGGTGTGAAAATCAAATTTTATAGAGTTAAGAAAATTTTGCAGAGTCGGAGGTGTAGAAAGAGGTGAAAATTGGTCAAAAATACAAAAACTATCACGAACAAGGTCAAAAATATTATCAATGTGGAAGAAGACAAGTCTTTGAGGGTCCACATATGGGTAAGATAGTACACTCATAAATAGAAGGGAAAGAAGGGAAAGAAAATAAATTCACAAGCATAACAAAGATTGCTTTCAAGCAGGAGCCTCCACAAAAAAAATTAAAATCAGATCAAGTGAGCCTCGTGAGGATGTGCACGAGAGGTATTAATTAATTTCATGGTTTTTCATGCTTATCAAAACATTAGTATGTCAGTGATAATAAATGCATAAACATGTTTTCCTTCTTACCATTGGTTCATCCAAGCTTGACTGAGGTACACTTGTCCTTTCCACTTTGGGTAATGACAATGAGCGTGACAACAAAATGTGAGCTAGAGAAGGAAAACAAGGCTAATAATAACTTTAAGTATAAAAAGCAAAGCAAAATGTAACGTAACAAAGCTAAACGTCTCGCTAAACTATAAGTAAAGAACAAAATCATGATTCACAAATAGAAATGAATTTAAATAAAAAGCAATACTTCAATTTCTTTTACTTAAAGCAAACAAAATAAAGCAAGAAAGTTTTTTTTGAGTCTTTAAATTCTTTTTTATTTATTTATTTATTTTAAAACTTTATTTATATACATAAGAATAATGGCATGTGCTTACGTATATACTAGGTGAAACTTGATGTAGAGGAATGCATCTTCATCCTCACGCATGGCATGGGAGGTGATAATCATGGAAAAAATGAATATCATGCCAACTAAAAAGCATAAGTGGTGACGATAGAGGCTTGAAAAGAAGCCAAAAATATTGTTTGTCATCTTGCATGATCTACCAACCAACAAGCATAGGCTTTCATATCATACTTGAAACATAAAAAGACGCATGCAAATCACAATCAAGGCATCCATTAAGAAAATCATCTACACCATTTAAAACATTCTTCACATCATAAACAAAGGAGGCCATGCATACATTAAACTTTTCAAATTTAAAATCTTCATATTCAATGATTGGACTAACAAAGTATCTCCAAAATAAAATAAAAAACAAATACTTCTTTCTCAAGTTAATTAAAGAACAACTCATCGTACATATCAACAAAGCATTGTTCCCAATCAAGACTCGACCTTTCATCATTATAATTATCATAGACAACATCATGATTCACACGACAGAGAAGGTCAAATTCCATTTGGGGATGGACATCATCACATGCACATGTATGAGAGGTAAAAAAGAAATCATAATCTTGAGACTGACTTTGATCATCATCGATGTGAAAGCATTCATATCAGGGAAAATAAGGTGGTCATTAAGTGTCATGATGTGATCACGAACATCATTGCATCCATGCTCTTGATCACAAATGATAAAACTATCATATTCGGGTTTCAAATAATACGGTTCAAGTAAAGGGTGACTCAAAATCTAAGACTTGAGGGAGTGCATGCGATCTTGTACATCTTGAATGATAGGAATTAGAGAAGAAGCATGAAGATGTGCATTATTGCCATCTAAAGATATGCCTATTTTGCGAATTTGTTCTTCGTAATCGAGGCATATGATCAAAGCTTGATCAAGGATTTGGACATTTTCCTATCTGCATTACTATGGTCTTATATCTCCTCTTTATCAATGGCTTTGGACATTCTTTTTCTCTAACCGCCATTGATAAAGAGGAGGTAGGAGATCATAGTAATGTAGATAGGCAACCAGATTTGTGAGACACATAAATGTAGGAATACAATTATAAAACTTAATGAACTTCAGATTAAAGGCACTAATGCTTTTCTTCTTTCATGCACAATTGGTTCAAATTATTAAGGTGATCATAGTGATCTTCGAGCTTTACAAAGGTCAAAGTAAACCAATGCGCAAGCTCATACCAGGTTGAGAAGCATTCATTCGACATGTCGACAAACATGGAAGCAACATGTTCCTTAATGGAGTTTGAAAACATAAGCATGCAACTGTCATTTTCATTGACTCCAAGAATAATACAAGCATTGGAGAATGTGTGAAAGTGTTCGTTCACGGTAACAGTCCCATCATCATGAAACAGGGGAAAATGTTGTTTAAACTTGTGAGATAGAGGCCTAATTGGATGTGTGAACTTTAATGGTGAAGGCATAAACCAAGGGTATGGGTTTTTGTCTTAAATATTCCATAGTGATGAACGATCTTATCTCAGTTAGAGGACGAGATGGTTGGCACGTAATGGCTAGACAAGAAATTCTTAATGGTAACCATGACACAAATAAAGCAATGTGAAATGAAAAATCAATTGCAGCGGAATTAATCCTCCCCAATATGGTCATCAATGGTGTTTATGTTTGAAATTGAATTGCTTCAACATCCACAACTCAAATTCTTGGTATACTAGACCAAGAATAGTGGTCGTTGGACCCCTAAATTTATAGCCTTCTTTATATATTACATTTGTTTATCTAACTATCATAAACATAAATGTGGAAATAAAACAACTCTATATCCCCACGCAAAAGAAAAGTGAAATAATACCCTCTCTTATTATGAAATATTTAAATATTCTAACATATGATTGTGTGTGAATGCATTAATTTAAATGTTAGTTCTAGTTCCACATTAATACATCTTTTTGTATTTTAATTTTATTTTCTATTTTTAATTATAAATTTTCTTATTATCTAAAATAAATAGTTAATGAAAATAAAACATACAAGTGTTAAGAAATACATTTTAAGAAATAAATAACAATTTTTTTTCTAATTAATTTTATTTGTTTATTATTATTTTAATTTTATTTCCTATTTTTAACTATAAATTTTCTATTATATAAAAGAAAAAATTAATGAAAATAAAACATATAAGTGTTAAGAAATAGGTTTTAAGAAATAAATAACTAAACAAAAAGATAAAAAGTTTTAATTTTGGTTTAATTATTAAAAAATAAATAAATATTATATCAATTTTTTACTTTTAATTGCTACGTATAAGAAGAAAATCCAAAAAGATGGTATATGAGGAAACTAGTTATAAAATCTAAATTGCATGAGTTTATATATATATATATATATATATATATATGAATAAAATAGCACATGAGAATATTAATTTTCTTAAAAAAAAATATGTGTATTTTTGTTAAAACTTATATGTAAAAATGTAATTGTAAATGAAAACATTGCAATACCTTTATACAATAGCAGAAAAATAAATAAATAAATAAAATAATATGTAATAAATGAAGATTAAAACCGAAATGCCATGAAAACTAAGATGGGTATTTGACAAAAAAAAGGGCTTTTAGTGCTTCAATAATTCAATACAAGACTCTACAAAAATAACATGGTAGACTCTCACTACTAAAGAAACTAGGTTCGAAGATGCATAAATGGAAGGAGAGTATGCTTGAGTCACACGTAGATGAATTGTTGGCGGAAGTAAAATCATGCTCCTGCAAGTCCATCAATTGATCAATATCGATAATATGATAAAAATGTTGGAAAAGATGCAGGAAAACTAAACAATACCTTCATCTAACCATCAACTCATGGAGCTTGACCCTCACCTCCTTGGATGCACTTGAAAGAATATCATGCAAATCAAGAATCATCATCAAACCCTGCAGAAAACCATGCATGAAAAATAATTGAGAAAACACTAAACGAACCTCTCAAAAGGCAAAAACCCTCACTCAGAATTCAACAGCACCCAGTTCAAAAGTTTGGAATGCTTTAACTTAGAGGCTACCTTCTTTTATAGAACTCGTTGAGGTTGATTGGGGGTCATAGATGCATAATGATCCCCAACTGTGATAACATGATCAAGGAAAGCTCCTAGGCCACTCCAAACCTTCCTCTTCTTCATTGCAAAAACATAGTAGAGTTAGTTTCTTTATTATGCAAGTAGGTTATTGATTTATGAGAAAATATGAGCTAGGTAGATGGTACATGCAATTTTGATTGGTAATTTGATGAATTCTGCAAGATAACATAGCTTTATTTTTGCAAGTAGGTTAGTCTTTGTCCTTTCATCAATTGAGTAGTTAGGGTTTTACAAGTTGAGTCAATGACATTTCTATTCTCATAGATAGAAGCAATTTCCAATTGTCCTTTTATCAATCTTTCATTCTAATTCAGTAGGAGGAAGGGTCTTTGAGTAATTTTTTTATCTAAAGTCATAATTGAGGGTGGCATGAGTGGAATCCTATATGTTATGCATATAGCACTGTCACCTTGAATTTTCTACGAACCCCACATTGATAATTTGAGTTGAGGTGCCCTTGGGGGTTGCAACATTCTTAGTGCAATACCAGGGCTCACCACCATAATCATAGAGTCTCCAAAGAACTGAAGTGTGTAACTCCCCTCTCAACAACAAAGGATATAAGAGCATGATAATCATTTATCTTACCCCATTATTTGATCCCTCACCCAAACCCAACTGAACTTGATAATAATGTTGATAATTTAGGTGTCGAAAAAAGCTACCACCACAAATGGGATCATCTCCCTATGATGCACCATCAAAGAAACCCCTAGGTCGTGAAGGATTCGTATCTACATGAACAAAATTTTGAGTAGGGTGACGAGACAACCCCTTGGAATAATGAGAAAGAATCGCAAGGCCCTCAACTGCAATGATATCTTAGTTTGATTGGAAATCAGAGAAAATTGTTTTATTCCGAGCAATCTAAATGCCCCAACTAAGGATTAATTGAACATCACAAATCCCTTTAGTGTTTTGATCCTCACACCACAACTGCCAAGTTGTAGATAAATATAAGCCATCCCATTAACATATAGGCCTTAGAGAAGCCTTACAAGAGTCCCACGCCCGAACGACAAAAAGGAAATGGATAAATAGATGATCAATTGATTCCCCATTTGACATGCAAAAAGAGCACCATCCAGACCCGACATTGTATCGGCGCTGCATAACATCCCAAGTATGAACCTTTCCCATTATAACAACTCATACCAATACTTTCGATTTTGTCAAACATGTGGACTTCCACAAATACCCCCACCACCATCTTGATCTTGCAGTTGTACAACCATATTAAGACAAAGATAACCAACTTTTGGAGTGTAAATGCCATATGGGGAAAAAGCACAAACCATTTCATCCTCACGCTCACAAAGACAAACATGCGTAGATCTCAAAGCACTTATATATTGATGTCATTCCGCCTATAAGAAGTGTGGAATGAATAGATCATGAGTACCTTCCCACCCTCGCCTCCATAACGTAGAATGTTTAGGAGGCGCGACATGTGCTAGACACGATATGCCCCATTCAGTCAAGTAAGCAATTAGTGGAGGGGAGAGAACATGTTCCTGAAGAAAACCATGCCATATATCATATTCAATATGTAAATGGTGTCCATTTCCCACCTGCCGCACTAAACTCGACGCCACCAGATCAAATGAATGAAGAATAGCTCGCCAAATCACTGAAATGTTATGACATGACTTGATAGGAAATATGATCCAATCCTCCAGTGCTAGGGGGCAATATACTTTCGATATACTACCCATGTCCATAAAATCTGAGAAGAGATAAGTCTCCAGGAACTCTTAGATGTCATAACTTTTGAAAATAGAAATATATTCTTAAGGCCCCAACCCCCTAGAAGTTTTAAACAACCAATCTTTTCTAGCAGACCCATGGAAGAAAAAATTGATCCATCATACCAACCCATAAGAATATGAAGCACAACCTCCTCATTTTTCCCAAAATGTCCCTACGAATCCAAGCAAGGGACATCTAGTAAACTGGAATGGTTTCCAAGACCAATTTTACCAAAAGCAATCGGCCTGCCCTGGAAAGCCACTGAAAACTCCAAACATTCAGTCACTTCTCTAACTTTTCCAATAGTTAGAACCAATATGCTTTAAGATAATTGTTCGGTTTTAAATGGAAACTCATATACTTAAAAACCAAATAAAGAGGAGTAATCTCTTAAGGAAAGTTAGATTGAATGTGTGCAATCTCCATTGCTCCTAAATCATGAGTGGTAATGGAGGATTTCCTAGTATTTATTTCCATCACAGTCACAATGGCGAAGAGTCTAAGAATCTTAGCCAACTTATTATGTCACAACCTGAACCATTGTAGAAAATAAGGATATCATCAACAAATAACAAGTGTGTGAAGGCCATCATCGGAGAAATAAATACTTTCTGGAAAACCTTGTGCTGAACCGCATCTTTGAACATTAAGCGAAGACTTCCTACCACAAGAATAAATAATAGAGCGGATATTGGAAACCTTGTCGAAGACCCCTATGGGCATGAAAGAATGGTAAGGTAGAGCCATTTCTCAGAACTGAGAAATATATAAAAGTTAGGCAACCCATGATCCAATTTATAAAGTGTATATCAAAAGCCACTTGAGTGAGAAGTAGGCGAATGAAAGACCAATCCACTCTATCATATGCCTTTGAAAGATCAATTTTTAACACTGCACCCTTAAGTTTCAATAGTTTAATACTATGAAGGCCCTCTTGGGCCACCCCAATGGCCTCATGGATTTGACACCCTTCTAAAAACCCAAATTGTTCTTGAGATGTAACCCTTGAGAGTCTAGGATTTATCCGACAAGCAATAAGCTTGGATATAACTTTGTAAACATAGTTACAAAGGGATATAGGATGAAAATATTCAAAGGATGTTAGATTTTCTACGTTTGGGAAAAGAGTGATGAAGGTAGAATTAAAAGTGGGCAAGATCCTCCCATCAAAACGAGCTTCATTTATCACCTAGAGGAGATCAGGCCCCGAAAAATAAAATAAATCCATGAAATTTTTTGTTGCCTAGCCATCTCGGCCCAAACCCTCATCTTTCCAAAAAATGGAAAGGACATATTTGAGATCAGATTCTAAAACATCCACCATCATCCCCTAATTATGGTCATCATCAATGAAGTGAGGAAAGAATTGAGCCACCTGAATGATCTTAACAATATTGACTCCTGAGTTTCTTGAAAAATTCCACAAAAGTGGTGCACTCCTAGATAAACAAGCTCGTCAAAAGCAGAAACCTTGTGGCCATCCTTATCCAACATCCCCTATATAGTGTTTTGAAATTTCCCGCCTTTTGCGTAGGAATTATTTTTTTGTGTTTCATCACCACAATCCAACCCTATGGCCCCAATTTTAAGTCGTCATGCCTCCTCCTGCTTTGCCAACAAAACCTTCTCTCTGGACACAAGACTATGATAAGAATCACACAACTCTTGTGATCAAAATCCCTCTATCCCCAAGACAGAAAAGGCCTCAAACCTATATTCCATCTATAATAAATCCTCAACCTCCTTCCGCTTCATAGACACAACCCATTTCTTAACCACTCGTTTGATATGTTAAATATTTTGTACAAAGTGTCTTGCAACATAAACACCCACATGACCCGCAAAAGGTTTCTAGTTTTATTTAACGAATTCGTGGAAATCCCCATCAACTAACTAGTGGGAATTCATCTTGAAAGTATTATCTAGTTCACAACCAACCCCTTTGATCTCCAAAAAAATCAAACAGTGATCCAATATGCCCCCTAACCCCACCCATTAACGAATGGGTGGTAAGGAGTGAATAGTATGATTATGCAACATAAATCGATCAACCCTTTCAGAAATATGATCCAATACCACTCTCATATTGTTCCATGTAGGCTCTAGTCGAATAGGAGGAACATCAACTAATGCACGTGATAATAATTTATGTGTAAAACTTATGAAAGGCCATCCTTATGTGTACGCGAGACCTAAGAATCCACATCCCCATGTAAAAGCTTAAATCCCCACCCAATAGTAGGTGGTCAGAAGCCAAAAGGGAATTCATGAACAAGAGTCTCAGAATGTTACTCGATCCTCATTAGGATCATAAATATTTACAAAGGTAAATGTTTGATCCAATTCCAAAGAATATATTTCCAATCCCAATCCCAACTGGAAGCTCCAGAATTTTTGTGATCGAATCTTTCTACCATCCCATGCTAAAGCAAGGTTATCTGATCAAACCCACACATCACTCGCAATAAAATGGCAAGAGGGAAACATAGTTTCAAGCATGTGGACCAAATCAATCCCCGAGCCCAGGTTTCCTGTAAATAAATGAAGCTCGGACATCAACAAAGAAAAACCTATTTAAAGCCTTTTTCTGGGCAAACTAGTCAACCCATTATAGTTTAGGGAAAGTGTTTTCATAATGGAACCCCTTGAAGGGGCTTCATTGCTCTAAGTGCCCCATCCAACGATCATTGATGTAACATCCCTTGTGAAAATTCCATGTAATAAAAGTAAATAAAAGAAAAATAATAACTACGGATGCTCATACACTTATTCCAAGTTGAATGTTGGGCAAAATTCTAGTGATGGGGATCACTTGTGATTGTTTATGGCAAGGAAGTTGGCTAAGGATTTGGAAAGGGAAAATGGCGTTTTTGGCACATTTATTTATGAAAATAATGGAAATTAGGAGAAAAGGGAGTGAAAGGTCACAAGTTTCATGTGAGTAGGAAATTGAAGGAAAATAATGGACAATGAACAAAATAGAGGCCTCATTCATAAAAATGCTTCTGATGACCAATTGGTAACCTTTTTCAGTTCATTTTTGGAGCTCTCAATTATTCTCTCTCTCTCTCTCTAAGTCCCCATATTCCAAAGTGCATATTAAACGGAATTGTCTTTAGTGCGACTTTTTGGAAGTTTTTTTCGGTGAGTTTTTCTGGTCTAATTTCTTTAAAATCCGTCAGGAATTCATTGAAATCATAAGTTTGATGGGTAACCCTTGTACAATCAAAGTGCCCTAAGGTTTTTCGGTGTGTTGAATCTAATATATGGAGTGATCCAGTGAACAAGGTACTTATTGGACTGACATGCTGAGGGACATTGAGTAGGAAATGTAGGTTATAAAGAAGAATCTAAAGGAAACACAGGATAAACAAAAGAGTTATGCAGATCAACATAGGGTGTTCCAAGAGTTTCAGATTGGGGAGCATGTGTATTTGTGCATCAAGCCCAAGAAAATATCTTTCAGGATTGGTTCATGTGCCAATTTGACACCACGATATTGCGAGACTTTCAATATCCTTGAGAGGATTGGACCAGTGGCATATCGACTTGCACTACCTCCAACAGTGAAAGTCCATGAAGTTTCCCATATTTCATTATTTAAGAAGTATATAAAGGATGTTAATCATGTTATTGATTGGTCTATATTGCAGGTGGAGCAAGAAGGAGAGTACCAGCCGGAGCCTTAGTGCATATTGCAATGGAAACATCTCATGCTCAGGAACAGAGCCATAGAGCAAGTTAAAGTGCAGGGGAAGCACTTTGGGTCTGAAGAATCTACATTAGAGATGGCGGATTAAATACGAGCCCTATATCCTTCATTGTTTGTCGATTGAGGCAAAGAAATTTCGGTTTGATGTTGGTTTATGTTTGGCATATGTATATGGATGTAAATACCGCCATGAGCTAAGTTATAAAGCTCCAATAAGTGGTATGGTTGGTTATATTGTCATGTTGTCATGATGTTTTGATTTTGAGCAAGTCCTTCATTGTAAATACTGCAATGAGCTATGTTATAAAGCTCCATAGGCAGTATGCTTGCTTTTCAATAGTTTTTCTCAGGTCTTGGTGTGGTTTAACACCGAGGACAGTGTTCCCCAAGGGGGAGGGTTCTGTAACAACCCTGGTGAAAAGTTCATGTAATAAAAGTTAACAAAGACAAAATAAGACCACGATTAAGGGACACTTATTCCAAGCTAAATGTTGGGAAAATATATCCTAGTGAGCATCAGTGGATGTGTGTTTTGGCTAAGGAAAATTGGCAAAGGCTAAGGCAAAGGCTTTTGGCACATTTATTTATGAAAATAGAGGAAATTATGAGAAAAGTAAGGTGAAAATTCACAAGTTGCATGTGAGGAGGAAATTGAAGAAAAATAATGGAAAATGAATAAATTAGAGGCCTCATGCATACAAAGGCTTCTGAGGATCAATTCATGGTTTTTTTCAAGTTCAAGTTTGGAGCTCTCTCATTATTCTCTCTCTCTCTCACTCTTCGTCACTTAGAGTTTTCTTGGGGCACTCTAATTTGGAGCAAGGAAAGGAAAAGCAAGAAAGGATCAAGGAAAGGAAAGCAGGACCAAGCAATTTCAAAAAGAATACTTGCAGGTAACCTTTTGCATGTGTGATTTCCTAGTTGGTTTGGACATGCATGGCTTTGCATGTTGGTGTATGGTTTTGTTTCTGTCAGTGGCATAGTTTTGTCAGGTTATGACAGTGGATTTCATCCCAGCTTATCCTTATGTCGGATGCCATGTTATGTTGGGATGTTTATTTTGGTTTTTGAGCTTTGGAATGGCCAGATGTATTTCAGGCGGAGGTGGTCTCAAGGTTCATTCCCAAAGGCCTAGGAATCCCTTGATCAGTTTTGGCAGGATACACGGTAAAGCGTGGGGGAGCAGTCTCGGTTTAGGGCCCAGTGATCTGGGTTTGGATTGCGGTAAAGCCTGAGAGACAAGGAGACGAAAATCTCCTCAAGGATAGTGATGGATTCTGAATGGAATTCCAAGTTCTGTTCGGTTGTGATCGGAGCACCGATTTTGATGTGATCAAGGTTTGATGAGGGTGGAGGTGGTTTAACCCCTGGATTCCCTTGGTTATTCTTGGATTGGTTGTTCTATGAGATCCCACATTCATACTTGGAATATGGCATGGGGTGACTGGCTAAAAGAGAGATTCAGTTCAATCATGTCTATGGTTGGGTGGTACGTGGAAGTCTCGAACCTAGTCAGATTTCCTATGATTAATAAATGCTAAGTTATCTTACATTTGCACTAATTTATATGTGGATTTAATGGTTTTCATATCTCTGATAATTATATGGTTTTATGTTGGTTATAAGCATGGTTGAATGACTAGTTTTTGTCATGGTTATTTCATATATTTACTTGTAACTGTTAAATGGATGGATGCAAGACCTAATTGATGATGTAGTAGTTCAATGGAGAAGGAGGTTATCCTTCTGGTTATGTTTCATAAGTTATTTCAATCATTTATGATCTTTCTTGTATCTTAGACTTGTAGGGTTCATTGATGCCAAGTGTTTGACAGAACGTCACTCCTTGTCGGGGATGCTCAGGCCTAGTCCTAAGAGTGATTTTTGATTGATCAACATTGTCATTATCTTTTTAATGAATTCTAGAAGTTACAATAAGTTATGGGCAGAGGCCACGATTTTGGGCTAGAAAAGTGGCTTAAATCCCGGGATTGTTGGCATAGAACTGGAAATTCAGTTCCACAGTCGCTAGTAGAAATGGATGTGAGAGCAACTTTAGGTTGTTGACTACTCCCTTGCCCATAGCATGAGAGCGACTATGGCCTAAGAGTTGCAAAATAGTAGTGGGACCCAGGGATAGGTTGTCTGAGTGGTTGACTTGTCTCCTGAGGGTTTTGTTGATGATGTTGGATGATTGTATGTGATGTTTCGTCAATTCCACTTCCTTAAGGTGAAATAGGAGGTTGAATTTGATTGTAATATCATCTCTCCTCTTGTTTACCTCGGTTGGCATGGTTACTTTGGGTAGAACTGGAGGGGGTGTTACAACAATCACGCAGGGCATTTCTTCTTATCTATTAGTTAGAGCACTATTTTTAGTTTATTTATTATAAACAAAAGAATAACTAAAAACTAGGAAGTTTTTATTTACATTTTTTTTGACAGAAACGGTTAGTATGATATATTGACTCTTAGCAGAAATGCCTCAATTTAGGTTACAAAGAGATAGGCAGTGCTCAGATTTCTCCTCGGCCAGGAACCAAATGGCTTCCCCACTAATGAGCCTGCGAATTTTGCAAACTATAATATGAGCAATCTTCTCTATCTTCCCTAATTTGCAGATACAAACAAACTGCTCCAATAAAAGACAGTAAAACATTTTAATCAGACAGTTATGGGATGGGATCCCAGCCTTCATCTCCGTCTCTTAGAAGGACTCCGAGGGGGAGGAGAACCGCTTTATTGGCTTCAGCATCAGCTTCTTTGTTGTTATCTCTCTTTATATGAAGGAATTCCAAACTCTGAAAGGATTTTAACAGGGATCTAATTCTGCTCATCAATCTTGATAACCTTAAATCTGAAGGTGAAGAATTGTCCACAATGGCCTTTATAATATATTGGGAATCAACAAATACTATTGCATCTTTGATACCCAGAAAAATGAGCTGCTTGAGCCCCTGGAGAAGAGCCAGAGCTTCAGCGTGAATGCTGGTATTGAAGCCCACTCCCCAGGCGTATCTAAATTCAGTTCTGCCCTCTGCACTTTTGACTACTCCACTTGCTCCGGAAATACCAGGATTGCCTTTTGCTGCCCCGTCAAAAAAGAGAGCATTTCTTGCCTTCTTGGTGCAAAACTCAAAGAATTCTGCAGCCTTAAGGCAAACTTGCCATCGTTTTAGAGGAGAGGGATACCTGACTATATCAATGAAGTGGAGATCAAGAGTAGCGCCCCATTCAGCGTCTCGTTCACTAAGGTTTGCCCCGTCAAGTTGATCTCCCAAACAGTCTTTTAGCTGCTTTTAATTTTTACCCAGACTATCTTGGGATTGCTCTTCTTGTCTCTGAATATCCTTTGATTTCTTTCCAGCCATATTTTCCAGCAGATTAATATGGGAAGGGCGAGCCAGACTTCTTTGATGTGAGCATTCTGAGGAGTGCCACCAAGGTACATTAGCTTCCAGATTGAGAACATATCTGAGCAGCGATTAGGGGGGCGAAGACGATGCTCCATGGGCCTAAGGCCTCTTTCCAAAGTTCTGCAGCAAAATTATAGTAGAGCATCAGATGGGAGGCATTTTCTTCGTCTTCCCCACATAGCGAGCAACGGGAGGGCCCCATATAGCCTCTTTTCCGAAGCCTATCGCCAGTCAAAATTCTATGATGGCATAGAAGCCAGCAGAATGAGTCGATTTTAGGGATCGATCTGAGACCAGATCCCCTGCTAGGGCTTCGGGTCAGGAGGTACATGAGGATGCAAAGTGATCTGCCTATAACCCTGCGAAACTGTGTAACGCCCAGGGATTGGACCCCATCCCCGAGTGTCTGATTTTCTGTTGTTCAAAGGGGCTTTTCCTTTTAAGAGGGATAGAAAGATTGCGTAATCTTTGGAAAGGTTCTTAGGCACCTCTAACTTTTCCCAACTCTGCCAATCACCATTCTCCCAATGAGATATGTCCCACAGAGTTTTAAAACTAGCTCTGTCCATCCAATCTTTCAACAAAACCAGGGAGCGATCATTAGCTAGGGGATCACAACCCATAATACGGTCATCCAAGATTTTAATGCGCTTGCCATTTCTAGGGATCCAGTGTGCATGGAGATTAATTAAGGAGGAAGATTTTGCGCACAGTTTGTAGATCATCGTTCCGGAGGTTGTAATGGGATTGTCCAGACAGCGTGTTTTATGCCCACGGAAATATTTTTTCCACAACGCTAGCTGAGCCCAACCGGATTTGGGGCAATTATCCTCCATAACAGTTTTCACCCAATGCGATATTTTGCTTACTAATATTCTTGAAGTTCAAACCAGCTCAAGAAAAGATAGAAAAGATAGATCAACGCCTTAGAATTCAGCCTCTTCGAGGGGGCAACCTCCTTTACATTACATAAATGAACAATTCTTAGATGATTCAAATGACAAAACCTCCTTTCTATATATAGGAGTCTAAGGAGTCACAATATAATCCAGCCGACCTAACAATAATAATATAAAGCCACAAAAATAACAATAGAGGGATTCTATGGGGCACATTAATAACAATATGGGGGTAATAGGGGCACAACAATATTAATAAGGGGTATAACTACAATAGTAATGGGGTAATCACTAGTATTATAGGGGCCCAACATGCCCCTCTCCTTCAAAAAAGTGTTGTCCTCAACGCTTGAGTAGTTCTGGATACTTCTGCATAAAATTCTCATCCTCCCATGTGGAATCTTCAGCGAATAAGTTCTTCCACTTGATAAGATACTCTGAAATTGAACGATTTCGTAGTTGTCGAGTTCTTGTTTCTGTGACTGCTTCCGGTTCCAATATAATTTTTCCTTCCTCGTCAAGTTCTGGCAATATTGTTTGAACTGGGAGCTTGTCACATATAACCTTCTTTAAACACGAAACATGGAAAACTGGGTGCAATCGAGAAGCTGCAGGAAGCTCCAATTTGTATGCCATAGTACAATCTTTTGCAACACCTTGTGCGGACCATAATACTTTGGTGATAATTTATTATCCTTCTTAGCTTGCTTGAGGGACATTTGCTTATATGGTTGTAGCCGTAGGAACACCCAATCACCTACATCAAAACTTCTTTCACTGCGATGTTGATCTGCCTGTTGTTTCATTCTATTCTGTGCCAACACGAGGTTATCCTTTAAGAGTTGGAGGACTTGTTGTTGATGTTCGATGTGATGTTCCACTGCCTGAACCTTAGAATTTTCTCTTAAATATGATGTGATGGATGGTGGTTGATACCCATAAAGTGCCATAAATGGGGTCATTTTTGTTGCTGTATGGAAGGAAGTGTTATACCACCATTCGCCAGAGGCAACCATTTGACCCATTGTGTCTGTTTATCAGATACAAAGCAACGAAGATATCCTTCCAAACATTTGTTTACTATCTCAGTTTGCCCATCAGATTGAGGATGATAAGATGAGCTATGAGCTAACTGAGTACCAAGACAAGAAAATAATTCTGTCCAAAAATTTCCAGTGAAAATGGGATCTCTGTCACTTACAATAATCTTCGGGTTTCCATGTAGCTTTTGAATTGTTTCCATAAATGCAGTAGAAACTGTACTGGCTTTAAATGGATGTGATAATGCACAAAAGTGTGCATACTTGGTAAGTCTGTCAACTACCACCATGATGACACTCTTTCCCTCAGACTTGGGTAAACCTGTGATAAAATCCATTGAAACCTCCTCCCAACGTTGGCTTGGAATGGATAAAGGTTGTAATAGACTTGGTGTCTTAATTGTTTCCACTTTATTTTGTTGGCAAACCAAACATTCCGCCACAAACTTTTGAATATCTGATTTAAGGCCATCCCAAAAAAATTCCTTCTTAACCCTGTGGTAAGTTTTTAAAAATCCTGAGTGCCCTCCTAAAGGAGAAGTGTGCAATTCCATAAGAATCTTTTGTTTTAGCTGGGAATTCTTACAAAGGTATAAGCGATCTTTGTACCATAACGAATCATTTTGCCAGCTAAATGTATCAGACGTACTGGAATCTTGTTGTAACTTTCGAATAAGTGCCCACACTTCTTCGTCATTCTTCCATTCCTCCCTTGCTTCGTTTATCCAATCTGGTTGGATAATAGAAATGGCGCACAACAATGCTTCCACATCCTCATCCTTTCTTGAGAGTGCATCTGCCACCACATTTACTTCCCTTTTTTGTAGATGATTTCAAAGTCATAACCCAACATCTTTGTGACCCACTTTTGTTGCTCTTCAGAGGATAATCTTTGTTCTAAAAAGTATTTAAGGCTATCATGATCCGTTTTTACCTTGAAGTGTCTTCCCATTAGGTAGGGTCGCCATTTCTTAAGTGCATGGAGTATTGCCAACATTTCCTTCTCATAAATAGCTTTGCTTAAAAAATTTCCCTTGATTGGACGACTTTCAAAAGCAATGGGTCTTTCATCTTGCATTAGAACAAAACCAATTCCATTTCCTGAAGCATCACATTCCACAATAAAGGTTTTTGTGAAGTCCGGTGTAGCTAAGACCGGTGCTTGGCACATTGCCTCTTTAAGATGTTCAAAGGCCTTTGTTGCTTTCGGAGTCCATGAAAATGCATCTTTCTTCAATAATGTTGTTAGAGGTGCTGCTATTCTCCCATAATTCTTAACAAACTTGCGATAATACCCTGTCAACCCGAGAAATCCTCGCAGATGCTTTATGGATGTGGGGATTTTCCATTCCTTAATGGCTTTAATTTTGCTAGGGTCTACCTTAACTCCTTCATGAGATACAATATGACCCAAATATTCAACCTCCTGGACTCCAAAGAAACATTTGGATCTTTTTGCATATAATTGTTTCTCCTTCAATAGTTGTAGCACCCTGTCAACATGTTCAACATGATCCTTCCAAGACTTGCTGTAGATTAGTATATCATCAAAAAATACTAACACAAATTTTCTAAGGAATGGTTTGAAAATTGATTCATCAAACCTTGAAATGTTGAAGGTGCATTGGTAAGGCCAAAAGGCATGACCAAAAATTCATAATGACCCTCATGAGTTCTAAATGCTGTATTTGGAATGTCTTCAATCTTCATTCTGATTTGATGATATCCTGAACGGAGATCCAACTTGGTGAAGTAAATTGATCCATGCAATTCATCCAGTAATTCATCAATGACAGGAATGGGGAGCTTATCTTTAATATTGAGCTTGTTGAGCTCCCTATAATCCGGACACATGCGCCATGATCCATCCTTCTTGTGCACCAATACTACTGGAGCAGAGAAAGAACTTTGACTCGATTGAATTATACCAGCCTCTAGCATTTCTGCAACCATACGTTCAATTTCACTCTTTTGGACATAGGGATATCTGTACGGCCTGATGTTTGGAGGAACACTTCCTGGAATCAGATGAATAGCATGATCATGATCACGCATAGGTGGGAGACCTTTGGGAGTCTCAAATACCTTGGAATGGTTGTCCAGGACTTTTTGGAGATCTGGAGAAATAGATGATTCCGATGTGGAAACATCTAGCGAGCATAATTGTGCAATTACACCTCTTTGCTCCTTTTTTAGAAGCTTTGTCATACCATTAGAGCTGATTATCTTTCCTGGTTTCCCTGCAATACCCCTTAATTCAACTTCCTTACCTTCCTTAGAAAATTTCATGAAAATTTCTTGAAAATCAAAGGATATTGTACCCAGGATTGTAGCCATTGGACTCCTAGTACAACATCAGCACCTCCCATTGGAATAGAAAGCATTGGGCTAGTCAATACATATTCTCCCATGGATAGCTTGATATTATGGCACTTTCCAGAGCAATTTATTGTTCCTCCATTTGCAATCATCACTTGACACTCTGGTGCTGGATATAGGAAGCAATTCAATTCTTTTGCTACCTTACAATGAATAAAATTGTGGGTGCTTCCTGAATCAATCGAAACTATTACCTTTTTCTTCTTGATTTGTCCTTCTATCTTGATGGTTTGAGAGTGGTAATTCCCGCCAATGCATTACAAGATATGGTTGGATTTATTTGTCCTTCATCTAGGCTTTGTTCCTGGATTAATCCTCTTCTTTTGACCTTTCTTGCTCCTTTTTTCTCTTCTCTTCACAATCTATGTAGAATAATTTCTTCTCAGCACACTTATGACCTTTAGTGTATTTGCTATCACAACTGTAACAAAGCCCTTTTGCTCTTTTTTCTTCCAATTGTTT